>CM052019.1:11122500-12372500 GCA_028476575.1 Platygaster robiniae | reverse complement strand
AATTATTTTCCTTTCGCGACACTGCCTAAATAAGTTTCCACCCTTCGTTTTGATGCATTCAAACATCGTAGTGCTTGTTCGATTTTTATAACTCGTTTTCGATTCGAGTGTATTCTTGAATTTCATCACACCCTTCTGAATGTTATTCGAGATTTCTACATTTCAGGGAAGGTAGACGATGAAACTTTAATTTGTTACGGGTGGGAATGATTGTATGAAAACCACCAAACGTATACTATTTAAACAATCTTTTACAGTTAAATACACTTTTTTCATCCACAGAGCTGGGGTACATATATGCATTTATGGCCGATGGTTCCTTAAACAAAAATTAGTTTTGTCCTACTAGAGACGGCCTGCATTTATCGATAAGTTAATTTGAACCGATATGATTTATTGTATTTTCTAATTATGCTCATTATAATGATCATTTGATATGAGAGTTAAAATTTTAGATGCACGAGGCATTATTGAACTAAAAAAAATGTCTGATCAATATGCACTTTTCCGACATTCCATTATTTCTACTTTTAAAACTGCCCGAGTGCCAGCGTTAAAAAAACAAATTATCAGCAGACAAATCGTGATAGATATTCGGGGCACAAGCCACGAATAAAAGTCACGTTCCTCGAGTCAGATGAGCAGCAACGACGATTTCTCGAATCAGGCTAGATTCGTCAAGATCATGTGTCTTGCATGGTGTATGCAGTTGCTGTCGACAATTGGAAGAGAAAATTTTTCTGATATAAGTGACGATGGCGGTGAAATAACGAATATTTTGCGGTTCAAATAGCAAGCACTGAATTTGTATGGTTTTTTTTCGGAAGTCAAAATATGTGTTTCTCAAGTTTCGGAAAAAAAGGGAGGAATCATTGCAGGTTCTTGGAGTTTTTCGATAGGATTCTAAGTTTATAGATGTAGCTCAATTTTATAACAAAGCCAACAGATAAAAAAAACGTACATAAATTAAGCAACAGCAAGACCTTCCAGGATTCTACATGATTGTTTTAATGTTACGAAAAATAGAATAAATATATAAATATAAAAAAAAAGTTGGATCATCATACAGTATAGATTCAGTTATTATTCATTAGAAATTAAAGAGAATGTTGAAGCTTTTTTGATAATTTTTTACTCTATACTGATTTTTCTTAAATCGTAAAAAAAGTAGAGCAAATAATAAATTTCCTGGAATAATTTCAAGGTTCAAAATTACTCTCAAAACTTCGGAAATCCTGAGATGTCCAAACAAATTACCATTGTTACTTTCTAAACATTTGAGTAAATAACAAATAGTTTTTTAAAAAGGTTTCGAAAATTAAATTAATTGATCTACGTTTTAATGAATTAATTTTATAACTTTGTCAGATAATTAATACGAATACCACTTTTATCTAGAATTCCTCAACGAAAAGTTGAATGGTCGAATCAGCATATTTTAAAAAATTTTGAAATCTGGCACAAGACCATACTGATAAGTACCTACTTGGAAATATGTCTAAATAATCATGAAAATAAATAAAAACTTATTCAACTTAGAACCGTATTAGCGAATTCTTACTACACAAATGCATGAGAATTTTTGAATCTTGATCTTCAATAAAAGAAACACACATTTCTTAAACTTTTTCAAGATACACAATTCTAAGAAGAAAATGAACATATAAAGCTTTTGAAATTGAAAAGCCGTTACTAAAATTTCAAATTTTTTTAAAAAATATGTAGGAATCGTAACACCTTCACAGATATTATTCATTTGGAAAAAATATAACATTTTTCAAAATTAATTAAAAAAACTGTTCCCTTGATAAACTTATTTTATTCACAGATAAGAGAAATTAATTATAATCCCCAATGTTTTTCATAGTTATTTCGAAATTTTAATTAATCAAATAACAGAACTTTCATCAATTTTCTTTAGTATCGAAACGCACACCAGATATACATACCAATAAGATGAATTGTCGTCATTAAGAAAGTGAATTATTATATGTAATTTAGTGATGTGGCTGAACTTATTTGATTTTCAAAAATTCCTACGTTATTGTTTAAATTAATAAGCTTTGTAAAATTATCAAAATTGTTCAAAAATAACATCAATGCAATAAACTTACAGTTTATAAAAAATCTTAAATTAATTAGTAAAACTTTTATAGAAACGGTCTTAAAGGTTGATAAGGACAATAATTAAAAAATATGAAAAAAAAAAAAAATGAAATTTATCGAAAAAACTCGACATAATTAAAAGTTTGTTCTATATTATGCGATTTTTACAATAAATTAGAAAACGTACATTCGAGAAACTTGAAAATCTTAACAAAGTCGAAGAATATTACAGTCATGGCAAAGGTTAAGAATTTAAAAATATTGGAACCTTTGGGAACACGCTTAAAAATTGATTAGTTTTTTCAAGTCCTCTAAAACCTGAAAAGTTATGGAACATTTGCATGACCACTATCAAAATTTTGAATACAATGCAAAATACATGAATTTAATGATAAGTCGTAAATTATTTTAGGTTCGAACAAATGTTTAGAATATTCAAATCACAATCTTAACAAATTCTTCTTATTCTCTCACTATTTTTGATGGCATACGTGAAAACACTTTTATGTCGGAAATTTTGTATGAATTTATATAAAAATTACAGAGTGTTCTATAAAAATTTTCAGATCTGTCAATATCCCAACAAAATTGCTAGAGATGCTTACAGTACTCATCAGTGTCAAAAAAAATTTCAAATTTCAAACATCTTCAATAGACTATCTTATAAAATCATGTTCGAAATTTCATGGACATATATATGAAAAGGATTTCAAAGAAACTATTATTGAATTATTTTTAGCATTGGATACATGAATCTTAGTATTTTTTATTAATATATATCTAAGTTTAAGAGACTGCACATTCTTATACTTGAAAATATATTTTGTATATTGTTAAAATTTCTTTTATGTCATATACAATACAAATTTTTTCTTTTATGAAATCTCTGTTAATAAATCAGGAAAAAATTGCCCCAAAAAAATTTAGAATGTCGAAATCCACTTGAATTAAAAAAATTTTGAATATTCATTTTCAATGAGAAATCATTTGAAGATAAAATGATTTGTCTACTTTATATTAAATAAACACTTCAATTGCATGGAAGGTTAACTATTTTCATAGACAGGATCTATTTTTTTCATAGATGCATCCGTAACTTTAATAGAAATTTTAACAGACAGTATGGGAAATCTGCTTGAAAGACAGTCTCTTAAATTTCTCAGATGGAGGTAAGTATATTCGCCTCGATTCGCTGACAATGCCAAACACAACCGTAAAACCCCAAACATAACGTAAGCAGATAAGAGAAATATTGTGACTGTCAAGTGATCCGAAAAATACACGTACGACGGATCTTTCAGAAGATTGAAAATTTACTCCCGGAGGAGGCCGGGATGAAAGAACCGGAATTCTTGTACGCGCTCGAGCCCCTACGAAGCTGGCAAAGCTGAAATCCAATCCCGCAGCAGCGGATTAATAAAAGGATTCACGGAGTTTAGGCCGCTCTTATTATTTCGGTCCTCTTGGCCTCGAGAGCCCCGCTTTTATATCCTCCAATAACGCCGGCGCCTTCTATATGAAAAACGCGTTTACCTTTTCTCCTTTGCCACTTGTCACGACGAGAGAAAAAAGGTGCTCTAGAAGCAGGAAAATGCAAGTGTTTACAGCATCGCTCGACACATGCCGAATTCCTACCTCAAACAAATTTAAATTTCAAGTTTCACTTCCTTCCTCTGCATCATTTTAATGACATGAAAATGCGTGCACCCAAAAACCAGTTTGGTTGACTCAAACAAATATTTAATAATATAATATTTTAAAATAATAATGAACAGACAATCACGTAATACTTAGCAGTTATGAATATTTGTTTGGTCATACATCGACCAAACTTTTGTTTGAGTCAACCAAAACGGTTTCTGAGTGTGAACTGTCTTCGCTTACGGCTAGTTTTCGAGGAATTTTTCAATCAGAATAATTAAGCGCGGGATTTTTTAAACGTAAAAAATGCATAATTGGGGAGCACGTTATCGAGATCCCAAGGAAAGAGTCGATCGCCTACATGATTCCGGGGAATCGATTAACCGCGTGGCGTAGCGTGAAGCGAATTCTTGACAGCAATTAGCCGGAGCGCTAATGTGTTCCACTTACCGGGTCGACGAGCGCAAGAAGCTGACGCTTGTGTCCCAACAGGGATGAAAAAGAACCCGTGTTTGCCGTAATAGTCTTCGTTATCGCGCTAGCTTCATAAGATGGGCGGTATCATACGTTCGTGGAACTATACCGAGTTTTTGCGCAAATTAATCACGGAATAATAAGGTGAAAGACCTACTAAAGAGACGGTTCCGTACTTGGGACAAGCCTGGCGGTCGTGAATGTGGAAAAAGCTGCGATTTCACGTCACGCGCTCATTTGCCACACGTCACAAATTTGAAGCGGAAGGAAGATCTTTATAAGACGGTAAGATTAACTTATTCAGATATTGGAGTTTTCCTTTTTTTAACTGTATTTTCTAATTATCATTTTTTTTAGAGTTTGGTTTTGACAATTTGTCCTAAACATTTTACTTAGCAAAAAAGAGTGATTGACATGGATTCCTTTTCTCATTGAGAAACAATAGGCGATGTATTCATTTAAGGTCTGGCAAAGTCTATGCAATACTGTAGCGTTGCGCTTGCGTTGAATTTTTAAATCACCATAAAAACGATTTAAAAAAAAGCCACGAGAACAATAATGTCAAGAGAAATAAAAAAACTGTTTTTCTATCTTACTCTTCGATTTTACTCCTACTTTTTATTGGGTTGAAACGTATCATCTGCAAAATCAAATAAAGAAAGTTACATATGATTATGTCAAATAAATGATAATGCATTAATTTACGCTCAGTATCAAAATAGCACATGCGATTTTGAGAATGAAAAGTGAAATAAAAAAAAGTTTTTCTTTTAATCCTAGTCTGTCGAAATCAAGCGCCTGTCAATCGATTTTTTTCTTTTGTTTTGAATATGAAACGTCAGTTTTGGAATCCATTAAAGGTATTTATAATTTGATTTTCGAAAAAAAATTTACTATTTTTACAAAGTTTTTTCAATGATTTTCATCTGAAATACCAAAAACTATCATTCTCCTTAGTTTCAAGGAGGAACGCACAATAAACACAATAATCAAACGAAATTGCGTTGTGCAACAGTTCTATAGAAATTAAGAAAGGTATTTTATTCTAGTTTTCCTGAAAATGAAATTGTGTCTAGGGTTAGTTTTTGAATAATTACGACAAAAAATTATGTAAACTCCTTCTTTTTATAAGTTTCATGGACAAACACATATTTATCACTCTAATTATTTGAAATAAACGAATGCAACGCAAGTGCAACGCAATTGCAACGCTATATCGTTGCACTTACGTTGCACAAACTTTGCCAGGGAACCTTCATGAATATAATATAGTTGCAAAGTAAATTGGTTTTAGCTTATTTCAGTTCACGGTATTCTTTTTGACAGCGGCAACCTTGCATTGTGCCATCTTTTCTATTAGAGCGAGAAACTAACCTCATATGTCATATGATTCTGTTTTGTGAAAAATAAACAATAATAAACACAACGTCAAAAGCATTTTGACAGCAAATAAAAATAATTATAAATCAAGTATATAAAACCAATTGCATAACTAAATAAAACAGCAAAAATATTCTAAATTAAACAGCAAATGAAATAAATAAAATGAAGCAGCAAAAAAAATCGCAAAATTAAATAAAACAGCAAATAAAATAAATAAAAATGAAATTAATTGCAAAACTACTACTAATAATTTTTTATTTACAAAAAAACTGTTAGAAACGTCAACGTCAACATACTTGAACATTGGTGACAATCTGACAGAATACACTTTTGCCAAGTTTATTGATTCGTTGCAGAAAGTGTCAAATTCGTTTCTTTTCTATTTTTTTTTCCAAAATGGTATAGTAAATCTTCGTTCTGTTTGGAGCATTTCACAAACTAAATTATTATGTGCCAGCGAAAAAAATTTATTTGAATTTCTGAGCGTGGTATAGTTGAAAATTAAAAAAAAGCTGCTTCCGCACATACGACTACATGTAAATTTTGATAATTTTTTATTAAAGAACGGTTCAGTAAAGCTAGTTGTAATTTTGCAGGCGTAATAAGGGCGCTTATATATTTTAAGTATGTTTTTTTTTTTTTTTTTTCATAAAATCCTTATTCAAATTTAAATTAAGGTGGTGATAACTTGAGTGTCATTTTATATACTATTAATTGATGAAAGTATCTGTGTGTGTTATGCACAAGTAAAACGTGTGAAGTTTATTATTTTTTAATAGTAATGCTGAAGTTTTAATTATCTTTACAATATGAAATTTTAACGATTCCACAATCCTGAAATTTCACAATGTACACAACAATCCAAGTGTTAGGTTTTGAAAATTTTTTGTGTATTACACACATAATATTTTGAGCTTTAAAAATAAAATTTAAAGAAAATTTAAAATTTGTTGATATCACGTTTATAAATATTTTACAGGTTACTGAAACTGTAACTCACATTTGGAATGTGAGCCATTCTATGAATGTTAATTCGGTTTTTATTCATAGTTTAAAAACATATTTTTCTATCATTACATTATTAAAATTACTAAAAAGCAAGTTTTTTATAAAAAACGTCCCCTTTTAAGCTTCTAAAGAATATTTTTACTATTTAACAATCCTGCAGAGATATAAAAATATCATGTCGGTTTTTTCACAACCCATAAAAGTGACTGTTTGAGAAGGAAGAGAGGTTAGTTATTACCATTCTTACTATTCTGCTTTCCCTATAATAATTTCAAAATATTGACACAGTTTCATTAGATTCTAAAATTTCTGAAATTGCCAAGAATCAATTATTAGTTTCTTGTAAATCGTGAGTCGATTCGAACAATCCAGTTCAATTGAAATCCAAAAATCGAAAACAATCAAAATCGACTTGATTTTAATTATGAGTCGATAAAGTTTATTTAATAAATAATGTGCAGATAATTTTGACATTTCAACTTCAATTTGACTTCTAGCAATCCAATCAAAAGCTCCATTATCAATAAAATCTTTTAAAAATCTCGATTTAAACAACTCACGTCAATTGATTTGTTTCACTGCAACTAACCTTTTTTTAGAGGTGATAAATTCAATAAAAAAATTTCCGAGAATCATCAATAATCTTGAACTTTGATTGGAAAATCGATGACATGGATAACATTTTTGTCATATATACATACAAAAACAATTTTGTGATGGCAAATTTAGAGAATGAAAATTTTTAAATATTATCAAATATAAAAGAATATTATTGACAATATCAATGATATCGATAAAGATTTCATATATATATAGATATTCAATGTCCTAGCTAAAAAATTTCGAATGTCATATAAACTTTTGTAATAAATAAACAGTTTTTTGCTAAGAACAATATTTTTGATCTGAAAATTTCAGTTGACATTCGCTATAAATTTTTACAGTTTATTGGAATTTTATAACCATGTCGAACAAAAAATTTTCGTAATGTAATTTTGTCATTTACAATAATAAATTGATTTCTGACTTATACCAGTTGATTTACAATAAAAATTTTTAAATTCTCGAAAATAAGCTGGTGCATCAAATGTTTCTTCCTTCCAATTGTGAGTAGGTCTGTTTTTTATGTATATATAGCGAATTTCAGTCGACGTTTGCTGACAAATTTATGATACTAAGTTGTTTTGAGGCATCTTAAAATATCAAACTTAAAATTTTGAAATCAAATGAATAAAAAAAAATTATTTTCTTTTACAATAAATGAGATGAGATTTAATTTTTCTCACAAAAATCTCCTTAGGTTTTCGAAAAAATTCACTATCTCAAATTGAGTTTTTTTTTTCATTTTGTAATTTGACTACGTAAACATTGATTTGTTCACTAAAAATTCTAGTGAAAAAAAAGTTTGAGAAATAATTCAGGGTTAGCCAGATAAAAGTCAGACTCTGATTCAGGAAATAATCGTTGTCGAATTCTATGTCCCTAATGAAACTTTAATTTGCTAACTTAGA
This sequence comes from Platygaster robiniae, assembly GCA_028476575.1. Taxonomy (NCBI): domain Eukaryota; kingdom Metazoa; phylum Arthropoda; class Insecta; order Hymenoptera; family Platygastridae; genus Platygaster; species Platygaster robiniae. The sequence goes on along the minus strand of CM052019.1, from coordinate 12,364,377 downwards.
AATACAGATAAATATAAAATACACTAGTACTTACAATAAAATTTGAAATCCAAACGTTCACAAAATTCTTACCCTAACAACTTTATTGTTGAGAAAATAATAATTTTCTTTCGATGTATATGAAAAAAAAAATTATTGTTCCAACGCCGAAAGATGATCAATAATATCAATATTCGAATCACCACTACTTTTTCCCCAAATTTCACGCAAGAAATCACAAAAAAATCCGATCAAAAAATTACTCTTCGCATGACTTGTTTCCCCAAAACCAATATTATGAACGTATATACATAATGTCTTATAAGCTGATCAAGACAAGAAAAATCACCATGTAGATACCCCGCGAAATCTGACATCGCAATTTACTATTTCCCGCAGAATTTAGCTCGTGATAATTGCTTATGGGCAGCATTATTCACATCGTCGGAAGCACGGAATGCGTGCGGCGCACAAGGGATGGTACATTTCATCTTATCCGTAACGTCGCGACTAGTCCTGTTATACAAAACTCCTCTCCTCTTGGAGTTTGCACAGCACTCTTCTCTCCTGCACTCGCCTTTCGTTTACATCTCGTTATGCGTGTCTACCACTAGCCATTCTCGCAGGTTTTACTGCTCCTCTGAAATTTTCATCGGTGCTTTGCGAGGTACACGTAACTACCTATGCGCGCTCATACGCGCCCATGAATATCGTTAACGAAACACACCCCTGGCTCCCAAAACCCTTCACGTCCTTTCTTTCACTGGGCATTTTAAATTTCCATCCTTGGCAAACGAGCGCACTTTGCGACGAGCTCCGAGTGCAGCGGGAAACTGTTCAATTGAAAATTTCTCGGAAAAGAAACTTTCCTTCTTCTGTCACGACAAAAAAACTCCTCGAGTGACAAAAGCATTCTCCGATGGATCTTAACAAGCGACTTGCATAAAACTCGCTTTGTCGAATATGCGCCTGCCGGATTAATGGCGATAATAAAAAGTGAACGTAGCGATAGAGAGACATGTTTCATCATCGACGAAGAATAGAACAGCTGCGGAAACGCGAAAAGTCAACTTTCCAGGAAGTTGAAGGTATTCGAAACGAAATTGTTGATTTCTATCTTTAGCCCGAGCTTTTGCTGGAAATAACTGGATAAATGGATGGATGCGATCTATTTTCATCTTCTTTGGTTGGACCAAATACTCCATAAAGCAGCATGCTCTAAGCACCAGGAGTGTGCTCTCGTGTAAGCAACCGATTCCGTATAACGTATGTTACACTTTAACACATAAATACAATAAATTAAGTGCAGGATGCACATACGCGATCATAGATTGCACAGTAGAAATGACGTTGACAGAAATTATACCTGGTGCATTCTGTTATTCCTGCCTCGGAGAGAATGAATTAGAGCCTTTCGTATGGGGATTATCAGCACACACAGATAATAAGATAACATGCCACACGCGTCATGCTCAAAGTCATAGTACCTCGCATGCAACATCAATAAATAACGGAGGATACGCAAATTACAGCCATTTCGTGAAGAACGCACTCTATGTTGAATCTGTCATGCTGTAATTGGGAATCCCTGATTACGAAAGACGCGAAATAGCGCCAAACAAGAGTAAATGAATCGAGAATGTATGTGGTTAGAAAATAGTTCGAAATAATGAAAAAAAATAAATTTGAATTTGCAATACCTATTTACAGAATCCTTTGGTACTTTTACACCTCAAATGGGAAAGAAGCATTTAATTTTTTTAACGATTGACAATTTCGAAATCATAATTAAAGGATGTTAGACTATCTAAAGTTATGTTAGACTAGTAGTGAGTAAAAACTTAATTTTATATATTTTTATTGTTTTTTTTTTTTTTTTTTTTTTTTTTCACTTTCAGAAAAATGCTTATAAAAACCTGAAAGATGAACACTTAAAGTCATTTTGCATTTTTTCTCATAAACGCATGTTTTTTAAATTATCTTCGCTAGAAATTAAATGATTTAGTTGAAAATTGGCTAAAAATGTGAAAATCTTGAAAGACGTGTATAATTCTTTAATTTAAAGTGTGATAAACAGAGTGAAAGAAAAACGTGTCGAAGCCATAATTTCCGAAAAAATAATTTTTCTTTTCCCTGATTAATTTACACTCCGTAAAACTCTTTTTCGAACGTAAACATTGCATTTATACAGCAAAACTTTTACTGTTTACTCATTTAACTCGATAATTGCACAGGCAAAATTTTTTAAGAAGCTGAAACATCAAAAACCGCAAAATTGCAACAAATATCTTAAAAAATATTTTCAAAATAATCATCAATACTATAAATGTTTCATGATATTTTGGGATTAACTTAAATAAAATGAATCTACTGTTAGTACTTTAGAGTGAAACTCGTGTAAAAATATTTTAAAAATAAATTCACTGATGGCGAAGAAGAATATTCGAGTTTTCTATAAAAAAATTTTTTAGAAAATTTGTAACTGTTTGCAATGATAGAAACTGTTTATGTAAAAATTTCAAAACTCTAGACAGATTTTGTTACATAGATCAAACAAAAATTGGTATTTTTTCTACATCAATACACCATGGCTAATTGAGACTTACAAAAGCCTAAATATCATTATTTAGTTGCTCTTATTGGTTTTGAGACATTGCTAACATGCTAACTTGGGCATAAATTTTTTTTCTCTAAAAATAAAAATCTATAAGCATCATTCAAAATTCTCATCGTTAAGCAATTTTGGAAAGGTGTGCAGTTTTAATGCAACTAAAGTTGCAAAATTAAGAAAAAAAGTATTTAAAACAAATCCATTGCAGTTTATATTTTTTTTTTTAACGATTCATCTATTTGTACTCAACATGAATCAAAATTATGAAGTTTTCGTTATTTTTTTACATAAAAATTATATAGTCATATTTCGTTTCCGCATTAAAGTAATTTATTGAGCAGAAAACTATTTCTCATATAGAACGATAGCTTATAAATAGAAAAATTGATGCAATTCTGTAAAATATCCTCTTCAAGCAAATGTTACGATGAGTGCAATGAGATCGTGTAAAAAAATTTATTACATTTACTGTTATGAGTTGTCTCATAATTCCTTGAATAAACAAAGACAACATAACTGAAAATCCACTTTTCTAATCCGTCCAAATCCTACTAATCCAACATTCAGCAATCAAAATAACAATCCTGACAGCCTAGTACTCGAACGTAAAAACTTGCAATGCACTTTCTTCCAACTCTCCAACAAAAAAAGCAGTTTCCACCAACATTGTTCAAGAGACATTACATAAACCCTCCGAGCAAAAACAAAATGTCGACTCTCCAGGCGCAGTCAAATCGAAATGGAACAAGCCAGTAACCATTACAGGCAAGAGAAATTTCAATGCTTAATCGAAAATGCTCGACCACGTCAAATGCTTTCCTTCTCCACCATCATCGGGCCTCGACAACGTTAATAGCCATTCGTATCTAGGAATCCAAAACCTTTCACTCGCGACAAATGATTCCTCCGCACTCGGTGGACACTCTGTAGCGAGAAATGACAGAGATAAGCGAAAGAGACGACATTGCCCTAATGAAAAGGCAAATAGTGGCCAGGAAATTTGTTCGCGTGATACGCGGAAGAACAAGTCCGCGACTCTGAGCGAAATGGCCGCGGGTGACCTGTTGATTCAAAAGAAACTATTTGCACGACCATTAGGCACCTCGCGGCGAAGCACGGTCTTTTCGTCGCTGCTGAAAAAAGCTTTTCGAAAGCCGGGCTAACGGATTGGACACTTCTACCAAACGACGCTGGGCGCCAATTACCTACACGGAAACCTCGCACAATATCGCGAGAACGGGTATATAACTGTCCCGGAGATGTCATCGACAGCGCCGCGAATAGAGGTACTTTTTCAGGACAAAACGCAGGACGCCAATTACGGTCACGGCGTTCATCCAATTTCATGAACGTTTTCGAGATAATATTACTGGACGAACAAACTGTCCACTGCCCGTCGACAATGCACTGTGACAGTACTTTTTAGTTGCCCTAGAAATCTGGGCAGATGCTGCAAGGAACGATATCAGATACCTACTAAAGTCCCTGTAAATGAAAAATTGGACACGAACATTTACGCCTGTAAGTGCAAGAGAGAACTCTCTATCTTGCTCACTCATGCTCTACCTTTCACTTTCCTCTCTTTCCGGACAAAAAATGGCGGCGCTGTGATGTCATAGATACAATCATATGTTTTGGCAGACGTAAACAAATATATTAGCGGTATCAACGTCGGTGAGTGCATGCAAAATAAATGCAAAATATTTTGAAATGCCATCTTGCTGTTACAATGAATGCAAGAGCAACAATCGAAAAGGAAAAATCTACATGGCTGTGTTTCCATCCGATGAACCACGGAGGCAAGTGTGGATTGAAAATCTGGGAAAACAAAACTGGATCCCGTCCAAAAATTCATTCGTCTGCGAGGTAAATATCTGTTATTGTCTTTATAACTAAAAAATTTCGTGAAAATTGCTATTTCCTGTGAGCATAAGAGCAACATTTTACTTGTTTCAGGTACATTTCCTAGATGAAATGTGGAAAAAAGTGAGGGAAGATGGCAAGAAAAAGACAGCAAATTTATATATTTCAGCAAAAGTGAAAAAACTTTGATGCCTTTTATATATTTTTTAAAAATTCAGAAATATAATGTGATTCAAAATTTTAAAGAACCATTATTATGCATTTTTTTGGTCGATAGTGTCATATGGAAAAATGATATGGGGCAGTGCAAACAATAAAACTCTCAAACCGGTGGAAATTTTGCAGAAGACCATACTTAAGATTATTTGCGGTAAAGATCGAACTTATCCTTCCAAGGAACTGTTTCTTCATAATGAAATATTGAGTGTTAGAAGAGGCTTTTTACACAATACGTTAATGCATAAATTTAAAGACTCCAAAAAGAATATTTATCAATAAGTTATAAGAGAAATCAGTACTGAGTCGACCATGTATAATAAAGGAAATTTATCGCAAATCTTTCTGCTGCATTAAAAAGAAAAATTTTAATTTATTATCTAATGATATAAAAGGAAGTAAGTTTAGTATTATGGTATTAAAGAAAAAAAAAAAAAACTTTTAGTACAACTTAATGAGGAAGATTTGTAATTAAAAAGTAAATATTGAAGCACTGTAATATAATAGTAAACGAGGATCTAAAATAAATAATCATAAAATTGTATAATTCATATAAGCAATAAGTTAGTTTTATGTATTTTTTTTTGTTTTATCAGGCCCGCGACAGATACACATATCTTGCGGGAAGTTTATTTATTGTATAAACTTTGTAAATTTTGGCACCTGAATAAATATAAATATAAATAAAAATAAATCGATGGCCACGCACACTATGATAAAATAGTGTAATGATGTCTGTATTTTTCTAAATAAATAAAAATTGAAAAAAATATATTGGAAGTTTTTTCATTGCGTATTACAAATCCGCAGCCCTATTACATTTGTAGTAACCATTAAAACATAATATATTTTTCAATTTTTTTTTATTAATATCTCAGGTTTATTTCTACAAGCAATGGGAAATACGTAAAAAATTTTTGTATGAAATTCGAAAATTTCTGCGACAAGATAAATTTCTACTATTTGAATTAACTTCATGTTCCCGCTTTTTTTTCATTAGTGCCGCCATTTACTGTTCGCCAATGGTGGCGCCTGCCAGCACTAATCAAAAAGTTGCCACCTCGTGTCCAGACTTATATTTACAGGGACTTTAATACCTACCAGGACAATATGATACCTACGAGACACTATGATTTCGTTCCGATACGAATACACATCTTTGTAACAGACAGATGTATTCTTATGTCAGGTGTTAAATAGAAATTGAAAACATATTGTCATCAAGACGATTTCCACTTCTCAGTGTGGCACGTCGCACAGTGGCCGATTTTCCGAAAAAGCTGGCTAAAAGTCGAAAAATGATGATATTTACGGGAAACTTTGCACATTATTGTTAACGAAGTCGCTGATTACGAATCAAAAGTTTTTTTTTTGTAAATTCAAAATGGCGGACATTTACTACTTTAAACGAATTGCTGTTAGAAAAATTTTGCATGCCCAAGTTTTAAAGTTTGCAAATATCGCATCTGATATTATTTTTCGAAATTCAAAATGGTGGCTTCAATATGGCAGCAGTGTAATACTTAAAACAAACTGATTTCACAGAATTTTGCGCATTCAAGTTTTCATAGCCGTATATTTAGAAAATAATGTATTTCCTGTTTTTCAAAATAACCTATAAAATATAGTAGATTTGCGTAAAAGTGGTGGAAGTGATAAAACAGTCCAGTAGTAATTTTTGATTTTATTTCACAAAAATACAAAACTTTGATACATTGTACAGCCATACAACCTTGCCTAATGAAGTAGTGAAAACATCACCTAACGACGTTTATTATAATCACTTTCAAATGTTGAATCTGTATTTACGCTAGAATCAGAAACAACTCAAAAATAATAGCTTTTGATGATAATTTTTTTTTTTCAGCGTCGAAGCGCTGGACAATTTCCGTTCGTCCAGGCAATCTCCTTCCGGAAACGAAGAAAGATGGAGACGCGCTCAGAGATAATCGGAAGACGCCATAACCGTGGTTGCCTATCCCATAAGGTCATGCATATGAGGTTCCCATGCATATATTCTTCTAGCTTTAGCGCGAGCGCAGGTGCCTCCGTGATTACATTCAAGCGAGCATGTACCATATTACGTACGATTGTGTAATCCAATAAAGAAGATCCAACACGCCAGCGTACACACAAGGTTAAGCCGCGTACCCGGCCAGAGTGAGGCATCAATGCTACTTTATGGAGAATACTGCGCGGCATAAATTTTCAATTATGTTTTATAATGATCGCGCTATCGGAAATCGAATAAGCTGTAAAACCTTGTCAGCGAGCGGGCAAGGATGCCTGCAAAAAATTGTTGTATTCCTATATTTCCTTCTCGGGTTTCTATATTCCGTTCCGAGAAGCGATTGAGTGTGCAGGTAAAATATGAGAATCCTCATGGAGATACTGCGGCAAGTGAAATAAGTTTTCGTGTACGTTATATCCTCGCGAGTAGCGTCTGAATAATGAAGATGAATTATTCGTACGTTTGTTGATGTTTGAAGAAAAATTTTGCAAACGCATTTTTCCTTATCTATTTTATCCGGACATAAAACAACCTTTACTTATCCCTTGACGATTACTTGCCAATCCGACTCCACTAATCTCGACTTGCAGCAAAAACGCGTATTTTTTTAAAATCAATTCCGATGAATGCAAACTTCAACATAGTTATAAAAAAAAATTACTCGGGAAAGGGTCGAAATGGTCTGCAAATACGTGAAAATCGTGGGTATTCCGATAATTCGACAAATACGTCAGCCGTAACATCTGCATTTACACGGTACGGTGCAGTTGGTACGTAATCAATGTAGAACATACCTGAAAAGCCAACGCATTTGTACATACAACGATTTGCCGCGCATGTACGTATGTACGTGCACGAAGCTCATGGTACATGCACGCTCGAGCGTGTCCAGATCAGGGCAGCCTACACATATATACCCATCGATCGACACTATGTGCACAAGCACGCAACTACATGCTTGGTTGACAATAAACTCATGAATTTCGCTCCGCGTTTGCTTTCATTAATTTGCTTGCTTCTCATGAAAGACACCTATTGTAGATACAAGATACCATTGTGATCAACTCGCGTTCCTCGAAAAGTATAGACTTCGATGTTGATTACTATAATCATCGCACACCGTAAATTGGTATTACGAGCAAAAAAATTACGCTGAATTTGCCCTTGCTAGATCGCTTTTATTGTTTCCAACGGTTTTTAATTTGTTCGCTGTCGATTCGGGATAAGGAAAGTGAATTTTTCTGTAGATCAGAAAACGTAAAACAGGAATTTTACATCTGGTTATCAAGCTATTGACTGATAAAATCCTGTTGTAATATTTTTTTTTTCTTATATAATTTGTTTCATGGATGATGGAAAACTATATCCAACAATTCTGTTTTTGAAACAGGAAAGTCATCTGTTGAAAATTTATACTATAAGTAGCTTGAGAAAATGGAGTTTATACAAATCCTAAAATACCATGAGTAGCTAACATAGGCAATATTTTCCGCAATTATAGAATAGTTCTGTATGATATAGCTTAACAAGTAATATTACATAAAAAAAGGATCAGCTACCTATTGATTTTTAAGGTAATGTAATAGACATAAACAAATGCGTTTAGAACATGTACAAGAACAATAATAATCTCGAAAAAAAGGAAAATTATTTATTCATAAAATATGAACACATAAAGTGTCCATGAAATTCTCGATTTCACTAAAATTTACTAAGCATACAAATTTTTTAATTTGATTGATTATGATGATTCTGTTCATATTTTTCCATTTTCTTTAACATTATTGTAGAAAATACTATGTATAAATATTGTGTATACTTATTACACACGGTACACATATTATATTATACGTTTATTATAAATAACGAAGTATAAGTTTTTTAAATATATTTTTAAAAATATATTCAAAAAATATATTTGGAACCTAAATATTCATTTTTCGCTTATATTTATACGATTAAGACTGATATATTATATTGTAATATGTTATATCTGCATAAGTATATGGTTTCTTGGATCCAAAGGAATATAAGTTTAGACTTAAATTACTAAATGATGAAAATTTATGTTCTACCGAGCTTTTGATTACCGAACGTGACACTTATCAAGGATTAAATAAATTATCTATTAAAAATGTCTAATTAAAATACACTGAAATGATAGAAATAAATTGACGTGTATCAACAAATTGAAGAAAAATTGATCATTCTGGAAATTTTTTTAAATTGGGATTTGACAAGGACACACACTTAAAAAAATGTTATTTATAATAAAGTAAGAATGATAACTTGTAACATTTCGGAAAATTACAATAAACTTGATGAAGAAATTGCGATATCCCGAAAAAAAGCTAAGAGCTTGAAAAACTATGAATTTTTATCAACGCATTATCCACGCTGAAAATTATTATTCTTTGGCTCCGAGAAACCATGCATTTATAAGAAGAATTTCAAAAATTGAAGATTGACAAGTGGCTAAATTATATTTTTGTTCGGAGTCTTTTCTATTCATTTTATAAAACCTTATTTATTATACGTTTTATTCATACATGTATAAATATACACCATATTTCATATCTTTATTCATTTTTAATAATTTCATAATTCATGACCATTTTTTTTCTTTTTTAACAATTTTTTTTATTTATCACAAAAATAACTTTAAAAGAGCAGAAGCTTTTCGAAAACAATGAAACTCTTCAACACCTCAAGATTCCTTCGAAGGTTTTTCCCTTATCAAAGGATAAATTCTAGAATCCCACACTTACTTGAACAAACTAACTTCAGGATAAATGAATAAATTCAAGAGTTACTCTTCAATTTCAAGTACTAACTTGAAAAAGTAAGGAAACAATCTTGATTTGAAAATAAAAAATTATTGAGCTTGTTTTACGACTGGTTTTCTACGTAGATATGACGATAAGCTAAATGAGACTTAACTTATCACCTCTATTATTGAAATTTGACTTCAGATTTTTATAAAAAAAATATAGATGAAAGGTTTTAGCGTACATATTACACCTGCAAAATAACAACTTGTTTTATTGTACCGTTTTTTAATAAAAAATTATTAATGTTTACATGTTGTCTTACGGGTGGAAGTAGTTTTTCGAATTTTCAACTGCACCACACTTAGAATTTCGGTTAAATTTTTTCTTTGGCACATAATAACTTACTTTGTGAAATGCTTCAAACAGAATAAAGTTTTACTGTACCGTTTTGGAATAATAAAAATAATAATAATGAAACAAATTCTACACTTTGTGCATCGAATCAATAAACTTGGCAACAGTGTATTCTGTCCGATTTTCACCAATGTTCAAGTGTGTTGACGTGTCGTTGACGTTTCTAACAGTTGTTTTGTAAATAGAATAATATAACCTATGCAGTGACTTCAGTAGTTTTGCAGTTAATTTTATTTTCATTTATTTTATTTGCTGTTTAATTTCATTTTGCGATTCATTTTATTTCTTGCTCAACTTCATTCATTTCATTTGCTGTCAAAATTCTTTTATGGTTGTGTGTACTATTGTTTATTATTTACTAGATTTACCATTACGCGCTTCAAGAATTTATTTACTTGGATGTACTACGCTACTGAAAATTTGCAATTAGTATTTCAATTGGTTTTCCAATTAAAAATTGAACTTGAATTTTAAACATTGTTAATCTCAAAAACAATTATGAATCACAGAACAATTCTGCACTCGCAGCTAACTTCAGGGAGTTACACAAGATGGCCGCCACCATGATGTCATCTCCTTTTTCTATTAATAATCATATGACATACGAGGTTGGTTTCCCGGTGTAATAGAAAAGACGGAACAACGCAACGTTGCAGCTGTCAAATTAATGCTGGAATCTAAAATTAGCGAAAACCAATTTACTCTGCAACTATATTCATTCATGGAGGTAATACCTCAAGTCGTCACGCAAATGGAGACATAAATATCTTGAAGCTAAAATTAAAGAAAACAATAATCAGTGTAAGAAGATCCAAAAAACAATGTAACAAAAACATGGGAATAATGTCGGAAGACAATCAAGAGTTTTTCTGAAGAACAAGGGAAACGTGATAAGTCACCGTAATTAAAGGCCCCATACAAGGCCTATCGATTCCACGGAACATCCAATAACATCAATCTAAAAAAAGATGAATCAAAAAGACCGGAACAATCAAGAAAATCAAGAAACACAGCCAAGATCACTCAAACATGCATCTAAAAGCATTGAAACACGCTTTTTCACCACCCATGAACATCCATCATACCCATAATACCTGTCACCACATTTACGAACCTTGTAAAATCCAACGTCGTTAATTGACGAGTCTTTTTGCCTGTAATTGAGAATCCTGAAATACAGCGTGCGATTGCAGATTGGTACCGGGCGAATAAAAATGTCGGAGAGTAGTAATGGCGCGGGGATACACGCTTTTTGTTGGAACGAGAATGAGGTACGGCGAGTGGCACGATCGCTCCCGCGGAGCATCGCTCGCCGATACACGGATTATTTTGCGGTTTAATCGATGCCAGCACACCCAAGGTGGTCGCTTGTTGCTATTTAATGAAGCCACTATAAAACTGCAGTAGCTCCTTTAATATAACCCCGAGCCTTTTATCGCGCGATCATATTATTCGCTCCTCCGTGCACCGCTTCATTGCGGAACGCATTTTTTTGCTCACGTAAACGCTCCCATATCGAAGCCGCACGGCGAAAAGGCATAACTTCACACGAATAAGTATTTAAATTACAATATAGCCGCTTTGAAAATGGCCGCAAAAATCTTATCTGGGATCGATTCGGGTTTACTTTACCGGCAAACGTGGCCCAAAAATGACGTAATTGCACCTTGCACGGCCCTGGTCCAACGTATATAACATATGAATGTACATACGAGCTACCTTGTCCGGTCACTCGATGAATTATACTTTTTGGTCGCAAAAAGACGAGGCTTTGCATAAAGAATTGCACGCCTTTCAATGCACGGACGAGTTTTTTTAGCGACTGCCGTATTTCATCAAGTACTTATTCCTCTCTTTGCCTCGTTTTCTTTTTCGGGCTCATCTAATTGCACGTTTCAGAATTCTACGATGAATTTGGCTGATTTGTGGCTAAGAACGTGCGTCGAGACCTAACGAAATTTTAATTCTTAAAGTGTCGAGGCACCAGGGTAACCTGTAAAACTAACCTGTTGGAATTTTGTAGTGGTGAATATGATACATTGGATATTGCTTACACTGAAAAGTCGAGACTATTGTGACAACGATATTCTTTGACAATACACTGCATTACTACAATAAGTGTATGTTTTGTTTCTTGAAGCATATAATATAATTGAGCAGTAGCGGAATGTTTCCATTACTGTAACGATCATCGCGTACAGTATAGAAGGTTATGTATGCTTAGAGTCACAATGCAGTAAAGGAGTGACAATTCAATAAAGTTCACATAAGAGTAAGGGATAAAATTTACCAGTAAATTTACCGGTAAATCACTTGTCATGACCGTCAATTACGACAAATTTTGGTCAATTTTGACCGTCAGTTTTCCTTACCGGTCAGAATTATCGTGACGGTCAAAATTATTACATACACTAAGATGACTTGAAAAAATGTGCAACTGGTTTTTTATTACATCTTTCTTTTTTCCGTCGAATGTTTATGAAAAAATGAAAATAAATTTAGTTTCTGAAATAATGAATAATCATACAATTACAACTTTCCTATTTAAAACGAGTTGTTATTAAAGAAGTAATTAAAACGCTTCATAAAAATGTGTTGTTGATTTTCAAGTATTTTTCTCCGGTATCTATATTTTCGGAAAAATGTCTGTATTATGTATTGCACGTCAGTTTTCTACACTGATTGTAAGACAAGAGTATTGTACTTTTCACTATAAAATATTGTAATTGTGGATCAGTTTCGACTATTGCACTATTTTACTATAGAAATTTACTTTCCTATATTTATGGCTCAAATTAGCAAATTTTGTCAAGTTTTGTTATGAATAAATGAAGTAGCATATGAAACAAATTTTATTAAAAAGTGAAATATTTGAAACTGAACCACAATGGCAATATTTAATAATAAAAAGTACAAAGTTTTTTACCACGGAATATAATTTTTAAAGTAATTTAATCGGAAATAGCAGGATTCCAAAACTTCTATGATTATCGCCGATGACATTAATTTCTAAACATAAATATTAAATATCTGTTTTCGGTTTGTTGTTAATGACAATATATACATTTATTTGGTAGCAAACGCAAGAGTATACTGAATTACTCATGAGTTTTTCTAAAAAATTGAAAAAGCCATTTCTCTAGTAATATCGATCCTTTTAAAAAATTCTATAAGAAAACGAAATTTCTTATAAGAATTCAATTTCTCATCAGGATCCCCTTGTGAAAACCTTATGAAAATCGAATTTCCATTAAGGTGATCTTACATAAACCTTATAAGAAATTGGAATATCTTATAAGATTGTATTTGATAAAATCTTTTAAGAAAAAAACCTTATAAAATTTTTTCGATCAATTCTTTATAAGATATCATATCATTTTTTTACAAGGTATTTCTAAAGTCACCTCATAAAAAATTAAATTCTAATAAGGTTTTTATAAGGTGCACCTTATACGGAATTGAATTCTTATACGAAATTTCTCTTTCTTATAAGGTTTTTATGAAAATCAAAATTAATAGGTTTATGAAATTCGAAACAACAATATTGGTTATTTTCACCTGGAATTGTTGGAAACCGTTTAATCAGTTATGTTAAGTCACATTTTTTCATCGAAATTCTGTCATGACCGGTAATTACTAACCGAATACGAGCTCTGACGGTAAAATGTAATTAAAAAGTTTTGAAATTCGACTGAAAATGACAGTAAATGACTGTCAGAAATTACCATGACCTGACCCCTTTTTTTCTGACCAGTAAATTCACACCTCTGTTCATGTGGCAATATACTCACAAGAATAAGCACATCGTTGCGGCAGCAATCTGATATTGTGGATAGCAGAATCCAGTGAGATTCTGATGATGAGCTTACAATGTCGTTCATAACAGGATATTTTCGTTATGATGACAATGTACCATTCTCAGTGTAGTTGTTATTTGGTACATGCTTCAAAATTTGAGGCTCCATTATTATCCAAGTATCAACGTCAGACACTTTTGATTTTGATCAATTTGTTATTCTGCAATATTGCAAGCCTATTCCACATAAGAACTTGTATGTGTTTTTCAAACTTCTTGTTGAAATTGATGGAATCATTCTTTTTCAATAACCCATCGGAAGTGTCATTTTTACACCGTTGATTCGAATTGTGATCTTTGATCCAAGTCAAAGCAAATAATGAACCCAACTCGCGCCCGGTTGATTACAGCAATAAATAACCTCGCACTCTTGGGCCATTGAGCGAACACGAAGATTAGAGAGTTGTTATGTGCGTGCCCGGTAACAACATGGCGATTTCTCCGCGACTTTGATCTATTTTTGTATATTCTCGCTTTCTGCCCCGACCGTTGCATTATTTACCAAGTCATTTTGGCGCGCTGCTGTAAAATATATTGCAATCATGAATTTGGCCGGGATCGCGTACAGAACCCCAACAAGAACTGGAATGGCGTCCAATAAGGGGGTCCCGGAACGAAAATAAAAGGAAAAAGACGATTTTCGTCTCGCTCCCTCTACACGGGTCGTATTACGAAAAGTCTAGGGAGACCTTATTAACGTGGATGAAAAGTCACTTTTTTCCTCCTTGGTAAAACGAAATTCACGGAAATAATGGAATTCGTCTTCTTGACAGTCGACGTGGAATTTTACGAAAGCGGCAGAAGCTCGTAGAACGGCGGAGATTGGTTCTACCGTTCGTTCGGCGCGGAATGAAATAGCGACGTCTGAAGCTGATTTCCGCGCACGTGCTTCGACTAGATGTGGCTCCCGGGAAAAAGATGGGTGAACCCGGGCGACACTTCGTTTCGATAATGTCAAAGGCACTCGCTCCGATAAAACATTCTTCTTTGCGTACACTTTTTTTTGCATCCAATCCGCAATGTTTTGCATATTGGGGCAGAATCCTTTATGTCCGCCAGCGGACGCGAAACCCAATTTGACGTCCTAAAGTGGTATATTTGTGCACATATTTTAGGTTTAGGCATGAAGAGAAGACTCATCATAATTTTCAGTTCCTCCAAAAGTTGCGCTTTATAAAAATGTCGGTTCGATTTTGGTCGGGCGAGTCCTGAAGCTCTGACAAAAATAGGTACCTACTTCAAAAGAAATGATCATTAGTTACGATGAACTATCTAATTCAACAAATGATTTGATGCTGTTCTGTCACAAGTTTAAATTTAGAAAAAATGTGGTACTTTCGGTCAATAACTGAAAATAGGATTGAGTTTGGCAATTAATTTAATTAGGATAACTATGAAATTTCAGACAGGGAATCCTCATATTTTGCAAGACTTTATGCTGAAATGGCTTTTATGAAGAAAAATGAATTGGTTTTGAATGAACAGATGGATTTAAAGAAATGGAACGACTTGTATGATGTATTAATCAGATGTTTTTAGACTAATAACTTTTATGTTTCTTGAAATTACCTGACATGCGCGATCAGAAATGATAAGATGACGTATCGTTGTTATTTGGATTTATATTTCACTCAGGCTGATGTGTTCCTACGATTGACATGAGAACGAAAGATTCTTAAGAAGTATAAATGAATTTATTGTATATTTTATTTTGACTGAGAATTATTGTTCGGTTACTCTCATGGTTGCGTACAACTTTGCTGACAACAAGATGTAAGTTGATAGAAATAGGGAAAAGTGTTTCTTTTAGTGCATTATTAGCATTATTATTATTAATTTTTCTGTATAAAGAAGTGAACTGTATAAAGGGTTGATTGTTATAGAAATACACTGAATGACTTAATAGTGTTTCACACTACTTAGGTCTTGAAAAGGGTCCGAATGGGACCGAAACGTCGACGATTGTCATGAAATAAAGCATTTGATTGGGAATTCGACAAGATATTTTATTAACAAGAACAAATTGGTTTTAACATTGAAAACTTAAATTTTCAAATCATTTTTTCGAACTTTAAGTTTTAGAAGATCAGCATAATGAGGGATCCATACTCTAGGCAGTCATCAAATTAAAATTTTTTTTTTTAGTTTTTTCAAATATTTCAATATTTTTTACACTCATGATGTTTTATGAGCAGTTAAAATTCCAATCATTCTTAACAGTTTTTACAATTCACAACAAATTCGATGGTTTGACACATTTGACAATTCGAAGATTTTATATTAGCTCTGACACTTTAAACATTTTAAAGATTTCGAAAAGTTTAGACAAATTTAAAGCTTTACCTTTTTATTTTAAGATTTACCACAATTATATTGATAAACGTAGTTTTTTAATATTTTTTGTTCATCAACAGACAAAGATGCTTAACTTACGAATTATGTACAAGTAAAAAAGTTCAAACACGGACAAAAATGTCCATAAAAAACAACAATTCCAGGAATAAACTCATGAATATATAAAGGCAAAAATGTAAATATTTGAAGAGAAGAAAAAATTTCTTTTGGTCATCAATTTATCAATAATATTATAATTATACTCTACAAATTTGTTTTTAAAGTACTCGTATTTTTCAGAGACCAAAAAAATTGATAAATTTGACACATTTTATATACAAATACAGAGGAAGGAAGATTTTTTTCGTGTAAAATATGACAATAATCAATTATTAGCCATAATTTAACTTCAAACAACGCATTACATTATTGAATGAAAGTAGGACCAGTGATTGTTATTATTTGTTCCAAATTCATTTTCCTATTCAATTAATCTTGGTGTAAATGAATTCAATACCTATTTTCATGTTTTACACAAAATTCACAGCTATTTATATTAATTTCTTTTTTTTTTTATTTTTCAAAATTAAACAGTTTCGTAACTGCTAAAACTTAATATTTAATGACTACTTTGAATAATATGGTGATATCCTTCATATTTCTGTCAAATTTGAGTTGAAAAATATGAGTCAACTTTAAAATTTTAGATTTATCATGAATTACAGTTCCTACGATTCCTTGTATGGTGCAAAACTAATTTTGCATCGATGATAACACCTAAATCTCTTCATTGGGTAAGTTTTTCTTCAAATATTCCACTTATCTTTTACATATTCAGAAGTATACTTTTTACGACTTCTCGAAACTAGGAAAACGTTTTATTTTAAAAACTCAAAAAAAGATTATCACGATTACAATTTCAGGTGTTTCACAGTTTTTAAGATTTTATTACTTCAACAGCTTATGGCAGTTACGAAATATTTCTCGGATCAACTGCAAAACAGTCAAAGTTGTAAAAACTTGTTAGGTATGCACATTAAAAATATTAAACTAATGAAAGTGTTATTAACTGTTCTGGAATGAATGCTCTCAAACTTTGATCAACTGATAAAAGTATCGAAAGCGTTAAAAGGAGTGGAAAATATCCCAACTCTAAGTAATTTTCACATTGTAAGAAATATTTGAATCTGTCATAAATATCAGAACTATAAAACTAATAACTCAAAATAACTGTAGAGAATATGGAGGGTGGCTATCCAAAGTCGCATAACCGCTAGTTTTTCAACATTTTTTTTTTTTTAATTTTTTTTTCAAAGCTCTAAGCTGATGCCGTAATTTCTGCGATGAAAGAAAGTCAAAATTCGCAATAGTTTTTTTTGTGAGGATCATTCAAACATTGCATTTTGGTAACTGGCGACCTATCGGCAATTCAAAGTCGTATAACAACCAATGGAAACTTATGTAATATAATAAAAAAAAGTAATTAAATGTTGAAAACCTTCAAACCGTGCGTTCGATAATATTGTTACATACATTTAAAAACATTTTGATATAAGAAGCAATGTTATTAAGAATGTTGTTAACAATGAAAACTATGAATGGTTTAATTTAATCATCAAATTTCTATTTACAACCACAAATAATGACAAAAATAAACAAAAAGTGAAAATTTATCGAAGTATTTTGGTTATGGAATTGCTATAAACGTAATAAAACCTTCGCGAAACTTGTTTCTCTTACCTTAATTTAGTGAGGCTATACTACTTTGAACTGCCAGACCCCCTCGACTTATACGTGGGGAAATTTAAAGTGATCGTGTTTTCTTCAAATTTAATCGAAATCGTTTCAAACTTAATTAAGCGACGTAACACCTTATCATGAACAAACAATCGAGAGTTTTTCAAAAAAAAATTTAAATTAAAAAAATACGAACGTTTTTCCGCTCTCCAGTAAAAAATTGAAAATGGCGCTTATACTGCTTTGAATATCCGCCCTTCATATATAAAAACTTCCATATAATTATGTCGGAATTGGTGGAACTCATAAGAACTCTTCAATTTGTGAAATTTGTTGATAAACTGTCAATAATTTTGAAACACCCTACATTACTGAAACTGTAATAACTGCTTCAAACTGTAAAACTGTCAAGAATATTGCACAATCGTTAAAAGCATCAAAACTATGAAAACTGTAAAGCTATCAGGACATTTACCTCAGAAATTTTCACCGTATTATACCAGAAAATCTCATGGTCACTTTCTGGCTCGAAATACGATCATTCCTGCTGCACACCAGAACTGAAAAATGCGGGCACCTCAATTTATCCACATCTTTACCAGAAAATGTGCAGCCTCGTTGCTCCACGAGAAGAATATTAAGAACGAAACACGAGGAGGAGAGCGGGAAGTGGTATAGGAGAACAATATATCAGGCAGAGGTTGGCAAGAGGGCGGTATCTTCTCAATTCGCCGAACAAGTGCCTGGCTACGTCGCTACGTTTCTTCTGTTCCCTTTTTACCCCGGAGCCAAGAAAAATCCCAAGTAATCCGCCTGCGAGGATTACCTTGCCCTCCACGTCACCTCACCGCTTCTGCGTTATATTGTGTTCCGTCATGTGATGATATCAAAGATAATTTGACACACGAATATACATTATGTTTGCATTCTGCCACTATAATGGTCATGAACAACAACATGCAATATACTTATATATGACATACTTGTGACATATCAAACCATGTGTCATTTGTATATCGTTTACATATCCTATTTGCCACGTATATGCCTTAAACTTTTCGTTTCTGGGTCGTCGTTCTTAAAGGACTAGAAAAAGAAAAAAGGGGACATTAAAATACAGAAAGTACAATTTGCATAAAAAGTCATAGCGCGGAAAGTCACTGTTTCAAACGTCTTCGGAAAGAATAGCTCCTTGAATTCTTGCAGACGAATCTTTTTATTCTTTCATCGACACTCCCTTTATTGATCCTGCGCTCTCTTCCTCCCACTCTTCACCTTCTGGCGCTCTGTCTCTCACCTCACATTTCCCTACAGCCTCGGCTCCTCTCAGTCCCTCCACTTTTTCTAAGTCACGGCTTCTTTCCATCTCAATCCCTCCTCCCTCCTCCATGTCTCATTTCACCCTCGAGATAATCTAAACCCCTTTTGCACAGTCCATATATTTTCGTTATCGATACGCCGTCACTTATAAGAACATTACTAAAAACAATCACAGCCTAGGAACGACTAAAAAAGTCAGGAAAAATGCTTGAGTTCAAAGAAATCAATTTTTTTGCAGCACAGTTTCGTAGTTACGGCCTCTAAGAAAACGTATGCACAAGAAACCAATGAGTTTAAATACTATCGGTCTGTATATAATTCAAGGCTACCTTTTAGGGCAAAAAAGAAAATCCATCTAACCGAAGTAAAATGCGCTTCTTTGTTTAATATCAGTAAGTTTGACAAATAGACAATTCGTTTTTGAGAAAACTAGTAATGTAATTTCCTTAAAAAATCGTTTCCTGATACATATTTCGCGATTAGAAATATTGTAACTTTCGCATTTTAATGATTAGTAGCTCTTTTGAAACTCAAAAGTGCAGCTTCTATTTGGACTAACAAAATCAGATGAAATAATTTTTTTATAACTATTTTATATTTATTCTATATTCAATAAATATAATATGAATATAAATTTTGGTTCAGTCAAACAAATATCCATGACTGCTAAATATAATGTTTGTCGGTACCAAAAATATATTATAGCCAACTAAAACTTGTTTGCTCGAACCAAAAGTTTGTTTGAGCTGACCAAATATTTGTTTGGTCATACATCGACCAAATGTTTGTTTGAGCCAACCAAACTGGTTTTCGAGTGTTTTTTTCCATCTTCCATACTACCTCAATTTCACATAAGAATACACGATTCACGGTACAATTTTATCTTAATAATTATTGTTAACGTCGAAATAGTTTTTTGTTGCTATTTCGAAATTTATAAAAACCATCTTTACTGATTTGGTTGCAATAGGAAATGATCGCAACATCATACACTCAAAAACCGTTTTGGATGGCTCAAACAAACGTTTGGTCGATATATGACCAAACAAAAATGTGGTTGACTTGAGCAAATGTTTGGTGTAGGCAAACAAATTTTATTGGACTCTAACAAATTTTGGTTTGGTCAAAAAAATATGTAATACGGCTGAATATAATGTTTCTTCCGTACCAAAAATATATTATAACCCACTAAATATTGTTTGCTCGAACGAAAAATTTATTTGAGCCGACTAAATATTTGTTTGGTCATATATCGACCAAATGTTTGTTTAAGCCAACCAAACTGGTTTTTGCGTGATAGTTTTATTTTGTGAGAAGTCCGAACTAAAAGTTTCAATATTTTCATTTTATTTTTCGACTGATATTTTTCGAGTCTTTTTATTCAAGATTTCGAAAATATGAGCATTATTACAATTTTTTGTAAAGTACAAATATAACTATCTTACTGAATTCTATATTAAATAAATTTTACTTGAATTTTTTATGATAAACCATTGAAAAATAAATTGTGTAATAATTGCCGAATTCTCGAGATTATGTATTGCGAATATTCTTCTTAATTATGAATTTTTAACTCTCATATGAAATTCTTGGTTGTAATTATATTTCTTTTGTTTTACAGGTATTATCTGTCTTTTGCTGTTTTTGTTCTCACGACGCTCAATTTAGTGAGCTTATAGTATATTTTCGTGGTAATTAATTATTATCTAAATAATTATTATTTCATGAAAAAAAGACTTGACATAGTAGGATTCAGATAATTTTTTGCTGGTGACAGATAGTGAATAAATAAATCTTTCTTTAACTCTGGCGAGTCACATTATTTATTAGAATTTTCATGAAAGGGATTACTTGAAATAATTATACAATTTTGCTCAAATTAACCTGCTTGTTTATTCATATTGTTGGAACATGAATATTGTCATGGTTGTGAGTTATTGTATTTTTGAACAGTGCTGTTTGCTCAAATATGTACAAATAGTTCATAACATCGAAAGTCGTAAATTATCCTTCAAAAAATGTTCTCCTGATGATTGTATATAAATAATTAAGGGGTTAAATCTAAGCTGTCCAGTCAAGTTGCATAACAATCATAACTTCAAAGTTACAACGATTAGTATTTGTCTTTCGCTACTTCTGAGAATTCATTTTCGTCACAATATGATTTTCATTTTAAGCTTCTCTAAATCAACAAACAGTGAATCGTTAAAATGTATTAGTCTCCTTTTTTCACAAAAAGATTCCACTAATACATGCACTGCTGCCATTTCAACTGCCAAAACATCAGTGTTCCATATGTCACTTCATTTGCCTCGACTAAAACTGAACATCTCAAATTGTAACTAACTCAATTTCTACAATCAAGACTCCAGCAAAATTACAGTTGGGGCAAGCATCAATTTTTTCCACTCTAACTTTATTGTTTCCATCAGCAATGGCACTTGCAGTAATGCCGATACTGAAAGGAATACGTGCACTGAAAATGAGTTGAGTTCACTCCAAAGTCACTAACGTGTAACAATTATCTCGAGAGCACTTTTGTTGTAACAAGCAGAGGTTGAAAATTTTGCGATGAAAAAAAGAAAAAAAACCAATGTTGGGAGCGTGATGCGTGGACGAGTGCCGGGCAGTGGCGAGGGATGAGACTGCAGGACTCGGCGCCTTCGTTAGTGGGAGTATTAATTCGCTTTCCACCCTCGCGGGAGTCTTCGCCGACGAAGGCGAGTCCGGCGCATGCGGCCTCTTTCAAGTAATCACTTTCACCCTTACTATCAACATTTTCCGCTTTGCCCACCCGGCCAAGACAGCGCCGTCGCCGCCACATTAACCCGGGACACTTTTACTCTTAATGACCAGCTTTTGACGGCCGGCCACGCGGCGCTTTCCATTTCGAGGACTCTTAGAACTTTGGCTCCGGTTCATTCATATTCATCATCGACCTACAGGTAGTTCCGCTACGGATTCGCAACTACCGCAAATGTTGCACCATTTTCAAGTGTCACTCGCTCAAATTTATTTACTCTCTAAGTTTGAATTCATTCAATAAGTAGGTCAAAGATAGTCAGATCTACTAATAAATTAGTAGAATTCCACTAGTTGACTGAAAAAATAGTTATAAATTCTATTCAATTATATATTATATGTACCTAGTTGTAAAAAAAGGTTCATCCAAATAACATTGATGAAAGCTTGATGTTTCAAAAAAAAAATATTTTAACTAATTTCTAAATATACCCATTATGATTGTTTGATTTTTTACTATAAAACAGTAATTAATGTGTTGCATTTTAATGCCATATAAATACTCAATAACTGTAGCGGTAAATATTTATTATTATAAACAATAGCTTTTTACTAAGGTATTAGTAAAAATTGACTTTTCCATTAGTTGAACTATACTTAACTTCTAGTCTTATTGCACGAATAAGACTAATCGTCGAAATCCACTACTGTAGTAGTGGATTTCTACCAAAGTTGACAGATAGTTATTCACTTTTTTCTTCAGTCAAATATAAATAATTTCATCAGTAACCTATACCACTAATTCAATTAGTATATTTTTCCAAAAGCTTTAGTTGCTTTCTTTTCACATTCTCAATTAGTGGAATTCTAATATTTATTAGAAGTTTTTTATTAATTGAAACTGAGAGGGTAACATTAAGGACGACAATAGGGGCGGCAGAACATTATTTTTCTGAGTGGGTAGTAAATAACTAAATTTTTTTTTTGGGGGGGGGGGGTTAGCATTGGCTTCCGTCGAAATACGCATGATTTTTTTAAATTTCAAATAGAAAACTGAGGAACAGTCAAAGATTAATAAATTACGAAAACTCGTATCGAGTTAGACAATCGTTTATGATTATTAAAAATTTTTTAGTTTTTCATAAGATTTAAATTGCATGACACAAACGAAAAATGTTTTAAATTTTTAGCAATTTCCGACATTTACAAAAATTAATTTTATAAAAATCATTTATTGTCCAAATATGCACAGTAATATTTTTTTTTTTTTTTTTTTTCGAAATGTAAACAAAAATTTTTAATACTTCAAAAGAACTCTGAAATCAAATAGAATCTTTGTGAACTAGGCCATTTTTTTATAAAATTTGGAGATTTCGAATAGTTAGTACCATTTTAGAAATTTTGCAAATTTTAGAAAATCAGAACAAATTGGAAATGAAGAGTATGTTAATAAATCGTTGAAAATAAAAATTTTGGCAGAATTTTAGAAAATATTTATCATTATATAAATTTTATTTCTAAATATATTTCTGCCAAATATTATTAGTAATATTCTTATATATTTAATGTAAATTTGGAATAGGCACTTGGAAAATTTATTAAAGATCAGCAAAAACTTTCACCAGTTTGACAAATTATATAACATTTTCTTAATGTTGAGAACTTAGTTCGATGTTATTAGCAAATTAAAAAATTTTGAAAAATCATAACACAAGAAAAATTCAAAAACCTGTAAATTATCCTAAAAAACTCGATTTTACAGAATTTCAGGAAACATCCATCATTTGCAAAAATGTGTTGATTATTATTGGTCGATGTGGTTATAAAAATATTTTTCATAAATGTTTCATGAAAATTCGTAGCACTTGAAAAACATTCAAAACCTACAAAAACCTTAAAACGTTGAACAGTTTTCATAAGATTTCGAAAATTCTATATAGTCTGCATTACGTTTGGAACTTTGAAAATGTTCAGCAATCAGAAAACTTTTGAAATTATAAAGATTGCCAGTACTTCAAAGAAATTCGAGAAACAGGTAAAATTATATAATATTTTGATGAATTTCGTATATTGTATTCATTATCACACATATTTATTATTTCCTTAAAACATGCATGATAATTTTTTTTACATTTTTTAGGAAATATCTGAAAAATTTTAAGAATTTTAAAAACTAACATGAAATTTTCATGGTTTACACAAATTACCGGAAAATTGTCGAAGTTATTGATATAAATATAGTTTGTACGATGACAAAAATTTTTAAAATTCATGAAAATGATTACACATTACAAATTTTAAAAACTTTCAATAATTCTGTAAGAAAATCGAAATTTTCGTAGAGAATCAGAATTTATTCATTATTTTTGTGAATTGTGTTCATCATATTTCTTCGAAATACGCATAATGAAATTTTTTTTAAATAAAACTTGGAATACTTGAAAAGTATATAAAAATTAAGGAAAATCTTGCATGAGTTATATGCTAATTTTCATGAATGGCGAAAATTGAATGTAGGTATAATTTATTACGTTTGGAGTTAAAATTTCTTTAATCAGCAAACATTTGAGACTCTAAATACTGTCGATTATTCTTAGAAATTAAAAAAATTCGTAAATATGCAGAAAATGCTCCTCAATTTTGTAGATTAAGTATAGAAATTTTTGACAATGCTGCAAAACTATAGAAACTATGTGTAATCTTTAAAAATAAAAAATAAAAATTTTTTATCGAAGAATGCAAAATTTTAGACGATTTTCACAAATTCTGTGAGCTGTGAAAAGCTTTACAAGTTGATAAAACTACGATTTCAAAATGTATGCATTTTTCCATCGATATTTTTATTTTCGGATATTTTTCCCGTGCGGTATTTTCTAGGTGGGTAGTGCTACATTTATTGTTTTTTCCTTGGTTAATTTTTTTTCTGTTTTTATCAAATCAAATTTTGAAAAGTTCGACTCATAGAAGTAAAATTATGTTTTTCAAAATGTCTTTTGAATAATTTTGAAAAATATTTTATCACATGGCAATGTAGAAAATTTTTTTTTCTATATTGGTTTCCATTTTATTAAATTATTAGAAGATTCAGTGAAATTCGAAAAATGAAGTCTTTTCGAAGTACTTTTATTCATAAATTCGAATAAATAATGAATAATCATTTATTTTCTCTTCAGTGCATAATTATTCTCTCTGTGAGAATTTTTGTTAAACGAAAGAATAGCTCGATTTTCTAAACAAAAAATTTATCTCAAAATCTGGAACTCATTTATTTAACAGATTGCTGTATCCTACAAAATGCCCTGTTACAATTTTCACAATGAAATCAAAAATCAGAAGATTGATTTTGAGAATGCAACTGTCAATCTGTTAAATTGACAGATATGTCTGTTTACAGTACATATTTTTCAGTAACATTTTTTGATTTGGAGAGTATATAATATTCAAATTTAGCTTCTATTCTCGAAAAGCAAAAAATTTTCACGTATGTTACTGTCAATTCCATCAGTGTTACCTACTTAATTATATGTAATCTAATAATCTAATAAATAATGGAGTCAACATTTCATGACTATGAAAGTAACAATGAACACAAATCAATCTTCAAACACGGCCTTGCATCAAACCACTCTTTGTCTTCTGCTTGATACACAAATAACTATTTATCATCAAAGCCCTCTCGTTTACTGCACTTATTAATTTCAATGACCACAGGAGTGAATCAATTTTCTTGAAAGCACCTACTTATCCCAACAATTCCTAAATTCCCAAGTGCTCAGCGGCTTTTACTGGGAAGTAACCAGATTTCCCAATATGAGCTGCAATGAGTCGTTGCAAATAGTCCGAGTTGTTAAAACAAACATCCCGTTGGAGAGGATTCAAAACGAGCTAAGCGAAGGCTTTGCATGGCTACGTGGTGAAACAGGTAAAAAAGCCGGCACCGGAAAATTGAAATGAACGAGCGACGCTCGTAAATGACCGTACTGCACGACTCGTTATGATTAGCCGAGGTTCGTTCGTTTCCGGTTATCTTTTCAAGGGCTTCGATGGAATGCAGTGGTGATTACGTACGCCCTATGTACGAGCGAGTTACGTACGAAAGATGGACGGCAATCTGCGTACTGCCGGATCAAGAAGAGCGGACAAAAACGCCTCGGCGAATGTCATTAGCGCGAAAAACACGCCGCGATCGTAAACGCGATGCAACGATTTTCGCGAAAACATACATTACACTTTTTTCGTCGTTACTTTCCGCACGAGGGCGTAAAATAGGAAAAAATATGAACCCCAAGGGGTCGCAAAAAGCCGGAGGGAACGACGAATTCAAGAATGCCGTAAAATTGCGCTGGTATCGATAACTCCAAATGCTATAGAATGAATTATATAATAAACAATATTGCCAGTGGAAAGGAAGAATATTTTATATCCAAATGCTATGTTTTTGTGAAGAAGTATTATTATGGATTTTTCGGAAGATGGTTTATTGGAATTGTGATTGAAAAATTGCTGTAAATAGTGAGAAAAAATTTTTATTTGGACCACGAGGCTTCATAATAACTTGAAGAGCAGTTGAATGGTGGTAGGGGAAAACTTTGGAGCATCGGCCATTTGTACGAACTGGGCAAAAACTGCAAATCAGTGTATATTAAAATACGGAAATGACATTATCCAAACACATTATTAAATTATTCAAGAATTCAATAAGATTATTCATAAAAAACCAATTTTATCCATTTTCTCCGTACTATAAACACGTAAAACATCCTTAGAAAAGGTGGGAAATTGATCACTCAGAGCCACTTTTTTTATTAATAATTATTTCTTGTCTATATATTAAAAATGATCAGTATTTCGACCGCATATTGGGCTCTTATCAGGATCCATCAATATTTTGAACAATATTCAATATTTGACAATTCAATAAGATATTGAGAGATGAATTGTTAAATTTTTATAATTTTTAAACAGAGATTAAATTTTCAAATTTAGTAATTCGAAACTTTGACTTCTGAACACTACATTTCTAGAGTAACAGAATTTAAAATTCTAGAATCATATAATTTACAATTACAGGTATGTGAATTGTAAAAAAAAAGAGTTACAATATAGGATTGTTAGCATTAGTAAAAATAATTCCAGATATCTCAAATTGCGGAATATTAATCAGTTAAACTCTGAAATTGGGAATTACTATTTGTATAATGTTTTTTATTTAAAATCAACGTTATTGTTATGAAAAAATAGAAACCCCTGTCTTTTCCAAGTACACTGAAAAGTATTACAGCATTGAAAAAATTTACTGAGTAGCATTTTGGTATACGAAAAAAAAAAAAAAAATACTGAGTCTGCCGTCGGAGAACGGCGAATCCTACAAACCTACATATTACGACTCAGAGCAATACACAATTCAATAATTTATTCATTTCAAATCAACATTATTTTAACTTTTCTTGCATTAAAAAATCAGAACTTTTTACTCAAATTCATCCCATATTGTCTGACTCCATTTTGCTGTAACTTTTTTGGCACCATTAGTTCGTTATTGTTTTTATTATTCTGAAATTACTTGAATAAGAAGAGAACATAGATTTGAAATGTGAATAGTGTAGAATACGTTTTGAGAAAATAATAACGAATTTTATTTGGCCTTCAACTGTCATACAGATCAAAAAATAATATATATGTAATTCTCTAATGTTACAGTATGAATACAGTTCATGACAAATACGTGTTTTTCATCAACTTTTTATTTTTTCAGCATGGAAATAATCAGATTGATAGTGACATACACATCGTAATTTTTATCGTGAGAATTACAATGAATTTTTTATATTTACATTGAAACGATAAAAAAAAAGAAAAAAAGTTTATTCGTTCCAACGCTAGACTTTTTCAAACAGATTCTTTGCTTGTATTTTACAGTGCTCTGATAAGAAAACTGTAACCTTTTACCTCGAAAACAAAAATATTTTTTTCGAGGTCAAATTTTCATACTGAACGTCAATGAATGAACTTTTAAACGTTTCGGATTCAGGATTTTTGTATAACACTGTTTATTTAAAAGTTTTAACTTCCAATCACTACATTACAAAATAAATTTTACACGATTTCACAGGTTAGAATCATGAGGTTTTGGATATCTAACTTTTTTATTGGGTATATACATTTTGATTTCAAAAAGATCTCCATGAAACGATTTTGAGAATCTAAGATTTCAAGAAAAAAAATCAGAAATTTTTAATTTGCTGATGGTAAATAAATCGCTTTCAATCTAAAAAATAATTTCTCATTTAATAAATTTGCAACAACGTTAATCGATTGACACTTCCTATTTTTTTTTTTTTTTGCTAGTTCATCCTAGCTGTATTGTAGCTAACAAGCTTGAATTTATTCACAAAAATATTTTCCAGGAATTATGGTTTTTGCCTGCATTCATCAGATTTTCGAAATTGATCATTAAAATTTTAAAAAATTTCAGATTTTGTAATCGAAGCAACCTAATGAATACGCACTACACTGTCAAAAATAAATTTAAAATTTCAAACATCTTTTATAGACTTCTTCTCAAAATCATGTTTGAAATTTCATGGACACGTGCATGAAAAGGATCTCAAATAAATTTATATTAAATTTATTGATTTCACATTAGATCTATTAATTTCAATATTTTTTAATATTGTTCATTTCATTTTAGGACACTACATGTTAAAATATACAATATAATTTTTGTTACGCAATTTATATTCCATAAAATATAAATAATTTGTTTAAATCAAATAGCTGTTGATAAATTAGGGAAAATCTGCTCCGAAAAAATTCATTATGTCAAAATCCACTCGAATTTAAAAAAGTTTGAATAGGTACACATTTTCAATGAGAAATCATTTGAAGGTGAAATGATTTTCATGTCTGCTTTATATTAAATAAACACTTTGATTTCATAAAAGTTTTATAATTTCCATAGACAGTGTCTATTTTTTTCATAGTTGCGTCCATAACTTTAATAGAAAATTCAATAGACAGTATGGGAAATCTACTTCAAATACAGTCTCTTAAATTTAATAGAGAAATTCCTGAGAGTGCATAACTTCTGTATCTAAACATCATACTTCACTAATCGATCAATTTGTGTGTTTTTCAGTTACTAATTATTTATTTTGAAGTATCTAAGTTTGAGTAAGTGTGAATTTTCCTACTTTTTTGTTTCTCATTTGGAGATTTGGTTTTTCAGTATTTTATTTCAACATTTCAGGGTGTCCTTATATCACAGACTACAAACATTCAGATTTGAACTCAGCAATATTAGAATCTGATAATTTACTGAATTTCAAAATAATTCATAAAATTTCCAGAATAGTCAAAAATAATAGTAAAAAAAAAAAACTCCAAAATAGCAGACCTCCGAAAAATCAACATATAAAATTTTTTACCTGTGACTCATTAAAGCAAAATTTTTTTTGTTAACTATCCATAACTAAAATTCATAACATGATGAGCAATTTGAAAGTCACAAAAATTAATATACTCTCAACTCTTCACTAGTATACAACTTATTTGCAAAATTCGGGATCAAAAATTATTCTTCACTAAAACCGTAAATCAATAAGAAAAATCCCTCTCGTCTATTCTCTAACTACTTCACTGACTAAAACCACAATCACTCCATGTACTTAAACTGAAAATAAACAGAAACTGTATAAAGCCAAATCAAACCTATCAAAAATATTCCAACTTGGCATATTATTTTCAATATTCTAAACAAACTCCAATTACACTTCGTAACCAGGAAGAGGGCGTCAAAAAACAAAAAAGGGCCTCGAAAACCGCCTGTCGCCATTTCTAAACAGTCCCTTCGCCAACAATATCGTGACCAGGCCCAAAACAGAAAGGGCTGCAAATGTAGGACAACGAACTCGCGAAAATCACGCGAGGGCCGTTAGAGGTATGCCGGTCCAAGGTACCTGTCGCCGGAATACCTCTGGCACCGGTGAAAAGAAGGTGAAAGAGAGGACGAGGAAGAAAAAGAGGGAAGTGACATTGACCCTTCCGCATGACGTCACTCCAGGTTGGAAGATCTTCGCAGGCTCCAACAGCCAGAGCTCGTCGACTCAGCTTCCACCTTGGTCGCCCTCAAAAAATTCCGACCGGTTTGGCGGCGACCGATGATCGCCGCTCGAAACCACCTGACGCCCTGGATAAAATATCGAAATCTCTGATTCGAAATCAAGAAACGACACTGAGAAGTGGAAATTGTCACGATGACAATACGTCTTCAATATCTGTTCAACGCCTGACATAAGAATACATCTGCATGTTACAAAGATATCTATTCGTATCGGAACAAAATCATATCGTCTTGGATGCTCAACGAAAAATCCACACGACCCATTCAAATTTCCCAAAAAAGGTTGTTCTACTCAGCCTCATTTCCCCATTCCAAGTCACACTCATGAGCGCCATTTTTCCCATTAACCTCCAGGGATGAACGCTAAACACGCTGCATCCGCTTTACTCACTCGTCCCGTATACTTTCTTGCCTTTCCCAACTTCCGTATTATTTTCGATCCTTCGTTCCCGGCGCATTTAACTCGGCGCCCGCGGTTCCTACGTCTTCATAATTCATACGCTCGCCCTAATGGAAATTTAATTTCTCTCCTGGCGCCATTCTTCACCTCCGGGATACACCGGAAGAACGCGAGATTCTCGAGTTTTCCGCCGGCCGCGAAACTTATTTCCCGACACTTTCGCGAGTAATTAGGGGGATTTTTCGAGGTTTTTTCTGGAGATATGATATCTCTGCGTGAAATTCGTGAATTTCCCGAGTTATAAGAGGTCCGTGAGATTCGCGAGCTGGCGCGTTGTGCACTAAAAGGAATCGGGATGAGCTACCCCGTTCCGGGAACGGTCCCGGGGCCACCACTGGGAAGGGGATGGTCCACGTAATTTCGAGGTGAGAGGGTTCACCTCTGGCCGTGTAGAACCTGCGCGAATCCGTTTTGTAGGGCCCCGATATCCCATTCAACAAGTCTTCACCGTCGATTACGGCCGCTGATCTATGAATCCCCACTTGAATGCCCGCCGCATTAATATATGCGCCGAGCCGGGGCATATTTTATGCAGCCGCGTCCTATAAGTATACAGTGTAACGCCGTTGTGAATATTCCGTGTTGGGTAAGCTCTAACAGCCAGCACGCCCTTCGTTATTCAACATTAATGTATGCCATCGCGGGCGACTGATGAATTTTCTCCGATTCCCATGATTCTTTAGGTTACACGCGAAAAAACAAAATTATTAGGTCCAAGAATTTTTACATCTCACCTAAAAAATACGATCTCGATCTGAATCTGTTCAATCCTGGCTGCAGACTTGCAAATGGAAACTCAAATTGGTCTTGGCCAATTGAAAAGACCGATGGAGTTATCCAGCCAATTTTACAAATATGTTAAGTTATTGAATGCATCTTCCAATTGAAAACTTTCTTTGGAAATTCCATTTGGAAACTCCATTTGGTACTTGAAATTCAAACTTCTGTATCAAAATTGCAAACGAAATGATGAACAAAAGGTAAGTTTGTTATTTTATCAAGTGAAAAAAACTTATCTTCCGGAGTTTTTGATTTAAGTTTCCAATTGGAATTCCTAAATGGGATTTCCAATTTAGGTTTCTAAATAGCGTCAAAAGTTGGATTTTTGAAGTAGAGTTTCCAACTCGTGTGATCGATTGAAAAATTCAATTTAATTTCATTCCAAAATAAAATATTTCCTTAAAAAGTTTTATGGGTACATTATACATGGGAGCACATAAAGGAATGTAAAATAAACAATCATGTAAACACTGTGCAAGAATTTTCACACCTTACCTAAAAAATGCGATCTCAATCTGAATCTGTTCAATCCTGGCTGCAGAATTGCAAATAGAAACTCGAATTGGTCATGGCCTATTGGAACGTCCGATGGAGTTAGCCAGCACATTTTTCAACTATGTGAAGTTTTTAAATGGATCTTCCAATTGTAAACTCCACCTGAAAACTCCGTTCAGAACTTCCGATTGAAAACCTTCTTTGGAAATTCCATTTGGAAACTGCATTTGGTAATTGAAATTCAAACTTCTGTATCAAAATTGCAAACGAAATGATGAATAAAAGATAAGTTTGTTATATTAGAAAGTGAAAAAAAACATATATTCCGGTGTTTTGATTGAAGTTTCCAACTGGAGTTCCCAAATGTAATTTACAATTTAAGTTTCTGAATATAGTCACTAGTTAGAGTTTCCAAGTAGAGTTTCCAATTGGTGTGATCGATTGAAAACTCCAATTTAATTTCATTCCAAAATGAAATATTTCTTTTAAAAGTTTTACGGGTACATTGGTGCACATTTAAGGAATGTAAAATAAATAATAAGGTAAACACGGTGGAAGAATTTTCACACCTTACCTAAAAAATACGATCTCAATCTGAATCTGTTCAATCCTGGCTGCAGAATTGCAAATGGAAACTCGAATTGGTCATGGCCTATTGGAAAGTCCGATGGAGTTAGCCAGCACATTTTTCAAGTATGTGAAGTTTTCAAATGGATCTGCCAATTGCAAACTCTCTTTGGAAATTCTGATTGAAAAGTTTAATCAGAAACTCTATTTGGTAATTGCGATTCAAACTTCTATATCAAAATTGCAAACGGAATGATGAATAAGATAAGTTTGTTATTTTACTAAGTGAAAAAAACTTATCTTCAAGAGTTTTTGATTTAAGTTTCCAGTTGGAGTTCCCAAATAGAGTTTCCAATTAAAGTTTCTGAATAAAGTTACCAGTTGCTTGAGAAAAATTGTACTGGTATGCTGTAGTTGATGTGGTTTCTTAGATGTAGGCTCATTTTATCGTCCTATTTTGGACAAATTTCTAGACCTGTACAACATGATTCAAGGACAAAATTCTTATGATAAAAAGGAAAAAAAAATATATAAAAAAAAACACTTCTTTTGAAAATTCATGGTATCTTTTCATTGGGTATCAGATAGCTTTCTTCGACATGTTACAGTTATTGTCATTGTATTTTACAATCAAGAAAATAATTTCATAGATATAATGATCATCTTTGATATGACTTAGAGGAATACCTGTCTCAATTTTATATTGTATCAGATACAATGTATTCAAAATAATAAATTTTTTATTTTACTTCGTTTTAATACTTACAATAGTGAGGAAAAATAAGAGAATAAGAACATACAATATTATGTTTTGGATGAAAATATCTAACAGAAAGCAAAACATCGTAGGTGCCATACCAGTTTGTCAAATCTTTCTGTTAATTAACAACATGTATATCAAACTCCTTTTTTTAAATTTATATGTTACCGGCAAAGCCCGAATTGAGGCATTTCCAGTAAATGCCTTGGTAATACCCGAATTTCCTTAAATCATTTTAAGAAATTCGGAGAATGCCTAAATTTTTGGGCAAATGAAGTTTTTGATGAACTCTTTTACAAAAATCCCGACTTGTTATATATTTTCTGTTTCATCATTTAATATCCATATCTATTATCAATATTATACCGTTATTTCGTTGAAAAAAAAGAATAATTTTATTATTTTACATTATTTCAGCGAACGATCATAAAATTTTACGTGGTGGTTATTTTATTTTGAATTTTCCAGATCATTCGGGTTCGATAATTTTTTTGTGCGTTAAAATTTTTTTGAGTATTTTTTTAGTTTCAGCTATTTTATCTTCGGAAAAACATTGGCTAAAAAGCTGACTCTCCTCAATTAACTTAACACATGTGAATTTTTCTTTATAATGCAATAATTCAGACGAAAATTATCCGATTGCTATTTTTTATTTTATTTTTATTTTATAAGTCAAGTTACATCCAAACATAAAAAAGTTTTCATTTTCATTTATTGTAAAAAGTTTTCATGTGATTGTAATTTTTATTAGAAGTAATGAAAATATGAAGCCTGAAAATTTCGACATCTTATTTTTTCTAGCCTTTCATTGATTTCAAATTATTTATACAAGCAATATTGGGTAGTAAATAAACAATATGCAGTATCATATAAAGAACAGTCGGTAAAAATTTTTATTTACCAAAATTTGTTATGATTTTTTGTTGTCTCAGTATAATTTTCATGTATTTCATGAATAATTATAGTATAATATCAATTATAATATGTTTTATTTTATTCATTCGGATCATCTGATTTTTTGAAGTCTACGCTCTTTGAAAATAAATGTTTTACTAAAACTGACATAATGTAAACGGTACTTGTATTAAATTCGTTTATTGTGAATTACAAAAAAATAAGATATAATATTAAGAATTATACTTTTCTTCTTATTTTAATGACTTCTTATCTCATTATTAAAAAATTATACCCAATCATAATGAATGATATGATTTCCAGCTTTCGCCGAAAGAAATGTGTAGCAAGTCGGGTTTTTCCTTGTAGAGTTGAGGAAAAACCTGAATTTTTCAATTGCTTGAACGACGTTTAGGCAGTTTCCAAATTGCCTAAAAATTTAGACATTTCCCGAATTACTTGAAATAATTTCAGGGAATTCAGGTATTGCCTTAATTTCGAAGCAATTCAGGTTTTTCCAATAGGCATTTACCGGAAACGCCTAAATCCAGGTTTTGCCGGTAACACGTATGGCATTGTCTGTAAATTATCTTTTATCAAATATGGAAAATGTATAATTATTATCTTCAAAAGAATTCATAAATGTATTACATTATTATGTTGCAATTATTTAAATTTTAATAGTATTTATTTTATATTTATTTATTATTTTATATATTTAATATTACATTTAAAATGTTTTTTATTATTTAAATATTTTATAAAAAACAAAATTAAAAATGGAACATAAGTTTTTACATAAAATGTTTTTGTCAACATGTCAACATAAAAATTTTATTTCTTTCCATTATTTAAATTCTCTTCGTGCTCCTTTTTTCTTTTTCCCATACATTTATTTGTTTGTCCAATATATTTTATAGAAAATTTTTTACAATAAATCTCAAAAACTAAATAACATTGTTTCTTTATTTGAATTGAATTTTTTTCAATTAAAAAGTTATGAAATTCATCTTCTCATTACGAGTTATTTTTTCAACGATATGAATTCCTGATCTTTTAGATTTCTCACAAATTCTTTCTCTAAAATTTTTAGCATATAGTAGAGGAAAATATTTGCTGCTAATAATAGATTGATAATGATAAATAATTATTACAGAGATAAATTAGTGATTCATCTATGCTTATCTTGGTTTCTTTTGTATAATTGATCATAAAAAAATAAAATTTTCTTGGTAGTAATTCTTTCAACATGTTTTTTTTTGACATAATCATCATGAAAATATTTATCTGACAATCAAACACCTTTATAGAATAATTCAATTACAGTTTCAATTCTTTATGACAAAATTAAATGTTCTCTGGCACTATGCAGTTATAGATTAGAATTTCAGCTTTCTCTATAGTAGAAAATATTCTACAAAAACTTGTAATACAATTTTAGTTGATTTTCTAGCATACCTTTTCTACAAACTATTTTTTGTCAGATGCAAATACTATCACTTTACAATATACATTCAATTCCCTACTGAAAAATGTCGAATCTTACATCAGGTCAGACGTCAGGAAAAAAATTTGAGACAAATCTAACATCAGATTTTAGAACTACGTCTGACGTCAGACCTGACATTAACCTTACCTTGTATCTGACGTCGAATCAGTCGGGTTCAAACAAATTTGGAAGTCACATAATTTTGAAAATCAGACGAATCTTTGTTCTTGCAATAATCAAATTACCCTGACAGTAAGTTGTAGGACCTACGAGTAGGTTCGAAAAATGCTAATGAATCGAACATCTCAGTCGGCATGAAAGGGTTCGCTCTTGCGGCGATCTGTGGGAAAGCGAAGAAGAAAGGCAGGGGGTAAAGGCATTGGACATACCGCCATATGCCACGCGGAATTCGTGAAAAAAATTAATGCTAATTATGCAAAAATATACGTGGGCCCAGAAACATACGTTGGCCCGTGCGCGCGACAGACGCGTACCTTCTCTGTGGGACAATGGCGCATGGGGAAACAGAACAAGGGTTACGAAAATTAAAATAAAAAGGCACGGTAGGAGAATGAAAGAAAAATACACAATCAGTGTCGAGTTTCTTTCTCGCGGCCGGAACTAACGAGCCAAAAAAATGTTGGGTCCCGCTAGTTTTTGCCAGCCTCTAACAGGACGGATGTTATGAAGAGTTGCCGTTTTTCGCAGAGGTACATTCAACTGTCCTGTCAATATATCATATTGCACAACGAGGGATGGAAAAAATGGATTTGAATATCGACTGAGTTTTACAGTTGTATGAAAAAATGGAATTATATTTGTCCAGTACAGCCTACGTTTAAAACGGTTATTTATTTTGTAATGGGTGAGTTGAAAATAATCGAAATTTGACTTGTCAGGTTTTAAGGTCGAGACTTAACTAGAGAATCATTGTTTTACGGAGTTTGACGGTTTTTAGATTGGAGTAGACAATCGACAATTTTAGAAAAATAATAAAATTTTGCAGAGATAGCATGTGCGATTTAATTTGGAATTTTCAGTTTTTTTTTTTTTTATTAATAGGAAGTTTGAGAGGTTCTAGCATATTATTCAAGAATATCATACTATATAAGCATTTGAGATTTGAAGGGATTCATGAATCAAGAAAGGTATAAAAATGCGAAAATGTGGTGTTCTTGATCGCTGTATGAGCATTTAAATGCATGAAAACTTGAATTCATGTATTCATATATTAATTTCAAAAATCCAAGCTTGAAAAAAATTGACTCATTTTCCAAAATCAAAAAGGTGTAAGCCTGAATGATAAAAAATTTGAGTTATTCTGTTAAAATATTAATATTTGACATTTCAAAAAAATACATAGCATCTTTAAAAATGAGGTATTCTTATGTTTAACAAGTTAAACGATCAAAAAGTTATTGCTACAGAAACTGAATTTTCGTAGCCAGAAAATTCTTTTATTCATGATTGTGCATAAATTGTAAAAAGAAATTGTAAACAAAAAAATCTTTAGTCAAATACGAACCTGAAATATTTTTTTCTTCAATCAACCTAGAAATTTTGTTATATCGACTACATTTTTACTAATTTTACTAAATATATTAGTAGAAACGAGTAAAAACTTCATAAAGTTCGTTGTGTGACAAAATATTTAGTCAATTTCAGTAAGCTTTTCTCTGCGGGTAGGTTATCAAATAAGTAGGCATCATTATACCCATGCTAGTGGCATAACAAGGTGAAAACAGTTTTATTTAAAATTAATGAAAAAAAATTTATTTACATAATGTTTAAACTTGTGAAGTTTTTATTATTATATGACTTAATTACTTAGGATTTCTGAAAAGAAAAAATTATACAATACACATTTTACAAATATGCGAAAAAAATGAACCTAAAATTACCCCTTCATAGCTAATGCTTCTTTACTCAAAAAATTTTACGAATTTTTTAAACATTATTCTATTCTATTCTAATGATCTATCCAAATTAACTAAAAATTCTGAACCATTGTTTAAATTAAGCACCAAACGTCCAAAACTTTTCGTAATAGATAAGTATGCGATTTCGGGTCTTCAGAGCAATTTCAAAGATTTCTCGGATTATAACAAAATTTCTCAAGATTTTTGTACGTATCAAAAACGTTCACTTATGCTCGAAGCAATGTAAATTTCTTGAACGTTTCTTTCTCAAATTTTATAGATTTATCTTGATTATTGCAAATCTGAAAGATAGTTTCGCAAAATTTAACAAATTTTAATGACTTTTATGAAATTGTGAAAACCTTGTACTCCTCACATATTCAAAAGATTTCGAAAAATATACATAAGTAAAATTAGGTTCATTAATAATTTTAAATAATTCCACGAAAGAAAAAAAAACACATACATTACCAAAACTGTCCATATTGTCATTTTGTATATCAAGAAGTTACAATTTTTTTTTTTTACTTTATATTTAAAAACTCGCCAACATTTATATTTCAAACGTCTTCAGGGAATTTAACAATCCAACAAGATAAAATTTTTTCTTGTTATTAGTTTTACAGCCTTTTCGACGTTTAGCAAAAGAAAAAAAATTGACCAAAAGTTTTGAGAACCTACAGAATACATCGATATTTAATCATCGGAATTGTACAATTCTACGTTATAATGAAATTTTTATACTACATATTTGGAAAATATGATCAATTCAAAAAATATCACATCCATCATGTTCTTCATATGTATCAGAAATTTTTAAACATTAAAGAAATTTTATACAACGATTATGTAACTCGATCCAGATTCGAGGACCGTGCTAAACTACTAAAAAACTACAAAATATCTAAACTGAACCAATAATAAATTTTTCTGGCAAAAATCATTTGCAGTTTTATCTTGCTCATCCACAATAACTCTAACAAAAAATATATTTCTCTAATAAGAAAAAAACCTTAAAGCACAAACCAATTCTTAACAAAAAAAAAAAAAAAAAAAAAAAAAAAAAACTGTAAAACTATGTACCTCGAAAAACTTCCAACAATATTGACCAAAATTATAATATTAAGTAATAAACACCTTATTATCAATAATAAATTTACTATACAACTACCGTACACTATAGTAGAAGCGAAAATCCCCAATTGTGTATAAGGATTCGAAAAAGGCAAAAAAAGCTCGTGACATCGTACTACACTGCCAAAAAAAATTTTGAATTTTAAACGTCGTCCATAGATATTCTTTTATAATTGCGTTTGAAATTTCATGAGCACGTATATGAAAAGGATTACGAATAAATTTGCATTAAATTTAATATTTTAATATAAGATATATTGATTTTAATATTTTTTATCAATATAAATTTCAGTTTCTGAGACTGCACATTTATATATTTAAAAATATATTTTGTATATTATTAAATATTCAATATAATTTTTGTTATGCAATAAATGTTACATACAATATACATTTTTTCTTTTGATGAAACCGCTGTTGATAAATTAGTAACAATCGGCCCCAAAAAAATGTATCATGTTGAAATCCACTTGAATTTCAAAAGTTTGGATGTACAGTTTTATGAGAAATCATTTAAAGTTAAAATAAATTTATGTCGACTTTACATCAAATAAACGCTTCGGTTTTATAAGTTTATCATTTTCATACACAGTGGCTATTTTTCTTATAGATTTGTCCATATTTTTAAAGAAAATTTATTATTTTAACATAATGGGAAATCTACTTTGAAGACAGTCTCTTAAATCCAATAAAGAAATTTCTACGACTGTACAAACAGGAAAATTCAAATTTCGAACGCAAGGAAGCCAATCAGCGTCCACAACTCCCCTTGAGAAGCACAGAAAGTTAAGCTTGCAACAAAGGCATTATAAAAAATATGTCCCTTATAAAAGAATGCACAGGTAGTTGGGACCTTTTAGTGGCAATGCGTCAAGAGTTTTCCCATGTCCGCTAAGAAGTTTAGTGTTATGCAAATGCAGCTTCTTGGCACAGTCGATGACTAGTGCGCGATACGAAATGCATATTTGAATTTGAAAGCTGTCCCTTTACGCGGATACGAGACCCCGGTGAGAGCGGAAGGGAGGCAGAAACGGAGCCAAACTTAGCATATTAAAAGTTGCAGGTCTTTGGTTAGAGAAAAGTAATGGCAGTGCTTGAGATTTCGAGGATATCGCCTCGCTATTTCCTTTTCTCCATTCCACTCCAGCCAAATAATACTCTATACTTGACACGAAACTTTCCGAAAAGGATTCCCGAATCCTCAAAGAATTTTCCAACACCGAAAATCACGAGAATCACAAATCTCATCAAGAAATCATGTACAAACAAACGCCGACACTTGGAAGAATAGCATCATTCAAAATGAAAAAGAGAATGCGTAAACAGGCATAAAAATCAAGAGATTGCAATGCAGACAGAAAGTAGGCAAAAAAGCGAAGAACATCTCCGCACACATCATCCGCTCTCGGAGACTAGGTACATATTTATCTTGCTACCGGCAATAATCGTAGTGCCTATTTGCTCTCTTCTTTTTTATCCCACTTGAAATTCTTGCTAATGAAGCAACACTGAAGTAGGTGCGAAAAAATCAGCCACGTCACGACTAGAACTTCACTTCTTGAAATACCACTCCATCGCATTTCACAAAAATTTCTCCGTCCTTTTTCATTCACTTTTGACGAGTTGGGAGACTAATTTTTTACCCTCGCCAACTATCGAGCAAGTTACAACTTTGCCAACGAAAATCAACAATTTTATTTTTGCAAAGCGCGTCGTGAATTAATGGGTAAGTTATACAAAGCGCAGAAGGTAAATCAATTACGATGGCACTCAACTCGGCAAACATGGCGTTGAAGAGTACGCCAAGTTTGAATGCATTTCTATGCCTTCTCAGACTCGCGCCTCTTATACGCGGAGACATTATCGTCTGCCACATGTTGCCAAATGTTGCTAAGTAGTAGAACAAAAGGCGCTTGCGAGGAAAGTAATTACCAAGGGCCGTGCTGTACGCGCTAAACCCTTCAGGAAACCGGCTTTATATACCTTGTACCCTCGTTTTTCTTTTACAACTACTTTACGAACTCGTAGATCCGGCCTTTGAAAGCCGAAATTGTTAGGGCGTTATTCCGACGTCAGTTCTAGTGTATCGTTAATTAACAATATTTTCATTGCATTCGTTTGTACTTTTTTCGATTTAATGATAATGTTAGGTACTGTTATCACAAAGTAATGAAAACTCGACGAGTTGCACTGTTCACTTAAGGTAGAACTAGCACTTGGGCCATTTTCTATAGACTTTCCTGAAAAATTCAGAATTTGATCTTGATATTGTACCTAATGCATGGTAAAAATTTCGTAATTGCTTACCACAGAGATTTTTGCGTTATAATTTTTTGAAATTAACACGCATATATATAGGGAATCGTGCATTTCCGCTCATATTTAAAAAACTTTTTTATACTTAATTCTGAAAAAATGACTGAAAATTACTTTTATTATGAAAATCAAACTTGAAAAATTTCAACAAGTATCAATTAATTAAGCAATAGTTCTTTCTACATTTGAATCTTTTAAAATAATGAGAGATCAAATCTCTGGAAAATCTGTTACTTCCTGAAATGTAATAGGCATGTGTAGATTTTGTGTAATTTAAAAACGAGACAGATTTTTTGAGGAACAGCCAATGAAAGATTGGATCTGTCATGATTGTGATGGAATCCAATTTAGGAAGTGAGGTAAGACGGTTTTTTGGTATGGGGTCTGAAATCTAAAATAAGCATAATATCGATGTATCTGAAGTTCCAAACGTCAAAGTTAAATAAAAAATATATATATTTATATCAATATTGGAGAAAAATTTTTTCTAACTGCCTTCGAGTGCTTTTGAGAAAGAGTAACAAATTGTATGCTTCTTCGGAAACTATATGGCACACTACTTTACATGACGAAAAATTAAAAATTTTTGTTTTCTTATTTTGATTTTTAACATTCGGAATTTTAGATACATGACAGATTAAATTCTATGGATAATAATAAGTGATATATGTTTGAGCGGAATCACGTACATAAATTATGCGTTAGTAAACTAATGGTAAGTAATGATTATGTACATACTAATTAAATTTAAATAATAATCAATAATGCGTTAGTGTATTAACGTTATGGACTCAATCAGGAAATTTAAAAACTTAGAACTTTTTTACATTGTAGCTCAAGTGTTTTTTTTTATGCGTTCATGAAATGAAACATTTTCAATACATATTTGACATCATAAATCAAACTTTATTCGATTTTCGAATAAAATAACAAAAAATTGAAAAAAAGAAATTCGAAGAGAAGAACGCGTTACTCAATAAGTTACGAATTTGAATTCATTATTGCAGCAGCTGTCACTTTTGCTTTCTTCCCTTATAAATTTGAAGTGAAGGAAAATCATCACAATTAAATACTCATTCACAAATTATTTCTCCCGTGATAAAAAATCAGAGTATCGTTTCAGTCTTCAAGAGTATCTTGAGTCTCGGAATCAGTTTCATCGAGTCTCCAAGAGTATCCAAGAGTATCAAAAATGTCTAAGAGAGTAAGCAAATTTTTTTTACGAATCTCCAAAAGTCTCTTACAGTCACCTTTGATCTCCGATTTAAATACTTCATTTCTTTAATGTAATAACAAGATTATCATTTGAGTCTCAAGAGCATCTTGAGTATTCCATTTTGCCAAACGGAATTTACTCATTTGGAGACAGCTGGAGACTCGGGTATTCAATTCGGAGACTCAAAATACTCTTGAGACTAAAGCATACTCTGATTTTTTATACCGGGCTATCACAAATTTAAGTGCAATAATTGGAGTATCTTTTTTCAAAAATTTTGCCAAAAAATATTTTTTTATTATTCATTTACATTTTTTGTCATTAGCTAAGACTTACCGACTTTTAAAGCAAAAAATTGAGTGAAAATAGTCTATTATTTTCAATTTTAGGGAAAAAAATTCCACGAGACAAAATTGAAGAAGAGGAACGAGAGAAATTATTTCGATGTATTATTTTATGTTAACTGCCCATTATTACTTGTATAACTATTAGAACTCGCCAATTCAAAAAAAATTACTTGTGTATTATTAAAGTATTTTTTTTTTTTTTTTATTGTTATTATGGGAAAATTTTCAAACTATGAATGTTACTGAGCATTGGAGTTTCACATGTATATTCATCATTTACGATTAAAACTCCCGTAGATTATTACTTACTGTAGATTAATTGAATCTGAAAGTTCTTTTTCAGGTTGTGTGTTTTGTTTTTTTATAAAAGCTATCAATTAAATTGAGATTTATGCTTTGAAACTTTTGAAATTTATAAAAATGTATAAAGTTTGAATTTAACAAATAAAAAGTCGAAATAGAAAATTTTTTTAATTTGACTCAACTAACTCATTGTTCCCAAATGCAGATCATTCAAAACTGCTAGTATTCACATGCCCATTTCACTTTTGTTTTGAAAAATAAATGTGCATAAAACTCCGAACGTTTAAAATTAAACGAAAAAGGAGAAAAGACGTTTATTCAAGAAAAAAAAACATTTTCTGATGCTTTCATAAACTACTTGGTCTATAATAATAAACTTCACGCTAATCAAAAAAATATTTTACATAATCCATCATGTGACGAAAAATTGAAAATTCATTAATTTATCGTTTTGTTTAATTTCAAACTTTTGGAACTTCAGGTACATTGAAAATAACCGTTTCTCAAAATTTCGAACTCATGCAATAACTTGGCTCTCGATAAATACTGATTTTGAATAAATTCAACGAAAAACTTTATTCAAAACTTTATTCTTAAACAAAATCATAAGATTTAGAGTCCTTGCAAAACTTTATTTACAAGCTTTAAGGCAATTTTCGTAAATTTCGCGAACGAAGATTCAAAATCTGATTATAAAGAATTTCACAGTTTTATAAATGACACATGACTGAACTCATTCAACTTGAAGTAAATCACTTTCATTTTGTCAATGTAAAATTTTCGACTCTCTCTATTCCTCAGTTCAAAATTTCTTTATAAAATTCTCAAGTAAGACCTTTGAAAATTT
This sequence comes from Platygaster robiniae, assembly GCA_028476575.1. NCBI lineage: Eukaryota > Metazoa > Arthropoda > Insecta > Hymenoptera > Platygastridae > Platygaster > Platygaster robiniae. Next base: position 12,320,874 of record CM052019.1, on the reverse strand, counting down.
TTAATCACCCAAATACATTCTGAACAAATTCACGTATGCCAAACATTTTGCACTTGAATTTAATTTATTCAATAAAATAGAAACATTTATTTACAACTTAAGCATTTTGTTTCGATAATGAAAATTCGTTCTAAAATGATAAATAAGAAAAAAATAGTCTACAGATAAATATGTTTTTACCCTCAAGCAACTACTTCATACTCTACTGTATGAAATACTGAATCATGGATCACAAATACATTTGTTACGATTTGATTTATCACAAATGAATTTTTCAAATTTTCTGTATTATGATATATTTATTTATTTATTCAATATAACAATGCACGGGCCTACGCCTTTTTAATATATATATAAGAAATATGAAAATATTACTACTCATAAAGTAGCTAATGAAACGCAAAAGAAATTTTACAAAACAAGACGCAAATAAATATAGTAATAATACGCAGAACATAACGCACAAAATCACTCCATAACACTGTAAATGCGGTTCATAACAAGTGCCAAAATAAGCAAAAATAAACATATATAATGACAAGATCCTAAGGATATAAAACATAAATTGACATAAATTTACTTTTTTCAAACGCTGAAAACAAAATAGTAAGCCAAAATTAAAAAAAATTAAACTATAAGACATAGAAATAAATATCGAAAAAACAGAAAAAAAGTCATCTAATCCAAAGAAACCTAGAGAAAATGAATTTTTTTATTCTCAAATCTGATTTCACTACATCATCTTATCTTTCTAGAAGAATTTAAAGAAATGATCATGATAAAACATAAACATTCTATTGAAATATCGTAAATGAACTTGGACTTTACACAAACAATGCTAATGATCCAGATTATATTGAAAATACTCTTTCTAAAAGATATGTTTCTTCAATAACAATAATTCTGATTAAGATTTATAAAATTAATGAGATAAATGACGTTAAAGAAAATAGAACACTCTGTTACTGGTAAATGTTTTAAATGATGGGTGAGTCTGATGATTCAGACATTTTATACCCTCTTCTAACCATCCAAGAATTATTAAAATACTATTCCAATTTAAATATTCTTAACTACAAATATTGATGACATCTTTTGGTCGATAGTTCTCACGTATGCAAAAAAGGGCGACCGAGCTTGACGAAAATTTAGTTTACAAAGCAGCCGCTGGTGGCATCACCTACCGAGGAACTGAAGGGAATTCAGCGCCGAGGTGTTTGAGAAATGCGGCGAAAGCGCGAACATACCTTCTCGTTCTCTCGCGGTAATGCAGCTAAATTCGCGGGTCATGTCCTCAGAAGAGAAACTGAAAATCGCCGGCTGACAACAGCCGGCAACGAGATATTGAATCTCGAATCTTGCACCCAAGTGCCTTTTACCAAGAACAATATATCAAATTTAATATTATTATTTATTTACTTTCATACTTAAAAGTTAATATAAATTATACAAAACAAACAAACTTATAAAAACTTCAAGCTTTGGAGATTTATTAGGCTCTTGTCAGGAACTTACATTAATAATAAGAAATTTCAAATTCGTACATGGACATTTTTATCATATAAAGGAACTAAAAATTGTTTTATCTTTTTCTTGCTCTCATAGTTTCAATCCTTCTAGACCCTAGAATTGCTCATTTTTCTTCCATCGATATTAATATTTTTCTTTATGGATTATTTCAATTGGTTATCTCCAGCAACAAATAAGTAGGATATCTCTGTAAATTCTAACGATTAAATCACTGTCAAATGATTTCAAAATTTCATCAGTGAGAACACAAACAGCTCGATTTTCATTGTAAAAAGTTTCAATAAAGTTGATTTGAGAAATTGAAATTTAATCTATTTTTCCTCTCATCAACCTTCAACTCGGTAAAATTCACTGATCCATCATTTTCGAATTCGTGTGTAAACCTCAATGCAACACCACAAGAATTTTTGAAGAGTAGATACATATAAAAATATCGCCAAAAAGTTTATAATGAAGTAAAGCTTTCGAGTCCAACTTCATTAAAATCTCAGTTTCTAAATCCTACACAACCATTGAGACTATTGTGTAAAAATTGTAGAATCCATAGATTGTCTCATATGTTTGTTTGTGCATTTCATGTTCAAATATTGAAACCTTACGAAGTCATAAAATAAAAAAAGTTGAAACCTAAAAAAGTCATAAAAAATCAATCGTAACTATATGTGCTTGTGAGTAATGAAATCTCTTCTTTAATGATCAAACCACTCAACAAATAAACTAATAAATGCACCACTGATCACACTTAAAATTCTTGACAAACATAATAATTACGAAAAACGATTAATTTCACACATATTTTTTTAATAGAGTGACTTAAAAAACTGTGCATTAATAGGAAAAATATAATTTTTGGGCTTTTTTAGCTTATATAATAAAACTATACCTGCCAGAAGTTTCAAACGTTTAAAAATAAACGAAAAAAGAAATCGAATGAATTTTTAATTTTTATCGTGGGCAGGATTGAGTCAAATACTTTGTCAATGTGCATAAAGGTTGTTGAAACCGAAATATCCTTGAAAGCAACAAGCAAATTATTTTTATTAAATATTCGACTTTTTCTCATTTTTTTTTTTTTTTTTTTCGGAATGATATAATAGAAATCTAAACATATAAAATTCAATAAACCATCTATTAAAATACCAAATAACTTCTAATATTCAAAAAACACTCGACATTTTTTGCGATAAAACATTTATGTAATGACCATTCAAGACAGTTTATTAAAATACATGTAAAAAAATTTAATGGTCTTTTTTTGACGAGGCAACAAAAAAATAAGGGAATTTTCTCTATTCTTGGTGAAATAAATATCCGTTCGTAGTTTATAATGATCAAACATAAATTTATAATAATAATAAATGCATATTATCCAAAACCTTCCTTGGATTACTACAGTCTCAATTAAAAACATCTTTGGACACTTTTTGTAAAACTCAAAAATATAGTGATTTGCAAAATTCACAAAAAATATCAGGTTTCGGAAATTAAAAAAACTATTTACAAAAAAATGGACAATATGAATAAATAAATATAATATCAGAAGGGTGGATATTCAAAGTCTTATAACTGCCAACTTCTCAAAATTTGTTCAATTTTTTTCAATGTAACACTAAGCTGATGTCGTCATTTCTGCTCTAAAAAAAGCAAGTCAAAATTCGCAATAGATTTATTGTCAGAATTTATTAAACATTGCATTTTGATAATCAGCGCTCTATCGGCAATTCAAAGTCGTATAAAAACTAATGAAAACTTATGTAATATAATAAAGAAAAGTAATTTAATGTTGAAAACCGTCAAACCGTGCATTTGATATTATTGTTAAGTACATTTACAAACATTTTGATACAAGAAGCAATGTTATTATTAACAATGTTGTTAACAAGAAAAACTACAAATAAAAATAGAGAACGAATTTGATTAGTGAATTTCTATTTGCAATCACAAATAATGACAATAATCAACGAAAAGTGTAAAAAATTCGAAATGGCGGTTATACGACTTTGAATATCTACCCTTTAACTGTACTCAATTGTATGCAATTTGTGTAGATTTCACTTTTCAAAAAAAAATCGATCGTTTCATCCGTATAATTTTGTATGATAGCGAAGTTTTATCCGAAAAGTCACTACCTAAAAATGCCTATGAAAGCGTCTCAAAATGCAAAGCAAGTCCTCTGCACATTCATTCTAATAATAAATTTTACAGTGCATAGTGCTTTAAAAAATCTCATACACATGTGTATCTCTTCAGAGACGTATTTCAACGCAACGCCTATTTTTTCAACACTGTATTTACAACACTTCCAGAACCTACTTGAGACATATAAATCGCGGTTGTCAAATGGTATGAATTTCCACACATTTCATGGAGAAATTTTATTAAAAACATGGACTTCTAATCCTATATCCGCGGATATTTCACCGTTGCACCCACGGTACTTATTCCGAAAGTTCATAAAAGTGATAAACGACGGCCAATCTCGGCGACAGGCGAGCTCTGCGCCCGTGTTTGCCGACTTGTAGCAGGGAACGAAAATGCTCTCGATCGCAATAATATTAATTATAGACAAGGTTTCCCGTGAAAGTTCGAATAGAAACAGAAAATAAGTGTCCGGCGGGAAACATTAGCATTTGCATACATCAATATGTGAAACATCGAATTGTAAAAGCTTTTCCTAATTTTCATTACAAGTTATTTGATGTTGCAACAAAGTTGAGAGGTGGTTTTTTTTCCTTTTTATGGCCAGTATATTTGATCGTATTTGAAATACAGTACTTAAAGTAAGAAAAAAGTGAAGTTTTTGTTTCTACCCTGGAACCTCAATTCCATCAATGGCTCGGGGATACTTTATTATGGATACGAGAGTCGAATCGATTCGTTTTGAAAATTTCTCTCAATTGCAGGAAAAGATTTTATGAATCCTAGTTGTTTACTTCACCCATTAAAACATGTGACTCGTGAAATTTTGTTGGAGAGAGCGTGTGACTTTTCCTTGCCACAATTTATAAGAGAGCCCAGAATCGAAGCTCAAGTGTAAACTTATAGAAGTTATCGATTCACTGCAGTGTTTTAGAACTCTCTTACACCAGAAATCGTTGAACTGATTCTCCCTTCTCTACGTATAATTTCTTTCGACAGGCCACTCTAAATTAAAAACTCGAGTGTACTTACGATGTCTACTTCCAAAACCTCAGCATTTTGCGCCCTCTAATTCTATCATACTGTGTTACGAATAGCGATCAGCGACAAAGAGATAATATCGTTTGTGGAAAAAAAATTTCAAAAGTTGCTCCCCGTCTGCGATGACATCGAGCGAGGGTGTATTCTCGCGGAAGAAACGAGTATGCGAACGTGAGCTTCCCGACTATCACGAAAACATCAAAGAGTTGTTCTGATGGAGTGCGATAACGAGCAAACGTGCCGTCGTGGGCAGAGATTCGCGGCTCTCAAGAGAGACCGCGAATCCCTTCCCGATTAGGGATCTCAGAGAACAAGGCTCTCGCTAATTCGACGATAGCTCGGAATCATTTGTTACCTGTCATTTTTGCGAGAAAATTTTCCACCGCGATGCAAGCTCCAACAGTGCAAAATGTAGAAGATTACGTCATCGGTGTAAGGTTTCAAAACAATGCTTCAGAGTGTCACGAAACTATATTTTACTTCATGATGTTAACGAACATGATGATAATCAACACACGATTTCTCAAAGAGTTCGTCGGTACATTGAATGAACTTTTCTTCAGGGTTATCGGGAATTGATGACCCGAAGGAGTCTGGTGTATTTTGAAAATTTTTTTTTAAAGTTTATACGCTTTTCGCCAAGTTTTTGAAATTATTCTGCAAGATCATGATTATAAGTGTGCATTCAAAATGTTATTTGGAAATTTTGCAGAATTTTTGAAACGTTCAGAGAATACTTATGTGAACCGTCTGACATTCACAATGTTTTGGAAAATTCAAGCAAGGAACGCCAAAATTATCACATTGTATAAAGTTATTTTACATTGGGTAAAGTAAGGTTATCATATTTTTCTATTTACGTCAACTCAATTTCGAGGGCATAGCAGGATCTATTTCATTGTCAGTAAGGTCCATATGACAAGAAATGAAAAAGATTTGAAAAATGACTAAAAAATTGATTTTTGCAATACACCAAGTGTGAATTTTTCGTTGTCATTCAATGTTTCAATCGGAAATTGTACTAATTCTACATTTCAAACCGATTTTGTAGGTAGTTTCATATTAACGGAAAAAAATTATAAACATTATTCTTTGAATAAAATTGTCTTGAAATCGTAATTCCTTACAAGTAGGTACAAAAAAATGATTAACCTATTGATTTCAACATGTAATCGCCCCCCCCCCCCCTTTTTTTTGGTTGAATAAACAACATTTAGTATCAATCTCTGTAAATTGAAATTTTTTGTTCAGAAACTACTTATGTTTTTTTGAAGTCGAAGTGCCTTTTATGTAGTTATTTATTAATTATTTTCTGAAAACTATATAATGTTACTTCTTGTATGTGATTCAGTCATAATGCTTGATTTGAAGTTTATCAGTCGAAATTTACTTTCAACAAAAATTTTGAAGTTACAATAATTTTACTTTAATTTCTTGTATTATCGTGAAAAAAATCAGAAATTTCATCACTTAAATTTTTATACCACGTTATTTTAACATTTCTTTTTCTTTAAAAATTTTTTTCCAAAACGGTAATAATATTTTGAGCTATACAAAAAATTTTTCCACGTCTTGTATACTCTACTACCAGCATATCTATAGCAGAGTGAAATTGTAAAAGAAATATAAGACTCACATTAAGTTCAGCATAACATTGTTGTTTAAAAAGAAAAATAGATAAATATGGTGAAGTTGGATTTACGGCGTTCTAAATTCGTTTCTATGGATTTTGATCAAACAAAATATTTCTCGTGACAAATTTCTGAATAACTCTCGCGATATGACCAATTTTCGATTCGAAGAATTCCAATTTTTTGTATAATAATCAAAGAAATTACATAAAATTAGTTAGCTGTAAAATTTTTTTAAACACCAACCTTTGCTGATGAAATAAAACAAAAATTTGAAAAACAGAACCAATTTTGATGAAATTACAGAATTTGAAGAAGATAAAGCATAAATATAACTGCAAATTGGCACCATTATTGAAAAATTGTACATAATTTGATAATGCTTAGATTGCACTTTTTGGCCGTAAGAGATTATTATCAAATGTGAATTGTTACACTAAATAAAGAAAAACAATTAGCATAATGTGTCGGAAATGGAAGGTTGTTTTTTTTTATTTCGTATTGAAATTACGATCTAAGGTATCACCTCTATAATTAAAATTTGACTTAAGACTTTCATTAAAAAAATATGTATGGAAGGTATTAGCGACCTTATTACACCTGTACAAGTGCAATTTTTTTGACTGTACCGTTTTTTTTATAATAAATTATCAAAGTTACATGTACTCTTATGGGCGGAAGGAGTTTTTTTTTAAATTTTCAACTATACCACACTAAGGATTGTGGTACAATTTTTTTGTTGGTACATAATAACTTACATTGTAAAACTCTTCAAACAGAACAAAGATTTACTGTATCGTTTTGGAAAAAAAATAATAATAATAATGAAACAAATTTGATACTCTCTGCATCGAATCAATAAACTTGGCAACAGTGTATTCTGTCCGATTTTCACCAATGTTCAAGTGTGTTGACGTCACTGACGTTTCCAACAGTTGTTTCGTAAATAGAATAATATAACCTATGCAGTGGTTTCAATAGTTTTGCGATTAATTATCTTTTGATTCATTGTATTTGCCGTTTTACATAATTTTGCAGTTGATTTTATTTGCTGTTTAATTTAATTTATTTTATTTGCAGTTTTAATCAGTTATGCGATTGATTTTATATACTTTATTTATATTCATTTTTATTTGCTGTCAAAATGCTTTTGGGGCTGTGTTTATTACTGTTTAATATTTACAAAACAGAATAATACGAGGGTGGTTTCTCGCTCTAGTGGAAAAAACGGCACAATGCAACGTTGTCGCTGTTGAAAATAAAGCCGTGATCGGGAATTAGCTAAAAACAATTTACTTTTCTACTGCATATATTCATTCATGGAGATAATACCTTGAAGAAAATAAAAACTCGTTGAAAATTTTTTTATACAAGTTTTTACGTCAAGATACTACAAAATGTAAAAAATTTATACAACCAGACAATTTCCGGCCGAGTAATTGAATTATAAAGAAAAATAAACTTTTTAGCTACTTTCTTGAAAATTCTCTACTGCCACAAACTGAAATTCAAGTGGAAAGAAAAAAGAAGTGTCTTCAATATTTCGATATCAGATGCTTTTTAACTAAAACACTTTTACTACTAAAAGTGTAAGAACAATTATTTTTCCCATTGAATCAATGAATTTTTTTATCGTGCCTCACTGTAAAATTCCAGATAAAAAAAGAACAATAAAATTCAATCGGCTCACATTTTCAATACCAACAGACTTGACTCTGTCTTTCTGCCTTACGACAGATCATCTCGACAGATCTCACTTTAATCAATTTGTACTTTAGTACTCAAAGAAACGACTATCTATCAAACCCTCATCGGAAAAAGACGCTCGAGGTCCCGAAGAAGGGCAGCGCATTCCACAGGTGCATCGACGACTGTCGATCGTCCCCAGTATCCATTAAGTTAACCCGGTAAGAGTCTTAATTGCTCGCGTAGTTTAATTGACTTTCAAAGCATAGCGTCACCGCTTCTATTCAGCCCCAAGTCTGTTTTCATCGCCCTTTTTTATCCATCATCTTTTTCCGCCCTTTTTGCCTCCCCGTATGGAAGTAGCCACGGCAAAACGTCCAAGCACGTACTCGCCGACCTTGCGTACTTCTAGGAAGTCGGGCAGACATGGTGGGAAAGGAAATATGGAAATGTATCGACTTCTGGGGTTACGCTAGATAAGGGTCTCTTCCAACTTTTCTCACTAATTGCCTCAATTTCGCAAACTTCGCAAAACTAATGGGCGGTTTTGAAGATCCTCACGTTATTTCTTCCCTGGAATTGTCCAGAAAAGTTTTGTACATGATCATAATGAAATTCAAGATAAGACTGAACAGCTCATCAATGATTCATGCAAAGTTTTCATTGCCAATCGAGTGAACTTCAGTAAATCCTCTCCCCGACATTCATACCTTACACCGGCCGTCAGCACCCACGAGAATCCAATAAACAAACGATAATTGGTGAAAAATTCAATATTTCTTCCAAGCATCACATCGATTAGTTCCATCGCAGGAGAGGAAGGCGATTTGTCAACTTGAGCACCACGTTACGGACATTCCCGCAATATTTCTGCCGACGTTAACGTAATCATCGCCATTATCATTATCATCATCATAAGGAGAAACTGTAATCAGGTATGTGGCGTGAGGACAAAAGAATGCTAGGTTCTCGTTTTAATGGCCGGGAATCGAGTCGTCTTCGCCGATGCATTTGCGATATTAGCTTCGCGACGCACCCACATCGGGGAACGCTAATTGATGTCGGATTGCGGCACCTCCCGTCATAACTTTCTTGCCAACCGCGAACTGCGTTATTGTTCCGAGTATTTGCGCTCTTCAAGGTTTCCTTTTACAAAATGGCGTGTATAATGTTGCGCCATGACGCTTCTCGTCACGCCTGAAGATACATGAATTTTGCACCTCCACGAAATTTCGACCTAGCATCTTCGCAAGATCCCAACGGGAGATCCCGGGCTAAACATACGATGGGATGTCGTTTTTTTTACATAGTTGCGTACAGGCCTTTTAATTAAAGGCTATACGACTTCCTGCCCCTTCGAGGAGAATGAGCGATTCGAAAATCGTGCTGTCCGATCGACATTGTTTTGCCGGGAAATATTTCCCGGCTGCCTAAACGAGTTGTTAAAGTGATCTCTTCTGCGTCTAATGGGTTGATCACGGAATGATAATAATTTATACAGTCGACGTGTTGTTAATTGCTTGGAGGCCAATTATGTGCGCGGGAAAAATTGACTTTGCGATATTAATGAGAGTAAATCAAATTTGCGGGACCGTTGGGTATGTCATCTAAGAATTACGGTATGTACAGTTAATATTTATTGAATTATTTGAAATTTTATTTAATTCTATTATTTGTGCCTCCTTTTGGAATTTCTGTAGTGCAGAATACATGCCTGCCATGTCACTAATTTAATTGAATATATTATGAATCAAGATTTGATAACCTTTTATTGTTTTACTACCCATCTGGAACTTTCTTTCGACTCTTCCTTAATGAAGAGTTGCACCTGTTTCGCTCGTAAAAGTTTATCTTTGACGCGAGACATAATTTCATTCATAAATGAAACTTTTTTTCGATTTAATACGTACAAAAAAAGCTATGAGAAACAAATTAAGTCGTTTTTAATAACTCACCATTTCATGTACATCGATGCTTTGCACAGAAACTATAATCGGAATCGGAACTCACCTGAAAGAGAGAGAAGAGTTCATGAAGGTTAGTTTATTTTTTATATTCTGCAGTTATGAAATCGATTTGATAGAACGAATAAAGTAGAAAAATTTTCAGGAAAAAAGATGTTGTATCTTCTAAAATAAGCTTTTAAATAAAATTCCTACAAAACCTTGAAAAACTCGGAAAACGAAAAGAAAAATTTTTTATTTTTCAAATATGATATGAAAAATGCATTGCTTGATTTCTGTAAAAGACGGTTCGAAAAAATTCAGAAGTGAAATCGTAGTACAGGAACTGAAAAAAAAACCTTAAGAATTCGTGCTTTAAGGGGATTTCAGCTCGAGAAATAAAGGGCGTTTCCACAATTTTTTTATAGAAGAACAAAACAATTTTTATTCACGAAATCAAAGCCTATTCATGTATTAATGTCACAAGGTATTTCATGAATTGTTTCAGAAAACAATTTCCATATTTAAGGTCGTAACGACCATTATGCCAAAACACAATTTTTCTGACACATGAGCATGATGGATAAGGAACTGTTTATCTGTAATACAAAAAACAAAAAAAACTCTAGTTTATACCTTTACTTTTTTTTCACGGCTTGCATTAATGCGTAGAAATAATTCTCCGAACATTTAAAACTTAACAATAATTTAATTATTAATCGGAATGAACTATAATCTCGTAGACCTGAATTCACCATCCGTCATACCATGAACTCTAATAAATCCTTCACCTCAATCATCCATAACAAAAATAAAACCTCACGCATTAACGAAGGATTTTCCTAAATTAATATTTTTTACGAAAAAAGTGGTCATTTTTCTAAAATGTTTGATTTTTCAACGTCTGGTCTTTCAGTTTTTGCAGCAATTAAAAAAAAGTTGTGCTTAAAATTCGAAATCTTTCTTTCACGCGGAGGCTATTACAATTATATACAAGCTTTAAAAAGTTCAGACCGTTTAGATAACTGGTTTTCGAGAAACTGTGCTCACAGCGAAAAAACATCGGATTTTGGCACGACTGCTGTAATGCACCAAATACGAAGATTTAAATCTGAAAAAAATTCTGAAATGCCTTGTGACATTGATGAATAAATAAGCAATAAGTTTTTCAACAAACGTTGTGGTGTTTTTCCGAAAAAAAAATCGCGAAAGGGCATTTTTTTCCACGAGAACAAATGTATAATACAACCTAATACCTAATACTTTTGAAACTGAAATTATACTCAGTTTTCACGCAATTCTGAATTTTGTGCAAAGTAATGAAAAATTTTGAGGACGATCTAATATTTTAGGAAGTAAAAAATGAAAATACTACGGATTTTTAAATCCTAAAACTCCATTTCTAATCGTAGAACATGAAAAGCATTATGAAAAATAAAAATTAAAAAGGACATGATATCTGCTGTTTATTTAAAAGTATTTCATCAAAATTCAAGTCGTTTAATCCAATTTTAGCAAATGTCAAAGTCAATTACGAATGTCGTAAAATAGCTTGATAACACAAAAGTTCATTGAATTTGAAATCATAAGAACCGTATATAATTGATTTTCCGAAATTCAAAGTACTTATATACAGTGGAATTAGAACTTCACTCCAAAAAACGTGAAATAAGCACAAAATTTAAAAAAAACCTTGATATAGAAAATAGAAACCTGAGTTATAGAATTCAAACTATAAATTTTGTATTACATGGTCAAATACTATTTTTTCGAAATAGAAATCACTTTTTAGGAAACATAAAAAGCTGAAAAGATAATAATGACATGCAGGCAGATCATCAAAATGAGAGTTTTTGAAGTTAATGTTGAAAATGGACAATTTTTTGAAGAAAAGTTACATTCCTCAATACGAAACAGAACAGAGTCTTTTAATTTATGTATATATTTCACACGGCTTGCATTAATGCGTAGAAATAATTCTCCGAACATTTAAAACTTAACAATAATTTAATTAATAATCGGAATGAACTATAATCTCGTAGACCTGAATTCACCATCCGTCATACCATGAACTCTAATAAATCCTTCACCTCAATCATCCATAACAAAAATAAAACCTCACGCGTTGTAAAACAACAATCTTGTACTAACGATCAATAAATTCCAACCCAAAGATCCATTTCCATTTCCATAATTTTTCACAGGTCATTGCATAAAAATCCCAAACACGCAATATCTTTAAATGTTGGCATTTAAATTACTGAAAAACCCGTCAAATTGATAACGACTTGATATAAATCTTCCTTTACGAATAAACGCCCATAACCATCCTTTTATTTCTGGAATCCAGCCCGATCAATTTACAGCCATTCAATAAACCACGTGGCCTCGTCATTACTCGATGCCGTAAAACGTACAAACTACCGAATATAAATTCATAAATAAATGTTTAAATAAAGAGGGAAGCGCTCATCGGCGGCTGCAAGATTAAACGTCGCTCGTAAGGTTGACGCTAAAGGCCAGGAATGCGCAGTTTCTCACTAGTCCCGGCTAAAGCGCGAAAATTAATACAAGCTGCCAAGACGCGACTTGGGCGTCATTAATGTTTCCTCGCCTCATTGACTGCGGGCATCGTGAACTCCGCGAGCGTCGATTCATAATAATTTCCGCAAGGCCACTTCGCGGCGTTAATGCGCGTTGCTTAATTGCACGGAAAGCGCGCTTTGGAAAATGCAAACGACGACCGATGAATTAGCTCGAATTTCGCCCGATAAACATTCGCCGATTCATTCGTCATGACTTTCGCGTCCAATTAAACCCACCGCACGAAAACGATATACCCAAGCTGCAGCACCTGATCGGAATCATTAATCATTTTGCACCTTTTCGGGATAACTTTCACCGCACGTCGCGGACATTATTTCCGACGCGGCCGAATTGATTAACGAGCTATCGAGGGTCGTTGAAACGAAGGGCGAAAGGATATCGATCGATACGAGCGTCGATATAATCGATAATGTCCTTACATTGGATGTGTTTATCAATTTTTGGGTCAAATATTAAGGTGGATCTCTGAATGGAGGAACCCAAGTAGAACATGGTGTCTAGAGAAAAAATAGTAACTAGCTAGTTTTTTTAGGAAAACTACAAGGAGAAAAAAAATATAAGAAAGTTTAGTATACCTTATCGGACCAGAATCATATCTCAGGCCCATAGCTAGAAATTGGTAGACCAGTATACTTAAATATACAATACGTGTTATGAAATTTTATTGCACTCCGAGAAGGTATATTAAAATTTCTTATGACTTTTTTCTCCGTGTACACTCTAAATCAAAAACAGTGGAGTTTCACTGAGAAATAGCGAAGAGGGTGTCACTGACAGTCAGTAAAATGATGGACAAAATAAATAAATCACGTTGTTTATGAAATAACCAATTAGCTAGTAAGCATTCTACTGATGTATCAGGGGAAAGGAAGCCAGTAAATCAGAGGAATTCCAACGTTTTGAATTTAGAGAGTAGGTTAGTTTTTACTAGAAATGTAACAGTATTACTTTTAAAGATATTATGAGTAGTGGAATACTCTGAAAATAGCTTCAAGTCGTGAAAGCCGTCTGTCATCACATAGAAAATATCAAAATTACACATGTTTCTGATCTGGAAATTGCCATGCTTTATTATATACACCCCATCCATAACAGAAACTGCGTACGGCAGTATGTAACATTGATAAATGTCAAATTCAGCGATGACAGTTATCCAAAAGTGATCCTTGTTACTATTTTTTAAAAAAACTTAATAGTACAAAGTCGTTTGGCAAATGAAACTTGATTGTGAATGTTGATTTGGAAGTCTGGCAGAGTTTTATAAAAAATTCCTTATTTATTATTGGATTATGCAAGAAAATACGATACGCTACATAAGAGCACGTGTAAATCGACGCATATTTTGGCACTTTTTTTCTCAAAAACTAAGAAGACAAAATACACAAAATTTAGAGTAGTAATTGTTTTGAGTTCATTTGACAAATTAAAATTTTTTCAGAAACATTGTTTATTTTTGTTCACGCGCTCATAATACCTTAAGTGCTAGATAGCGAAAATGTATAGTTCTGGATAGTTTTATTAGAAAAATACTAATTTTTAGCATATCAATTATTTGAATAATTACCAAAAAAAAATCAAATACAATAATCTTTGTTACTATTTACTATCATAGACAGTATTTTATAATTTATTTATGAATATTTATAAAAATGTGATCATTTACAGAAAAACTCACTGCTACCCTTACTCAATAATAAATAGACTATAAATTACTTAAATTTTATAACATGGGAAGAAATGTTTGGTTCCAGCAACCAATCATTTAGTGAAATATGGAACAGCAAAAATTTTGGTTAGGACCACCATAGCTTTCGTTATAACAACCGGTATGAAATTTTTATAACGAAAACTTTGGTTGACGTAATCAAAATTTTGATTTGACTATATTTTACTAAATTAATGGTTACTGGAACCAAAGGTTTCTTTCCGTGTAGCATTTCTTAAGAACTCCTATGACATATAGAAATATCTATAAAAATATGCATGTTTATATGCATAATACTTCCCTGCTCCAGCAGAGAAAAAACTTAAGCCTTTCTAAGTTGGTAAAGTATAATATACATCGGTAATGTAAAAGTTTTCTTTCATGAATAAAATATTGTTTCGCTCGGAGCATAATATACTAATTTTCACAATTTATCAAGAACATGTATTAAGGTAACACATCCATTATTGAAATTTAACTCAGGATTTTCATGAAAAAAATATATATGAAAATATATTGTTCAATCCGTTCTAGATTGAAAAATTATCAAAATTTACATGAAGTGTAATGGGCGGAAACAGTTTTTTTAATTTTTCAACTATACCACATTAAGGATTTTGGTGAAAATTTATTCGTTGGCACATAATAACTTACTTTTCGAAATAATTCAAACAGAACGAAGATTAACTGTACCGTTTTGAAAAAAAATAATGATAAAAATGAAACAAATTTGACACTTTCTGGATGGAATCGATAAACTTGGCAACAGTGTATTCTGTCCGATTTTCACCAATTTTCAAGTGTGTTGACGTCGTTGAGGTTTCTAACACTTTTTTTGTAAATACAATAATATAACCTATGCAGTGGTTTCAGTAGTTTTTTAATTTATTTATTTTCGTTTGTTTTGATTGCAGTTTTATTTGATTTTCATATTAATTTTATTTGCTGTTAAATTTCATGTATTTTATTTGCTGTTTTATTTGGTCATGCAATTAATTTTATTGACTTTACTTATGTTCATTGTCACTTGCTAAATGCCAGAATGCATTTAGGGTTGTGCTTATTATTTACAAAACAAAATTATATGACATACGAGGTTGGTTGCTTGCTCTAATAGAAAAGACGGCACAATGCAACGTTGCCGCTGTCAAAAAAAATGCCGTGATCTAAAATTAGCTAAAACGAATTTACTTTGCAACTATATCAATTCCTGGAGGTAATACCTTCAATATTGTTTATAATTATTTTTTTTTTCAAGCATGATTTTTTATAACTTGAAAATCACTTCCTCATTTTGTATATTAATATGACAATGCATTCTTAATAATGTGCAGTTATAATTATGATATTGTAATTATTTATAAAAGAATTTACCACTCCTTGTACTTACATAAAAACACTTTTTTTGGCACATTTGTAGCATTTTTTATGCACCATTATTATTATATGATCGTTTTTGAAATTCATATTTTTAATTTCAAAAATAACTGATTTCTTGGAGCCAATGTATTTTAATGTTTTAGGTTTTAATTAAACACCTTTGGAATTAAATTTTCTGAGCTTTCGGCCGTTTATTCAGTCCTCATCAAGAAGAAAATTTCTATATAATTGTACTATCAAAATTGGATCAGCAAGTGTATTATCAGTTGGAAGGTCATTCTGAATCAAATTACAATTTGCGTCAATAGTACTTCACAATTAATATAAGCGACCTCCCTCGTCAACTTGCAACGCGTCAATGTTTTCATGATGTGATATTCGATAAAATTCAATGTTTAAATTATCTGCTAATCAACATTAATGTAATAATTTATTTGAATAATCGATTGAAACTCATAAAAAAGGATAAAGAATATGGAATTAACACGTGGATTATCACATTGCTTTAGCAGGGAAAACTACTTACTTTGTCTTAATTTTATAAAGTATAATATTATGCTCCTGCAGCGTAAATGTTTTCTTTATACAATGAAACAATTTTTTACGCGGAGCATAATATACAAATATTTGAAATCTACTCATAGATTTTTCAAACCTAGAAAAAAACTATTTTTAATTGCGTATGTCAATACGACAATGTATACTTTATTTATAAGTGTCTTCGTAATAATGTAGTTATTCATCGAACAATTTATCAAACACATTAGTTATAAAAAAACAATATGTGTTCGGCACTTTTAAAAGCATTTGTTATATTTAACTATGAAACATAAAATCATATCTGTAATATAATTCACCACATGTTTTTATAATGCAATATCAAATATAATTTATTTCTGAATGAGTGTATTTCTGACCAATGATAATAATTATTTTGAATATTGAATTGAACTGTGGCTTTTTTCCTGCCTTCGAAGAGAATAAATAGTATATCTCGCACCAAGAGAAAAATTTATTTTTCTCCATAATACGAGCTACATATATTTTTTCTAACAGTTTGTTTTAAAGACGTTTTTCCTCTACAAAATGAGCTAGAAAGTAGTGTTAAAATTGTATTGGTGGTGACAAAACTACTTCTCTGCGTGCAGTAATAAGGAAAAACTAGACACACGTACAAGAGAATTCAAGTTCCCTTGTTTTCAATTTCCCTTTTCGTACCTCTTTCGGAATCGCCTGAAACATGCGAATATCGAAACAAAACAGCATTCGTACCTCGCCCATCAATAATCACATTCACACTCGAACGAAATTTTTTCCACCGTGAAGGCGTCGTTCACGCTACGTTCCCCGAGCCATCAATTAGCCTTTCACATTTGGAGGCCGAGTAAAATGATAATGTACGTTAACTGAAATATCTTATTAAATTGTCCATAACGCGAACGTCGCAGACGTGTGCGCGATAAGGCCGATCGCACCCGTGGTTTTCATATCGAGTTATAAGCACCTGTAGCGATCCATCAAAGGAGGGGTGATGGTCCCGCGATACACAAGTGGACATCGCCTGCCATCGGAGCAGTGGCTTTAATTATATCTCGATGCTTGATACCGAAAGAAAACAGAAAAATCGACAATGTATCGGATGGCGAGGGAAAATATGTATCGCGCATGAAATCTAACTCTTGTGAATTATGTAAAAGCGAACATTGTAAATTGCCGAGTATTGCACAACAGCTGGTTATTACACGTGTTTTTTCCTACATGTCTTACCTCTTTTCCCGTTTTCGACAAAACGGAAAAAGGGGCAGTTTCCGCAGCTGCCGGGAAAACTGCGTACTCCAAGGTTCTTGCATCCCTTCATGAGAAGTAACGTTGGATTATTTTAGACCCGAACATCTTAATCAACCTCGCCGGCTTTTTCTTCTTCATCTCGAATTTTTCATCCCAAGAGTCTCCGGAGAAAATTTATGTCTTTCAATTTACCAGCGTAAAATATAACCATGAATCTGAATACCATAAATTCCCTCCGATTTTTTCAGCATTTCCCGATTTTCCAGAATCGCCGGATAGCCCGGACTTCATTACGTGGCGGCCGTTGAGCAGTGGCGGTATAATTAAAACGAAACGATCCTGGAACCACGCGGTGGGTGATAAACCTTCCATTACACGGAGATTTTATTAACGAGCGGTGAGCGGTTATCCCGGAAGACAAAATGCACGTGGCGAGGCACGCATAACTCATTTCGATCGTTTGGGATTCCGTGGAGAAAATTCTGGGCCCACAGGTGAGCCGCACTCCTACACCCTGGCTTTTTTATTTCATTCGCGACGCGTCTCGTTTTACGATGTCGTAAACACGCGGAGTACGTTATTTCTTCGCGCGACGCTTTGCCCGACGTGTGATTCACGGCCCGCGCTTATTAATCACGGTTATTCATCTGCCCGCGACATAATTTATTATTAGCAGAAGGCGCCCGCAAAGCGACCGCGACCCATCGAATCCTTTCGCCGTGTACAATGAGACACGAGGTGGAATTAAGTCTCAAGTAAAAAGTAGTCATTGGAATCGATTTGACGTGACTCCACGTGATTCCAGGGAATGAGTCGGATTTTGATATTTGTAATCAGGAAGTAAAAATTTAATATGGTGAATCATAGTTCTAAGTTGTTCCCTCGGATTCTAATGATGTTATTCTTTCAGTTTCAGAAATGGTTACGTGGCTTTTTCAGGGTGTCTACTGTACGCAAAATAAGGGAATTTGAAGCATACGGGAATTATATGGGAATACACTGAGAAAAAGATATATTTGCTAATAAGTGCGTATATTAAATGTTAAGATATCGTATATTTGCCTATGGCGAAAGCGATATCTAGTCACGCGAAAGATATTCTCAATTTCAATATGGCATCTCTGATCTATATAGGACAAAAATCGGTATGTTAATAGTTAAGATATTGCTCTTTCATCTGAATATTTTAACACCAACATGGCATCTTCGATTTATTTAGGACTGGTAGGACAAGAATCGGTATCTTAATAGTTAAGATATCGCTTTTTCATACATTTCTCTTTTTGCCACAACAAAAGTGATTCAAATATGTCGTAGATTTACTGGAAACACTATTTGACATCATAGGGATTGTTTCAAATTATATATTTTATAATAATTCAGATACAACGTTAGATATGAACGTATGTTTTTAAAATCATGCAACTGAATAGAAATGTTGATATTAAATATTTCTTTTTCTCAGTGTATTTATCAATGCAGGGGAATTCATTATTACGAAAATTTGAATGATCAATAAATCTTAAACTATTCAGCATTACAAATCATATCATTGTTGTATGAGGATTTTTATTTTATAATAAAGTAACTTTTATATTCAATGAATCGCGAATTCTAAACAGCCAAATTCACTGCATTTTCGAACAGCTATAATTACAAGAAAGAGAATTTTCGATTTTACGAATGGTTGGAAAATTTTTAATGTTCAATTGAAAAACTTAGCGATTGAACAGTATAAAAATCAAAGTTAGAGTAGTAACTAATTGAAAGACTTTTAGATGAAAAAATACATTTCACCAATATCCACTTCTTGAAGATCCATTATTTTCATTCTTTAGACAATTGATTTTAGTAAACAAAAATTTTATAATTTTTATAGATTTTGTACCCCAGCTTGACTACAAAATGAGAATCATAAACAAAGGCAAGAAATAAAAAAAAATCACCGAAGTTATGTTTATGGATTTAATTAATAACAAATTCAAATTTAGAGATCAGAACAATTAAAGGTATCACCTCCATAGTTGAAATTTGACTCAGGGTTTTCAATGAAAAAAAATATATGAAAGGAACTAGCGTCCTTATTACACCTGCAAAATTAGAATCTGCTTTACTGTACCGTTTTTTAATAAAAAATTATAAAAGTTTACATATAGTCTTATGGGCGGAAGGAGTTTTTTTACATTTTCAACTATGCAACACTTATAATTTCAGTAAAATTTTTTTCGTTGACACATAATAACTTACTTTCTGAAATGCTGCAAACTGAACGAAGATTTACTGTACCGTTTTGGGAAGAAAAAAAATTAAACAAATTTGACACTTTCTGCATCGCATCAATAAATATGGCAACAGTGTATTCTGTCCGATTTTCACCAATATTCAAGTGTGTTGACGTCGTTGATGTTTCCAACAGTTGTTTTGTAAATAGATTAATACAAGGTGTCCCAAAGTCACATGTAAAAAAAAAACACCTTGGATTTCTTATTCAATTTCAAGTGGAAAAGTCCTTTACAACTTTTTATAAAACTCAAAATTTGAAAAGTTATTTAAGCCCGAAATTAAAACAATAATGGCGCTCTCTCGACAAGTGGTGATCGAATTCACAAGCCAAACTCTACTCAAAATATCCTTTTTCATTTTTTTGAGTCGAAAAGTCCTTTTCCATTTTTCACAAAACTCAAAATCAAAAAAGACATTCGAGTCTAAAATCTAAGAAATCTGATTGGTTAAAACTTGTCACCCGAATATCTTTTTTCACTTTGAGTTTTGTGAAAAATGGAAAAGGACTTGCCGACTCAGAAAAATAAGAAGGAAATTTTGAGAAGAGTTTGGCTTGTGAATTCAACCACCACTTGACGAGAGAGCGCCATTATTATTTAAATTTCAGGCTTAAATAACTTCAAATTTTGAGTTTTATAAAAAGTTGTAAAGGACTTTTCGACTTGAAATTGAATGAGGATTTCAAGGTGTTTTTTTTATATGTGACTTTGGGAGACCCTATATAACCTATGCAGTGGTTTCAGTAGTTTTGCAATTTATTCCATTTTCATTGATTGCATTTGCTGTTTTATTCAATTTAGCAATGCATCTTCTTTCCTGTTCAATTTCATCTATTTTTTTGCTGTGTTATTCAATTTATTTTATTTACTGTTTTATTTAATTGTGTTCACTTTATTCATATTATTTATTTTTATTTGCTATCAAAATGCTTTTGAAGTTGTGTTTATTATTTACAAATCAGAATCATATGACATACGAGGTTGGTTTCTCGTATTAATAGAAAAGACGGCACAACGCAGCGTTGGCCGATGTCAAATATACTGACTTGATCTGAAATCAACTAAAACTAATTTACTCTGCAACTATATTCATTCAAGGAGGTAATACCTTAAGATTTCAATATTTTGATGAGAAATTTTCATAATTATAAATATTTTACACCCAAAAACTAATTGACTGCAATCTCGAAAATTTGTGATGATAAATGAAGAAACGTTCTTCTCAACGCGATTATAAAGTACTGCGAATTCATAGATTTCCGATGAAAATTTTTTCACCGAATTTACGACAAAGTAAAAGAGTTGAATACTTAGGAAATAAATAAATTAATAATTATTGTAGGTATAGCCCTAACTTACGAAGTATGGAAACTTTTTAATAAAAAAAAATTTTGTGAACTCAATATTCCAGGTAAGAAATTTTTGAAACTATAAATTATGAAATCGATTAAAAAAAATAGAATGTCTCACATCAGAAATGATGGCAATAATGGCATTATTTGATATGCTTTGCAACTTCTACCTGTAATTAATCTATTTAGCATCAATATCAAAAAATAAAAATTTTTTAAATATAATCAAGTGTTGGAATTTTTCGGAACTGTGTGCTAGGGAACTGAAAAAATGTTTGAGAAGAGTACGATAAATGTACAGAAATTTTATTTTATTGGCCTTTTTAGTAGACACCCTGTTTAT
The DNA here is from genome assembly GCA_028476575.1 of Platygaster robiniae. Lineage (NCBI taxonomy): Eukaryota > Metazoa > Arthropoda > Insecta > Hymenoptera > Platygastridae > Platygaster > Platygaster robiniae. The sequence goes on along the minus strand of CM052019.1, from coordinate 12,299,447 downwards.
GGACATTTAAAAATTCACGAGGCACTTTCAGGGACATTTTGGATAATTTACAACAATCTTTTTTGTGATAATCATAAGTTCATACCTAGTAATTATATAATGCTGGATTATTCATAGTTTAATATTTAAAATTCCTTCATTTCGAACATATGTAAATTATAATTTATTTACAATTTAATTTTTTCGATAATTATTATCAAATAAACTTAGTAATTTAATCCAGCAATAAAAAACTTTGGTTTTATTAAATCCTCATAAGGAACTACGTCAATCGTATAACACATATACGATTGATATATGATACTAATTATTCAATATGTTAATTATAAAAATTATTTTGTTCCTTATTATTCAAGGAATTATAAATATTCCTCAAACTATTTATTTTCTGTAATTCTTTTTTACCCAAAATTTTAACACTAAAATCCTACTTAAAATTATAATTACTCTGAATTCTATTGTATGCTGAGTTGAGTTGGAAATAGTTTTCAACTGAATGTCTAGCATTACATTAATTTTTTATTACATTCTAATAATCTTAGGTATACAAGATCGAATTCAGCGTTCAAAATGGCGGCATTACCGAACGTATCTTTTCCTTTTCTTGATATTGCAGTAATTGTAACAATTTTCATCCTTTGTATTCTTATGTCCTTTTTTAATTGTGGTTTTAATCTTATCCGGACAAGAAGAAGACGTTCTTTATTGTATTTTTTTTAACGAAAAGATATGTTAACAAAATTTCTAATTGAACAAATAGTAATTTAATGCTAATAATGATGTTTATTACTATAAAATTTTATTGTTATGGTACAATTTTTTGTCATGAAGCAAAAATTAAAAAAGAGGGACAGCATTAAAAAACATATATGAAAGTTGTAATGAAAAAAAGCGTTTGTATACAAAATATTAACTTTAAACATCTTTGTTATACTTTGTGAAAAAATGATCGTCTTATGATTTATTGACATTAGACTATATTCTTTTAAATTTTTCTGAAAACAAAACTCTGTATACAAAACGACATTATGGTTTTTTAATTTTTCATTCAATATTCTACACAACTCTGCATAAAATATTATTTATTATGAGAAAAAGATTTGATAAAACTCCCAAAATTTGAAGAAAAGTGAAATAAAATGAGAAACATATTGCAAAATCAACGAAATTCCAAACTTTTATACAATCTTCAAATGTTAAAAGATTCCAAAACATCCCTAGTTTTCAAAAACTCTTATCCTGAATTCTTTGAAATTCAGCAAAATCGTGAACTCCGCATTACTTTTCAAGGTTCATCTTTACAATGAATAATTGAAAACACCGAAAATTCCTCAAATATTCGCAAATATTCAACCCACTTTTTACCATCTTTAAGTATCCAGAAAGCTCTGAAATTCATCATGAAACTTCTCAGAATGTTCCAAAACGTTGCTTACGTTCATTAAGATTATTCAACAGTATAAATTTCACAGGCAGTCATTGGAACCGAAAAGCCTCTTCATGTGATAACAAATCATGAATTTCATGGAATCATGAGATCATTGACTCGCGTGGATTTTATCGTGCTTGTAACTTAAGCATATAGCGGGAGTCAACAAGAGACAATCGCGATCGACAAATTGATGTAAAGCTGCATTAGCGACTTCAACTGCACGCTAATGATCAAACTTGTTCTTTTGATAATAAAATACTGCTGTTGCGCAATAATGCATAATTCGTAATTTATTTATTATTTAATCGTGCCACCTTGTGTGGCTTGCATAAGGTAATAAAACGACTCGCCAGGCCCGCCATGAATTACCCGAACGTGACGCTCATTAAAGCGAGTATATCAGCGAATTCTCATTTCTCATCAGCGGTTCACGAATCGTTTCATAATTGGTTCCAACAACGAAAACCGCGCATTTATTACACGTCATTTCTTCCGTATTGTATATCATTTCCATTAACATAACTGCTTTAAGCAGTTTTTTGCACTCAATTCGAGAAATTGCTTTCCTGGAAACGCGTTTTTGAGAAGATTATGATGAAGGATGCAAGGTGTAGCAAATCAGTTGGCAATTATAGGACAATCAACATTTCTGAAAACAAGCTGAAAATTCCACGATGAACCGGAAATATGAAACGCCCTAACTGAAATTGAATGTTATATTTGATGAATTTCTCTATAATTAAACGAGTCCTACTTTGTAAATCATAAAATTTGTACATGAACAAGAAGTATGTAAAACTGATCAAGTTCCTCAAGTCGTGAAAGTGATTTTTCCATGGAAAGAATACTAGTTTTGCTGCTAACATTGGAAAAATCCGAGGAATGGCCATCTTTTTTTCAAAAATCCAATCTACTTAATTGCCCGTTATCGTTCAATTTCACGAGATGATGAATTTCGTGATCGCAATCAAGTTTTACATTCCAGCAACTTCATATAACATTAAGTTATGACAGTCTGAATTATGAAGAGACACTCGAGACTGAGTGCGATGGCATCAAATTGCAGTATCCCAACACTATGTACATACTCAGAAGATCCTGAACTTGCTTTTTATTCAATCTATAGAAATAATTGAATACTGCGCTAATGCACCAGATGGTCCAAATCAATTTCCTACATAGTCATAAACTTTAAGTTTTTCAAAGTCATTTGATAGGAGTAACAGGAAACTCCTAAATCTTTATCGAGAATATCGATTGAATTTCAGTGCCATACATTGAAAATAAATTTGTGGCTCAACTCTTATTATAGTTTAGTATACATGTACCTGAACTGAATATTTAGCATGTACTGAATAGTTATGTCGATGTTATTATCAGCTTAATGTAGAAAGTTTATATTATTGTGAAACTGGAGTTATTTGTAAATTATACCGTTTTTCAAGTTAAGATTGCTAATAATCTTCATTGAAAAATTGAAAGTGTAACTTGGGACTATGAACGTAATTTATTTATTATACAATTTGTGTAGTCATATCAAGTAAACAAATATATGCGACTTATCACTTTTAAATGTTACGTCTGATGCTTTTCATTGTTAGAATAAAGCTTGTTTTAGTGATAACTTTGAAACAAGGAACATCTGATCTAACTAACGATAGTATTTGATAGTTGTCTAAGTCACTGGTTATTGCAGTTAAATAAAATAGAAAGAACATCATATACGGCACAGGGCTCGGTGGTAGGGGGGGGGGGGGTCAGCACGAACGTTACGGTTCGTTACTGGGAGGGAGAGGAGTTTTATCTTGTGTTACGTAACTAAGAATATATAGAATGTCGAAGTTTAGAGCATCAAATTCTTAAAAATTTTATAGAAATCCAGAAAAATATTACAAAATACTACGAAATACTACGAAATTTTTAAATGCTGGAAAATATAAAAGACTACAAATAATAGGAATCCCTAAAATACTGAAATTCTATACAGGTAAAATTTTTCAGAAAATTTTGAAATAATATGAATGTTTGAAAAATTTAATACAAGAGCGTCCAATTTTTAAATTCATGAAAAAATACAAAATCTACTAATAATTTTATAAGTATGTGGAATACTTGAAATTTATGAAGACACTGTCTTCTAAAAAATTTATTGGAATACTCAAAACCTCTGAAATTTAATTTTGCAGTGTATTAAACAGTAGAAATCAAGATTGGAATTTAAAAAATATTAGGTATTTTTAAAGAACTAAGAAGACCTTAGTGAATGTAAATACAACTTGAAAAATATAGAAAATTCTAAAAATACTAGGAATCAATGAAATACTCAAAATATATTCAGACATCATTTCCTTACATAACTTTAAAATTACTAAACATCTATGAAACCTCTAAACCTAAAGTATCGAATAATAGAGATTAATTATATAAAAATCTATAAAAAATGCCGAAAAATCGTTCAAGCTGTAGAAATGCTCAAAAAATATAAGTATTGGATTCTATGAAATACTAGTTGTCTCTAAAAATGCTGTTTCTTGATAAATTCTTTACCATACTTTGCATTCTAAATCATTAAATTTTTTATGACAATTTACATGAATGCTAGAAATTTTTAAAAAAAATGTATTTCCCTTAAAAATCAAAACAATTTTATTAAATACGAAAAATCATCAAAGCCTTTTTACTAACCTTGCAAAAACGCTTTCAAAACTTGAAATATCTTAACCCTAGATAGTCACACTGGGTGAAATTTACCCACAAGAAATTTAAAGTTTTTTGCAAGTATGTTTTTATATAAACATCAACTCTCCAAATTTTTATCATAGATATTTTTATCAGATTGTAAATCATAGAAATAAGCCACAAGGCTCAATTCTGTGATTAACGTTTTTGCATTTTATTATGCTTTTAGATTTTACCTTTTTTTGAAATGTGACCATCTAGGCCGGACCAGTTTTTAAGAAAATAATGAACGAAAAATAGTATTTTCGGATATCCAAGCATTTTCTAAAGTACTTATTCGAATTGATAAATTTCAATGTACAAATTTGAATTTTAAAAAGAAGCGAGAAAACCTACCAAAAAGTCTATCATTAGTGATATTTTACTATGAAAAATTTCAATAATAACATAATTTTGGATATTATGATCACTATTTCCCAGGCACATGATAATTCTTTAGTGCTATGTAACAAGTCGGGGGAGGGGGGAGGGTCAAGCAGAACGTTACGATGCGTTACGAAGGGGAGAGGGGATAAGTCAAAAATAGACAAAAAGTACGTTACATGGTACTTGAACGAGGCCAGATTAAAAAAAACTTAATTCAGAATTTGAGTACCCTCACTACGCCCAGAATAACTAACCTCGTCCTAGTTCACAACCTACAATGTGAAAAAAAGTTTGTATTGTGTTTCATTCTTCAAATTTTCTATCCGAGTATGTCAAATTTCACATACAAATGTCAAATATCAACATTATATAATGATATGATGATAAATTTCCACTCAAATTTGTAGTTCTACAATACTGAAGTATAGAAAAATCGCAATCAAGAGATGGTTAAATAACTTCTTACAGACGATAACAAAATATCTACAACTTTTTCTCGCAGCTCATAACTCCTCCAACTCGTAGCATAACACACCACATCTCCAAAGAACAAGGTTCTCAACAGAAGTGCAAACCACTTCCATGCTTTTGGGTAACGTCTTTCATCACAAGGTACATGTAAAGTCACCATATCCCGTTGGGCGAGTAACCTTGACCAACGTATAGAATTCTATACCGACGTATAGAATTTTTCCCATTTTTAAAATTTCCAATCCAAGTATGTCAATTTCTTGATACAAATGTCAAACATTTACGTTCTGTTATAATAAAGTTCCACATAAATTTGCAGTTCTACCATACTGAAGTACAGAAAAATCAAAATCGAGAGATGGTTAAATAACTTATCATAGAAGATAACGAAATTTCAACAACTTTGTCTCGCAGCTTATGACACCTCCAACTCGCAGCATAAGTCACCACAACTTCAAACTACAAGGTTCTCAACAGAAACGCAAACCATTTCCACGCTTTTGGATAACGTCTTTCATCACAAGGTACATGTAAAGTCACCATATCCCGTTGGGCGAGTAACCTCGACCGCAAAACAAGAGAACAACCTGAAACAATCAGGAAACAGCGAGCAAAAGAAAAAAGGCATTCGAGCTCTTAATCGCCAGCCGAACAACCGGAGGCAAAACGCAAACCCATGTTCGCGCTCTCGGCATTAAAAGACTTCCATTGTAAAAGCCGCACGGGAAGTACGCTCGCGGATGTGACAACACATGGTCCCGAGCGTGACTAACGAACGGCGCTAGTTGGTGCGAGTAAGAAAAAAAGTGAGAAAGAAAGAAACAAAAAACATACATATAAAATTAATGATATTCATTATGACGATGGTCAATTTGGACCCAACTTTGTATGTAATTGCACTGTGAGTTGAAATTGTCATGGTGACGATAAAATACCTGCCAGGACAATATGACGCCTACAAGACAATATCATTTCGTTCCGATACGAATACATATCTTTGTAACAGGCAGATGTATTCTTATGTCAGGCGTTGAATAGAAATTGAAGACGTATTACCATCGAGACGATTTCCACTTCTGAGTGTAGCGTCATTACTGTAACTTGAAATTAGCTATGGATTTTTAGTCGATCCTGATGAAGGCCGAAATATTGATCATTTTGAAGAAATAGATCTCACTATTACTAAAAAAGTAGCTCTGAGTGACCAATTGCCCACCTCTTCTGAAGATGTTCATAAGACGGAGCAAATAAAAAAAATGGTCTTCTATGAATAAAGAAAAGAAGGGGCCTGCTTAATTTCGCAGGTCCGATTGCCGATGGCCATAAATCAAATGGCGCGAGATAAAACGCGATGTAATATACATAAATACATATCGCCGGCGGAGTGGACCGGAAATGCTTAACGAATTGGGTCATCTGTGGCATAACAATTGCCGATACGAGATTCGGTTTCACCCCTGAACGCGGCGACCATCACATCCGATCGGCGAGTATCTAGAATCTTTATATTCCCGGTCACTCCCACACCTGGCTGCTGCAGCTGATCTGTTTGGCCGATTGGACGATCTAACCGCGACTTCAACGTGGTAGGCGGTCTGGGCTAGGTAGCTCATGCGCGTACCATCGTGTACTACTATATTAATACCCCGTCTCCGTAATACGCGGTCACGCGTACGCTCCTTGCCAGGGCGATAATGAGCGCTGATTCCAGCGGTAGTTAACCCCAGCCAATCCTCATCAGTCCCTACCCTCGCATTCCTACTCGCCTTAACGCCTCGTTTTCTGCATTATCATAATATACGCGACGCTTCGGTAATGAGCCGTCTAATGATGAGAACATGGAGCAGGCTACATTTTTCAATCCCGGAAAGAGTGTTTTATGGTGCCCGATGGGGATGGATAGGTCAGCGGTGAAATTAACGCGTTTCTTGTACGTTGTAAACCAGGGGAAAAGTCGAATCATGGGAGTAGTTTGACGATTGTACTGTGTAGGGGCCTTAGGTTTTCCTTGGGAGGAGTCCGCTTGAAAGATCTTACACTGTGAAGAACTTACTATGTGTGAAAATGTGAAACGCCTCTGTTTCGGAGTGAATATACACTTTTTAGCAGAGGAAAGTCTCCCAATTTAAAAATAGTTGTTGATATGCTCTCGCAGGATGAATAAGTGAAAAATACATACTTTTAGTAGCGCACTATTCTCTTTTTCAAATAATTATTTTTCAGTAAAAAAAAGTTTCTACTTATTATTGGTCATTTTTTTCTTTATAAATAGTCCTATCTTGACGATGAAAATTAGTAACTTTTGGCTAATCGTGAGTGATGGAATAATCACCAATAATAAGTGACCAATCACTTTTCATTGGTAGTAAAAATTATTAATTTCAAAAGAAAAAGTGCGCTTTTGATGACTAGGCTATTTTTTTTCAATTAATGACTTTTCACTAAAAATGGCAGTTTTATACTTGTAGTAAGTAATTTTTTACTTAATAAATAGTCCTATCTTGACAAGTAAAATTAGTTAGTTTTGACTAATCGTGAGTAATTGAATAATTACAAATAATAAGTGACAAATCACTCTAATTAGTAGTAGAAATTACTAGTTTAAAAAGAAAAAAGTGCACTTTTGAAGACTAGACTATTCTTTTATTCAATTAATCATTTTTCACTAAAAATAGTACACGGAGAGAAAAAATATAAGAAATTTTAGTATACCTTAACGGACCAGAATCATACCTCAGGTCCATAGCTAATAATTGGTAGACCAGTATACTAAAATAAACAATACATGTTATGAAATTTCTGATACGATTCAATAATTTTTGGTAGATGTCCCAATAAAAAGTATTCTATCCTAAATATATACTAAATTTTAGTAAACCAATATATTGATTTTCAGGTATAGGTCTAAGGTATGATTGCAATCCGATAAGGTATACTAAAATTTCTTATGACTTTTTTCTCCGTGTAGTTTTCTACTTACCAGGTGTACTCCTAAGTAATTTCCGGTTTTTTCAATGGATGGCGTTCTGTTTTGTACCGCTGTTGGTAACACATACCATATGTAATTTTGTTCAGTCATATCGAGTGCTTGAACTGCGTTGACATTTTCTCGAAAAAATCTTCCAGTAAGTTTTTATTGCGCTTCAAAAATGTCGAATTTTGTACCGAATTTTGAGCATATGCGCCATGCATTGCTTTTCATGTTCAATCAGGGGAAAAAAGTGTCCGAGAGCCACTGTGCGCTTGTGGAAGTTTATGGTGATCGTGCATTAACACTTCGAACATGTGAAACGTGGTTTCGACAGTTCAAAAATGGAGATTTCGACCTGAACGACGCCGCACGCTCCGGCAAGCGAAAATCGTTCGATGACGCCGAATTGCAAGCAGTACCAATTAGATGAAGACAACACGCAAACGCAACGACAGCTTGCAGATGCGTTGGGAGTTCAACAGCAAGCAATTTCCAAACGTCTGCGAGCCATGGGAAAAATTCAGAAGTGTGGAAAGTGGGTGCCCCATGAACTGACCGAGAGACAAATGGAGAATCGAAAAGTGACCTGTGAAATGCTGCTTCAACGATACAAAAGAAAGTCTTTCCTGCATCGTATTGTTACAGGTGATGAAAAGTGGATTTTCCTGGAGAACCCTAAGCGCAACAAATCGTGGGTGAGTCCAGGTGAAGCATCGACATCGACGGCACGGCCAAATCGTTACGGTCGGAAGGTCATGCTGTGTGTGTGGTGGGACCAGTCCGGTGTTATATACTTTGAACTGCTGAAACCTGGTGAAACTGTGAATGCCGTTCGCTACAAACAGCAAATGAAAGATTTGAGCCGAGCCATTGTGGAAAACCGACCAGAATATCAAGAACGACAGAAGAAGGTGATTTTGCTCCACGACAATGCGCCGTCGCATAAGTCGAAAGTCGTTCGTGACACGCTGGAAAGGCTTAAGTGGGAAGTGCTTGATCATGCGGCTTACTCACCAGACCTGGCGCCATCCGACTACCACCTCTTTGCCTCGTTGGGCCATGCCCTTTCTGAGCAGCGCTTCGACTCGTACGAAAATGTACGAAAATGGCTCACCGAGTGGTTCACCTCCAAAGGCAATGATTTTTACTGGCGTGGTATCCACAATTTACCAGAAAGGTGAGAAAAATGTGTAGAAAGCGATGGAAAATACATTGAATAAAATGAAGGTTACGGTTTTTTTGGAATTATGTGTTTTATTTGCAAAAAAACCGGAAATTAATTAGGAGTACACCTGGTATAATAAGTAATTTTTTACTTTATCAACAGTCCTATCTTGACAATTAAAACTAGATAGTTTTGCTAATCGTGAGTAATGGAATAATCACCAATAATAAGTGACAAATTACTTTAATTGGTAATAGAAATTATTAATTTAAAAAGAAAAAAGTGCGCTTTTGATGAATAGTGAATTTTTACTAGTGCTCTTTTCTTTTTTTCAAATAATGATTTTTTTACTAATAATAGTACTTTTCTACCTATAGTTAGTGATTTCTCACTTCACGAAATAGTCCTATTTTGATAATTAAAATTATGTAGTAAGTTTTGGCTCATCGTGAGTAATGGAATAACCACCAATAAAAAGTGACTAATCACTTTTCTTTGGTAGTAAAAATTACTCATTGAAAAATAAAAAAGTGCACTAGTAATGAATAATGAATTTCTATTAATTCAATTTGAGTTGGTACACTGTAAAATAGTGACTTTATTCAAATCTCAGTAAAATTATTATTTCCACCGGTAAATTCAGTAGAAGTTTACTAATTCAGCAGTGTAAACTCATTTTTTCAGACAGTGGAACATTTTTGACTTTTTTCAAGTTGAGAGAAAGTCCTTCGCTTACGCAGAGCATAAAGGTATAAACTAGAGGTTTTTTTTGTTTTCTGTATTACAGATAAACACTTCCTTATTTATGATGCTCACCACGCACGGTGTCAGAAAAATTGTGTTTTGGTACAATGGTCGATACGGCCTTTATCACGAAAATTTTTTTCTGAAAAAGTTTATGAAATACCTTGTGACATAAATACATAAATAGGCTTTGAGTTTTTGAACAACAATTGTTTTGTTTTTCTGGAAAAAATCGTGATATTGACCCTTATTTCTCTAGCACAAGTGTATATAACCCTTTGAATTTGAACATTGCTTTTTCATGTTATTTTGAAAGTTGCTTACTCGAATATTTCAAGCTTCAGGGATTTTTGAGTTAGAAATTCATTGTTATGTAAATCATAGATTGCAAAAAAAGATTAGAAATTTTGAGATGTCAAAATTTGGAATTCAACGTCTAAAATTCTTAGTTACAAAAATACATGAATCAAGAATCTTTGGACGATTACTTTTTACTAGCAAAAATCAAGAATAAATAATCTGAATTGTTTGATTTTTAATATTTCGCAATTCAAATATCGTCACACAAAAAAAAACAAATACGATATTCATAATCTGAAATGTCGATATCAATATTAACCGACAAAAATATCAATTGTTAATCATAAGACTAATAAAATAATAAACAAAAATATTAATCTACAACTGCACAATATAACAGAAAAAATAGAGTAGATTTTTGGTTAAACTATCAGGATTTCAAGGCCTCTCTTAAACATTCAAAGATTTAACAAACAAAGAAACAAATGTTTCAATATTTTTTTATGCTAAAGACTAAAATGGAACCAATCATTATGACGTGCAAAATTTTTCCAACTCTAACACAAGCCTATATATTATAATTTAATCATTTCTTCGATAATACTTCAGTTTCATAACTTGTTAAAAACTTATTTTTGCCAACTTTGTGTATAACTAAAGAACCATAATTGTAAAATGACTACTTTTCTTGTACACTGTAGAAAATCGATCGTAAAATTACTACTAACAGTCTGTAGATTTACTGCAATTCTTGTGAAATTTTTCTGCAATGAAACTTTTTATTTTAGTTCCCTTTCCGAAAAATAACGTATAAAAGAATTTTTATATGGAATGAAAATTCACCTGCATGAAGATAAATTTACAACGTCCAGTAAAAGTACAATTTTTTTTCAAGTTAAAACTGGAGCTTACTTCAAAAGTAGTAGAAAAAGCTAGCTACAGTATTTTTACTCCAAAATAGTAATTGAACAGGCTGAATATTAGAAATAATAGTTTTGTGTAAAATTACTTGCTTCACTAGCGGATTTATCAAGCAAGTATTTTTATAGCTCTCTTAGTATCATACCTAGTGACCTTTACATGAATGTGTAAGATCTTATGATCTTTCATTTATGAATTTCACGAACATTTGTCTGTGCCCTGTGTGAATAATTCCATGTAGATATTATATTTGATTTCTGTAAATCACGTCTCAAATGTTAAAAAACTTGTGAAAGCGATTGACTTATATAGTTCTTCAGAAATCCTAAAATATAGTGTCGCAGTAATCAAAATCCTGTTGTGTACCTTCGGGGCATAACAGAGAACTATTATTATCTGAAGTCAAAGTGCCATTTTTGCATTAATTTTTTCGCTCCATTTTCTCGCAATTCTATAACTTCAACAAAATGGTCCGATCATGGAAATTTTTCTAAAAGTTCATCTGCAACGATTTGCTTTCGAGAATAAATATTCATAAGGTCGATAAATTTTTTGATTTCTTCAATCATCATGAAATTCAGAATCCAAAACTTTTAACTAGCCTAAATTTAATAGAACGTGACCTTTTTTATGATTTTTTTATTGAAAAAGTTTTTTTTCTCTTTGCTGATTTATGTATAATTTCATTTAAATGCGTAACTGTATTTTGAACTGTATAAACAATATTTTTTCGCATCTTCAGTACTACAGTAGCGTAAGATTTTTGAATAAATATAACTCCAAGAGTCACATAATAGTATTTTTCAAAAAAAAAAATTGAATCAATAAAATGGTAAAACTGGATTTTTGGCTTTCGAAATTGGTTGATACATATTTATAATAAATAAAATATTCTTGTGAAAAAATCATTAAAAAACTCAGGCAACATGAAAAATTTTTAATCGAATCATTTTTTTTCACAGTTTTCAAAAAAATTCCATACTTTATTGAGCTACATAATTTTTTTCTCTAGAAGTAGATCTTCCCTAATGATGTACTTTTTTAGTCAAGTCTATACTAACTCTACTAACTATTTTCCATTCATTCATTTCTTAATTTTTAACTCTTCTACTTTGCAGTGAATTCGTTGAAAACAATTTATTGAAAATTTACGAATTTACATCACTAAGTTATAATGTCAAGAAAAAATTTCTTCATCTATCACTACAAATTTATGAAATTGCAGTCAATTGGGTTTTGGATGGAAAATATTTATAACTGTGAAAAATGCTCATTAAAATATCAAAACTTATCCTCAGAAAGATGTAATATCAAATAAATATATCTATGGTTGAATACTTTTTGGTAAAATTATAAAACTTTGTAAAATGAAGAATTTAAACAATTGAAAAAATTATACTCCCACTTCAAAAAAATGTAGTTCCCGAACAACGGACTTTGGCTAACTGCGATTAATACGTATGTATTAAATGTAGTTTAACAAACGAATTCGTTCAAAAACAGTCTTCGAAATAAACTGATGCAGTGCCGTAATTTTCAGGTCTAAAAATTTGAATTTTCGTCTATAAATCACAATTAGAAGAAAACTTTGTCCAAAAAAAGAAGTTCAGATTTTTTTCTGTTAGGATGAAACTTCGCTAATGTAATGAAACAAAAAATTACAATCATGGGAGAATTTTTAGCCAAATTCTTGATTCACAAAGAGAAATTGAAATGTCATTATAGAATAAAATTAACTTTTTATTAGATATACTATGTACCCGAAGTTCCAAGCGTTTAAAATAAACGAAAATAAAAAATACGTAAATTTTTTGATTTTCTATCATGATAGGAAGGGTGATAAATATTTTTTTGTGGAGCATTATATTTGTTGTTACAATCAAAAAGTGTTCAAAAGCAACTAGAGAATTCGTTACTCTCATATTAACTTATAAATTTTTTTCGTTTAATTTTAAACGTTTGGAACTGCAGGCACATGATATAATGAAAATTCCCTACAACGAAACAACTGAAATTCAAGCGAAAAGAAAGTTACGTCTCATTGATTACGATAAAGATTTCACGTGAAAAAAGGCCCTACCTTATTTATTACACTCTGCTTTCATATTAATATACATATAAAAATATTGAAATTTTTTAAACAATAATGCATTTGTATGGAAAATAATTGTGTACAAACAATGACTACACTTCAAAACCAGTTTCGCTAGCTCAAACAAACATTTGGTCGATACGTGACCAGACAAATATTTAGTTAGCTCAAATAAATTTTTCACTCGAGCAAACAAGTTTTAGTCCGCTCTAATATATTTTTGATACAGACTTAACAGTCATTAATATTTGTTTGACTGAATTAAAATTTGTTAAAGTAAAATAAAATTTGTTTCCCTATCCCAAACATTTATTCGATCAACCAAATTTTTGTTTGGTCATAATATCGACCAAACGTTTGTTTGAGTCAACCAAATTCATTTTACCTCTTTTTCCAACTAGACTTCATTTAGATGAAAGACCCAACTTGATAGACACCAAATACCTCATCGTTCAATAATGTATTCACATTTCGTGACATCACCGCTAATGTCCCACTCTAACTTTAATCGTAATCAAACGCGTTGATCAAGATGCAAGAAAAATGATTGCGCGTGACAAATTACGCTCGCGGTTCAATAAAATGAATATTTCGATTAATCGGTAATTTACATTGAATGCGTGGCATAAAACTACGCTGAATACCTCGATTAACTCGGCTTGGACGCAGCACGGCGTCTTCGCAACGAGCCAGGGAACATTAAATCATACAATGTTCGTATTTTCCGATCGACGGCATAATTTCTTCGCTTCTACGTACACGTACGAGAATGAAGCGAGGACAATACGAGCGCGACTCTTTACCCTTTTCCCAATTGAAACCCGAACTTTCATTCCCAAGGATTCTTCACCTCGGCGAAGAAATGGCTTGGCTACGAGTAATGAAAAATATGGCAAAATTAATCTCTCACGATTCTACATTGCGAATTAACATATACACGGAAAAAATCGTGATTTATCAAGTTGCTTCTATCGGCTTTCAAATAAAACCTCATAACAAGTTAAAGGTATTTCTGATGAAAGTAAAAGGAGGGAAATAATTTATCGACGATTTTCGTGCGCGCGCGAAATGAATGGCTCGTGCAAAATTAATTGTGATTCGGCAATACATTCATTACAATCTTCCCATATATTTTACACACTTTTATCCGCGAGATCGATCTTGTTATATGTATCGAGGTTGAATCGTTGCGAGAGCAACGGGGCTCTGACTATTAAGAATTATCGATTTCGTACCGATTCCAAGTATTCCTTGCCGTTGTACAAAACGATACTCGTACAAGATAGATACATCAGAGGCGGAAAAGGACGGCAAACAGCGCGGATGCGCTTGAGATCAGAAATCGCGCTTCTGTAATTCGAATTACCAACAGTAATCTTCGGCCTATCTCACCGTAAATGGAATTATCCGGAGAAGCACGACTACTTGTATCGAAGGAGATGAAAAAAATGAGGGAAAAAAAACGTTGCGGAACCGTGGTAGACGTCGCGCCAATAGCTCAATTGCGGGTTATTTCATTTACTGATTGTGGTTACATCGTTCTCAGGCGAAAGCCGGAAAAGAATGCGTGATTCGGTGCGGATTTGCGAGGTATGAACGTGTTTGCGAAAAATTGAGAAAACAGAAAATGATGCAACGTAAATATCTAGCGTTAAAAGATATTTTTAGATGTCATTCAAGCAAAAACAAACGATAAAAAAATGTTCAATCATGGAGAAGTTTAGCGTTCGCTAATTCAACGTAACGATTTCACCTTGTTTTTGCATAAAAGGGTTTAAGTCAGGAGTACGAATTCTGAATAATCAAGTAATGGATATTTAGTGAAAAAATTGTTCAAAAGAATGTTTTTGAAGTAAAATTTCTTAGGCGGCATTATCACTTTTCAGGAGTGAAATTTATTCTAGAATAAAATTTATGTAGGGAGTAACTTGGAGATTTTGTAAAATGTAAAACTGTAAGCCTGTAAACTGTAAAACTGTAAGATTATGATGTAAGTAAAATCTACCATATAATTGAACGGCTCATGACGAATCACAAAATATCGCAAATTCACAAAATGTCACAAAATCAAAAAATGTCACAAAATGACAAAATATCACAAAATCACAAAATGTCACATAATGTAACAAAATCACAAAATGTCACAACATCACAAATAGCACAAAAATCACGAAATGTCACAAACACACAAAATGTCACAAAACCACTAAAATGTATAAGGTTATTTTATAAAAGCAACAAGAATGTCATTAATAGATTTAACTGAAAATTGGGAATGAATTAATTTTAAACTAATTTAAGTTTAAAAACGAAAAAAATACGTTCTCAATTTTTCTGTGTCGTATTTTTTATTGAGGGACTTGTTAAAACTAAACAAGTTGAGAGGAGTAAAATCTTTACATAGGAACCTTTTTGAAGTAATACTTCTTAGGCAGCATTATTCAGCTGATTTACAGTTAAGAAACGAAAAAAAATACTACACAGAAAAATTGAGGGATCTGTTAAAACTAAAAAAGGTTAGAGGTATCTAAAAATCTATAAATCGGAACCTCAAAGAAAGTAACATGAGAAGTTTTACTTTTAACGCGTGTTGATTCAACACTCTCCAATTTTTTTCTCCATTCCTCATCATTTTTTCCAAGTTTATGAGTCCTTTCAAGCCTGTTTAAAAATCGCCAGAAAAATTTGGAAAATTATGAATTAGGAAATCTTCAAACTCACGTAACGTAAATATTCGGCGTTCAAAGATATTGTTAGGGATCGTTTAAGCATAATGAAATATATTTTTCCACTTTGGAAATATAATGTCAAAATTGTAAACCATCGCTTACTTTGACTTTTTCGATATCAACGAAACGAAGAAATTTATCGTTCTATTTCACGTCGTTTTCGTTGAAAAATTATAGTCAGAAGCACACATTTTTTTTGAAAATCACGTAAAAGAAATTATACGTACATCTAAAAAATCGTTCAACAAAGATTATTCTTCATTGCCTACTATTTTTCGAAGGAATCGCAGGAAAAATTTGGTTAATGATAGGGAAAAATTGTGAAACTCATGCAGTGTAAATATCCAGCTTTTAACGATATTTTTAGAGGTTGTCAAAACTTAATGAGATGTATTTTTTTCGCGTTTAAAATTTGATTTTCAAATTGTTAATCATTGTTTACATTGGCTTTTGCGATTTTAACGAAATTCAAGTTACATCGTTTTGTTTCACGTCGTATTGACATAAAAATTTTAAGTCAGAATTACTTTGAGTGAGAATTAAGTAAGAGGAATTCAAGGTAGTATTTGAAGTTAATGAAAATTTGGAAAATTATATGGATGAATAAATATTTTCATTGCTCATTCATTCCAATTCGACGAATTCTTCTCGACCTCAAGAAAAATAAGAAGAGATAGTTGGTAAATCAAAGTAAATTGTGAAAGTTACAAAAAAAGACAGTATAATTAATGAATTTTTATCTTTTTTCAAATTTAAAATTCGTTGAGTAAATTAAGGATACCAAATTTTCAAGAAAATGCATATTTAATGACATTTTAAATAATATTAAAAGTATTATTTATTTTCGGAAAATTGACAGAATTAATAATAATTTGACTCGTGTATAGAATAGTAAAGGATCTTTTATTTCAAAACGTATTCCAATTTTTCATATTCAAAGTAAATTTTAACACGAAATAGAGAATAATTTCTGTAAAATTCATTAAATCCACCAAAAAGTTATCAAAATCTTACGCTTTCAGTTTGAATTGGTAAAAAACTACTAATTAATAGTATAATTTTATTAACTGAATACGTGAAAAGGGAGCAGCTAAAGTTTTAGTAAAAATCTACTAATTGAATTAGTGATATAGCTTACTGATGAAATTAGTAATATTTGACTTTAAAAAAAAGTCAATAACTATCTTTAAACTTTAGAAGAACTCCATTACTACAGTAAGTTGGTTGTGCCTACACAATAAAAAAAGTTTGTAAATTTCTCATAACGTAGTGTAGGAAATTTCCTATACCTCGAAATTTACTATACCGCAATAGAATTTTTTCTCGACCATAGGACTTTTACTACTCTTTTCATGAATTCTTTTTATGTCTGGTATGTAAAAGATAAATATAGTAATTTTACTATAGAACAATATTATTTACACCTTCTCCATTAAAACTCTGTATAGAAACGCATAAGAATATTTTTCCATAATCTGGTTATTCAAGAAAAATAATATCGTCTACAGATTTGCAAATTAGTTTCGTAATTTTGGTTCAGATGAAAATGAAAATATCGATTCAGAAGTATTAACAAATATGTACGAAAAGTCGTCAACTCATTTTGCAAAAACCTCAAAATTATTAAGAATTAGCAGAAATTGAAGTGAGTATTTCCAGTGTGTCTTTGAAATCATGATGTAACAAATAAAAGAACTTTCACTCAATGCAATTCAGTGAGATTCTCTTAAAACGGAATACCATAATAACGTAATTCATATGGTCAGTAAAAATTTAATCA
The DNA here is from genome assembly GCA_028476575.1 of Platygaster robiniae. NCBI lineage: Eukaryota > Metazoa > Arthropoda > Insecta > Hymenoptera > Platygastridae > Platygaster > Platygaster robiniae. The sequence continues at coordinate 12,281,737 of CM052019.1, read as the reverse complement.
CGCACAATGCATAAGTACGACAATGTACTTTTTTCGATGTTAGGAACTTCAAAATTTTAACTAACAATAACCATTATACTTTCAAGTTTCAAGCTTTAGGCTTTGACGAGTTCGAGTTGGAGTCTGTGAGAATAAGAATTCTTCAAATGCCGAAAACGAATAATTTTCGAATTTTATATTTCGCACTTTTTCGATTATATATTTCGTAACAACATGGAAAATTTTCATATTTTTGCAGTAAGAGACAGGCTTACTTGAAATGTTCAGCAAATGAAAAAATGATGTTTAAGTGTATATCGCCAATTTCCAAACGTAAAGGTGGTTTTGTATTGGTTTTGGAAGCATTGAAGAAAAATTAATCATTATAAATAAACTTCATCACAGTATACTCTTTCATCAATCTGTGGGAAAACTCAATCAGAAAAACTCATCAAATCCCAAAACATACTATACTTCGAAATTTCCAGACTTAACAAAAATTATCTCAAGACAAAAGAAGAGAATGGACCCCTGAAAATCATGAACTGACCTCCTCAGTCCCCTGATTTGAACCCAATAGAGTTGCTATGGAAAGAGGTTGACTTTTCAAGAAAACTTGTCTGTTTTAAAAGAAGAATGTAATAATCTTGGAAAATAAAATTTTAATACCTCATCAAAAAGACTCCTCAAATCATCAAAGCCATATTATGAACAAAATTTGAATTTTTTCACGATAAAAAAATTTGGCAACTGCAATAAACGAGTTATAAAAAGTACTTTCAAAAATGTCCTCAACCAGGCATCAAACCCTCAAAAAAATCAAAATCCAAAGACTTTTTCACGGTAGCTCATATAAAATTCTTAAATCATTGTTCCATGCTCGACCATCCAATCAGTGATGAAGTCCTCCTTTGGTCCAGGACTTGGAATACCCTTTATACCAAATGTCCATTTTTCTCACCCCCAGCAATCTGTCTACTCTCCATTCTCATTTTTTCTCCCCTCCAAACAATGAGTGATTCAATGACAACGCCATTGTTTCCCTTAAAGAGCAAACAGTTCCTTCCGCGCCGAGCAAACTCAACCCAGTTGGCAAAAGTTGAAAAGAATCTCAACGACCGCCCAGAACTAGAAAAATGAAAAAAAAAAAAACCTCCTCTACCTCAATCCGCGTTAAATCGTGTCCGGATAAACACAAGATATCAGCGATTTCCGACCCCGCACAATGAGGAGAAAATGACAAAAAAAAACCAATGAAAGACCTCTCGAGAAAAAGAGTGCACAAGAAGCGACAGGCGGCCGGTGAACCTTGGGCGAGTTTAGAAGGAAGTACTTTGAAGTGCTGCTAACCAGCTCACAATGACCGACAAACAATGGACATTCGTTACGAAAATGAATCGGGCCTTTTTTGCACGACCTCCCTTTTTTCCATAATAGATATTAACGAACCGCCCGGTCAGCGCTGCTGCCGCTGCTGTTGCCACGTGAATAAATAGTACATTATGCAACAAGTCGAAAAAGCGACAGATTTTGAATAAGCCCGAAGTTAGTGTCACTTTGCCTACGATTCTCGCAGAGAGTAAAATAACAGAAGAAATTAATTATTCAGCAACTTTCTGCGATCGGCCGTATCCAATTACTCGCTCGCGTGTCTGTTTTTTTCCTTTTTTCCCGATCCTTCGACGCCTTTTTACAAGCCGCTATTGTGTTGGACTACAAGCTGCATCGATATAATTGGACGATCAATTAGACGGGATGAGGACGAGAGATTCGATTGCTTCCGATCGCGTTCGATTTGATGCGCCGCGGGGACAAACTGCGCGTGTGATTGACATCGACCGTTTCAAAAGGCAAACCGGACTCGAAAGAGGCCCACTTTCGAGCGGCTTTTTTCGCTCGCTTCTTGCGCAATGTCTAATTACATCGCTGAAAAATGTATCGCGGCGAGGATTCGAGGGATGTTTTGCACCCGGGAAAAAACATTCGTATACCGCCGCTCGGGGATTTGACGGCTTTCGTCGCGAATACTTTTTCATCGTGGCCAAGCGCGCTTCGCGTACGATATCAATCACTTTCCATTCGCAAAAACAAACTCGTGGATCGTCTTATCTGTTCCCATTCGCGGATAATGGGAAAGGGGTCGTTGCGCCCGTGCGATTAGGATGAGAATGCGACGTGGCGAAAGGAGCTAAATCAGTACCAACAAGTTTTACGAGCCTGCGAACGATTATACGCGCACATTTGATACCCGCGACGCGACTTGCCAAGCATTCGTTTGAGAAACTGCGCAACATGAAGTCATCACAAGATTTCAACCACTGTTAATTCATGCCGAAAAAATTGCGTCTCGCCTATTTCCGGGATAAAAATCGATGGAATATGGTTATTTTCGTGTAAAGGAGTTACTGTCATTTTTGGCGGGGTTGAAATTTTTTCCTGTGCCGAAGACGAGAGATGGAATCGGCTAAGCCAAAATTGGCGATGGCTTTCAGGCACGAACAGTATTTTTAACCACGATAAACTCAAAATCACTTCAAAATTTCAAATGGGAAAGACACTTTTTGGTCATCCGTACACGGGGTTTTTTACAGAATTTTCTTCTGGATGGTCGAAACTTTGCTACATATTGAATTTGAATTTGTCCAATTGAACAGACTGTCGTTGGATTTTACAGATTCAATCTGGTAAAATTTTCACAAAAAAATTTGTTAAAATTGACAGATATTAGAATTCGTAGAATGCAACATAAAATTTGTTGAACTAACAGACAATCTGTTGAATTTGACAGATTCAGACAGATTCATCTGTTAGAATTTTTCAAAGTTATGGATTTCTTGGTTAAAAGTCATTACCAGATAAATCTGTGTAGATTTTGAAAATTTATACATAGATGGTACATAACTATGCCACTTTTTTTGTGTTTGGAGTGATGAGCTGAAAAAAATGATCTTTATAGCAACTATGATGATTCATACAAATGATAGCCATATTTGAAATATTTGAACGATCACTCAGAGTAGAGGGTAGAATGAAACTTCGCTGTTAGCAAATTCTAGCTCTCAGCTCCTTCATAAAATCCTCTTAAAGAACTACACTTATAATCAAATATTTACTCTCTAAAATCGAATTAGTCAAATTTTACTAGTTACTAGTCATTTTCGACTATTTAAATTAGTAGGAATCCGGTTACTAATGAATAGTTGTAAATTACTAATTCAAATAGCCACATCTACTTACTATTTGAAAGAGTAAGAAATTGACAAATGAGTTAGTAGATTAATACTGTATACTGAAACTATGGAGGAGAACTAATTCATGTACCTGAAGTTCCAAACGTTGAAAATTGAACGAAAATAATAAACATATGAATTTTTTTATTTTTCATCATTATAGGAAGTGTGACTAATATTTTTTTGGGGAGCAAGAAGTTTGATATTACGATCATAAAGTATTCAAAGGCAAGTAGAAAATTTTTTTCTCCGGATAAATTTTTTTCGTTTAATTTTAAACGTTCGGAACTTCAGGCACATACTAATTCTTCAGTTATAATTTGACTAATGAAACAGTAAAAAATTACTACTCAAGAAATTTTTCCTACTTCTTGATTAATTGGGTGTTACTAATTATTTAGTTACTATTTGACTACAGAAATAGTAAGAAATGTGTGTCATCAGCAATTATAACTGAATAATTTAGGATATAAATAAATTTAAAATATAATTTTTTCTTGATCATTTTTTGTATTCAAGACAAAAACCCTAACGTGATTCAATACCAGATATTATAGCGACATACCTTGAATACAAACACTAGTTTTTTTTTACCCTGTATAATAAAATATTTTGTCGCCTACAATAGTTTATGGAATGTTGAAATAAACTAAGTTTTTGTAATATAAAAACAGTCCGCAGTTTCGGGCATTTCAATATTTGCAAGTCAAAATACTAAAAATCAAAACTTCTCAAAAAAAAAACACAGGTCGTCAAAATATCCAGGGAGTGTATTTCTATAGCTGACATTCTTAGACGTGATTTTTTTTTATTTTGGAAAAACACTGTGGTGATAGTGATCCCGTTTTGTATTTAATTGCACGAAATAGAATATTGGTATAGTTCATGCACAATTTTACTTGTTTGAAGAAAATTAAATTGTCACATACGTGTAAGAGAATTCACGATGCACAGTGCGCATTAGTTTATTGAACATCTGACTAACCAAATAATTAAAAACGACTCCTGAGTAAGTTAAAAAAATATGACTAATACAATAGTAAAATATTATGACTTAGCAACTAATAGCATAGTCGAATTACGGAAAATAACTATTGCGTAGGTCGAAACACGTTTTACTGTTTCAAATAGTAATAACCTGACTAACTCAATCTGATAGAGAAGAATATAACAAACAATAGGTGGTAAAACATCATGATTTTTTTTTTAAAAAATTTCGATCTTTTATTTTTTTATTCTATCGTTGAATACAGAAATTCTAATTTAAAAAATGAATGTCTCGGAACACTCAAAACAACTATAATAATTGTTTTTGAGCCTTTTATATATGAACTTTCTATGAAGAATCTGGAAAATTAAAATTTTCGATCTAAAATTCTTCCAATTTCGTAAAATATTATTTCATATAAAACCTTTAAAAATGACATTTAAAAACAGAATTTTTATATTCAATGAAACTCAAATTATGTAACCTCGAAATCCACATTATGTAAATTTTTAGCCCCCCCCCCACACACACACACACCCTTCTAAACACCTTAAAGTTATTGATATAAAATTATCTCTGCAAAAAATTAGTAAATTTACATCATTATGAGTTTTTTAACTAATATATAAACAGAAATAGAAATTAGAAATGCAATTAAGAAATCTACAGAATTCACGATTTGGTTCCCAGAAAGTTAAACTTAAAAAATTGTAACTGTCAGATCAACAAATTGAAAAAAAATTTAGAATTGTTCTAAAAACTCAATGTTAATATTACATAATCTGAAAAATGTTATATTACAATATATTATATACCTTTAATATTTGTGACATTTTTTTAATTTTTAAAGCTTACAAAACCTTAATTTTTTTTACATATGAATCAAGAAAAAACTGAAAAATTTATACTCAAACCATCAAATTTTTCGACGAAACTTTACTTTTTTTATCATTCTCATTATTTTACCACCTTAATCAAATTTAGCAATGAAATTAAAAACTTATTTGCCTCTTTTGTGTATGTTGGAAATATATTACTTGAAAAATCTGGGTAATCATGCAGCTTCGTCTTAAATTTCTAAATGATGAATCTCAGTGTATTTTGCCACGTTGTTTTATTGTTCATACAGCAATTGATTTTTATAGCTTTATTTTATCATTTTCATTATTTTACTACTTTCATCAAATTAAGAAATGAAACTAAAAAAATAATTTGCCTCTTTTGTGTATGTTGGAAATATATTACTTGAAAACATCTAGGTAATTATAAAGTTTTATCTTAAAATTCTAAATAGTTGATCTCAGTGTTTTTTGACACATTATTTTATTGTTCATACTATCCGAGACAGCAATTATTATTGGTAGCTTTATTTTTTCCTATAAAAAGTTGATAGCACTGATCAACACTATTATTTCATTTCATCATAATTTTTTATAGCTTTCAGCTGACTACATCCAGCCCTTTCCAAGACTTACAATTATAACAGTTTTTGAACATTCATCATCAATTGCACGAAAAAACACGAAAATAACAACATAACACAAACTTCATTCACAATAATGAAATGTGTCGATACTAGTACATGCCGCACTACATTTTATTATATGTGAAAAACAAGTTCAGAGAACCTTGGTCAAAAACATGACCCGTCGACTACATGAAATATTTTGTCAAGTAAATAAATATTATCAATACAATAAATTGATAGCTTCATCTTTGCAACACGAGTGAACGTGCTCTTTCAGTTCGAATTACTGCAATTTTTACTAATTCAATTAGTAGGTCAGAGATAGTCGGAGATCTACTAATAAATTAGTAGAATTGTACAAGTTGACTAAAAAAAAAGTTGAATTCTACTTAATTATATATATGTACCTAGTTGTAAAACACGTTTATGTAAAGAACATTGTTAAAAGCTTGATGTTTCAAGACATAAATATTTTAACAAATTTCTCAATATGTCTATTCATTATTGTTTGATTTTTTAATATACAACAATAATGAATTAGTAGCATTTGAATACCATTCAGATAATCAATAATTGCAGTGGTAAATATTTATTATTATGAACAGTCACTTTTTACCAAAGTATTAGTAAAAATTTTCTTTTTTATTAGTTGAATTATACTTATCTTTCAGTCATAATGCACAAGTAAGACTAGTCAAAACCTACTTACTGTAGTAGTGGATTTCTACTAAAGTTTAAAGATAGTTATTCACTTTTTTCTTCAGCCAAATATTACTAATTCCATCAGTAAGTTATATTACTAATTTAATTAGTAGATTTTTACTGAAACTTAAGTAGCTACCTTTTTAATTATTCAATGAGTGAAATTCTACTATTAATTAGTACTTTCTTACTAATTCAAACTGAGAGAGTGTATTTTGTGTTTTTGTCCCAGAAATTTCCTAATGTGATTCAAATCATTCGATTTAAAGTTATTTCAAACTTCATAAAAAAAAAATTATATTGAATTAAATTTGTGAAAAAAGAAGCAACCATTGAATATACGCTAAGAATATCTTAAGCCAAAAACCATCTTACGTATTAAAACTTAAGACGAGAAATTAAAAAGATTTGAACCGTTGAAGTTGTAATCTAAATTTTGAAACTGTTTCAAATACTAATAGACGACAATGTGTGTACAAATATTTTCTCAAAACTTTCAGAAATATTGGCATTAGATAACTCTTCAATTTATTTTCTATTGTTTATTTCCAAAAATCAAATAAAACACATGAAATTATAGACAAATTGTAATCTTCTTATGATTTGACCTTAAAATTAATATTTTCGAATAGAACTTCGTAATGAAAAATACTGTATCGAACTAGTAAGAGTATTAATTTTGGAAAAAAACAGGTAACATCGATGCTTGATCAATTTCTATATCTTTTTATACGAATTTCTGTAGTTAAAAATCACTAAAAAGACTTGATTCTGAATTTCGATAACTTCCTCGCTTCATCTGTCTGAAAATAATAAAGATAAACGAAAGCACACTTAAAAACTAGTTTGGTTGCCTCAAACAAACATTCAGTCGATATATGACCAAACAAATATTTGGTTAGCTCGAATAAATTTTTGGTTTGAGCAAATAAGTTTAAGCAGGCTATAATATATTTTTGGTATGGCTAAACACATTATAAACATTTGTTTGGCTGAACCAACATTTGTTGGAGTCCAATAAAATGTGTTTATTCAACCATTTATTTGAGTCAATCAAATTTTCGTTTGGTCATATATCGACCAAACGTTTGTTTGAGCCAACAAAAACGGTTTTTGAGTGCAGTAAATTCACAAGCAACATTAAAAAACCGTTTTGGTTCGCTTAAACAAACGTTTGGTCGATATATGACCAAACAAACATTTGGTTAGCTCAAATAAATTTTTGCTTCGAGCAAACAATTTTTAGTGGGCTATAATATATTTTTGGTAACGACAAACACATTATATGTAGTAGTCATTATCTTTTTTTTTGACTAGAACAAAATTTGTAAGAGTTTAATAAAATAAGATTGCCCATACCAACCATTTATTTGAGTCGAGAACATTTTTGTTTGGTCATACATCGACCAAATGTTTAGTTGAGCCAACCAAGCCAGTTTTTGAGTGAACGCTGTGATGTTGCAATCAACTAATCGTCGTGACAACGTAATTCGCAATAAGTAAAGAGATCTGCGAATAAACCAACATTCACGAACGCGGTTTCGCACTTGTCGTAAAGTCTCTATTCACGCGAAATGGAATCCACCTCGAGAAGGTAAGAAGATCTATGCTAAAAATACAATTTAGTCAGATTAATCGCTTCGTTTCAAATGGCCGACGGTGCGCAGTAGCGGCTATTATGAATGTCTATTTCAGCACCAAAGAACTTTCATCTTTGAAATTGAGCCATTAACGCGAATAACTGTCACCTTTGGCTTGGAAAAAACTAAATTTTCAGCTCGCGTTAATTTACGAGCGACCTAGCATCCTCGGTAGCGCGGGCGCTATCATATCCATCAGATTTATAGATGCGAGATATCGCGCATCGTGCATTTAAACGCGCCGCTATTTTCGCACATTCGAAAGTGCAAATTTTAACGATTCGGTGTTACTCGCTTAACGAGCCATTTCATTTGCATCAAAAGCCGTCTGCGAGAGTCGAATTCAGAAACGAATTTCGGGCCATTCGGTAAGGAAATAAATTTCGAAATGTCCCATTGAAAAACCGTACGGGAAAAAAAGCTACATAGTGAAATTGCGGAGTAGAGATGAAAAACGGCCCCGACAAATGCCGAGAGGCTCGTGAATAAAATCCATGCCGGAAGATATGTGAGAAATTTTGCATGCGCGGAACATCCTAACGGCGAAAGCGTGATAAGGATCGCTAGATATATGAACAATGCGTTATAAAATATGGCGTGGACGATGGCTTTCATTTGAGTAACTTACTTGTAGATTCATATTGAGTTGAATCTAATTCTATCCATTTTTTGAGTGATCCGACAAATTAATTTGATTTAGGTCAAAGAAAACATTTCTTATTCTTGACAAGTCTCTCAAGTTTTGTGACTCATTTGTTACATATTCAAGGAGAGACTGAAAAAGAATTTTCCTTCTCTAATCAGAAATAGATGAATAAAAAACTCAATACCGAGATCTTGCAACATTTCACATTAGGGAAAAAAGTTAAGCTATCAGGTATTCTTGAGCATTTACTCGATTTCAAATTATTGTTATAACTGGTATTATAGAGGTCTTCTCCTTGGAAATGTGAGGAATGAGTCATGAAACGTCGGAGACTTGGTAGGAATTAAAAAAATTGTCCATTGTCTGCATTTAAGTTTATTTTTCCAGGTATTTGTATATTTTTTCGTTATCTAAATTCTGAAATAGGAAAATTTTGAAGATTCCAAAAAAAGGTAGTTATGAACGAGAATAAAATGTCATCATAAAATTATTCGATGAAAAAGTTCGTATGCAGTGTCGAAAATTTTCTTTCGTTTTGCACGTAATGATTATAATTAGAGTGACGGAAAACGTTTGCATTGAATCAGAAAAATACTTTTTTTTTCGTTTTTTAATTTTTTACGCTATGAAATTGATTCAGGCAACATGAAGGTAATAATCTCACAACAGAGATATTTATTTTTGAGAGATATTGTTATTTTACGTCTTGTAAATATTTTAGTATGATTATTGAATATTTAATGTCTTAACTTTCCTTGCAAATTCGAATTATTCTGTGAGTCTTGCATGATATTACTTAGTTTATTCAATTTATTATAAGTTCCAGCTTTTTGTGTTTCATATCAATTTTAGAGTTTAAAAAAATATTACTTATATTTTATATTTACCATTTGCAATTTACTAATTATGAGTTTCATATCAAGGATCGAAAAAAAGTTAATTGAACTAGAAACTGTCGTTTTGAAGAAAAATTATGATTATTCAAGTTTTTCAAGTTCTCCAATTTCACCACAAGTTTTTACCTTTTTTGGAAAGTATTTTTGAAAAATATTCGTTGATTTTTTCCAAATACAGTATTCCAAGCTTATGATTTTTACTGTGATAGTAAATCATTAAGCAAATCAGTATAAAATTCTTGGTATAGTTGTTATATGAATTTATATATAATATTTGCAAAAAAAATCATTAATAAATTTAAAAAAAAATTAATACTGAAAATTTTTAAATAATATCCGACATGTTTTCTAAGTTTTTATAATTTTATGTTTTCAATATTTTCTCAGTTCTTGGAACTATCACAGTTTGAGAATAAAAATAATTATGTTTGTGTTGAAACAAAAATTAAAGATATATTATTTGACTCACAAAAACTACGAAAATTTTATATAAGTTTTGTGTTCTTACCTATATTCATTGGAAAAAAAATTTTGCAGTATTATGAATTCCGAATTTCGAATTGTTAAGTATGAAAAGTACATATATAATTTTATGAAATCAAATTTTCAGTGGTTATTCTCTAGAAGCGATATTAATTATTATATAAAAATAAATATTTGAATATAAATGTCAGCTCAATTTTGTTTTCAGTGAACACATTGCCAATTTTTTCTATTTTCGTAACGTTTTTTGACTATCTCGTATTTAATCTAAATTTCTTTTGTGAATGGCTTTTGCTAATTTTCTATTGAAATCTATGGAAACCTAAAAATACTGTACACTCTTTTATTTTTAAAGACTTCCAAGCCAAGGGCCATCTATAAATAATTTTAAAGTATTGAAATTCACAATTCTACCATGCATTGAAAATAGAGTATCATGATTTTCTGTTACGCAATTACAAAAAAATCTTATAAACGTGTATGAAACCTAGAAGTATTTGAAATATTTAGTTAAAATATTCAGTTTGAAATATTTCCAGAACATACTAAGATGTCCGAATTTTTAAAATTCGGACATCTTTTTGCCTTAAATAATTGTTTAAATCTTAATTAAATTCCTATAAATATTCCTTCCTGATTACAAATCTTGAACAAACTTAAATCAACGTAAAAAGAATATTTAGATTTGAATTTCCTGCTGCAATCTCCCTAGAAATTCCAAGAATAATTTGGGATTATTTTTTTACAAATTTTTTTTCTATTTAAGGAAATTTAAAGTGAAATTGAAAAACGTAACCTTGCCTGTTCAAAATTCAAAACAAGTTCTAAATTTTATTTCAAAATCTATACACTGTTAAAAAACTTCCAGAAAAGTATTGGAAGCTTGTAACCCATATTCTGTATGGGGTTCTTCCTATAAATCGATCTGGAAAATTTTCCATACGCTCTAGGAAATCTTCCATAAGTTATGGAGAAACTTCCATATTTATGGAAGAATTCCCTTAGTATGTGGAAAATCCCATACAGAATATGGGTTAAAAACTTTCAATACTTTTATGGAAAATTTACCAAATTTTTCCATTGCGATTATTTTTTACAGTATATGTGACATAACATTACTGCTAATCACTGTAAATCATCGTATAGTGCATCACAATTAACGTTTCAATTGACAGATCACAACAAACGAATTTCAATTTATTCTTCCATCTTCAATAGTAACATTGACAAGAGGAACCAGTCCCTTCAAAGACCACGAGAATAACACACCTTTGACATTTTCGTGCTCGTTAAAAAGTGTTCACGCCCAAAATCAACGATTCAATTCAAACAGCCTTTTCTACATTCCCTCTTCTTCGTAGGTTACGATAACGTCTCAAGCAATAATTACAAGCTTAGCGATTATCACGCAACCAGTAATTACGTGTTCCCTGCATTTGTAAAGCCCGCTAATCAGCTAATTGCACCGCGATATCAGGCAATAATTCGCTGATGGTCGAGGCGAAAATTTTCGAATGTACACACGTAACGCATGAAAGAAAACGGCACCTGCTGCTGGCAGAAATCGGCAATTTTGAAGAAAGTCATTGGGAACCTATATTTAAAAATTTTTTCATTGAACGCAAAATATATGCACGTGCAACAACGTGACAGGTTTTTTTATATTGTCAGCATTATCATAAATTATCTTATTTTTTGTATCCTTTTTATTGTTCATTATTTTACTTGTTCAGAATTGTTTTTATTCTTGATTTCTTAAAAAAATCATAATTTTCTTACTTAACAAACATATTGGAGCGTAAGACCTTACAGATTTTCAAAAAGTATTCTGCTTATATTTTCTAAAATTTTTCATTGGAAAACTTTTTTTCGTATTCAATGCACTAATAATTTAATATTGGAGGTTTTTGTCTTAATTCTAAATAGAAAAAAAATTATTAATTCATACACGTTCGATGGTTTTCAAATGTTTCCAAAGTTTTAGCCATTTTCCATTGTTTGACTGTTAAAATTTCTAAATTTTTACTTTCAAAGTCTTGCAAGTTTTGAGTTTCAGAGTTTGACGTTTTCAATTCCATTTTTGGGGGATTAAAGTCACTGAACAACAGATTTCAACATTCTACTTTCAATGATGTTAAAAATTGTGAAGATCTCTATAATTGACAATTCAAACTACACATAAATAAAACTTCCACGGCTAAAAATATGTATCACTTTCCTCAAACCTCAATTCGAATTTTTCTTTACCCATCAAGTTTGAATTAAAAACATTTTCATTCTGAGAACACACATTGTTCAATTTCTGAATTTTTCGAGTTTCTAAGAGTGTTTGTAACCCAGTCAGATTGTCGAGTTTCTAACCTAGTTTCCCGAGTTTAAAATGAAAATTTAATAATTTTTTTCGTAACTTCCTCGTTTTTGAACGTAAAATTATTGGATTTTGAATTTCAGGGCTTTAATATTCAAATTATACACGATATAAAATATTTGAATATACGTATTTACTGATTTTAAAATTGAAACATTAAGAATTTTCATAACTTTCCGTTTCTTGAAATAAGTGGTTAAACTGGCTATACTTATTTCCAAATTGACACGGAATCACTAAAATTATTCAGTTATTTAAAATGAATATTTACATTTTAAGCTACATTAAAAAAATATATATATATATTTATTCATTTTGAGCATTCTCATTCATATTGAAATTACAATGAGAGCTTTGTCATGATATTATTTATTTTTTAAATTGAAACGAAATCACTTACCTTGTTGGGCTATAAAAAATCTCAAACAACTATATTAAAATTGGTAATTCATACTACTCGATTTGTATTTCTACTTCTTATATCTTGAATTGTAATTATCAAATTTATTCTCTCCAAATCAACATCAAACCTATTGAATGTTGTGATTTAGAACATTGAATATTTAGTTCAAACATAAAAAATCTCTTTTATGATTACCATTTTTTGTATAAAAGTTTTACTGTATAAACAATCATAATTGCGAATCATCTTTTGAACTAAACAAATCTTCTCACTGTTGAGATTAAGATCTAACTACAATACTACAAGTTTAAGGTTAAGGATATTACAGTAACAATTTTTGCTTTGTTCCATGAGTCGATTTCAACTCCAATCAATTTTACTTTCGAAACAGATAAATTTCCGCTAATTATAAGTATTCTAACGATTTTTGTAGTCCACTTTATATTCGGGAGAAAGTAAAAGTAAAACCTATCAAATGATTGTAATAGAAAATTTTATCCCCAACAAGTAATTTTCAATTCGACCCAGGGAATATACCACAGGATTTTGAATTTCATTTATTTGTAATAAAGCATGACTCTACAAGAAAAAATGGAATTCATTTATTTCTAGTGCAATTTCCACTCAAGCTTAACTTGCAGGATGTACACAACCATATTGGTTAAATTTTGTACTTTAACGAGAGAGAAAATCATGGAAATAAATTCTGAGAGGAAATTTTACTCAAAACTTTAAACATTGAAGGTATTACGAGGTGAAATACTCTGAACATGGCTCCAAGTCAGTCCGAATCGTGAAAGCTGTCTGTCATATCATCAAAAATATCAAAATTACAAATTTTTTTGATCTGGAAATTGCCATGTTTTATTATTTATATACTACATAGACAACAGCAACTGCATATGGCAGTATTCAACATTGTTAAATGTCAAATTAATCAACGACAGTTATCAGAAAGTGATTTTTGTTACTTTTTTGTAGAAAAACTAAATAGAAGAAATTGGTTTGGAAAATTGAAACTTGATTGTGAATGTTTATTTTAAAGTCTGGAAAAATTTTAGGAAAATTTCCTCATTCCTTCTTAAATATTGTACGAAAATACGATTACCTCCATAAGAACACGTGTAAATCGACGTATATTTCGACATTTTTTTCTCTTCAAAACTGAGTAGACAAAATACTTGTAATTTGGTGTACACATTCTCTTGACTTTAATTGACAGATCGTAATTTTTTCAGAAACATTCCCTTATTTTTGTATTACGTGCTCATAAAACCTTACGAGTGAATCATCAATCTGGAAAGAATGGAATTACTCTATTTCGGAGTAAATATCTCACTTGAATAAAATTTGGAATCTTTCTAATGAAGTTGAGCTTGATTGTAAGAGTGAAACGTTAGAGTGAATTTTTGATTCAAGCTCAATTTTCATGACCCTCGCACGTGCTGACTGAATCTCCAACCCTCGAAGAAGTTCGAATCCTAAAAAAACCCTCACCGAAGGTTTCAATCATCTTGTCGCCTTCGTGAAAAATGGCATCCAATTTTCCTTCAAGATAACCCGACACGACAAAAGCGACATCGCCATTCCCAGACGGAAAATCTCTCGCTCCTCCAATTGATGGCTAGCCTACCATAGAAACTTCATTTACGACGAAACAACGAACACGCACTTTTGCACGTCTGTCAGTGCAAAGACGGTGTATCACGGATGTGTATAGTTACGTGTAAATGCACTTTTAGCGAATCGATAAGAGTTATAATTATTGGGGTCGGGGGTCGCCGTGTCCACCCATGTGACGTTCCAGCGGGATTTTCCGCGATACTGTTAGCCCACCGGAAAAATGAAATTATTACAGGAATAACCAGCTGAAAAATTACAAGTCGAGGATTGATTACGGCGCGTACGTACAAATGCCGCTCGCGATCTGTTCTCCCGGATAAACAAAATGCGCACGCAAAAATACGCACGTGCCGGGCGAGAAATAATGTTGCTCCGGCGCGCAGAAATGCCTGATTTACATTTAAATTAATGAAACGACTGTCAAGCATGCGAGACACGCGTAATTTACTTTCGACCAGTGGCACTTAACCGCTGTTCGATGATCGACGAGGAAAAATCAATTTGAAACCAGTTAATTGCGTGGCGCGCCGCGACGTCTCTGCGAGTCGCTCTATTTTCCAACCTTAATTGCTCCATTAATTTCGGAAAAAATTTCCGCGCTAAGGAACTAGCGTACGGAAGATTATAAGATGAATTCGCGCTGGATTTTACAGAGACGTGACGAATGCCGCGATTCATTATGTCGGCCGTGCTACGGTCAAGGGAATTCGTCATTGTCAGGATATGGGATTGCTACAAGTATTTTGTTGCGTAGTTTCCAGAATCTTTACCTTTTTTCGCTTTTTGTTAACAAAAGTAGTTTTTGGCATTTTCGCCGGTAACTGCGGATTTTATATGTTTCTAATTGTAGTCGTCATGCCGAATTTCAAATCCTAGCCCTTCGAAAAAGTCCGTGTATCCTTGAAGGGAGATATCTTTCGTAAACAGGAAGAAATCACAAAAATTTTCGATTGCAATTCTAGATTTTGTGTTGTGACAGTGAACATCAAAAATCAGTTTCATTTGATAATAGAACTGTCTATAGCAGGGTTTTTCCCACTGTTCTTTTTCTTTTATCAAATGAAAAAGATGTCATTTGCTCAAAAATCACAAAAAAGAAAGAATTATAAATAAAACAGCTTATTACTAATTTATTCAAATATGAAATTTCCAATAATAATCGTCGTCTGAATCATTAAACCTCATGCAGCGATTTCCATGTTCATAAAGTTTACAACGTTGACAAATCACACGACATTTTTTTTGTTATTTTTCTTAAATGATATGAAAATATGTAAAAATGAGTGCTGCAGAGTCGCTAACAAGAAATTTTCATTAAAAAGTCAATTTCCTGAAATAACAAGGGTTTCCACCCTTATCATAATTAATCAGGACAGAATGAAAAAAAAAACAAACATATGACATCTCAGGGTTTGGAAAATACTTGAAAATAGGTAACGCCTTACGTTGCCGTTACAAAGGTGAAAAAAGTAATTCGTTACGTTACCGTTACTTGAGAAGAAATAGTAACTCGCTACCGTTACCACCTAAAAAAAGTAATGTTCCGTAACTTTCACGTTACTTTGTGGAATAAATTGAATGTAAATAACCAAAATCGCAAAACTAAGGCTGAAAAATACAATATCAACGTACTTGTGGTTTTGTTCCATGGAATTTGGAACCTCTGAATATGACATTTGATCCAATTTTAGCCACAAGAAAACATTCGCAAATTTAATAGATTTTTAAAAGCATCTTAATACCTACCCAGATTTTCAGAGTTTTTGAATTTTTTGTATTTTTCAGTATGTATAAAATGTTGCAGGATTTTATAGTATTTTAAGAAATTTTCACTATTTTTCTGCACATTCATATATAGATTTCAAGAATTTCATGCTCCAGAATTCAAAGTTCAATGATATTATTTGTATTTGAGAGGATTTTTCAGCAAAAAGCGTCTATGAAGATTTTCATTTCCTTTGATTTCTTTGATACTTTTTCAATTTTTTTAAGACTTGAAGGATTGTTCAGTATTTCTAAAACTATTCGTATTTTCCAGGATGATAGAACGTTGCAGAACATGCTAGTACTTTTACATAATTTTAGTGTTTTTATAATTTAAATCGATATAAAAACTTGAAGAATTTCTAACTCTAGAATTTGAATATAATGAAACATTACGTGTTTTACAGGTTTTTCTACAAAGCAGTGTCTCAATAGGTTTTTACTTATTCCAGTATTTTTCGTATTTCTTCAGTTTCTATATGATATCAAGGATCGTTCATTATTTTGATCAATTGCTATATGAAATTCTGGAATTCGAAAGATTTTCAATGTTTTATATATTTGCACATATTTTTCTGAACGTATTTTCTTCCTGCATTCTTAAGTATTCAAAGAATGTTGTGGAATTTTGTTGGTTTTTTTTTCAAAGATATCTCCTTAAATTTCCAGAATGAGATAAAATTGAAGGCTCGAAATTTCTGAAGTATATTTCAGATCGTTTTTGCAGAAAGCAGTTTCTTTATATATTTAGAGTGCCCTCAATATTTTATGGATTTTTGACAGAGTTATACGATATCCAAATTTTCTTATCTTCGTATAAACTTCTATAAACATAGATTTTTTGAAATTCAAATCTCCATAAATTGAAGTTTTTTGATTCCTGGAATTACATCAGTTTTATAAAAACTAAGTTAAATAAAACTTAAAATCTAGTATTTTAAGTTTTTTTCGTACTTTATTTTATTTTTTCTTTGTATTCATTATATATTCCATAAATTTTTTCAGCAGGATCTCTAGATCTTATAAATCCTGCTATAGATTCTGAAATCCATAGATTTTAAGTATTTTTATATTTTTATGCGAATTTATAATATTCAACGCTTTGAATTATGAGAGTTTCTAAAAAAAAGTAAAAAAGCCCATTCTTCGTCGATATGTTCATATAAATTGGCAAGAAAGCCAAAATTACTTACATCTCAGTTCCAGAACATTTCGTTCAAAATTATAAATTGTGCTAAAAACCTAATGAGACAGATAAAAGTAACGTAAAATAACGGGATTTTCGTTACTCGTTACCAAAAAAAAGTGACCCGTTCCCGTTATCGTTATTTGTTAATCAATGTAACGCGGTACGTTATCGTTACAGTGAAAAATGGCACGTTTTAGAGTAACGCGTTACTTCCAAACCTTGTGACATCTAATTACTGAAATAATGAAAAAAATTATTGTAAGTGTATTTTTAGGGAAAAGAAATTATAACTGAAAAAACATCCCTCCTCTACAAACCCCAAAAAAACAATTTTCGTTCTAAGCCCTTGTTATTTCAAGAAATTGACTTTTGAATGAAAATTTCTTTTTAGCGACTCCAAAGTACTCATTTTTAAATATATTTATACCATCGAAGACAAATGACAACAATATTTATTGTGTGATTTTTTAGTCGTTTCGAACTTCACGAAAATTTGCTTTTTCTTCATATCGAATGACACGTCCAATCTACAAAGCAAAATAATGAGAGTTTTATATCTGTTTGTCGAATGGTTGAACAATCTTTACTCAAATAAATGGAAGTTTTCCAAATAGACATTGCTTTATAATAGGTGCTATTTTCGGAAATCAAACTTGATAAAACTTATCGATTCAGCCATTTTGTAAAAAAAACTTGATTCAAAACTTTGAAAATATTTAAAAGTATGATAAATGTAACGGAATTCAAGATGTAAAATAAAATAACATAATTTATTAAATATTTTTGATATCTAGATTCAAAAAAATATAAAATATCAAGAAAAATGAATATGTAAGAATATGAATTTGGAATCAAAAATTAATCGTTTTTCAAATATGTAATAGCACATCATTCACTCTTTCATATCATAATGACAGAGTAATAATGCTTTTTGCAAACAGACAAACATGAAAATGAGAAGGGTATTAATATATCGTTATGATTTCAGCTGTGTCAACGAACCGGAAATTTCACAAGTGAAGAAAGATAACATTTCACAAATGAGCCTCATTTGGAAAATTTTTTGTTTCTTTTTTATCGTACGTTTTACGATTGTGATATTGTCTATTCTTCAAGTGCTTTTGAATAATTCAAATTTGAATAAATTTACTATAAAAAATCATTCACATGCATATAAAATTATTATTTATCAATTCTTCCAATTACTTAATAACGAATTTTACTATCTATTCGTCACTAAAATTCTACTGATTTTTTTAAAAAACATGACTGATGGGCTTATTATTGATCATTTACATTGATTGACTTTTTTTTTAAATAAATGAAAACAATTTTTCTTTCATAATAGATGCAAAATAAAAAACTTGCATCAAAAAGAATCTTAGTTCATCAAAATCGTACACTCTTAGAAATTTCTCTATTAAATTTGAGAGACTGTTTTTGGATCAGATTTTCCATACTATCTATTAAATTTTCTATTCAAGTTATGGATGCATTTATGAAAAACATAGACATTGTCTATGAAAATAATAAACCTTTTACGAAAACGAAGTATTCACTTAATATAAAGCCGACAATAATATAATTTCAACTTAAGATGATATCTCATTAAACTGTACATTCAAACTTTTCAAATTTAAGTAGATTTTGACATAATACATTTTTTTGGAGCAGATCTCCCTAATTTATCAACAGCGATTTCATGAAAAGAACAAATTTATATTGTATATTAGATAGATTGTATAACGAAAATTTGACTGTTTTTTATAACTCACAAAATATATTTTCAAATATACAAATGTGTAGTCTCTTTTACTTAAATTATTATTAGCAAAAATTATGAAAATAATAAATTGAATATAAATTTCTTCGTAGTTTTTTCATAAATGTGTTTGAAATTTCAAACGAAGAATAATCTTCTTGAAGATAATAGAATTCTTGTTTGTATTGTTTGACAAATATAGTGAATTTATGTATGAACTGAGTTATAATAAACTGTCACAGATACAAAAATAAATAATAGCTCGATAAGATGGGTTTTTGGTTCATTTTGCATGTTTGTAATGGTGATTCATAGTCTACCATATATTGTGTATGGTACACCATATGGATTTTTAAAGCAAGATAACGGAGTCAAAAATGGCGATACAAGTGACTGAACGTTCAGTAAAATACTTGGATTATGAAGCTCGTATATTTAACGAAACTCAAGCTGTATAAAAGGATTCGATCGTATTAATCAAACTCTCCTTGGCAATATATGAGAGTTTTCAACGCTATTTCAAAAAACATTTTTAAAAAAAGCATCTCCTCTACCAGGATAGAAAAAGGCCAAGAAACGGACAGTTTTCGGCAGAAATCCGAAGAAAAATACCAAATGAAAAAAAAAAAAAAATTAAAATCAAAATAAAACGTGCCATGAAAAAGGGGAAAATTTTTCGCCCAGCAACGCCAAATCGCATCGAGTGCCCTTCTCGGGAGCTCCTTCGCCCAACTTCCGGTCTGTCAGTCATGGTACAACGGGGTCGTCATGGAAACTCTGTACGGGGTTACACCCTCTGGCACACCCTCGCCAACATGGCTGCCAATTCCTGGCTCCCTTTTCGCAATCTCCTTTGGGTGAACTTGTATTATTCAACTTCACCTCGCAAAATCAAACAGAGGGTCCCGCCGTTGTGCCACGATAAAAATTCCCCCGAAATGGAAATTCCCCGGCGAGGCTAAAAATATTGCATTACATGGGCGCTGGATTATCGTGCACGAAAAACGAGACCGTGCCAATGAGATTTATCAAAGCCCGTGGACCCCTCAAACGAAATTGGCACCGGGGCTGCGCGCAGCCGAATTTCAAAGCGAACGAAAGACCCTAGTACTTTGGACGAAAATTCATCGTCTGAGCGCTTTCAAGTGCGCGATGAATGAAAAAAGGAAGGAAAAATCCATAATATCAAGGCTCGAAAGGCGTGGCGCAAAACGAGGTGAGAGGACGACGGGGAAATTTACTTTTTAGATATAGCTAAAAATGATATTCCGTCGGCATGGCAACCCCCATGGAGCCCCCTGCTCGTAGTAAGTGCGTGAAAAGCCGTCCTAATGGCGTCTGCGAAATCGCATTTTGCCCAAACAGCGCCAGACGTCGATTTTCCGGTTGACGAATAATGAAAAACACTTCGTCTTTCATCCAAAAACGCGCCCTTCACAGAGGACACCTTTTATTTCAAAAGATGAGAAATCGACGCAATTGCCGTATACCAACGAATGCGGCGGAATAATGACGATAATGACGTCACGAGCAAAGAAATGGCAGCAATCAGCGACGTTGACTGTGCAACGTTGTTTGCCAATGGGTTTGCTCGATTTCTTGCGCGGTCAAAAGGAGGAGGTAATTTTGTTCCACGGCCACCTGCAGCTGCCCTAATGATATCGTGATATTATAACCGAGCAATTCATGTTCGCCAACGGATGCACTTATTTCCTAGTCAATCGCGTCCTTCGCAAATATAAATCATCAACCGGGACTTCGAGAAGCCATGACAGTGGTTCTCTGAGCATCCAGATCTTCAATCTGTATCAGAGTTTTGCAGAGTTCATTCTTTGATTCGTATAAGTCATAAATTGTTTTTGAAAGCTCGACGGACTTGACGTTGGCCTGCAAAAAAATCGTTTGTTGCAGGGTCTAGAGTAACTGTCTAAGGGTAATTCGATTCCGAAAATGGTCATGGTTCTACTCAATCAGCTCTTGTTTTCCCTATATTGCAAAAAATGGTTTTTTTTTTCGTTATGCGATATTCAAATTTTTAGAATTTAATTTAGAATTGAGAAAGCAGAGTATCTCAAATCTCGAAATGAGCATCAATCAGTGTTTAAAGACTCAAAAAAAAAGTAACTTCATGTGTTTTTGAATAAGAAATACTAATTCTTTTATAATACTTTTAAATAGACTCGATTGTCTCAGTTAGCAATCCGAAAGAAGTCATTTAAACCCAATCTGAATGTTAAAATAATGAAAATTTGAATTTCATCATCGTTATTATGAATAGTTTGTCCGAATTCTCATTAACATTTAACCAAATTAGACATCGATTTTGTGAGTCCATCTGAAACAATTTCCTTTTCAATTCCATCAAGAGTTGTTAAGAAAATTCTAGTGTATTTGCTTATTTTCACATTTCCTGTCATGAAAACTTTCCCTGCAAATGAAGAGGGCGTAGCATTTACCATAATGTAACATGAACAATTGAGCTACAATTAATATGAATGTGTTTCAAGAGCGCTTTCGTGTGTTTACCAGCTCGATAATGATCTTGAGGATTTCAAACTTTGATTGCAAATGTTGATAACATGCATATCGCGTTTCTGCTAACTTTGTATCTGATTCGTGGAACAACTCGAATTCATGTTTGGTCGACAAGAAATTATACCGTGCGAAGCAATTTCGATGTCAAAGATTTCTGAAGCCTGCGGTAAGGTTACACTCTGAATCTTCATTAAAATTTGTACAATTTTCATAATTGCATACTGAAAAACTGCTTTATGCAAAAATAAAGGAATGCGTTTGGTGAGCTAGACTTTGAATGACTGGAGGTCGGTGGATAATTGATGATTTAAATCATTTCTCTTATCAATTTTTCTACTACATCATCCTGTAGAATAGAAATTACATGTTGTATCATTTACGTAAAAACTTGGTGGGAGAAAAAAACACATCAAGAAAACGCAAATTTTTATGTTCCTTTCCATTAACGCGAATTTCAAAGATGCTGTTGATGAGTTTTCCAGTACAACTAGATCAAATTTTCGCGCCTGTTGAGCGATTTATCGAGAAATTGCTGTATATATGATATTCATGAAATTATTTGAAAATATTATTTTAGTATGTAATTGTCAATTGTTCGTTTTTTTAAATTAATCTACTACGTAGTGCAAATTTTGCTGGTACACTGCAAAAAATGGGGTCTTGCCACGGGACACTTTTTGACGCCATTTTTAAGACGTTCAAAGATGTCATTGGAACACATCTTTTTGACACATAAAAGAAAGACACTTAATGACTGAAGACATGGATTTCGCGTCTTCGTGTCTTCTACGGAGACATGTCTCATATATGTTTCTTTGCAGTGTAATGACAGAAAAAATTATAAAACTTACAAATTCACAATTCAATTATTCGATTCATGAAAAACAAAACATTGAACCGAACATATCTAATACTTACATTTTTCAGAATGAAAAATATTTATTATTAAAAAATTTTACAGTCGAATTTTTTTAATTTCAATGTGCGAATTTCATGATTGAAGATTTGCAAAATTTTACATTGATCCTTTTCAAATAGCAAAATAAAAAATTATGTGTTTAGATTGTTTTGAATTTACTCAGATTATGATCTTATTTTTCAGTATGTTACGACGAAAAGTATTTTAAATAGTACCATACATGAAATTTGTTATATGCCCTTTCCGGTTTCACTATAACTTTCAAATTTGTAACACTGAAATCAAAGAATTCGTATTTTACAATTATGTTACACAGTTTTGGAATTGTAAATCTAAAAACTATGAAATGAAGTTTATTCGGTTAACTGAATTTGATGTCAGAAGTTCTCTGATATTTTAATTTTGAAAACTTCTTATTTTTTCAATTCATGCCCAACGAAATAAGTAACTTCTGAATTCTCAAGTAATTTTAAAATAGTGATTTGAATTTGCTATAAAAAAAAGTCTCGGGATATGAATTTCGCATGAGCTTACTTTTAAATAAAATTTTCCGTATTTTGGAAAATTTCAAATTCAAATTCAATAATTTCATATTTAATTTACATAACTTTTCATTCACAGGCCTATAAAGTTTTATATTCATTTTCAAAGAATATGAAAAAAAATCCCCTGATTTGAATTTGACCAGTTTTTCATGTTATTTTGAAAGTTGTTGACTCTAATATTTTAAGCTTCAAAGATTTTCAAGTTCAAAATTCATTGTTATGTAAATAGTAAATCGAAAAAAAAAGATAAAAAAATTTTCAATATTAACTAAAAGAATAAGCTGTTGTCTTCTTTCTTTTTATTTCTTCACCAGTAATATTTATAAGCTTCGTTTTGAGATGTAATAGTTATTCACCCAACTGGTCATTTTAGTTTTTAGTTTTCATTTCCGACGTTTCAGCGACTTGTGTGTGTCGTCCTTTTTCAGGTCACATTCATAAAAAACTACAGCATCATCATAATTAGATCGATAAGAATATCGTCATCACTTCAATTATTTCGTTCTGTCTATTCGAGGGACAATTCATCGCAAATTTTGAAATTTCGAAATTTTAAATTCAACGTCTAAAATTCTTTATAAAGAAAATGTACAAGATTCAAGAATCTTTTAATGATGACTTTTTAATTGCGGAAGTCGAGAATAAATAATTTTTATAGTTCAATTTTTTATATTTTATAATATAAATATCGTCACACAAAAAGAAACAAATAAGAGATTCATAATCTGAAATGTCGATGTCAATGTTAAACGACAGAAATATCACTTGTTAATTCTGTGGTTTCCCGCCATAATGACGAAACTCACTATTTTTCCAAATTGAGTTAATGTGAAATTTGATAACTGTAAATGTTAATCTTTCGATAAAAAAAAAAAAAATACTTTCTAGGCATATTTGCGCGCACTCAACTAAAATATTTTCACTTACGAAATGCAATCAATGATTTCGTAAGAAAAAAAGTCACAAAAGTTTGCAAATTTCGAAAAACACTTCGAAAACTTTAAGGCTGGTTTTCTCGAAAACAGCTGTTAGTCAGTTTCGTCATTATGGCTGGAAGCTACAGAATTATAAGACTAATAAACTCATAAACAAAATAATTTATCTACGATTGTACAGTATTATAAAAAATATAAGTGAATTTTTGGTTCAACTATTAAAATCTCAAGACCTTGCTTCAAAATTTAAAGACTCAACGAAGTAACGAATATTTCAATATTTTTTCATGCTAAAGACTGAAATGGAACTAATCATTACGACGTGCAAAATTTTTCCACATCTAACACAAGACTCTCCTATTATCGTATAACAATTCTATGACAATGCCTAAATTTTTTAACTTGTTTAAAACTCATTTTTAGCTAAGTTTGCGTACAACTAAAGAACCATTATCAGCAACTTTAGTTGCCAGATCTCTTTCCAAAAGATCATTACTTCCAAAATCACAATACCAAACTTTTCATAACTTGCGTTAATTCACATTAACCGCAATAAAACAGCCTTACATGCATAGTTGGTTGATCAAATAAATTACATTCAAGATTTCCAAACACAGTTAGATTCATGACCCTTCCACAATCGACCTGCAATCAAAAGACAGTAACATTCGGCATGTTGAGTATCGATCAATTTGCTCGGAGCGTATAAAGAAGGAAATAGCAGAAATCGGAGAAAAATCACGAAAATAGGCCATTAGATAGCAGAACTCGGAATAACAAAGGCTTATGTGTACGTTGAAAATTGCTAGTGCGTAATGGTCAGCAATTAGCGTGACAAGCTCTCTACCCGGTGCTTGTGCGCAGGAAACGATTGCCTACCTATGGACCAGAGGACAGTCGGATTTCTTTGATCTCTTTACGACGTACACGTACTCGTACATGCACGTGTCCGCGCATTCAACAACGATAGATCCACGTCCGCAAGATTTATATTTAGATGAATGTTGAATGGAAGTAAACGACTAAGCGGTGGTCTAGCGAGCGACGTTTTAGCCATTTCTTTCGTAAACCGAGTGACGTGAGTCACATGATTCTCGTTTGTTCGACTCGTTTATATGTTCGAACATTCCCTGCATGCGCTTTGACGCACTGCTTGTTAGGTATGTCGAATACGAGAAAAACAAAACGACAGCAATACCCGACGATTTGAACGGTGAAAATCCATTATTGTATTGAGAAGCATTTCACTGTGTCAATTCGACAACCTTCGAACAGGAGACTTTCATTCATGAGGTTGATGATTTAAGGACCTAACGAATTATTTATACAAATACTGATAGAGTATAGAGAACATTAGTATCTTACATAACTAAGACAAATATTTTGTATTTAGCGTGAACTTTGTAGACCAAGGCGAAACCAAGGTCTATAATCACACGAGCGATTACATTTTCACCATCATCATTGATCATCGTTGATACGCACAAGAGATTGTAACAAGAAAAGTGCTTGCCTATATTCCTAATTAGATGATGACTAATAAGGTATAAATGTATATAGTATTTTAACGACGGTCACTGCGAGACCTGGAGAATAATTTTGATTCACGACCACACCTTTTGTATGGAAATCCTGATGAGGACCCAATTAGGGTCGAAATATTGATGAGTTACGAATGGATTGAAAATAAATTTTATTCCTAGAGATCAGTGACGATTTATTACATGAAAATTGGAAAAGAAAAAGGGAACATTTGTTTATTATTATAAACAATAAAAATTGCATTTCAAACTGGACGAAAAACGAGTTTTCTATGTCAGAGGTACATAATTACATAATACATTATACTGTGCTTTTCTGAAAGGCCACATCGAATCGTCTGATTTGATATAAAAGTCATATGATAGAAGTTTTTACTCCTATGTAGGAAATGAGACGATTTTTAAGTACATAACTTGAATTTGACCTCATGCAATACAGATGGTCAATTTCAGACTACTAAAAAATTTATTGCGTATATTTTCAAGGTTTAAAGGAGCAATTTTGTGGATTTCTCATTGTTTGGATAATAAGATTTGACAATCATTGTGTGTAATTTTCCTTCCTAATATTCAAATTTCAAGTTTTTCTGAAATTCTGAAATTATTATCTACAAATTAGAGAATTTCAAAAATCAATGCTTTTTGTCATTCATCGCCTCTATCAAAATGTTTTGCCTTTTATCTAGGCTGATGTAATTTTTTACCAATCTGAAAATATTGATGCTGGATCAGAATTTCTCAAACAGATCACCCAAATTGGATGAAAATTCAAATCGACTTAAAATTGATTTTTTACGACAGTGCTTACCATTCCTGACATAAATCCAAAGTGATTTCTTTCAAAAATTTTTTTCTTTTTAACATTAACAATCAAAGATCTTCATCACTTTTTTTTACAGAATTAATTGTGGCTGATCTAGTTTTTCGATTTTTATGTTTTTTGTGGCAATCGAATCTTCATTTAACGTAGATTTACTATGATTTTTTCCGATTCAAAAACTTACAATTTCATGTGAAAATTTTATAATTGTTTATAAAAAATTGATAAACAAATGTCTTCTTCATCGGATTACCACTGGGAAAAAAAACCACTTATACTTTTATCATACTTATATAACCACATATACTTTTATATAATTATATCTTTTAACATATTCAATTATATTTCATATTCCGTTGAGAAAAAATCGCCCGCATTTCGGAACGGTCCAATTTGGTTAAAAACATAGTCGCGCGAGGTGCCAAAACTGTGCCGTTCGTTTGCGCGCATTTATTCTTCACCGCTCAAATGCTTCGTGCTATGGAAAAAGGATTTGTTGGGTGAAAAAATAATAGAATTTTAAATTGTATTTAGGAATTATACAATCTTGACATCAATTTATTGAAATTTAGCACAAAATAGGTAGTATTTTCAAGAAGGATAGACTCCTCAATCAGATCACCCAAATATGGTCAAAAATTACTTTTACTCGTTATGGTATTTTTTCGATAGGTATTGACAATGTGAACTAAAATCCAGATTAATTTTTCAAAAAGATTTTTTGTCATTATTATTGTTAGTCGTTGTTTCTACTCATTTTTTTTCACCCAATCACTGACGATCTATTTTGCCAATTTAAACGATTGCGACTATATTTTTACTATCGGATGTCAATTCTTTGTGAATTCTCCGGAACAGAAAAATTTCATTTTAGTCGTTTTTTGATGGACTAAGAAATAAATAAAAGTAACATAATACTTAGTTGAAACATTTAATGTTGGAACACTAGACGAAGAATGATACATAGTACAACGTACAGAATTAAACGATTGATTTTACATATAATTCTGGTTTATGTATGTGTTTGGAATATTTTACAAATAATGTGTGTTTATTCTTTGGATGTTCGAAAACAAACTAATGAACTAATCATATTACTATGCCTTCCAATGAGACATAATAATTAACATTAGGTCTTACACAGAGTACCAATATCTGAATTCGATAGTATTTTGCAAAAAACGCGCTTTGGTTCTGTCTGTCTCGAATGAATGAAATTTGCGCGTATTCTTAATTACAACAGCTTTTGCGAAACAGGATTTCAAAAAATTTTACTCTCTTTCGTACTCAGCAGTGGTGCAAAAAGCGAGAGAAATATTTTCACAACGACCTACAGCTCACTCGAATAAGCCTTTTGGCGTTGTATTTTTGTTTAACATTTTGTTATATACAAGTACATTTAAAAACGACTAAAATTAAACTTTTCTGTTCCGGAAAATTCACAAATGATTGACATCCAATAGTAAATAAAATATAGTCACAATCGTTTAAATTGGCAAAATAGATCGTCAGTAATTGGGTGAAAAAAAATGACTAGAAACAACGATTAACAATAATGATGACAAAAAATCTTTTTGAAAAATTAATCTGAATTTTAGTTTACATTGTCAATACCTATCGAATAAATACCATAACGAGCAAAAGTAATTTTTGACCATATTTGGGTGATCTGATTGAGGAATATATCCTCTTTCAAAATACTACCTATTTTGTGCTAAATTTCAATAAACTGATGTCAAGGTTGTATAATTCCTAAATACAATTCAAAATTCTATTATTTTTTCACCCAAGGAATCCTTTTTGCGTAGCACGGAGCATTTGCGCGGTGAAGAATAAATGCGCGCAAACGAACGGCACAGTTTTGGCACCTCGCGCGACTATGTTTTCGACCAAATTGGACCGTTCCAAAATGCGGGCGATTTTCTTTCTCAACGAAATATGAAAGATAATTGAATGAAGTATATGTGGTTTTTTTCCCAGTCGAAATCCGATGAAGAAGACATTTGTTTATCAATTTATTATAAACAATTATAAAATTTTTACATGAAATTGTAAGTTTTTGAATCGGAAAAAATCATGGTAAATCTACGTTAAATAAAGATTCGATTGCCACAAAAAACATAAAAATCGAAAAACTAGATCAGCCACAATTAATTCTGTAAAAAAAAGTGATGAAGATCTTTGATTGTTAATGTTAAAAAGAAAAAAATTTTTGAAAGAAATCACTTTGGATTTATGTCAGGAATGGTAAGCACTGTCGTAAAAAATCAATTTCAAGTCGATTTGAATTTTCATCCAATTTGGGTGATCCGTTTGAGAAATTCTGACCCGTGGTATCATGAATTAAAACTTTAAATTTCCGATTACGCTGTTAAAAAAATATTTTTAGTATTCGACGATTAAACGCTTTCATTTACATTGATTTTATTAGTAGGCTGAAATAGATTTCATGAAATGCTTTATTTTGTGAGCTTGGCTGCTTCTTTCATACCCTTTTAGTTTCTTTTTAAGGATTTAAGATTTTAGATGCAACTTTCCCAGATTCAAAGATGGAATACTCATTTTTTGACTTCAAAGTTGAAGCTTCAAATTATAAGTTTCAAGAATGGTACGTTTTTATCATTTACCGTACCGAACATAACTGAAATTATTTTAATTCGAGACCTTCAATTTTTAATTACCCTGATTTTGAAGCTTTAAAAATGATTCCATGGACTTTACAATCAAATTGTTCAGGCTTCAACAACTCAAAACCACAATTTCGCCTATCCCTACTTTTCGAACGTTAACTTTTTAAATATTTAGTTTTTTCAACAAAGACTTCTAATTATTTTGGCAATCTACGAGTTCACAAAAAATGAAAGAATTACAAGGTGTTGGAGTTAATTCGTAGTGTTTTACAATACATGGCGTTAGCCAACAATCCATAGTTACACATACGAAAGTAAATACTCTCCGGAAAGCTACTGATACAGCGCATTTTTACCACAATATGACATTTCGTTATTGTGTCCGTAGCATTTGTTGTACAATATCCAACATGTCGAAGTTCGTGCCTAAAAAATCGTTTTTGTGAGGAGCAGCGGGAAGTGTTACTTCATTACTTTAACATGAAGAAAAGTTCCGAGGAAAGTCATCGTATTTTAGTAGATGTTTGCGGTGAACATGTTATGGCTAAGCAAACTTGCATAAAGTGTTTTGCACGGTTCAAAAACGAAATTTTGACTTGGAAGGCTAGGAACGTCCCGGACAGCCAAAAAAGTTCAAAGATGATAATTTGGGTGAACCCAACTGGGTGAAACCATCACTGGGGATATCAACAGATGGCAATTGATGCATTCGAACAGGAAAGGCGGCCGCAATATAAAGATAGACACGACAAAGTAGTTTTGCTCCATGATAATGCAAGATACCATGTTTTGAAAGTTGTAAAAAATTATTTGGAAACGCTAAAATGGGAAGTTCTGCTTCACCTGCTGTATTAACCTGACAATGCTCCATATGATTTCCATTTGTTCCGATCCATGGCGCATAGCTTGTCAAAACAGTAGTTCGGCAACTACGAAATGACCAGAAATTGGATCGATTTATTCAACAAATCTAAAAACTAAGTCATAAAATATAGTTTTCTCTCAAGCCCTCCCCCTTACAGTAAATCCTGATCACGATACTTACTACGATACACATTAATCGTGAAAGACATTCAGCATCGATATCAAAGGTTGCAACGACCGATAAAAAATCGGCACGAAGTAAAACGATAATGAAACACATGAAATCTAGACAACTCCACAGCACGAGGACCAAATAAGTTCTAAATTGTCTCGCTGGAATAGAGCAATAGATATGCGGGCACAAATCGTAATCTGCACCGCGAGTGCGATAAAATGAATGAATTCAGCACAACGCCGAGTAAGGCTCGGTGAAAAATTTTCTAAGCGCACACCAGGGGTTACGCGAAAGAGACGGCGATACGATAATGACGATTATTTCCCGAGAGCGATGAGGAAGGAGTCGCCGCGGTGCCCCGCGGTACGGAGCGGTATAAGGAACGAGATTCCTGAAATGGTAAATGGGAGTCTTGTTAAATTTTATTGCCTTCGTCGCTGTTGCGGTCGCGTCGACGTATTCGGAGCAAGAAGCGCCGCGTTTCCATCGGGACTTGGTGCGGATCACCGGGCCAGTAAAAAAGTCCAAGGAAAAAGACGAGCGAGAGGAAAGAGAAGAGCCCGCGCCGCGTAATTGCACCGTTTCGATTGTTTCTTCTTCTTCTCGACTCATCTCGTCACAACAATACGAATTTCTTTATTCATGCCATGAGCTTGTAACGGGCATTACAATATCGGAGAATCACAGCACTTTCTTCAATGAAGTGATTATTGGAATTTAATTAACAAGTTGTTACGTCCGTGTCAATTGTCAACCGGCGTAACAAACCGCGTAACCAATATTTGCCCCAAAAAAGTGTGGACATTGCCTTATTAGGTCACAGCGCAAATGAAGGTATAAAAATTGTTTCCTCCAGAACACGGAAGAAAAGGCTTAAAGAAAAAAAAGAATAAATGAGTCTGAGGAGAACTCAATAAGAGTGTACGAAGAGTGCGAGAAGAAGCCAAAAAACCCATTGAGTACACGGTGCGAATTAAAAAAAAAAAGGAATGTTTTTTAACACACCACCTAGAGAACAGGACTTGACACCCAAAATCGTGCACCTGTCAAGGAGGCCGCATTTACATTTCGCGTCGCAGCTGCGGAGAAAGAGCGAAATTTTTTCGCAACCACGGGGGAATGTCATCTATCGACTCGCGAGATTATTGGCCGTGAAAGAGGAGCCCGATTGCTGGCAATTCCCAAACGTATCAACCATTTGTAGCATCTGCGCCGGGCCAAAGCAAGAGAAAAAGTTGAGCCACGCAACTTTTACACATGTTCCAAAGGCATACCACGTTCGCCTTTTGGGCCATTTCACTCGCTCACGGGCATTACACGTTTCTTACCCCGACGCCGTTTCGCCGTTTATCCCTGCACGCACGACATTATTTCTTACTCTTAAGGCCACTCGCCGCTGCCAAAACTATATTGACTCATCAACGGCCAGCCGTAAAAAAACACCCCATAATCTCTTTATGGTCTCGGGCTTCTTTCTTTCCGCAACGTCTTCGCGGTGAAATAAAATACGGCGAAATGTCGCGGAATGTAATAAATGTTCAACATTACAACGACGATCAGTTTAATTGGCCGCTCCCAAACTGGGATTGCTAAAGTCGTTTTAAATAAAAAGTAGATCGACGTTGAAAACATCCAGTGACATACGATGCCATGGAAAAGACTTTAGGATTCATGCAGAGAGATTTCGACAGAGACAGAAACGTTCTCGCTATCCTGTGTATAATCTCATTGGTTCCATATTGAGTCTCATCATGACTAAGTTACGGTCATGGAACATGTAAGAATTCAGTTGAAGCCAAAACCAACCATAAAATAACAGCTTACTGCCATCTTTACTCTGAAAAATTCGAATATCTACTCTTTCGTTTAATGAAGTCAGCTAGCTGTACAGAGTCAAGGGAATTGAAACAAAAAAAAAACACCATAAAAAACTCTTTCACAAAACTGCGCTATATGGGGGCAAGTCATTGGAAGAGGTTTCGTTATGCAGCAAGATAAAAACCCAAAACGTACTTTGGGACTTTTATAAAATAATCCAGAACAAAAATAACACGATGGGATTCTCAAAAAATGAATTGCTTGCTTCAGCTCTCTGATTTTAGCCTAATTAAGTTGCTGTGAGACAAGGTTAACCATCAAATCAGGAAATGACCTCCAACTTCACAGGAAAACTTGTGGACTGTTTTGAAAGGGAAATGAAATAAACTTGATCAATCGAAATGTAAAACTTTATTTATAGGATGTTTTCAAGCATAGAAGTCATATCAAAAACAAAAGGTTGGTATTTTTTAAGATAAAAAGGCATAATCTAATAACTCAACAGTTTATGAAGCTACTTGGTATTGGTATTAAATTGTTGTAGATCCTACCTTGAATCCTACCTTGAAAGAATTGGAAGTACAACTAATGTTGGAGTGAAATTCGATCGCATACTTGATTATTTTAATTCTGTTTAAAAATAACATATGAATTTCAAAATTAAAATGCACGAAACTGCTACATATTTAAAACTTGGAACATTTACACCCATTAGCAGTAAGGCTTCTTTCCTCTAAAAAGTAATCGCAAAAATGTGACGCCCCGTGACGATCTTTTAAGTCAAAAGAAGAAAACGGAAATAATTTTAACTTTGGGCCTTTCATCAGGCGTTTCCAAAGGTAGAGTAAAAGAAAAAAAAAGTCTGTCTGAGTGGTCCTCTTTGACGCCGTATGCACGATTATAAATGAAAGGAGTGCGAGAAAAAAGTTGTGCCGAAAACCTCCATTAAGGCTTTGTGTGTCAAAATCGCGCTTAGCTCAGTTTTAGCACAAATGCTCGCGATATCGTTGAGTTCTTTTGTACCTAATGCACGTGGGCGAAATATGCT
The DNA here is from genome assembly GCA_028476575.1 of Platygaster robiniae. Taxonomy (NCBI): domain Eukaryota; kingdom Metazoa; phylum Arthropoda; class Insecta; order Hymenoptera; family Platygastridae; genus Platygaster; species Platygaster robiniae. Next base: position 12,248,766 of record CM052019.1, on the reverse strand, counting down.
CCTTCAACGTGAATGCTTGCGAGAGTTGCGAGTATAACAGCCTACTCGGTTCAAGTGGAAGAGTCCCTTGTGCATTCTATAGCTTTCGTCGAATATTAAATTGGTGCTTCAAAGCTTAAAAATAAAAGCTCCATGTTCATCAGTTTTAGTAAATCCAAAGTTTGTTGCTCATTATAATATGTCCACTCGTGCAAAAATTTTTCCACCAACATCTTAATTATCTTAATCAAACACAGTAAGACTATTCAGACACATATAAAGTTGAAACTTGCGAACAAAAATCTTTTCAATTATACCTAGTAAATAATACTGATAAACCTAAAATAAAACTGATGAGCCCGGTTAGTGAATTAACAAAAATATGAAAATTTTTAACTATGATTTCACAACTCTCGAACTAACAAGTCTGACTTTCGTATGTATATGCATTAAAGCCTAAAAGGAATCTTTGACAGGAGATATTGAGTATAAAACTTATCTTTTGAATAAGAATAGAATTTCACAAAATACATTATTATTCTAAAACTGTTTACCACGTAATTGCAGTTTTTAAGTTTACGAAACTGGAAATTCAAAAGGCTGAAAAGTCAAAATAGAAATACTTATGGCTTTTAAGTCTTAAAATCTGATGGCAGTAAGTGTGAAAGCGAAAAGTCTTTGTAATCGAGATACTCAAATTAAGAAATTTTCATTGCGATAACGGTCAATTAGGTAAAATTCAAATTTTCCTATTTGTAATGTTAAAATTTTGAACCATTGTTAAAAAAACCAAAAAAATAAATATTTGTCGTTTCACTTCCATTGGATTGAAATAATAACTTCATAATTTTTAGAATTATACGTATAACAGAACGGTGTCATTTATAAAGCCAATTGATCGGAAATTTTTCAAAAACGAGTCTGAAAATCAAGGACATTGTAATCCTACAATCTGCGAAACTTCTAAATATCTATTTACAATTAAGAAGCCAAAAAATGTAGCCACTATCACTAAATGTGCCAATAAATATGACATATCTGAAATCAAAAAAATTTGATCATTAAATTTATCGACCTTTAGAAAATAAGGCCTAAGAATTTAAAGGAAACTCAAAAAAAAAAAAAAAAAAAAATCAAAGTTTCCTCACCTCTGTACTCGTAAAATAAAAATTCTAAAAAAATTGTGACGAGCGGGGTTTATCCACTCATCTGCATTTGTTTTATAGAGTGAATTATATTTCACAATATATTTTGTACAAATCGTCTGAAGAATTTGTTATCTTACACGTGAACACAACGTGCTATGCTATTAAATAAAAATAACTCGCCGGCACTACGAATTGATAACTCTAACAATCAGCAGCTAAAAATTGATTTCCAACAGGAAGCAGATAGAACGAAAAAAATTTTGCAAGAATGATTAGCAGAATAGAGATGATAAGTAACTCATTTTCAAGCAATGAACTAGACTTGGTTTTTTTTTTCAACAAAATTCGTTTTTCTAACAAGTGATGTAAGAAAACGAATATTTTTTTTTCTCTTTTTTCCTATAAATACAATACAAAGATATATGAAAGATTGAAATACAATGCAACATTTTTTTATTACCAGAATTTCATGTTGTGACAAATTGACTGTATAAAGTATAAAAATAACTTAATCATAGAAAAAAAAGCTGTTGGTTTATTTTAAATTATGAGTAAATGCTAGAAGCAGTGACCGAGCCACAAATTCAACAAGACGTTGTAAAATATCAATTTGCTCTAATTAATATAAAAAAAAACCCGAAATACAAATAATAATGACACTATGTGAAGACATATATCATTGATTTTTAGTTTTTTGAATTATAAATTAGTCATGCTGACTTCATTTTTCATAAAATTAAAGTTTCATTTTATCCTCAAAGCAACACTCGAGTCTTTAAAAACAAATTCCAAGGTCACGTTGAGCAGTGTTTTCATTGGGGTCCTCACAGGACAGGCGAGTTGAAGTCTAGCCATCAAGCAGAAGGAACTAGGAAGTAATTCAACGTTGGATTCAGTCGAACTTTCTATAATTACGTCATCATCGTTGGATAACTAAAGCTCTCTTGTCTCACAATTAAGATTCGGATTGTTTAAAATAAAAATGCATGAATCGATGATTTTATAATATTGATATCTAAATAGTTCCTAATTCTAATCTACAATCACCTAACTGAAGACTATAAAATCTGCAAAACTAAAAATCGGGAGCTTTCATATGTAGATTTGTTATACTTTAATCTTCAAACCGACTGTTACACTTATAATTAATTGACAATGAAATTCAAATCATGATTTTTGTATGAGAAGAAGTTTTTTTTACTTTTTTAGATTCGAAAAATTTAATGTAAGAACTTCTTCCAACTTTCATAATTTTAGTAACTGTATCAATAAATATCATACATATACATTCAAAAACGTACAAATTAAAAAGATTCAGATAGATACTTATTTAATAAATAACAAATACTCGGAAAATTCAGTCTTTCATTTCATGACGTACTTCTTTCGAAATTTTCGAACCAACGTTGCGAGTAGTTTTTTTTAAATGTACAAAAAATTTCACCTTGAATTTCAACTAATCAAAGCTAAAGTATTTAAATAAAAATTGAATTATTGACCATCTGCATTTTGATAATCTTCAAACCTCAAAGTAAGTGTTCTAAAAAGTTAAAATTTGTCACTTATTTGTAATCTTCAAATCTTCAAATCTAAATTCGATACAATTTTCGTTAGATATTGATGGTTTACCAGTAAGGTAAATGTATGGATATTTTTTTAAATTCCTAACACTAATTAGAGGAACCTTTTTTAATGAGGGTTGTTCGAACCCACGAAACCCCTCTTTAGAGCACAAACCTGATTGCAGATTGACCGAAAAATACCTTCAACATTCACATACTTTTTTCAAGAACTCAACATATTTTGTTCTAATTTTCTTCAGATACATGTACGATTTCTGCCACATTCAAGTCTTCATAAGACATCATTCTAAACTTCAGCTTTTTCACCGTTTCATCAGATCCAGAAGTAGAAAAGGAAAAAATTCAATTTCCCTGTTGAATAAATTTACGTAACCAAGTATCTTGAAGCTCGCAAAATATAGTGGACATATTCCAGAACGGTCTTAAGGACACTGAAAGTCACCGATCGTACGTTCTCTCGCAAATGCGCGAAGGCAAAACTACACCTTTGTAGTGCAAAAGTCCCCGGCTGCTAATGGTGGGGACTTTGGTATACTGAATTCTGATCGAGAGGGCCGCGCAACGAGCTCGTAAATTCAATTAACCAGCGAAATCCCCGGATCCACGAGGGCCCTTTTCGTATCGCATTCTTTCGCTGCGCCAGGAGCTGCGGCGTCTTCCGTTATTATTCCCTACTTTTTTACCCCAATAAGTGCGAAATCGCATACAATCCCACTCCGCGTGAGATAAAGTGCGCGAGATTTCTCCGATCTCCATAAAGCATCGGAATTTAATCCTATTTATGAGCCAGGCCGTCGTAAAAAGGACACATTTGAATACATTCCCAGCGAGCGCATTCAAATAATGACGAAATGTATAACGCTCTAGTTCGCAGCCCACGCCAAGGTTTATGAAAACGAGCGCTTACGTTGGTTGACTTGTTTATCGGAACATGCCTTATCAAGCGTCCGCATCGATCCGCGAATTTTCAATTCTCTTTTATCGCGATTTCGTAGGTGAAACTCTAGTTAGTTTTTAGTTTTTGTTTTGTCGCCAGTCGCTGTCATTTCGTTATCGTTGGTGCTAAAACAAATGCACTTCCAGTTTGAGTCGAAAATTTTAATCACGAGAAGAAAACGGTATAATTGTCAAAACTATGTAAATAATTTTATATTCGTCAACTACGAGTACGGTTCTCACAAAATGTTAAGAAAATGATAATTCGCATACAAATATTGAAGTATAGTAAATCTAGGTCAAAAATGGTGAAAAATCAAAAGTTTGTATAATAACGAGTTACGAAATTCACAATTTCCAAAATAGAAAAATTGATTATTTCAAAATTGACGTAATATTGATGGTTTTGAAGATCTTAACATGAAAAAATATCAAACTTTCTAATTCTCTCACACGAAAAAAAATAGTAGTTATCAGAAGTTTAGAATAAAAAATACTACTACAAACTTGACTAAACTATTGTCACAACTGTTTTAAGTAGCTGGAATAACTTATAACTGCTAATAATTTTGCAGACTGTCAGATATTATAATAAATGATTTGACAAAAGAAAACAAATAAATTGTATAATTTGCATTTCTTAATGCAAGCCAATTTGGATAAGTTAGTTTCACAATGAAAGCCTCAGAGCTCAATGTGGAGAGTTTTAATTTTGTAGCCCAAATAAAAAAATGCTAACCGAACGAGTAGGAACATGAATTTCAAAGAGGAGAATTCGATCTGTTAGAAGATCCTTCTGTATTTTGACACCTTTTTCCGTTTTAATACATATTCACCCAGAAGAAAAAAATTACCCGTAACGAACCCAACTCACAGGTAGTCAGTTGAGATTTGAGATATCAAACCAAAATATTTACTTCCTTTAGAAATTACTGTCGAGGAAAACGAAAATCTTTAACAGTATTTTTATACATATTACCTTGTGCAGCTTCTACATTGCTTTAGTAGTTTTTTTTGCTAAAAATTTTGTAGCATAATTTATAGTTCGTCTTACAAATTCTGCTTTTACATTTTTTACTCTCGAAGGTTGAATAGTAGGAACGACTTATTATTAGTGAAAAGTCATTGGAACCCTGTTCTTTATTTCAACTCGTGATGTTTATTTCATTGAACTGCTAACATTTGACTATTATTCAGATACTTCATAGTTACTGAAAAAATACTCCTTTATAACGTTGGCTTTCTAAAATAGGAAGTGTCGTCAAAATTTTCGTGTTTTTTGGAGAAGAAGAATTTCTGAAGAAAGTAGGCTAATTTTATTCTATTGGGCGAGTAGCTAGTATCTAAGTATAAGGCAAAACGGTCTCGAAACACGAAAGGATCTTCTATAGATCAAATCTCTCTTTGAAATTCATGTCTACCTCCTACTTCCTACTCGTTCTAAGATTTTGGCTACAAAATTAAAACTGCACATTGCGCTCTGAGGCTGTCAATTGATAGTAAGTCACCTAATTTCAGTAGTTGGTCTTACCAATAGCCTCGCAGACTGTCAAGTTATGTCAACTATAGTTTTCGTTATAAAAAACTCATACTGGTTGTCATCATGAAAACTTTGATTTTCACATCCAAAACTTTGATTGACTCATATTTTACTGAAAGAATGATTGCTGAAACCAAAATTTTCTCTCTGTGGAGAATACATTGAAAATAAATGATGTAAAGTGTTGCTCATACACTTTTAGTCTTTTTCATATTGTCGTTTATTTTTGGTGCATGGAATCACGATATCCGTAATTTCTCGCGATAAAAAAAGAACGGTTTCAAAGGCAGTACAATAGACAATGCATGCATAATCCACGACATACAGATGAACCCAAAGATTTGCGCACTAGACGAATCGAGAACTAGCGGACAATCATCCCGTAAACTTCCCGTTTTTATGAGCCTTCTGTACACTAGTTTATCCGTGAAAACAGAGTAGAATCGTAGATCGGCTTCCGTGACAAACCCCCGTGTATGCCAAATGGTAATCGCCATTTACCCGTAACGAAGTTCTTCCAATGCTTTTCTAATGAGACGTACACCAATTATTGTGTAATTTACTTCGATTCTGCTTGATCTTTCTTTATTTAAAAGCCATTGTTTGCAGAAGTTGACGCAATGTGTAATTCCGTCACTTAGCTATAAGATTTCTATGCGAACGTAGGTATTTTCTTCTTATAAACGGTGACACTACACGGCCAGCAATATGAATTTGTCGGTGAGGGAAAATCTGTCTGATCATGGTGATTTTGAAACAGTTTTATTTAGCAATTAGAACTTTTTTTGATCGATTATAACCGATTGTAACCAAAGTAAGAAGAAAACAGTAGAAATATCCCATCTATAATTTAATGTTTTCCTGTAAACGCTTCGTCTTTTGGGCGCATTATCTCGAAAAGATATGCAAAAGCTTTGGAAGTGAATGATATTCAGCAAGCTCTAATGTAACTCTAACCGTGTTACGACATGGCTATTCGATTAACTCGCTAACTCGAGTGGCTAAAACGAATGTTTGACGTTTTTCCTGGGTTACAAGCCGCGAAAAATATTTTCCAGCTCGCAGCGAGCCGGCGATAATTCTCGCAAATAGTAAACTCTCTACCAAGATGAATGTTTCGACGAATTTGCACGCGCGACTTTTTGTCTAAAATTAATCAGACGATTATCGGGGCGATCTGAATTTTTGAGCACGCTGGGCATATTTCTCGGCGCTCAAGACTCGTGAGAAATGCGCTCGGATCTTTCAGACCGTTCCTCCGCCTCTTCACTCCTTGCCCCCTTCATCTTCAATCCTTCCTTCGCCATAATTTCCCTGCACGTGTAAGGTATTTTGCGCGGTGCAAAAAAGTTATGCGCGACATGGTGATGAAACCTCACGCCAAATATAGCCGGCCGATAACGACGACTGGGGTATAAAGCGTGTTTTTTGGAATTATTAGCCGGTGTTTTGCCCCGTTCGTGTGTTATGGACGTACGTCGAAGGATGGACAACTGTTGCTTCCGAGATGTTTTGCGGCGACCTTTGTTGCATTTTTACGCGAGCCCTGCTGAGTCTCGATGTTATACAAGTTGGCATCAATATCGGAAATTCCGGAATTTTGAAGTTGAAGCTAAAAACAAATAAATTGACGCGTGCCCTCATTGTGATCTTGTGATCTGGGGTTGGAATCCTGACTGTAAAAATAGAGTTGACGCAATCGAGCACATGAATCTTAAAAAATTAAATTTTCATTTTTGCTGCTAAGGGAAAATTATAAATTTATTATAAGAGATCTTTACACTTAAAAACCGATTTGGTTGGTCTAACCAGAATTTCGTTCGCTGAACCAAATTATTTGGTCGTTATTTGACCAACCAAAACTTTGGTACACTGAAACAAATTTTTTTTACGAAAATTTTAATTCATTCAATACACTATTTGTTTCAGAGAACCAAAAATTTTGTTGCCATAACGAAATGTTACGCTTTGTTCAAAATAAAAGATTTGTTTTGTCAAACGAAATTCTTTGTTTAAGGTGATTTTATTGAATATAATAAAGAGTTCGTTTCTCTCGATGCATATTTGTATTTGTCCCAAACCAAATAATGTTTATCGCAAGCAAATTCTTTGGTTTTGGGTAAAATTTGTTTTGGTTTATTGTAAAAAATTTTTGTTTCCTTTCACTTTCTTTTAGTCAATACTTACAATTATTACAACACGTGAAAAATGTAAGGTTAAGCTCGTGACTTTCGAATGATTTTATCTGCTGCTCGGAAAAACAAAACAAGCACGTGCGACGGAATTTCCAATCCAAATTAGTTGATTTTAAGGAAAAAATACAGATTTGCTCACTTACTCTTAAAATTTTCAATGTATTCTTCAAGGCCCCAAATCTGTATTAATCTTATTGTTTTTTCGTCAGCTATTGTGTTGCACTCAAATACAACATTACACGTTTTCACTTCACCACGTCTGACCACGTCACCTGACGTCACCAGCTAAGCGAGTTCCCGCGCTCCGGTCGCCATTTTGACCGCTTCAGTAAGCAAGTTACTGGTTGGTTGGTTTAAAGCGAGTTATTATGACGGGAAATTCAAAATTATACATCGTGTATGTAAACGATTATAACTTTACTTCTATAGTACAATCGATTTTTCTATTGTATACTGTGATTTTTTATTCAAAAAAAATTTATGACTATTAACGAATTCTATTCCATTACCGTGCTATAAAATTAAATAGATTTTTAAGTGACTTTCTCCATCCGAAAATTGCATGTCATTGTTAATCTCTCGTCAAAATTAATTAACTTAGCAAAAACTTATATTATACATTACTATTTATTACTACAACCATTTGTACACGTGCTTATCACTACAAGATATATGATAAATAATCTGATTGATGAAAATAACTTCGCTTATTAAATTTCTAACATTATATATTGCGTGAAGAATCAACACACTCACTCAAGCTAAACCTCCATAATGTACTAAAATTATGACAAGCGTGAAAACCCTGTTGAAAACGAAAATTCCCTCGATACATTTTTGATGCGAACGTCAGAAAACATGGTTGTTCAGTCGAATTAAAAAAAAATTCAGTTGTTGATAACTTTTTATAAATATTTTGATACTGTGTTCATCGCTGGACCTTTCCGAACAAAAGTATACAAAGGTTATGTAAATAACTTGAAAAATGAATGCTCAGCGGCGATGTAAGTTTTGAAAAACATTGATTTTTCGATTTAAAAAGCATAAGTTTTTATTTTTTTCAACTAAAACTATCACGTTTACAAATAAAGTTTAAACGTATTGGGTATGGGAATAAGTTTCTGCTGTTTTTTGAATGAAGATTGTTGTTTATTTGAACAATGAAAAATATAGATACTTTATTCAAAGTATGCACCATTGGGAGCGATTACTTTTTCTCATCTCTCAGGTAGTGAACGGATTCCTCGGCGAAAAAATTCTGGTTCTTTTGATTTGATACACTCATCAAGCCATTTTTTGATATTTTCATAAGAAGTGAACCGTTCTCCAGTAAGGGACGATTTCATGGATCGGAACAAATAGAAATCTGAAGGGGCAATGTTTGGGGAACACGGCGGATGGGGCAAGATTTCCCATTTTACTCCTTCTAAATATTTTTTTACCGGCTTGGGTATGTGCGGTCTTGCGTTGTCATGCAGCAAAATGATCCGATCGTGTCTATCGTTCCATTCCAGCCGTTTTTCCTTCAAAGCTCGATTCAGACGGATGAGTTGTAGTCGGTAAACATCCTCAATGATTATTTCGGACGGTTTCAAGAGTTCATAATAAATGACACCACTCTGATCCCACCAGATGCACAATATAACTTTTGAAGCGTGAATATTCCGTTTTGGCGTCGATGGACCTGGTTCACCTGGCATCACCCAATGTTTCGGTCGCTTAGGGTTATCGTAGTAGATACATTTCTCATCCCCCGTGATAATGCGATGCAGAAAACTCTTTCTTTTTTGTCTTTCGAGAAGCATCTCGCACGTCACCAAACGTCTTTTAATGTCCCTCTCTCTCAGTTTATGTGGAACCCAAGTTCCGGCTTTTTGGACCATTCCCATGGCGTGCAGGCATTTACCGATGGTAGATCTGTCAACATTCAATTCCTCCGACGATTCTTCTAGGCTTCGACTTGAATCTTCATCTAGTAATTCCCGTAGTTGTCCATCTTCGAATTTTTTTGGTGCACCCTCACGGTTTTTATCCGTAACATCAAAATTGCCATCTTGAAATTGCCTTAACCACTCTCTACAAGTCGTCTCAGACGGAGAATGATCACCGTAAACACTGAACATTATTCGACATGTTTCAGCAGCACTTTTCTTTAAAATGAAATAATGGACTAAAACTTCGCGCAAATGCTGTTTATTCGGTATAAATATCGACATATTCAAGACCGAAAAAAAATAGTGTTCACGTTTCAAACGAATGTCGACTACTGCGTTCGAGAGCCTACCCATGCACCTTTCAATTCCGAGAAATGTACTTCAGCGAAATCAAAAATAGTATTTTTAAGGACATCTATACAAAAACAGCGGAAACTTATTTCCATACTCAATAGACTAACATTCATTTTTCAAAAGCTATCAAGTAGTATTTTTCATTTTTTTGAATTCGGATTTTGATTTTGACTCGTAACATCACCGCGCGGACAATACTTTTAAGCGTTTTCGAGCGCTCGGCGAGTTATTGCATCCGGGGGCTCAATTGTAATATGCTGAGCCTAGTGTCAAAAGTTATAGTGCGGCTGAGCCTAGGGATTCAACTAGCGGCCAGTAAATTTCAGGGGAGAGCTCGAAATCTCTAGGATGAGCTTTGTGACATTGCTAGCTTTTCGTAATTTCGCGAATGACACGATGAAAATTATTAGGCTCAGCACAGTAGTAAAAGAGCGGCTATAGTTTTTCAACAGTGTTTTTTACTGTGTATGAGATACGCTATTTTGAATAACAGGGTTTTGAGAAAAAAAAGTTTAAACTTCGCACACCTTGAAAGCAGCAATATGCCTCAACGTAATAGAAAAGGCACATCTTTTTAAATTTTTCGGTTTTTGTACTGAAATTTTACACAGCTATTCCTGGATGTACATGCAACTTATACGTGAAAACATTTTTTAGATTTTTAGAAACATTCATAGGCAGAAGTCCTCTTAAGTGCACAACCAAGTTATGAGGGAAAAAGCGGAAAAAAAAGGGAAAAGCACATTATGCTGTCCTAATTATTTGAGATAATTTTTTTTAACAAGTGTCTATGGTACAAGTACGAGTATTATCACTAAAATTAGTTGAATCTTAAAAAATATAAACAAATTGTCTGTTATTATTTTATTTTATTTTCTAGAAACATCACATGTACTGGGATGTCTTTAGACAAGCTTGGGTAGGCGGAATATAAATGAAATAATATTATCGAAAAATTGAATAGTGGTACTGGCATTTCTTAACAGATTTGAAAAATTTTAAATAATAGTAAGAAGTTTTCAAGTACCAGTATGGTACTTGTATAGTGAGTGTATGAAATGTGATAATTTCGATTTCTATAGTTAATTGTAAATCTTAGAGTGTAAAATTGTGCCTAGCTATCTGAGGTAAGAGGCGAGACTGGCAACCCTTCTCCAACTGCCATGTAGATCGGTAAGGTTATTGATTTCATTTCATTGATTTTTGCCTGAATTTATTTTATACCAGTACTGTAATATCTTTCTATCACGTAGTCTCTATTTTCCCCGTCGATGTCACGCGTTGATTGGTTCCTGACCGAACTTCGGAACGTCTTTTTTGAATACTCGGTTGGTAAAAATCCTCTGAGAACGGTGAGGTTGGAGCCGAGAAGGCTACACGGGTTGGGACCGTAATAGGAATTCCAAAGCTGAGGAAAAAGGTTCGGGGGAAAGATAAGTCAGAGCCGAGGAGGCTCGATGACAAAATCAGTGTCGTTTAACTCCGCCAAAAAATTCAACACGTGTTTTAGTTCTCCCGTGATTGTATCTTCATAGGCGGCGCCAGATTCACCTTCTCCAAACATATAAACCATTAGTTCCCTGGCCCATTTCATCTACTAGAGGGCGTGGATGTTGGGAGAATAAGGTTTACATTGGCTCTTATGGAAGTTAAACGACACTGGGCAAAATGCATTTCTCGTGTCGCGTCCGGTCCCTGAAGTAACTTGCTGACTATGATCAGCGCACCAATCAGGGCGTCTGATCATTCCCCCACTCCGCGCTCATCATCCGATAAGGCGGCGTGGAATTTTTCCGAGTCCTCGGGAATGCTAAAGCGATCTTTATCGATTCCCGGACACTTTCTCGAATCAAAACAGAAATGATTAGAATTACAGGGCAGAATCCGGTCTATCTTTCGAAATTACAAGGACTATTAGAGAACCTGGTGAAGACATAGAATTCCTACGCTCGATCGCCCGCAACATTGTCCTTTGAACAAACGTGACTAAACTTTGAAAAAATATACAAATTTTATTTATGTAATGATTTGTTGAAAATTGACCAATTTTTGATAAATATACAAATTTTATTTTTGTAATAATCTGTATTATATTTGTTTTCCAAAACGTTCCACAAAATGTCCGTTCCGGAAAACGGATTTCAGATATTTTGTCATTCCGAGAATCTCCGTTCCCGAAAATGTCCATTCCGGAAAACGGAATCCAGAAAATGGATTTCGGATATATGGCCATTCCAGAAAATGTCCATCCCGGAAAATGGATTCCAGAAAACGGAATTTGGATATTTTTCCGTTCCAGAAAATTTGCATTCCGGTTTATGGATTCCAGAAAGTGTCCGGGAACGGGTTACACTTGTGTAAAAACTTTTTCCGGAATACACTTTTGTATCAAAATAAACGAAATTCGTTTTTAGTGAAAAACGTAATATGTGTCGCGCTCTGACAAAAGGGACTTCAGATCCAAAAGTGAAAGTTTTCATGAGAGGCAACTAAAGTTCGCGCGGCATAAGGATTTGTGTAGTAACGCTGTATTGTAAAAATGAGAAAAAAATTTTACATCTCTCGATTAGTTTATTTATTTTTTGTTGTTGTTTTTTTTTAATTATAATGTTTTTCAAAAGTAATTCATTCATTCGTCCCTCGTCCCTAATATTCTATTTCTTCAATCCTTTTCTTGTTATTTCACATTCCTAATTTTTGAAACTTCTTAAACTCGAATAATTTTTAATTCAAAAGTTACGCATTTTATATATATTTTTAATTTTTTCATACTAAGCATTGCATGACAATGAAATCACAATTTTTGGGTATTACTTGATACTTGAAATGCGCAGCGTACTTTATTAAGTATTCTTTTTCTCAACATTACGAAATTGAAGCAATACAATTTTTCTTTTTAATATCAATTTACAAATTTTTCATTTTGAATTATAAAAAACCTGACTTATGAAAGTTTTGACGTTACGAATTTTAAACAGTGAGTTTGACATATGTAACAATTTTTTTGTGAAATTCGTAGAAATTCATAGCCTTCTCTCACCCATTGGGAATTTTTTCACTTGAAATTTACTGTGCATGTTCGCACCAGTCGACTGAGAAACGCCGATTTTCGACGCAAAGATTAACTGGAAATGATCTGTTTTCGTGATGAAATTCTGAATAATAATCAAACTTTTGTGCTTTAATACAAAATTTGACACAGTTGACCGCAACCTCTCTGAAATCTTTGACTTTATTATATCTACGAAAAAACGGATATTGTGCTCTTTGAATAATCGTGATCACTTTCTTGCAACACAGGCTGTATAATGTCTACTCTTATTTTGCGAGTCGCGGAGCAGTCGCACTGACCACGCGTATCCTGAGGTCGAGATACTACCATAAAAAATCTCCGTATATGTCATAATGTTCCTCCGCGGACATTTGAATAAACGTTGATTTTTATCATCCCGAGCCCGTGGTAGCGAGATACGTGTTCACGTAGACGCGTTAAACGTACTTGGCGCGAGCTTTATTCCCTCGACCCGCACCGACACCGCGAATAGAGAGATAGATCGTTTGATCGTTAGATCCTTACGACTGTCTTATGCAAAATCGCCCACGTTGCCGAGATAATGCTACGAATATATTTTTTCGTTTTACAATCAGCCTGTTTCTCCACAAATCGTGTTCAACCGTTTTGCGTGGGGTTTAATGAACGCGCGTTACCGGTAATTACGAGCTCTGCCAAACTTGAAAGTTGACCTTTTCCAAATACTTTCGATGGGAATGAAAAGTAAGCTTTTTCGCAGCCGATGTCGAGATCGATCGGCTTGAATGAGAGGTAAAAGTATTTTACGATTTACCGCAGTTGCCGTTATTTTTCTTCGGCATTCTGTGGTTAAGCTATGCATGAAGGGATCCAAAATTTGTAACTTTTTGGTATGAGAGTCAACGATATAAAAATTATAAACTAACAACACCCTTGTTAAGGATTTCGATAATTAAAAAAAACATTTATTCTCGTACTATTTAAAATTATCGAATTTCTTCTGAACTTAAAATAATCATTAGAAATTTTATTTCAATGAAATAGGGACGATTCCTTTTCTATATTGTGGAATTTCTGAGTGTAAGGATTTTCATTTTTGAATTGTAGCATTGAAACTTGATGTTCTGAAATGGTTTTATTTTAATTATTAGGATAAGGTATCGTTGAAATTCTCAATATCAAAGTAACATTCAACCTTTGAATGTTATGAAATCTTTGAGGTTTAAAGACTCAAGTGCCAGCTATTTGTTGAACTAAAGTTTACAGTAAGTTCTACTTTTTTTCCAGTTAAAATTGCTCACGGCTTTAATCGAAAGAATAACATGTTTATCCTGGAACAAACAACACAATTTATTGATCCTACAATTCAAGTACACATCTAGTTACCTTGTACAGATAAAAAATGCAAAACTGACATCTCTCAACGTTGTGTGAAAAGCCAGGTTGCTCGTACAGACAGGACCAATAAAAGCGACCGCTTTAATTGACACTGAAAATGCCCGTTGTTTTATCTGGGACCAGGGGAAAATGTTTTGAGAGATAACACAGCCACACAAAAAAAAATATTTTTTCGGGTCTGTAGGTCAGACCATGTTTACTATTTGTTTTCGGGGTCCCTGAATCCGAATCCGAGGTCTAAAAAACCCCAGCACGTCAGGGTTCTGACATAACCTCAAAAAACCTCATACAAAATTTTATTCGAGTCCGGGGGTCAGACCATGTTTACCGTATGTTTTTGGGGTTGCTGAATCCGAATCCGTTGTCTAAAAAACTCCAGTACGTCGAGATTTTGATTTGCAAAGAAACTCGCGAAATTTATTCATCCGACTTACGACATGTGTCTGCATCCAGGGCACCTCCTCGCGGTGATCCGGCTAAGTCCTTGGATTACGTCTTTCATGCCGTCATGGCAGGCGCACGCAAGCGTTTTACGATGCAGAGAGTCGGATCCTCAGTATCGGCGGCTGGTCAGGGTGAGAAAGCGGGCCCGCAGGCGTCGTCATCAAGCGACCGCAGTTTCACATTAGTTGGTGACTTGGCTAATGTGGAATTTAATGCTACAAGAAAGCGGTCCGAAGTTTCGCAATCACATGATCGTCATGCGAATCATGACAATTTTTGTTACGTTTGTTCCAAATATGAAGTTACATCTTTGCAAAAAACGATTGACAATAATATTTGCAACTTATACGAAGAAATTTTCAATTCAAAGATGGATCAACATAATAGCTGGGTTCCGCGTGTTATTTGTAACATGTGCAAAAAGATGTTGTATCGATGGGAGGCGGACAAAAATAAAGAGAACATCAAATTCATCACTCCAGCAATTTGGAGAAAAACTAGTAGCGCAGAGGACTGTTACTTTTTCTTAAATAATATAAAAGGTATCAACATAAAAAACAAACAAAAAATTGTAAATAACAATGCTCCATCAATGACGGCTCCCGTTATAGTTTATCAAGTTAAATGCCAATCCAATATTGATCGTGTTACTGAAGGTATCGAATCCGGAGAACTAGATGAAGAAAGTGATTTTTCGAGCGACGACAACGATAGCAGGGGCTTAGAGTACACGTCAAATGAAAAAGTACCTTCAATTCCTTCATTGGTATCGCAGTTTGCGTTAAATGATCTCGTTAGAGATTTAGGTTTACCAAAAGATGGTTCTGAGCTTTTGGCTTCATTTCTGAAAAAGAAAAATCTTTTCGAACCTAAAACAAAAGTTTCTACTTATCGAAACCGAGACTTCGAATTCCGTAAATTTTTTACGAAGGGGAAGATTCATCTTTAGCATTTTGTACCGATGTCGAGGGTCTCATAAATCAGCTGAAAGAGAATTTTTACAAAGTTTCTGATTGGCGACTCTTTATAGACTCTTCGAAACGAAGCATAAAGGCGGTTTTACTTCACAACACGAACGTTTATGCTCCTGTACCGATTGCTCATTCTACTGTCATGGAAGAGAAATATGACAATATGCAAATACTTTTACAGAAAATTCAATATGAAAAGCATTTATGGCTAATATGCGGAGATTTGAAAATAATAACCATGCTGCTTGGACAACAGTCAGGATTCACTAAATATCCTTGCTATTTGTGTTTGTGGGATAGTAGAAATAGAGAAAATCACTACAGCAAGACGAAACAATGGCCAGTAAGATCATCGCTAACTCCAGGTTCTACAGGGTGCGCCATTTCTTATGTCGGTATTGTAACATTGAATAACTTAAACATTTGACAACCGATTTACTTGACTTTACTTGTTTTGGAAACGTCAATTCAGTACAATTTCAACCATGTATCGCTTCACACCAAAAGAACGCGCTGAAATAGTTACTTTGTACATTGAAAATAGTCGTTCAGTTGTGTTAACTCAACGAGCATATCGTCGAAAATATCTTGGCAAACAGGCACCATCTGACAACACTATTCGTCGTTTGGTGTCGAATTTTTGTGACCACGGGACAGTGAAAGATCGCGAACAACCCGTTCATCAACGACCAAGACGTTCAAATGAACTGATTGAAGCTGTCAGAGAGAGCGTTGCCCAAAACCCAAAAGTTTCATATCGTCACCGCGCTCAGCATCTCGGCATCAGTGGAACCACTCTACGGCGCATTTTGAAAGATGATTTGCATTTGTTTCCGTACAAAATGCAATTAACACAAAGAATATTGCCTACAGATCATCCACGTCGCTTGGAATATGGACAAACAATCGCTCGAATAGTTGATACTGAACCTGATT
Source organism: Platygaster robiniae (assembly GCA_028476575.1). Taxonomy (NCBI): domain Eukaryota; kingdom Metazoa; phylum Arthropoda; class Insecta; order Hymenoptera; family Platygastridae; genus Platygaster; species Platygaster robiniae. Next base: position 12,232,317 of record CM052019.1, on the reverse strand, counting down.
TTTGGAAGCGAATTTTAATGACCGACGAGGCACATTTCAAACTTTCTGGAGGCGTTAATAAGCAAAATTGCCGCATTTGGGGAACGCAGAATCCACACGAGATCCATGAAACGCCATTGCATGACCAAAAAGTTACTGTTTGGGCCGGCGTTTGCGCCAAAACCATCATTGGTCCTTATTTTTTCAAAGAGAACCAAACGATCGATGGAAACCGATATCGGTGGATGTTGGCTCACTATGTCTGCCCACAAATGCGTGAAAAAGGTCTTGAAGATTACTGGTTTCAACAAGATGGTGCGACCTGCCACACTGCGAATCAAACAATCCAGTTTCTGCAACGAAAATTCCCTGGACGTCTGATGTCAAAAAGAGGCGACATTGAATGGCCACCCAGATCTCCAGATTTGACCCCTCCAGACTTCTTTTTGTGGGGTTATTTGAAAAGTAAAGTGTACGCCAGCAAGCCGCAGACCATTGAAGAGCTTAAGGAAAATATTCGTGCCGAAATCATTGCTATACCACCCGAGATGCTCGAAAAGGTAATGGAAAACGCCGCAAAAAGGGCATATTTTGCTGTGAACAATAAGGGCGGCCACTTGATTGATGTTGTGTTCAAAAACTAGTCTAAATAAATTGTAAAGGACCAAACTAAATAAAAATACCTCATTTACAGAAATCGGTTGTTTTTTTTTCAAGTTATTCAATGTTTACATGCCGACATAAGAAATGGCGCACCCTGTAATAACATCATCAATGAGTCTCTTGTGGATCCATCGAAAATTCTCATTCCTCCGTTGCATATAAAGCTTGGTCTCATGAAACAATTCGTCAAAGTTCTTGATAAATCAGGGGCATGTTTTCAATACCTTCAATCCGAATTTCCGAAACTTTCTGAGGCTATGGTAAGTTGAAAGAAGGAGTATTCGACGGACCACAAATTCGAACTCTGTTCAAAGATATAAATTTCATTGGTACAATGAATCGACTTGAGAAAGCAGCCTGGCTTAGTTTTAAAGATGTGGCACAAAACTTTTTAGGAAATAACAAAAGTCCGAAGTATAAAAAGATTGTTGGCAAAATGGTTGAAGATTTTAGAAAGCTAGGATGCCTGATGAATTTGAACTTACATTTTTTGCATGCACATCTAGAAAAATTTCCAAATAATCTGGGTGATTTTAGTGAAGAGCAAGGCGAACGCTTTCACCAAAATATAAAAGTCATGGAAACTCGATATCAAGGAAGGTGGGATGCAAATATGATAGCAGATTTCTGTTGGATGTTAAAGCGAGATACGCCGAAAGAAGATAGAAAGCGTAAATCACTGCATAGATCTTTTGATGAGAAAAGAACCCGCTATAGTAGCAAACAAGAGTCTGACATTTGATTTATGCGTCTGGTTTTTAGATCGTCTATTCCAATCGTTTAATTTTTGAGTTCGTATACTAAAGTCATTCGATTCCTATTGTAGTCATGTAACTAGTCATCTATTCTAGTAGTTAAGAATTCTACACATCATTTTTCATATTGTAGATGTATACAATTCATTTATCTAATCATTTATTTATTCTTGGTAATCATTCCACAAATTTAAATTTTTGTTGCCAAAAGCCCTTATAAGGGCTATATGATGTACAAAATCCGATCGTGCAACCTCCTCGCGGTGTACATCGGGTAGCGCTGATGCCGACGGTCCTATATACTACCTTTGTTTTGTGGAGTAAATAGGGTTTATGGGTTGAACTGATTTTTGTTCAATATACGGCTGAAGTCGAAACGTTGAAGCGTTAAATAGCTTAGATAACGGGATATTTTGAAGGTTATGTCAACAACCTGACATGCTATTGTTTTTTGGACGACGGATTCGGATTCAGCGATTCCAAAAACATATAATAAACATGGCCTGACCCCCGGACTCGAAAAAATATTTTTTTTTTTTGTGTGGCTGTGTAATGAATTTAAACTCTTAACAAACAATTGCGTTTATGCTGTTTTATTAAAATAAATTCAAAATAAAATTGTTACAGGCACAATGTTTGTTTCTTTTTCTATCATACTTGCAGTCCATGCATCATACCTCGCGATTTTGGCGCGTAAAAGGCAATTATTTTCATAAGAATTAACGAAATGAAATTGGAAAGTTCAATCATTGCTGGCGGTAGTCAGCGAGAGGGGAGGGGTTCCCCTACACCCTCGCACCGAGCAGTAATATTTACAAAAAACACTTGGTTTTGAATTGTCACAGATTCATCTTTTCCGTATATCTTTTTAATAAGGTCAAGATTTGACAAATTTCTTTTTGCAGGTAGTTCCTACATGAACAATGAATCACAAAAACATTTTTTGGCGACTTGCGAAGCCGCCAATTATTCATATTCGGTCGTTGAAAATTTAATCCGCGGATGTCACGAGTTTTTAAGTATAAATTTTACTAAGAAATGACTGGCGCATGGTAAAACAGGTATGTGCAGTTCGCAAATACCTATCTTACCAGCAACTGTGCCTATATTTTTTTGCTTTGTTTTGACACATGGGTTATGTTTACATAAATGCAAACAATAAATATACAGAAGTAAAAAATTGATTGCTCAAGTTGAAATTATAATTTCAACTTGAATTTGAACTATGAGTTGTCATGAATTTTGTGCAGTGCATAAATTTGTACAAAGTTAGATCCATACTTACATTACTTAATAAATTTGTTGGATTTTACAAAATCTATGCTGTAGGTTTAGTTAATAATATTTTTTCTTTTCCCAATTCCGAAATTCAACGTGTTTTATGATAATTATCATGGAATTTTCGTACACACTGGTGTTAAAAAAGTGGTTAAGCTGTTCAATTTTGAAAACAACTGAAAATTCTTTGAATATTATTATATATATTTTCTGAAAATTGAAACTTTCCAATATAAACAGATGTGAATAAGTTTTACAATTATTTATTCAAAACTTTTTCTGAAAAATCGTCATGTATATATATATTTTATAACTTAAATATAGGTCATTCTTGTACTTCATTGTTCGACTGTCAGTCAAAATTTGTTGAATTCTCTAATTTCAAAAATTTTCTGAATTATTTAATAATAATCTTATAATGATTAAAAACCTTATTTGATGAATAAAATTAACGAAATTACATGTCTGCAATTTTGGTACTTACAATAAAAATGTATCGTCAAAATTGACGATGAATGAAATGTGTAATCAATTTTTATAGGTGTATAAATTAAAAAAAATTAATTTGTGTTTATGATAAAGAAAAATATTGTCAAAATTGATAATTCATAAAATGTAAAATTATCTTTTACAGATTATTTATAATTATTCATTCACTTTTGATAAAACTTCAAGTTCAATAAAATTGATTAATCAGATGAATTTGATTTGAAAAATGTTTCTTTAAAAAAAAAAAGTAATATATTATTTGGTTTCACAATAGTAAATACGTATTTTGAAAGAAAAATAAATTTGTGATTTAACAGAAATTATGGAAGTTGAAAAAAAAAGATTTGTAAGATGAAAGGATTAATGCTAAGTAACTTCAAAATTAGAGTAAATCAGTAGCAGTTGACAGTGATTTATCAGAAAATATCCATATCCGCAAAAAAAACATTTCCAATGTAAAACTTCGGAGGTGAGGGGTCGCGTCTAAAAAGCATACCAAAAAAAACCAAATCTTCCCTATACGCTCAGTAAGGGCTAATATCCATTAGAGTGAGTTAAGTGATGTGGTTTCTCATAAAAATTCTTCTTTAAGGTTTCTTACATTGAAATTATAACATGATCATACGTGGCAAATTTCATTTTCAAAAAATCTGGACTCGAGCATTTCCAGTCACTCACCTGCCCACTTTTCCTTACAAATCGTAATCTTTAAATTTTGTTGTTTTTTCGTTAATAACTTGTAAATACGTATAAAAATTGGATTTGCCGTTTTGAGTTTATTCAATGTTGAATTCAGAATGATTGTTATTCAGAAAAAAGGGGAAGCATAAAAAGTTGATTAGCATGTACACTAATCACTTAGATAGCAATAATATTTTATTCTAAACTATTGTGAACCAAAAATGAGGGGACAAATTTAGCGGTGCTTGTGAATTTTTCAAAAATTATAGTCATAAAAACATTATTGTATTTTTTATTGTCTTTGATAAGGAGCGAGAAAGAAATAGGATGGTGATTCAAAATTAATAATTTGTAATTGTGATAAAAAATATTGTATTTATCATTACACTATGATACAGAAGAAAAGGAAGGAATGGGGTGGCACTTCTAAATTAATGAAAATTTATGCAAAAGATCTATTCGAGATAACAATACAGTTGATCAAGGAACTAGTGTACATTACCTTTACAAGTCATAAAAGCGGACAGGTGAGTGACTGGAAATGCTCGAGTCCAGATTTTTTGAAAATAAAATTTGCCACGTATGATCATGTTATAATTTCAATGTAAGAATCCTTCAAGAAAAATTTTTATGCAAAACCACATCACATTACTCACTTTAATGGATACACTGTGCGACAAAATTAAGACTTTTTTTATATGGAATTTTGACGCTTGATTGTGAAAATATAGACCCTCCTGAATGAAGGTGCAAAGTGATTTGTTTTTCTTGAGTCACATTTTTGAGTAATTAATTATTTCAATAATTTTATGGAATTTCCGTGTTTGTCAACCGATTGGTTTGATTTAAAGTCCTTTTTATAAGCTTTCCATGCTACTGAATACATTTTTGCAATAATATTTACAAAATTTTCGCATTGATTTTCTAGACAATAAACCACTAATGATGCTTAAAAAGTGTTTTATTGCCGTCTCCATGGGGAACCTATTGTGCGGGAGAAGTCGTCTCCAGCTTTCCTATTTTGAGTCAGAATTTAGAATGTCGACTTGAAAGGAACGCTCGAGATGATTTCTACCGCGCAATAAGTTCCTCATAGTGACGGCTACAAAAGACTTTTTGAGCATCATTAGTGGTTTATTTTCTAGAAAATCAATTCGAAAATTTTGTAAATATTATTGCAAAAATGTATTCAGTAGCATGGCAAACTTATAAAAAGGACTTTAAATCGAACCAATCGGTTGACAAACACGGAAATTCCATAAAATTATTGAAATAATTAATTACTCAAAAATGTGACTCAAGAAAAACAAATCACTTTGCACCTTCATTCAGGAGGGTCTATATTTTCACAATCAAGCGTCAAAATTCCATATCAAAAAAGTCTTAATTTTGTCGCACAGTGATATTAGCCTTTACTGAGCGTATAGGGAAGATTTGGTTATTTTTTTGGTATGCTTTTTAGACGTGACCCCTCACCTCCTAAGTTTTAAATTGGAAATGTTTTTTTTTGAGATTAAGATATTAGAAAACAAACTCCTTACTTTGGCTCTGACAATCCTACCTGACTACTGTGAGTTATCATTTCGAATTACGGTAACCTTGCCGGCTTTTTCTTGTCTGCAAAGAAACTTTCAGCAAAGTTTATTGTATTGGAAAATCGTTCTCAAAAGTCATTATCAAAAGAAATCTCACTACTTCCTAAAGTAACATCTGAGACAATGGCAGGCTTTTACGAGGCAAGTTAACGCTGCTGACGGACGGGCAAGAATTGAGAGTTACATTTTCTTTCGAAATGATTCCAGCTATTGGTTAAATGTTTTTGTTTCTGCAAAGACTTCTGATAATTCCCTCACTGTAGTCACTACGAATCAACATGCTCCCCTTTTACTATTTACCTTCTTCCCGAATTCTAATAGCTAATTTCCATATCTAATCTCCCATTTTAAATTGTTTAACCTTGACTTTCTACAATCGATTTCCTAACACTCCCTGTGAATGCATTATTGTTTATTTTAAAAAAGAAGAATATTGCACAAAACCAATCTAAGTTTTCATTTTGAAAAGCGTGAACAATACTCTGAGTCGTAACTATTAATGTGATAATGTAAAAGACAGTAACGTGATAATGGTTTTTCTCGTAATTTTCGAATGCACGAACGATACAGTTTTTCAAAGTTTCTATCAAAAAAAAAAAATGGAATTCTTGACCTTGAATACACTAATTTGCGTTTTATATCAAAAAAATTGGGCAATGATTGTCGGAGATATTAAGCTGTACATCTAAAAGTTTAATAAATTAACATTTTGAGAAAGAGAGCTAATTTTTCAAAAATGTTTTGTGGATTTGTTTATGTGGTCATATACAATCGATATTCACTACTAAGAACACTAGTAAAAAAAAAAAAATTTTTTTGTCAGATAGTGTAATAGATTCTTCAACTAGTGTAGAAAAATTTTTTAATTCGTCCGGACGTTGCGAACAAATTAATTCAAAGAACTGTAACTTGCAATTTTTAATCAAAAAGAAATATTTCCGAAGCATCACATCGCAAGTTTATTAGGTAACTCAACGTGATGTATTTCTTTAAATACTGGAGAAATATATAACTCGATTCACCCTAGACCGTTAACTCTTGCCCCATTATTCCATGTATATACTTTTATGGCGGCTTTTTTTGCCGTTTAATTTTTTTTATTCAATTATCACGTCGAAAACTTTCATTCGAAACGAGCAGTTCGTCCAATTATTTCTTACACATCTCGCAAAAACAACGCGGAATTTAGGTGAGTGGCTTCCGCGGAAATATATTGTCCATTGCGCAAACCACCAATTGCGCAATAAAAATTGCAAGGAATAGGTATTTATCTCGAAGCTTAGCGTGCTCGCGTATGTTAATTTATTCTAGTGAAAAGTAACGATATATCTAAAGGCTGATCTTCGCGTGAAAAGTAAACTTCCTTTGAATCTGCCGAATTCAGCTCGTAATGCTCACGTAATTTACTAATCTTCGCTTCTATCGTCGGTCTTTTATTTTCTTCTAACGCAATTGCTGTTGATGTGGAAAGAAATTTTATCGCATCTTGCCTGCATTTCGCGGAATCGGGTATCGTAATTAATTACTACTTTTCTACGATTTTCTTCAATATGCGAGGGTCAAAAGGAGAATATGGCGTGTAAAGATTTTTGAAAGTACATACACTTTTACTGGATATAAGTATATCACTGACCTTATAAAGCCGCTCTCCTTATGTCTCCCGATAAGAAAGGTCCTGGGCCCGTCGCTCATTTGGTTGGCCCATGGGGGCTTCACCCACACCAACGTTTTGAAGTGTCCTGCATAAACAGCAGGCATAATCCAACTCTCTATGCTTATCTCACTGAAAATAAAAAAATTATCCAATGCTTATTATACCAACTTTAATCGGAAACTTTACCTGAATCGAAATCCTATCTTCAATTTCAACTTTTTCCACCGTCGCAGCATACCTTATTTTTTGAAGGTGAAAATGTTCAAAGCCATTAGTTTAGACTTTTTTGACTTTCATAATTGGAAACTGATGTAGCGCCTTTTTTTACTTCACTAACATTTTAACTTCAAATCACGTTGTCCAGTTTTAACTTACATTAAATTTTAATGCCTGAATGTAACTACGTTGTCGAGCAATGTAGTTATATTAGTTCACATATATCATCATAATTTTTATGAATGATTTTTAAATTCAAATTTTGTTAGTGAATGCGAACAAAGATGAAATGAAGTTAGGATAGATTCAGGCTTGAACTTAAACTTCATTTCAAATGTAAAACGCAGAAAAACGGTAATAACTACATATTTTGAAGTCAAAATGAAGTTGAAATTACATTGGCTGGATTAAGATTATGTGCCTTATCTTCATTTGGATTCATTGATTAAGGCAAAAAAATTGTGAATGAGTACAAACTTTCGACTCAGGTATATTGTACACTGAATTGTATAAGTTTTCAATTAAATGACATACCTAAACAAATCTTCTTTCTCCCAAACAGTTTCAGACTTCATATTTTTCGGGAGAAGCATATCCGGATGGGAATCCAAATGAATCAAAACATTGCCTTCGAACGGCAAATGCTTGGACCCCAGGCAGCGATAGATGAATGGCAGAGCCTGTAAAAAAATATACCTGAATTGTCCCGAATAATGATCGTTGGTCGAATTAATGATGAATTTTATAAAATACTCGGGATATCGCGTAATGATTATTCTTCAACTCTGAAGTTACAGACTATGACCTGTTTAAACTCAAATTCTTAAATTTCTAGAATTTTTTTAGATTTTTAGCATTTTCGCAGAATTTATTTTTCTTTATTACACACTGAGTTACAGCAATTTTTCAAATTTATATTTTTCGTTATCCTATTTCTTGATAATTTCAGCTTTTTTATTAAATACATATTACTAACGTTTTTTAGAAACGCCAATATTCAGAAAAAATTCGAGGAATCGGTAGAATTTCAGAAAATTCTAAGGAATTTCGAATATTGTGTTCATTATCAAACGTATTTATTTTTTTTTAAATATCCATAATTTGTGGCGTAGAACAAGGAAACGTACTTTACAGCACCAAAAATCAAAAATGAGATTATTATAATTATGAATTATTAATAATTCTGAATATGGAAAACTTTGTCTATCGATTGAGCCCACTCTCAAAATTGTAAGATTATTCTATTGCATTAAAATTTTAGCTTCAAAGTTGACCTGCTCGTAAGAATCACAGAGGCTTTCTATTTTCAAACTCGTTTTTCTCTTAAAGCGCCCAGGTGCTGTAGGTACCTTTCTTCGGTCCACGCCACGTATGTAGAGTTTTTCAAATTTTTTGAGAAAAACCTAGTGAATTTAAAGAGTTTTAAAAAATCACAAGAAACCCTGGCAATGGCGGTGCGACCGAGTTCGGTCGCAGTTCGGTTGTACTTTTCATTCGAAGATTTCTCTGTAAATAAGTAATGGAAAAAATCGAGGTAGTGCACATTTTAAACCTCTGATATTCACAAATGATTCCATGCACACTTACACGGTGGAATATTTTACTTCGCGAAAAATAATTCATCTAAAAAAATTGTATTCACGGCCACTATTCACGTACTTTAGACGACACATGCGCCACGTTAAATTTGAGTTTCCATTGACTGGCTGCTAAAAGAAGTAGGAAAACTATTGATCTTTTTATTTCTACTAGTTTTTTATCACGTAAACCTCACCTGCTTAATAGCGAATCGTCTAAATAAAAAACTATAATTACACGAATCAGCTGTCACTCGCCATGATATTTGCTGTTGGCAATCATGCTTCATGTTTGTATATATAGACGATTTGTGTTACGGCCCTGCAGCTGCAGAACAAGATGAAATGACAAGATTAATTGTCATAATATGCATTTGTCTGTATTGCTTTAGAACACAATCTCGCGCAAAGTATTGATTCGTGTTTTTTAAGTATTACGATGCGCACATTTGTTATTAATATTGGTGGCCTTCGTCACGATCGGTGATCGTCTTCGATCACCGAGCAGAAGCATTATTCTCATCAGGACCTCGGCGTGAAAACATCTAAAAATGAAATTCATCGTCGACTTTCAAGGCTTCTCTATGCCTGACAGTGGGGGAGCGAATAAATTCATCGTCAAGGAGCTTGCCATCATCACGATTAAACCAACCAACGACTCAGAGACGTTCCTCTTCAAACCACCATGCTCATGGTCGAGTCTACCTGCAGCAGTCAAGGCCAAGAATTCCTGGGTAACCGACAACTTCCACGGCATTCCTTGGGCAGCTGGTGATGTACCATACAACGAGTACAAGAACGTCGTGAACGCCAAACTCAAGAACGCCAGCTACATTTTCATCAAGGGACGTGAGAAAAAAGGATGGCTCGAGGAAACCTTGGACAACTGCCCTGCCATCATCATCATCATCGACCTGAAAGATATGGGCTGCCCATCGCTAAAAAACTTGCAAGCCTGCACGTACGTGAACTTACACGATCCCGTCAGTGGAGGTCACTGTGCCACTGAAAACGGTCTCCGCCTGAGGATGTGGTTCTGGGAGACCTATGGCATCACACCGTCAACGAGGAGATCTCTCCAACTCATACGTCACTAACGCTGCTTGAAAAATTTGGACACCATGGACATCGCAGAGCTGCTAATTGAATTCATCATTGGCTACCTGAGCAACGACATCGAATGCGCTTGGGAAAAACTTCCAGAAGAACTTCAGCTCGACCCTGAAATCACCAGCTATCGCTGATGCAAGAAACATTGGTTCTCAGTCGGGGACGCCATCGATGGACCACCACCATTTGTTCGCGATCGTTATCTTTGTCGACATCAAAAATTTGTGAATGATGCTCATTAAATAATAATAAAATACTGGAAGAATATAACACATGTACATTTATATTGAATAAACAACAACAAATTGATTGTAATTGCTGTGTTCGTCATTTTTCCTGAAAAAAAGTGTAACCATGGTCGAGATTTGAACCTACTTACCTTTATATTTTCAATGCTCCATACATTGATCTTAACCACCTCCGCCAAGGTGACACTTTGAATAGACTAGTTTAGAAATAATTCTTGTTTCGATCATTTTTACTCATCGTTCGTTACGGATCCCGAACATCGTTGGCTTTTTGCTTCCTCATTATTGAAACGAAACATTTTATTCTAAATTTCAAAATAACTTGGAATCTATTTCATTATGATAGGCTTGAAATAAAAAAAATAAATATTCATTTAAATCATATCATTTATTCAAATTATAGTTTACCTCATAGTCTAACAATTTTTTCTGCAGAACAGTATCCAAAATTTTCGCAGTTTTATCAATTCTTCGTTGGAATCTTACACGGTCTTGAGCAACTTGTTCTCATGAACGACGTCGAGCTTCTCTATACGCAAAATCCCCCGCGTACAGTTTGTGCACTGTAGGTGGGTTACAATCAAATGTCACTCGCTACATATTTTTTTGACAACGCCGCTGATTGGTTGATATTCTACAATGTGATCGTGTATAATTAAACAATATGCAGAAGTCGCAGCTGAGAAATTAGCCCCTGATTCGAATTCAAGACGAACATCAACTGGACCAGTGATCAAGGAATCATTTTGTTTAGCACAATCGATAACTACAAGAGGCGCATTATCTTTGAATTAAGTTTTTGTTAACAATGGTGCATTTTTTCTACCATGATACGATGATTGAAAATTCACAAACATTTCATATAATTTTGCAAACTGGTTGCGTTGAAAATCAAAGTTAAAATTCACGTAAGGATAACATTGTGAATTTAAATACAATTTTATATCACGCAAATTACATGTATCAAAGTTGCTTATGTTTCCAGTTCTCGCATTTTTTCGTCCAACTTGAAATCACACCATGACATATCTCGGCTTCTCCAGTTGAGTCGTTGTTTTCACACTCCATACATGCTTAGTTGTCTGAGGTAACAAAGGGTACTCGTAAAGCTCCCAGCTTCGGAAACTCATGACGATGATTGGATCAGTAGCGATGAAATTCAGCATTCGAATTTTCTCCAAGTCCGTTACTTTGACGTATGGTATTAACCATTCAACTTTGCTAATAGTTATCTTGTATTGTTCATCGTTCGCAGCAAGCTGTGTGATCACGTTGATGTCGCTGTTGGCTCGCAGAATGATGAGTTCATATTTTGCGTTGACGATGACTCGTTAATAATCTTCAGCAAATCCAAAGATAAAATTCAGTGGAATGCATATATCAAAATATTCATTGTCGTTGTTTAAACGTCTGGTGTCATCGATGATTCATCCAGCATTTTCCATCATGTCCTCTTGGGTTGAACTTTGCGCAACGTAGGCCTTCATCGTTGTTGTAAGACCGACATTCTTGATTCTTTCAATCACGATAGCATTCATCTCATAGCGCATTTCTTCAAACATGTAGCAGATACCATTGTTCACAATCGATGTATGTTCAACGGGGGTCACTCCATTATTTTTCGTCAATCTTCTGTGTATATGCAGCGAACTTTGGCTGGGTAACATATACGAATCTTGATACTGTATACTGATGCCGATTTCATCGTTGCTGTTGAACGTTGACGAGGCGTATGGCTGGTGTGCGTGGACTTCATACTGTGCTACTGACTCATCGAAGACGACCTTTTTTTTGATGGATAACATGGTATTAGGCAAATTAAGCAACGAATCTTCTTCGAATTCTCGGACCAAGACTTTTCAGGAACTGCACGTTCTCCGGTGTGAGTTCTTTGAGAGGTTTGCGATGACTGATGGTTCTTGGACATGCTGCTGGACTTATATACTTTCTGTAGACGATCCGCATTACTCACTTTTTACATGCAGTCTAATAGTGATAACTTCTCCACGATAATTTACGAGCTTATCTTCTTGATCAACAATACGGAGCAGCAGATGATGTATTGCTTGTACGGTGATTGGATGATATATGACGTGAGTTGGTACTTCAACGATCTTACATCTTGGTGGAACCACTGGAAAGAATTCGTGAATGGTATGCACTTTCTTATCGTTGATATAGGCTCCCGTAGTTATGTTGCACTCAACACGTAAAGCGTTTACAGCAAGTATTTTAACAGGCGAATCGGACTTGTGGGTGACGTTTGCTTCGATAATTCGAGAATTAAAGCTCAACAATTTACCAATAAAATTCTCTGGTTGAAAATCAATACTTTCATTGCATCGAATTTCACTGCGTAATGTACTATTGTTAGATCGTAGACTTAATTAAGTACTCTGTGGAAGCTCTTCCTTTTAAAATTTTGCAATATCATCCAACTCATAACTTCCTGGGGGTATCGTTATTACGTCATTATCAATGTAAAATTTATTGTTATCAAAATCAATGTTAAGTATTGAGTTAAATGTCAAAAATTCTACAAGCCCCGAAAAATATTTTTTTTGAGTAGACAGTTCAATAGGCGAAAAATAATTTGCCTCCAAAATAGACGATTATCCCGGGAGTGTAAGCGTTAATGAGTCCACCATAGCTGTTACTTGTAGGCTGATGTATATTCACTCGTGATCAATGGTTTTATGCAGTAGAAACTTGAGACACAGATGTCCACAGATGATTGAGTTATAAGGTATTTATCACAATTGTATTTGATTATGCTACCGACACCGAAGTAGCCCATGAGTTCACGAGATTGTTGTAGATTTCCAAAGCTATCGAAATATATGATTCGATTGCCGGTTTTTCGATAAGCGACCCAATGCGTCCCAAGACCATTTTTAGAATCCAAATTGATAATGGCAGCTTCAGCTTTCTTAGGCCCACTCTTCGGTAAATCATTTCTCATGTATACACCTCGGAAATGTGGTATTTGCAGAATTTTTGCATACTTTAGAAAATCTACACTGGTTAGTAGTCGGTTCAGTAGCTCTACACGTTTTTTAAATGAAGTCTCACGTCAGCTCCCCATGGTTTCAAGTACAATCCTTTTCCCACGCTGATTGATTTTATCTTGAGGTTATTTCGTATTGATTCCTCCAATTGCCGCTTGGCGGCTCTAGCGTCGTTGATGGCTTTGACGATACTAGCAACGCCATTTGCTAATGCTCCTGTTGCACTAAGTCCCGCGAAGACAGGTAGTAAAAAGGCCGATAAAATGCCTCCAACTTTGCTGGGCACCGGTAGTACACGAGGCACTCGAACTTTTTTCTTTCCTACAGCTTCTTTCACCGCTGCTCGTGCTGCTTTCAAAGTAGACTGTACAGAGCCGGTAGCTTAAGCTGCTATTTTCGCGGCATCTATAACTTTTCTCAGCGGTGTCTTCTTTTTCTTGATTGTCTTTTTCTTGGTAATCATTTTCAAGCCCATTTCAAGTTTTTCTTTGACATCTATGATGCTTGCTACTCCAAGGGCTGCAGTTTTTTCTATAACTCCGGGATCCTTGGCAAACGCACGTTCGATCGTTTTTTTTTTTTCAACCAATTTATCAGCTTCGTGTCTCACTGATAAGTTTATACGATTTTTTGAATAGGCAATGTCGGGCTCCCTGCAGGCTGCGTCGAAAGGATTGATTCCACGATCCCCACGAGCTAATCTTTTAGCAAGTTTGGTGCCTGGACTACAAAATTGATAGCCAGGAATGTGAAGTTCAACAGGGAGCTTGTTAATCAGTGTGTTCACGAGACCATGTCCTGTCACTCTCATTGCTCGAGAAAGACTGAGCCTCAGGCTATATAAGCCCCTTATTGATAGAAAATCGCGTCATTTACATGCAGGAAGTCGTGGACTTCAAATCGCACAACGTAAAACTGCCTGTCGTTAACTTTGACAACGTTGCAGTTCGAGAAAAAACTAGAAAGCGTCATGGCGTTTTATTGCCAAATACTTTACGTGCAATTACATGTAGACCATCAAAGTGTGGCAAGACAAATACTCTCTTGTCACTCATTACACATCCAAATGGAATGAGATTCGAGAACGTCTACATTTACTCAAAATCTCTGGGGCAGCCTAAGTACAAATACTTGGAAAAAATCATTACACCAATCAAAGGAGTAGGATATTTCCCATATAACGACAACGAGCAAGTTATTAGTGTAGAGGAAGTGAAGCCAAACTCTTTAATGATATTTGATGATGTGGCGTGTGAAAAACAAAACAATATACGTGCATATTTCTGCATGGGGCGTAATCGAGATGTGGATAGTTTTTATCTCTGTCAAACTTACGCACGTATCCAGAAACACTTGGTACGAGATAATGCTAATATGCTCATACTGTTTCGTCAAGATTACATGAATCTGAAACATGTTTATGATGATCATGTAAACACTGGCATGACGTTAACCCAATTTCGAAATTTGTGCGCAACATGTTGGGATGACAAGCACGGTTTTCTTGTAATTGACAAAGACAGCGATATGGATCAAGGACGGTACAGGAGAGGATTAGATTGCTTCGTATCTATAAATTGAAGTGACTATGAAACATCAGTATTACCTGAACCACGATCGAAGCGACATCATGCAGCGCAAAGATGTATTGCATCATACCATACAGGCTAGTGAAGCCATTCGCCGAAAACATCGTCTGCTAAAACGAGGAAAAGCTGCCGTGGAAATGTCAGTGAATGAAGTTTTCAAGCCCATCATTAATCCATTACAGTCATTGGCACATATAACGCAAGATGTAGAAATGAAAGAAGTGAAAAAAGAAGAAATTAAAGATGAGCCATTCATGCAACCGGAAGAAGATACATTCGAACTATCCCAAGAAGAGCCATCTGGTGAAGATTTTATGAACTTCAATCGAACTGTTGGTGATCATAGTTTTGCACCAAGTACCGTTAGTTCCCCAGCTCCTGTTAACACTCTGGCTAAATACGTAAAGATGTTGAAAAGCAAGCCTCAGCAAAAGAATCTCGACATGCAGTATGGATTTGGAAAAAAAATACCAAACAGTTTGATTGTGAATACAAATGATGTGAAAAACTATAAGAAAATCATCCGTCAAACTGTGCAGATAGAAAAAATCATGAACCTGACAAGAGCCTGTGTGGTGGTGGTAAAGATTGGAAATATCTCACGTATATCGCTGATAAGGAGATAAAAGGTCAATGAATGTTTAATATAGCCCACCAAGAACGAAAAATAAACTATGTGCATCGGGATGACCCAGCTGAACTTGTAGAACGTTTGCGACTTATTCTTGCGTCTCAAGCTGCTGGAAATAACAGTCATACTAACGAAATAAATTCAATGATTGAAGAATTGAGAGAAGCTGAGATTATATATTAGATGACTCGGAGCGTATAGCCTCATTCACACTCTAGACAATGTCGAGTGTAAACGTTTTCGGAAGACATTTAAATAAAACTCTTGGAATACGTGGTCCTCCTGGTATTGGGATTAAATTGACTGCTGACGGTCATTACGATTTGCAGAATAAAAAATTACTCAATGTTGCAAAAGGTGATAATGAAACTGATGGTGCTTCATATAAAAATATAATTGATCTTGGAGAAGTGCTGATACAAGAAATAAAGAAGTTAGAAAAGAATCTGAAAAAATCTTTTGAATCCTTGGCTAACTCTGCCAACTCTGCTAACTGCCAACTCTGCTAACTCTGAATCCCAACTCTGCAATCATTTCATCAATTCAGAGTCGTTTAAGACGCATCGAAAAAGAAGTATTTGTCGATGTGACACCAAAAGTAAATGTCATTTGACAATCATCCACCGTACAACATGGATCTCAAGGAAGCTCTAGTTGAAGAACTTCATAAACCAGCAAGAAGAAATTATCAACGACGTAATGTTGATATGCGAGGATTGGATGAAACATGGCAAGCTGATCTCGTCGACATGTCAACCGACGCTGAGAGAGGCTACAAATTCCTTCTCACCATCATTGATGTCTTCTCTAAGTACGCTTGGGCTGTTCCCATCAAATCGAAGAATGGACCTGACGTCACTGCTGCTATGAAGACTGTGCTGAAAGATCGTCATCCCAAGAATCTACACGTTGATCAAGGCAAAGAGTTCTACAACAAGGACTTCAAGACACTCATGAAGCAACATGAAGTCAACATGTATTCAACATTCAGTGGTATGAAAGCATCCATTTGTGAACGCTTCAATCGTACATTGAAGAGTAAGATGTGGAAACGATTCTCTCTCCAAGGACAATACAAACGGATCAACATTTTACCAGAATTGGTGTCGAGCTAAAACGCAACGAAACATCGTACCATCAAGATGAAGCCCAAAGATGTTACTCCGGATGATGAAAAACGTCTGCTCCGTGAAATCTACTCCAAGAAATATGTCAAAGCTAAACGAAAATTCCACGTCCGTGACAAAGTTCGAATCAGCAAGTACAAACATGTCTTCGAGAAAGGATACACGCCCAATTGAAATACCGAAGTATTCACCATCGCTGCTGTGAAACCAACTTATCCTACGACGTACAAACTCAAGGACTATCAAGATCGACCCATCGATGGAGGATTCTACGTTGAAGTACTCGTCAAAGTGAAATATCAAGATGTATACCTCGTTGAAAAACTCTCTCAGATCAAATTAGTCAAATTCAACTATTTTATAGTAATTTTTTACTATTTGAATTAGTAGGAATACGGTTACTGAGAAATAGTTAAAAATTACTAATTCAAATAGTGAAACCAGCTTACTATTTAAATAGTAAGAAATAATAAATGAATTAGTAGTTTTTCACCTGAATCATTAGTCAAATATAACTTATTCTTCAGTAAATTTTGTACGTGTAAGAGACAAAAATTAATAGTCCAGTGGTCAATTTATGTATATTTTTTTTTGGGATCTAATCCAAAAAAAATTTGTGAGGATTTCTTTTTCTCTCGAGTTGATATCTGTCTGACAAAATTTGTTTCATGAAAAAAATAAAAAATTCTAATCAACATATATATCGATTATTTAGCATTCAAGATAATAAAAAAAAGTTTCATTGCATTTCAACATGTTCTGTAACCTCAAATTGTAAAACTATCAAAATATCAAATACAAACAATATTTCAAAGTCCAAAAGCAGCAATACCGAGAATTTCTCCGAATCATTCAATTCAAATGTTCAATTTTTTGGATTTCGTATATATTGCTGAAAAAAGGTATCGATCGATCATATTTCATTGATCAACAAAAATATACATAGTCTGCGACAATTTATGTTGACTATCACCTTGAACCAACAAATTTTATCAATATGAAATGCCATATTTACCTTCTTTTCACCTGCGAGTTATCTTCTTCACTTATGAAAATTAACGTCAATTTAGCTTTTTTTCTGCGGATAATAAACAATAATGCATATCTCCGCTAAATGTAGTGCATCCACAGAGTCACTTAGAGTGTATATATAAAGTTATGTGCTGAACAGTGCCGATCGAACACGATCGAACAGTGCCGAAATATAACTCATCAAACAGAGACGACTATTAGATTAGTAAAAAAAATTTGACTAAGAAAATAGTAAAATAGCGCGACTATGAAATAGTGAAAATGCACGACTATTTTGAATTAGTGAAAAATTCAAATATTTCGATGTCAAATTTTTACTAATTACATAGTCAAATCTACAAAAATGACTATTTTGTTAGTAACAACACGTGTTACTATTTCAAATAGTAAAAATTTGACTAATTTGATCTGAGAGAGAAGTGTTACGAAAACGAGGATATGAACTATATGTTTAATGGCTGGGATTCGACAATACTCATAATAGTTAGATAAGTGAAACACATATGCAAGGTATAAATAAAACATTTATTCAAACGTATATCAGTATGTATACATTTTTTCACCCTAACATCATTAGATAGGCGTAGGACATGTAATCATTTTCAAGAAATTTTTATTTTAAATTTCTAACTTTGAATTTATTACAATTTTGAATCTATTTTTGTAACCGCTTGATTCACATACTTACATATTCACATATTTACATATTTTGTTGATCACGGATCAGTTTGCAATACAGTTATATTCTGATTGTAACTTTTTTGCAACCAGTTTTGTTTGGTCAACATCCATCATCATCGCTTCAATCTTATGATGCCTTCAGGGCAATGTGTCCATGGTATTCTCTTGGAGACATCGCTTGTTGTCGGAGGGGCTGAGGGGCTTGGTTTGTTTGATGGTCTGAATCTGATGCAACTTGGACCTGAAGAGATGCTGCTGTCGTTCCACTGCGATGTTTTCCCGCAGACATCTCTCGTAGTCACTCAAGTCGATGGTGTTCTTGACTACAGCTGCCTTGACGCCTTTAGCCTTTTTTATAGCGTCTTGACCATTGATTCGGACGCTATACATCTTGCTGCGGAGCCCGATGAATCCGGTCATGATTTGACCGTTGCACTCGTCCTTCATCAAGCCGACCACCTTCTTGTTGACTCGTGGAAGATTGAAGGAGTTCGATTCCATGTAGTCTGACGTGTCGAAACGATTGATGTTCTCTCGCATGATGTCGTAGATATTGGATGCAGTAATTTCGTTGATGAGGCTGTCGGTATCTGTGTACATGAGTTTGCAAGGAACAGTCTTTTTCATGAAATTCTTATGGAATTCGTACAAACAAATTTTTTGCAAGTCTAGGACAGCAAAACCGGTATAAATCGGTTTGTTAAGCATAACTTGCACCTCGGCACCGTGGGGTCCATTCCAGTCAGTCACCATTTTGATGTTTACGCGGTTCCTAACGTTCTCCATGGTCTTACCAAATACTGCGTTGTTTATGAGTTTGAACAAATTTTTTTTAAACTCGTTTTTGGCTTCTTTCTTTAAGCCGCTATTAAGGTCCATGTAGGGCTTCAACCATGCTGACTGTGAGAACCGGAGGACTCTGCGGATCTTGACGAGTTTCAGCCCATGCTCGAGAACCTGCTGCAAGTTCCTATAGTGGATGACGTAGTTCTTCTTTGGCAACAGGTTCGTGAGCAATTTGCTCTCCTTGGCTCCTGGTGGTGGCATCTGCTCTGGGCACAAGGGCAGGTCCTGATGAGTGTCATGAATGGCATCCGGGTATTCGATGTCCACCTCCAAAATGTAGCCGGTGTTGGACTCGGGGCTGACGTTCCAGTTGAAGTCCTCGTTGACATCGTCTACCCACTTGAAGCCTCCGTATAGGATGTACTGCGTCATCGCCCAGCCGTACAGGTTGTTCACGTCGTAGTACATGAGGTATTTGTCGTCTTCTTCCGGGTGGTAGTCGGCCATGTACATGTTGTTCGCCCTGGAGTAGCGGTTGCTGCATTGACTGATGCCGCCACTAATGCCTCGTTCAACGAACATCATCATGTCGATGTCCGTCAGCAATTCCAGGTCGATGCCTGTGTATTTGAGCATTGCGTCCTACATGAAGCCGGGCGCCATATAGTAGCATGCTGGATCCAACCTGTAGATATGGCAGAGTTTTTGCCTGAAGTTTTCGAAAACATCAGCTAGCAGCATGACGTCAGTTTTCAAGTACAAGTCCGAGTACTCGCCCAATGTGTTGATCCTGAACGTCTGCCACACTGTTTGAGCATGACTGTAAACAGAAAAAAAATTAGTTAGCACAAGACGTATGATAGAAAAATAATCATAACAAACTAACCTGTAGTCTTCCGCAGTGATGGTGCTTCCGCTGAGGTGACCATAGAATTGGTCGTGGGCTGGTAGTTCTCGTTCGTCGAGTTTCTCTCAAGAATCGACGTACTCGTAGGGGAAGACCTCTTTGCGTTGGAGAAGCTTGAAGTTCTGGTCGTTGATGCTGCTGAATTCTTTCCTTGTGAGCGGTGTTTCCTCCAGGTACGATGCCAACTTGTCAAGCGATGAAGCCATGAACCGGAAAGAGTCGACGAACCGTAAGTTGACATCGATATATTTCAGCCTCTTGGTGACTGAAATATATTTTTTCATGTTGAGTGGAAGCAGGCTGATTTTCCCTACGACATGGTTGGCAACGTCTTTGATGATGAGGTGTGAGTCGTAGTTGCTGAAGTTGTGGAACATGATGATGATTGTCCTGGAGTCCTTGAAGTTCAAGTTGCAAGAGTTGTGTACAGCTCCTCGGAAACGTCCAGTCAGGTGGCAGTGATCCCTGACTCGATCGGGTCCCAGTTGTTTTCCCCAAATGTGGCATGTTGTTGCTTCCCTGAAGGCTTCCTCTTTTTCGATGGTGAGGTTCATGTCCACAGGGTTCTTGTGAATGTCGTCGACGGCTTTCCCCAGTTGGTGAAGTTTTTCGGCGAACCACTTTGCAGGATCGGGGCCACAGGAGGAGTTGTAGCGTGAGAGATTTTCATTAAAGCTACACTTTATAAAGTATCCAACACTGCTGGTCTCGTGAATCTGCTCGACGTTTGTCTTCGAATTCGACTGCTCATCGATTTACCTCTATAAAGTTAGCACTACCACATGCGAAATGACAGATGGTATAAAATGATCAATTTGACGCTTTTTTGTCGTGCAAAAATAAAATTGGTCACGAAATTTGTTTTCCTTAGATCGATGATAGTGCCGATTTGGTATCAAGTTGGCACTACCAACCATCTTACATTATTCTGATGAAAATCTCGTCTCGTGCATAATTTGTTGCTATTTTGTCGTGATTTCATGATGCAAAAAAAAATATGCCGAAAAAAATTTTTTTTCACCTAATGGTAGGGCTAACTTTTTATCAAGTTAGCACTACCACCTCTTGAAAACGGTCTTTTAATGATCAGATGAATATCGTGTCTGGTGCATAATTTGTCGCTTTTTTGTCGTGATTTAGTCGTGCGAAAATAAAATTTGTCGCGATATTTTTTTTCCTTTAAATCGATGATAGTGCCGATTTGGTATCAAGTTGGCACTATCAACCATCTTACATTATTCTGATGAAAATCTCGTATCGTGCATGATTTGTCGCTTTTTTGTCGTAATTTAGTCGTGCAAAAATAGAATTTGTCGCGATATTTTTTTTTCTTTAAATCGATGACAGTGCCAATTTGGTATCATATTAGCACTTCCACCTTTTGTAAACGGTCTTCCAATTATTAGACGAATATCACGTCTGGTGCATATTTTGTCGCTGTTTTGTCGCGATTTAGTTGTGTAAAAATAAAATTAAAAGCGAAATTTTTTTTTAAATCAATTGTTGTGTCAACTTTATATCAAGTTAGCACTACCACCTCTTGAAAACAGTCAGTCAATGATCGGACGAATATCGCATCCGGTGCATAATTTGTCGCTTCTTTGTCGTGATTAAGTCGTGTAAAAATAAAATTTGTAGCGAACATTTTTTTAAAAAAAATCTGTCGTAGTGCAAACTTGATATCAAGTTAGTACTACTACCTCTTGAAAACGGTCTGTCAATGATCGGACGAATTTTGCGTCAGGTGCATAATTTTTTTCTTTTTTGTAGTGATTTTGTCGCGCAAAAAAAATTGTCGCGAATTACTTTGTCTTTAAATCGATGATAGTGCCAACTTGGTATCAAGTTGGATTTCCCTCATTTCGTAATATTTGGACAAAAGTCTCGTCTTGCATGTTTTTAACGCTTTTACATCCTGAAAAAAAAAGTTTTTCTCGAATTTAAAAAAAAAAAAAAATTCATTATTAGTGCCCACTTAAAATTAAACAAGCACCTAAATGTCTTTAGATGTTCTAACAGAAGTCTTTTTTTTTAAACCAATCGTTTTTCCTAAATAAATGACAACTGGTTTCCTGACGTACCCGAAAATGGCTTACTTTTAAAATTTGAATCGCCAAATCTCGGTCAATTTTCGGCCGATCTACCTCAAATTTTTTTGAAATCATCACAAAACTTCAGCGTTGCTAATGCTCTCTTTTAAAAATTTATTGAAACAAACGAATGTCCAACAGGGATTATGTTATTAATCACAGTAGAATTTTACAATTTCGATTTTCGACGTGCGAGAAACTTTTTTGTTTTCAAAGTTTCATCGAGCTATCTTTTTGTATATATCTCGGGAAAGATTTAAGTTTATTTTAGCCTGGAATGAAACTGATTAAAGCATTCATCTGTTATGAACTTGGTATTTTCGGTGAGAAGTTTTTTTTACCAGCACTCATTTCGTTTTATACTAAGACTCCATTTTTGAACACATGAGAAAACGTTTGTTCTGAATGTAATGTGATTAGATTTTTATTGAAAACAGCTATTATGATTTGATTGATTCTGAGCCATACGAATATTCATTTATAGTGACCATAGGTAGTTTTACTTTACGCTTAACCATGAGCATTTTATCTTCATGATAATTCATGAGATAGTTCACTTTGTTGTAAGCTATTGAAAGTTTCATGTGAACTGTCAAGAGTTTCATTATTTGTATAGCATCTCAAAAAAGTTCCAACTCATAGTAGTCTACAGAAATGTTTAAATTAAATAGCCAGAAAGAGTCAAGATTACGGTAAGCAATCACGACAGAAAAGCAATAAATAATGCGCGACATTTGATCTCCTTCCAAACATTGCAAGACATTTATGTTTATAGGAGCTAACTGGATATGAAGATAGCACTATTATTAATTTTTTGTAAAAAGTTGTACGATGAAGATGTTTTTTTGCACTACAAAAAAAAGAGAAATTATGCGCGAGACTAGATATCCATTGGAATATTGAAAAACATTTATCAATGTTTCGTTGTGCAAACTTGATATTTTGTTGGCACTAGTTTTATTTTTTTCGATACTGCGAATAATTTTATGTACGCACGACAAAAAAACGACAAATTAGGCACTACACACGACATTCGTCTAATCATTGGAAGACCGTTTTTACGAGGCGTTATTGCCAATTTGATACCAAATTGGCACTATCATCGATTTGAGATAAAAAAATTTCACGACAAATTTTTTTTTGCACGACAAAATCACGACAAAAATGCGACAAATTAATCACTTTATGCAATCTGTCATTTCGCATGTGGTAGTGCTAACTTTATAGAGGTCATCGACTTTCTTCAAGATACATTCGAAGTCTGCGTAGACAACGAATGGTACTTACTCAATGTTCTTGGCGTTTTTGAACTTGGGGATATTATTCTTGGGATCCGTTAGGATGTCGCCACATTTGTTAATTTTCTTACAATCGATTTCATGGGCATGCAATTTCTCTTAGGTCCTGAAGTAATGAAGGCAGCGATCGGAGATGTGCTGCTTATGGCTTCTTTTTGTGAGTTATGAGTTGACCAATCGGGACAAGTCCTTGATCCACACGTAATGGAACTGGATTGGCTCGTTGTTTTCTTCTTCTTCCGCGTCTTCCGGCTTTTCCTAGTTGACGTAGTGGTTTTGTATCAAGAGCAGATTCACATGTTTCGTTTGTTTGTTCTTGATAATGTGGATCGGAGCAATGATGAATTTTTCTTCGTCCTTTTTCTGGAGTATGTACAGGTTGATCGAGATTTCATTGAGTTTATCGAATTTTGCCATGTCTTTTGGTTGTATGGGAAACTTGATCTCGTAAAATCTCAATTTGGATTCGTGAGTTTTATACTTTGATAGACGTTCAGCATTTTTCGTTACAGGATACAAGGCTGAAAGCACGGCCTATTTGAAGCATTGATTGTCATTGTTCTGTACATTTATACAAGCTTCTTTTTTCTTAATGAATCGCGTTATTTCAATGTATGAGCTTTCTTTCATTGGGTTGTACTTGTTGAGGTTGACAGTAAGATTGACGATCCTTTGCAGAGTCCATCCGGGACCGGTATCTTGAAAGTCTTCGACACTGCTCATCAGGGAATTCTTGACGTTCTCGTTGAACCACTCGATGAGGTCTGTCGTTTGGAGAATCGGCTTATTCTTTGTGTGAAAAGCCTTGATTTCCGTTTTTTCCTCGTTGTTCTTGAGCACGGTGTATTCTCCTTCGAGAGTGGTATTAACCTTGAAAGCGATGTGTTTTTTCAAGGCAGCCTGGATGTTTTCAATGAATACGGTTCGGGCATCCTCGAGAAAGTCCTCGATTTCCAAATGCGTGTCGTTGATGATGAGGCCCGTGTTGAGAAGTTGCTGGAAGGCCGAGTTGACATCCTCCCAAACGAGACCTCCAGGGCGCAAGCCGGCTCCTTACATGGAACGTCCTCTCAGTAGATGGTTGTAGCTCTTGAGATTTTTTACCGCCTGGATGCAGTGAAGGCGGATCAATGTGTTGTTCGTCTTGGCCTGGGTTGCCAACTCCTCGATAATCTGCTCCGCTTCGGCGAACAAGTTCTGGACATCTTCAGTGTTGATGTCCTTGGCGGTCAAGAGGCGACGCTGACGCTTGCCGATTTCTTTAGCTTTTTCCATTGTAGCGCTACGATGTCGCTCGAGATGTTGTTGCTACGGTTTGTCGTTGAGACTGATGATTTTGCTCTTCGATCGCTCTTGATATAGGGCCTCTCCCCACTCTAACTGCTGCTGCTGCCGCCAGTGTCGATTTCTCGAACAAAATTTCAAGGGGTAATTAATAGGATTTGTTAGATTTTGAGGATTAGGTTAGATTTTGAAAGGTAGGTTAGATTTTGAAGGGTATGTCGGATTTAGAAAGGTAGGTTAGATTTTGAATGGTAGGGTAGGTTCGATTTCAAAGGGTAGGTTAGATTTTAAGAAGTAGGTTAGATTTTGAAGGGTAGGTTAGGTTCAACCTATTCTAAGCTAACCTATCCTCTAAAAGCGAACACGGAGGGCGACAACGGCGGTGGGCACTCCCCAAGGTCCGTGCGAGCTGTTATACCGGAGCGAGCGAGTCAACGTGGAGTAGCGGCAGCAGCAGCGGCAGCGATGGGGAAGCTGGAGCACCAACGGGGAGACCGAAGAAACAGCGGTGACGACGAATCCGGGTCCTGGAGCCAGCTGTTGATACGAGCGGAGCGACGGCGAATGTCAGGGCTCGTCAACGCAGACAAGGATTTTTGTCGAATTCCAATGTTGTTTGCAAAGGGTCGACGTTGGGAACGCTACGATCGATACCAAACAAACAACACAAGCAAACATTATCAATGATAATCAACACATACAAACTGATACAAACACATATACAGCGACAAGCGTAAAAAAAACATTTTGAATGATTTTGAACAATTTTCGACCATTGTTGACGTTGTCGTGAGTGAAAAATTTTCGGTTCTGACAAAGAAAATTATAAAAAAATCCAAGACCTTGCGCTATCAATGAGTAAAAATCTAATATTTAGTCATTTGTAGTGTGTTTTTTTCTATTTCAACATGTCTTGGCAACGTTATGACTGGTTTTAACATTTCTCATTGTTTGTTGTTTATCGTTGTCATTATTATCCTTCCAAATATTATGGTTATGAAAGGGATTTTCATGGCGGGAATTTCTCGGGTTTCTATTGGCTACGTTAAAACAAAATTCAAATCTTTAATTCCAAATGGTTCCTAAGGTCTACGTCAGTGTCGCTCTTTTTCGACCAAAATTTAACGCGGGCGTTGACGAGCCCTGGCGAATGTGGAGTCGAGCGGCTGTAAGAGTAGGTTAGGGAAAACCTAACTTAAGCTATAAACCATCACTTTCACGTGACCTTCTTTTAATTCTGATTAGTCGATCAGAAAGTGGTGGGGGGGGGTCGAAACTTCATTAACTACCGAGTCGGGGGTGGGGGAGCGCTCCTCCACTCCTCCGCCGCCGCACTTCAGGAGGAGCGAGTGCGCTTTCAAGTCATTGAGCTCTTGGTGCCAGAGCGCGAGCAACGTTCACTGCTCCACGCTTCGATGTCGCGCTACGATGTAGTCACTTCACTCCTCGAGCTCAATTGATTATTTTCAGCAACTACTTCTAGGCTTCACTTAATTCTTTTTTGATTGGTCGATCAGAAAGTGGTGGAGAAAGGGGAACATCATTGGCTACCGAGTCAGGGGTGGGGGAAGAGGAACCTCATTAGCTACCGAGTCAGGGGTGGGGGTATATTGGTTAGATATCGGCTGGAGCTCGGCCCGCAAAGTGAGCCCGAACCGCCCTACGTATACTACTAACTGAAAATTACAAAGAACTTATAGAAAAACTTATCTTTACTCGAAAAAACTTAACTTGAGTCCTACCAAGAAAATGGAAGAGAACTCCTCCCCGATCGAATTTATTTGTCTATAGGCTTTCAGATATTCTATTGGGTTTATTATAAAACCGAAATATTGATTTCAGACAAACCTGAAGAGGGATGAATTTGTAGAAACTTTCACGTTCTGCCAAAAACTCGAAAAAGAACTCCTCTCCAGTCAAAATTATTTGTAAATAGACCTTTGCTTCAATAATTCTATATATTTTTTAATAGACGATTGAATTTACAAAAACCGTATGAAAAAATAAGTTGTAGAACTCTACCTATTGTAGTTCTTTACGTATGAAAGAAGAAGTTGTAGAATTCTACCGGGAACTCGCCAGAGAACTCCTCTACGATAAATTCAATTTGTTTATAGATTTTCGCATAAACAATCTTTTTTTTAATGAGACTAAACTATTGGTCGTGGAACAATTTTTTAAAGAAAGAAGTTGTAGAAATCTTTGAGTTCTACCGGGAACTCGCCAAAGAACTCCTTTACGATGAAATTTATTTGTTTACAGACTTTTGCATAAACAATCTTTTTTCTAATAAGACTGAACTATTGGCCGTAGGACAATTTTATGAGGGAAGAAGTTGTAGAACTCTTTCAGTTCTATAGGAATTCGCGAATGGAATTTGCCAAATTTTTCGGATTTGCGAAGATTTTGCAAAAAATGTTTTTTGCCCATTTGCGAATTTTTTTTGCAAAGAACTCCGGAACTCTTTGTTTTGATCGTTTTCATCAAGTCAAACGTCTTTTTTATTGAAAATACGGTGCCAGCCTATATTTTGTTTTCTTAGCACTACCGACCGAATTTTTGCAGAACTATTGCTAATTTTAGCAAAGTACTCCAGAACTATCATAGTTCTACCGGGAACTCTAAGAGTTTCAAAATTTTTCCGAAATTTGGGTGCCAACTTCACGCGAGTTCAATTATTTGCAAAAAACTCGAATGGTTTCTATGATTGTTTGGTAGGCTAATTACGAATCTGGCGTTATATTCGGAAAACTTATTTATTTCTACCTCATTTTTAACAAATATTTGCACAATTTTAATTTCAGAAAGATAAATGCGTGGTCTGTAATTTTCTGGACTGAAGATAATGAATTTAGTATGATATATTCATAATCATAACATTCATTTTTATTAACTATTACTTGAAATGATTATGTACAAAAATTAGATTGTTTGGAAAATGCATATGCTTTTCATAGTTGTTTGGTCAAAACAGATCTTGCGTTAGATTTAAAAATTAATTTCATTTAACTTTTTTACCCAAATACTTGGTAAACTAAGTTTTCGCAAGATGCGTATGCCTTTTATGGTTTACGAAGAGGATTTATGAAACTGAATCGTGATTTATGTGGATGATTAGTAATTAGTTTTCTGATGAGAACTACAGTGAGGGTCGAAAGCTAGAATATTAAAATAGCACATCTGAACGATTAATAGTTTTTATTTGTGGCTCCAAGGATCACTTTATAGATAAATCAACCCTCAATTACTACAATGGGTAGTAATTGAGAGTAGTAATTTTCTGGGTAGAACCCAGAAAATGATGGAAATTCGGAGGTTGTAGTGATTGAGGGTGAATACTGTGACATGTTGGAAATCTAAGATTTTTAATGCATTTATGTATACAATAATAATATATATTCATGAAATTTCAGAATTTCGTTTTTAAGCTTGTTAGATTATTTTTCAAACAGAATTCCCATCTAATATTTAGTGTCGTAAACTGTGAACTGATATCAATCTTCGAAATATTCATAAGTATATCTTTAAAGCGAGAAATCGTTGCGCTTCGTATCTTAATTTTTAACAAATTATAATTTCCATTTCAAAAAATTACTTCAAAAAAAGAGAAAAAATTGTTTTAGTAAATTTTAATGAATCCCGCGTAAATAAACAAGTTATGACCGCAAGGAAAACAGAGATATCGCTTTGAAAGTAACCCTTTACCTTTATAAAAACTTATAGGAGATTTTTCTTCAACCTACATTGGTCAATAATTCAATAAAATAGTGCATTAATTAAAAAAAAGCATAAATTAGAACCATAAATTGTCAGATGAGCCAGATAAGTTGAGATTAGTGTAGATAACGCAATTGTCATGCGCACGCATGCGCTAGGGGGACCAAGCTCGAGTAAAATACGTTGAAAGTTTATCTTCTCTTACTCTTGCTCTGTCTTGCTCTGATCCGCTTCCTCAGAAGGAGAAACAGTGAGCGGTAGGGAGCCATTTTGGATTAGCAGGGGTAGAGGGGAACAATGTAACAATTCATTACATTCTCCTCGCTAACTTCCTCCACTCGGGTTAAGCTGGGTGAGATGGAGGAGAGGTCGGGTAGAGAGCTGGTGGAGCGAGAGTGGGCGCCACTCATATTTCATGATACACGGTGCCTTATGGAAGCTTGGACTTCCTGGCATGCGCCAGATAATAGTGCAATGGCCACCAGGACATATTTTGCTTGTTTTGGTATAATCAAGTCTAATTTGTGTTTGTGTTGTGTTTAAACACAATAATCAGGCAGTGAATTGAAGTGAATTGAAAAAAAAAAAAACTAAACAAAAGTTGATGGCGCATTTTAAATTTCCTGCATTGCGCATTATCTGAATGTTATCTAGTGCATGCTGCGCATGACAAGCAGGGTCCGTTCACCTAGATAGGAGCTGTGTCCAGAAATTTTTGCCGTGTTCTACAAGCAGACAGCGCTTTTTCTGGAAAGTGCTTATATCTATATATATTAAATATACAGATATACATACAGACAAAGTTGCAGCGTTCTGCAACCAGAGGAACTGTTAAAGGTCCAACAGTGTACCTGAACTTCCATGAGCTCAATGTCCGCCGAATTTTTGAGGAGTGAAGTTAGCAGAAGGAAGCTTTTTCCATATATATAGATATACTTGTACAAAATAAATAGATATACTTTTACATTATCTGCTGCTTACTTCATGATGGCACGATGGGACAAAGTTGGTGAACAAAATCAGCTGAAGTGCGGGTACACTCGGGTCTAACCAGTTTAACATGTAGGTGAACCGACCCTGATGACAAGTGCGTTATTTTCCACACTTTTCTGACAGTAAGTGTCTCTAATTTATGTTTTTCAAAATAATAGCACTATTTTTTTAATGTTTGACCGCTGGAAAATGAAGAAAAACATTTTATTATACAAGATCAATTATTTCAAGATCACATTATTACAAGATTACATTATATATTATTATTACAAGATACAAGAAGATATTATACAAGATATAATAACAATAATATTCTACAACCTTGGCTAACTAGTTACCACACTTCAGTGTGGTAAAAGTGTGGTAGATTTTTTTTTATTTAAATCAACAATTGTACAATAAAATAATGTTTTTAAGGTAAAAAAAAAAATTTGTTTACGTGGGAATGTTTTTGAAAGCAATAAATGTTTCCAGTCATGGTAAATAAACCTGTCAAAGTTCAATGAAAACTTGATGGCCAGTCGCTTTTGCGCATGCGCCACGAGTGCATTCCATTCGTGGCACGACCACTGAAGCAGTTACCGAGGGGCCGAAGGGCACTCTTGCATATTTGAATTTTGAATGTGAGATCTAATCAGAATTGAATAACAATTCAAGAATAATATGAAGGTTTTATAATAATAATTTTTCTATCTATTTTCAAGTTGAAATCTTTTAAATGTCTACATACTTTGTTTTATGAAAAATGTGATGTACCAAATAAGACTAATAGCAGTTTTTTTCTGTCATTCTTACACCCACCTCAGAACTCATTTTCTGAGTTTGTAATTTACTTGACGAATATAGCTTTGCTGTGTTTGGAATGTACATTATGACCATTATTACAACCTATACAAATTTTTTATAAAATATGTAAAATTTTCACATTTATAAAACACTCAACTATAATTCCATTCATGTTTTTAAATTTACTTTTTATTATTATTTATAGAATCATCTCCACCGTGGATTCGCAGCTGAATTCCTGTAGTGATTTGAGTTTTTATAAAGTTTTTATAAACTCCTTATAAAATTTAGGTATTATTAATGAAATTTCGCTTTTCTTATAAAGCTGCTTCATAAAAAGAGCATTTTTCTATAAAGTTTTTATTAGTTTTTATAAAGTCACTTTTTAAAAACTTTACAAAATGTTCATATGATGACGACATTTTTATGTATAGTGGTTTTTAAAATCTACTATATAAAGGTTTTATAAAGTTTTTATGAAGTGACTTCATAAACACTAATTAAAACTTTATAAAACATTGCTCTTTTTCTAAAGCGACTTTATAAAAGAATCAGAATTTTATAAAAAATACCCAAATTTTAAAAGAAGTTTTATAAAAAGTTTATGAAAACCCAAATCACTAGAGTCAGGTGATCCGTTAATAAAATTCTGCCCTTACAGAATGAAAAAAATTTAATATATCTACTATTGTGTATTTTGGTAATGATGTAACATTAATTACAATTAATAATTATAAGAAACATAATAATTACGCATGTATATATAATAATAAAAAATAAATTAATAATCATGAATGAAATCATTGTTTGGTATTTTATAAGTGTTAAAAATTTTATAAATTTCATAAAAAATTTGTATAGGCTGTCACGACGGTCATAACCAACATTCCAAACACAGAAAAGTTCTGATCTTCAAGCAAATTACCAGAAAATGAGTTTTAAGGTAGGTGTAAGAATGGCGGAAAAAAACTACTATAAGCATCATTTGGTACATCAACTTGGAAATAAATATAAAAATTATTATAATAAAAAAATTTTAGTATTACTAAATTATAATTCAATTTTGAATGGATTTTACATTCGAAATTCAAATATGCAAGAGCACCCTTGGGCCCCTTGGTAGCTCCTTCAGTGGCCGTGCCAGGAATGGAATTTATTCATTGCTCATGTGCAAAAGCTACTGGACTTTTACATCAGGTTTATTATTTAACTTGTCTAGAAATATTTTCACCTAAAATTTGCACTTAAAAACAGTACTATTGGTTTAAATTATATTTTTATGTTGACAAAAATTTGTCAAAAATATATTGTTTTCAAAAACATGTTGAAGCGTTATTCCATGACCTCCACATGTTTTACAAAAAGATTTTAAAGGCAACAATTGTTAAAAAAACCCACGTGAAATTGAAATTATGAAATTTTCTTTGACATAGGAAGCATACAACTGGTAAATATTGATGAAAAAACGATTAATTACTAAAATAAAATCTACCACACTTTTACCACGCTATAGCATGTTAACTCGTCCGCCAGGGAAGATAAAATAAAACTTTTAGCGATTTTCATTAAAAAAGAGGAGATATTTGGCAAAGTTCTAAACTGGTACCTAAGGGGGTGGGGAGGGGGGGGGGTACCTAACTAGTAACCTAAGGGTTTGCTTGCGCTCAAAGGCAACGCAACAAGGACGGACAAACTCTAATAGGGCCGCGACTGTATGTATACAGTAAGAATTCTAACCTCATCATGCGGCTCGACAACAGCGATTGGGATCTTCTTAAAATACTTTCTCGCCGCCATAATTTGGTGACGAACACGCACAATAAACACTCGCGAACAAAAAAACTCGATCACGAAAACGCGACAACAAAAAGAAACGTCGGAAAACGCGCGCGAAAAATGACGTTACTCCACACTGATGCGGTTTGTTTTGGTTGTTATTTGTGTTGATAAACGCACATGGACTTGTTCAGCTTGTTGATTTCGGCAGTCGGACAATACGTAAACTTTCGAATGAGCAAGAAAAAGCGAAACGGAATTTACTGACGGGATGAATATGTCAAGGAATCACGATGATTCTTTCCGAAAACGCGAAACATTTGTAAATCGGTATGTAACTTTACAAATTTAAACGCGACAAACGTTTTCAACGAAAAGATGCGCAGGACGCAGGACTGTCTGCGCACGCGCATCAGCTGTTGCATAATCATAATGTAAAAGTCATGTATATGTATTATCTGTATTATCATACGCCGACACACATTTGCAATTTTAATTAAAGCGCACGCGTTACAAAAAAAAAAAAAGAAAACAAACAAGAGGATCTAAATTGATATAAATCCTTCAACAAACCGCGATCCAATAATAATGCAGTGTAGCCGAAAAGCATTTATTTAAATAACTGAAATTAAAGTTCCCGAGCATTTTCATAACTACATTGGTAACAGTTTATACATTCTTTATGCTCGTAGATAACAAATTTTTTTGTCTCTGCCTTCCAGTTAAAAAATCCTTAAAATTGCACTTCTAAAAGTAAATTTTTAATTTGTTAGAACTTTCTATTAATTTCCTAAATTTTCAATCGCATGTGACGTTTTTTTGTTTCTAAAGACTGTCAAATTATCTTTATTAATATTTTTATAAGTCTTAGTTACTTATCAGTTTTTATATGGACTGACTCAATACGTATTGATTTTGAAAATTTTTATTTTGATTACATTATTATTTTTGAACGTGTATTTTTGTTATAATTATTAGTCAATTTTTTTTTTGTAATAATTTTAAAATTACATTATAATTAAGAGAATAATTTCTCTTAGACATTCATATTCTACGTTCCATGTTTTTAAATTTAAAATATCTTGTCATGTATTTGACGAAATTAGTATACCAATATGAATTATAAATCCAAAAATTATAACTCATAGCTGATTAAAAGAATAATTAATATTGTTTGGAAAATTTTACCTTGAAGATGGTTTAGATTATTTAAATTCAACCTTAAGATAAACTGAAATAAGGTGATTAAAAGAAAATTTTCATTGAAACACAAGAATGATCAAACTTTTGGATGGAAAATGTACAAATATTATAATTTACAAATGAAAACAAATTGATGATTTATGTTGCAGCAAAATTAATTTATAATATTGAAAAATCATTGTTTCTCGAAGAATTATCCTATTTCAAAATAGAATTTTCAAATCAGATTCGCTCATTCTCCAGAATTACTGACATTTTTCAAGTTGACAGTTTTAAATTTTGATTTTTGGCTAATTAAATGAAGAATACTTCAAAGTTGAGGAACTCTTTATGAGATCAGAGTTTTTTATTTACAAATTTTTTTAAACATAATTTTTGAATAAAAAATTTTTTGGAATAGATTCAAAATTTCATTCAGTTATGTTGATGATTTCATTTCAGCATGAAAGTATGTATTTTTTATTTTGCTTTGTTAACATTCACGTCGTCAAATTTTTCGACGTATATTTTAAAGTTTATTGAAATTAAAGTTCATCAGAAATATTTTGATTCCAGAAACTTGCAACAACAATTTTTTGAAAAAGATCTGTAACTTTTTTTACCACACATTCTTTGTATTTCTAAGTCTGTAATTGAAAAATCTCAATCTTGTATTTGTTTGGACTCAAAGACATAAAATTAAAATCAATGACCTCTTATTCTAAAGGTGTAATTTAGTAAACACTAAAAATATCCTATTTCCATATGTTATATTTGAATTTAGGATTTCAGAAAATGAGATTCGAAGTTTTATTGTATTAACATAATTCCAATTTTTTCAACGTAAACCAAGTGTATTATCTCATTTGGTAATGGCGATTCTTGGATGTTTAACTTTTTTAATCAACACAAACAGTAAATCATTTTCCAAGTTACAAAATCCTTCTTGTAATAAACATTGGTAACTTGTCCATAAATTTCAATAATTCACAAAAATTTGAAAATAATTTTTAGAACTTTATGAAGTTTTATTTCCAAGTTAAGAAACACTAGATATTTTCTCAAAAATTCTGTAAATATTGAAAGTTTTTTATTTTTTTGTAACACTATTACATTTAATATAAATCTTTTTTTCAAAAAAATTTATAATGTACTTCATAATATAGTTTACAATTATATCATGGTATTTTTATATTAGACTGTTAAATGTTTTCTTTGTTCAATCCCTTAATTATCTTCAAAAATATGAATTAAAGGAAAAAATCAAGTTTCTATAACTTTTCCAGTCAACTCTTACCTGTGGTACCATTTTTAGGCTTTTTTCCCCTATTTGAGAATAAATCAAATATTTTACAGCCAGAGAGCTTAACTTGCATTTTTAAGTCATTAATAGTCCTTGACTGCTTTTTCCTATCATATGAATTTTTTAAAATTTCGCTTCAGAAAAATTTTTTAAACTTGGTCATTATTCAAGGAAACGATGTAGTTCATTTTTTTACATACAAAAGAAAAACCTATATCAATTAATATAAATAATGTTTGAAAAATAACTAGTATTTCGTTGGTT
Source organism: Platygaster robiniae (assembly GCA_028476575.1). Lineage (NCBI taxonomy): Eukaryota > Metazoa > Arthropoda > Insecta > Hymenoptera > Platygastridae > Platygaster > Platygaster robiniae. The sequence continues at coordinate 12,197,618 of CM052019.1, read as the reverse complement.
ACTAATTGCAGGCTATTAGAATCATCAAAATGGTGTACAAGTGTCCTATATGTGACAAAGTGTACCAATCAGCATCTTACGTTGAACAGCATATCAACATTCACACAGGGGAAAAACCATACAAATGCAAACTATGCCCTAAGCGATTTGCTGTTGCCAGTTACCTGAATATACACTATTTCACACACGAAAACGAATCGTATAAATGTGTGCAGTGTGGCAAGCTATTCCAATCGGAAGAAACTTTTGTCCGCCACCAAGTCGTTCACCAAAGAGAAAAATTAAACCAAATGAAAGATTGTTTGTCCAAAAAACCTGTCGTCCTACTTTCAAGATTGAAAAATGTGGAAAATTACGAAACTGAACGACATGTTCAAAATTCAAAGGAAAAAATCCCTGATAGCAATCAAGTTCCTCGGAATGAAGAAAAATCAGATGTTGCGGATGAGTATGATGCACAAAGAATGGAAAAAGTAAATTTATTTACTTATCTATAAATTTCATATGTATACGAAAAAACCATAAGTTCTTATGACAAAACTCAGACTTGTTGGCAAATTAAATTGATTAACGATAATATACTATCATAAATCTGTGCTTTTCTAATTCTAATCAGGTATTTTTGTTTTGGGTGTTGTTTCAGTTGGATGCCTTGAAATTTGCTGTGCTGGGTCAGTTTCAGAAGCTCTCTAACATGTCTTCTAAACCATTTGGTATCTTTCCACTCGACCTTCCAAAGGAACTTCCAGAAGATAAACGTTTTCCCAGTTTATGGACCTTTACCTGTAAGATTTCAGCTGATATCTGAAAGTTTTTGTAACGTTTGAGAATTATATTTATTAAATTATCAGAGAGCTTAAAGAAAAGTAAATACATTGATGAATGGAAACATGGATTTATATGTCTGGCTTCAGTAACCATTCGTTTAGTTATATACGGATGGAATTTTTAAAACGAAAACTATACTTGACACTAGCAAAACTTTGGTTGTCATGCCCAAACTGGTTGGTCCATATTTTGTTAAAGGATGATTTTATTACTGGAACCAAACATTTCTTTACGTGAATCATGAATAATTTTATATACTATAGGCTTATTAGTCATTTTTACTGGATTAATATAACACTATAAATTTCTTAACCTTATAGTTTTCTTTCCAAATCTTTGTTAACATTATTAATGTCTTAAAATTCGATTAGGCTACTCTCAGTATTCAAAAATGTTCATAGAGCCGGGATGGATGGCACATTTGAGGTCGTAGAATTTAATTATTTGTAAATTTTTTAAAATTCTGGTCATTCTTTTCAATTTTTGTTTATTTCTGAGTCCGCCTTCGTTTTCCAATTTTAAGACAAAGAACCTTAGTAATTATTTTTCATCTATAACACTTAGACACAAAGCATTGATTTTTTTTTATGTTTAAAATGAAACAAAAAATTTAATAAATTTAATGGAAAAATCACTGACTCAATGAAACTGACAGGCAACTCACGAATTGAGATATTATTCTATTATTCAATTATTCTATTACAAATAATTTCTAGGCCACCAGTTGCCGGATAATGTGGATCTTGGCAAGAAAAAATGGGAGCTTAGATACGTTGACATGTTCAATTCCCTGAAAAAACCGTTGATTCCTCCATTTATAATGAGAATTGTTATGGTAAAGAAATATACAAAATAGTTGCAAAACAAATCTCGTCTCAAACTTTTCCTAACATACGAATTTGCTATCGCCAGCTATACCTTTTAGAAAATTAGTAATTCCCTTGCATTTTTTATTATATTCCAAATCACCAAAAAAAAAATTAAGTAGACTGCAAAGTACAGTAAAATTTATAAAATTTGTATTATTATTTATCATTATTATATATTTTTTGAATTCGAATAAGAATCGAAATAGAAAATCAAGCATTTCTACTTCTAGTTTTTTTGCAAAGTGAACTTATCAATATCAGTTTTACATTTTTAGGTGCTGGGAGAGGGTTTCCAAAATCTACTTATGAGTGACTGCAATGATGAGGATATGAAAATAGTATTGTTAACAAATGCGCAACAAGAAGTTATGGCCATTCTTTCAACTCAAGATAATGACAAATTGCTTAAGAAAACTTTTGAAGATTTTTTGTCTACAAAAAGCGATCACACGTGGCATTTGAAATCATTCTTTTTTGTGAGCGGAAAGTCTGTTCCCAGATTGTTGTTTGGAGCAAAAGCGATTGAGGAAACTATAGGGAATCTGAAAATTGAAATTTCTGCAAGGAGAGCATTGTCGCTGAATGCAAGCAGCGTTGAAATTTTGATGGAAGCTGTAAACGAGTACTTGAGTTTGTACCCAAACGTGACGCTGCTTGAAATTGGATGTTCTATAGGGCTCTTGAGTTTGCTTTTGGCATTGGTAAATACAAAATTTTTTCGAGTATTTTAGAATGCTTATAATAGAGTAACCAAAACTATGTACCAATTTTTCTGCAACTTAATTTATAATCATAAATCCACCCGTTACTTATAATTGAAGAACTTGAACGACATTTATTTTTACAGAAATGCAAAAATGTCATCGGACTCGATCAATGCAGCGATGTGAAAACCGCGAAAATAATTTGCGAATACAATAAACTCAAGAACGTTAGATTTGTAGAAGACAACATAAGAGACATTGAATTGATGTTCGAAGAACTCGGAAAATGTGAAAATACTATTGCGATTGTCGAACATGACTCGAGATGCGCTCTTTGTATGTATAGTTGAAAGTTTTTCCAAGTATAATGAGAATGAGTTAAAGAATTTATATTCAAAATTGTTTTCTGACAGATAGCGTAAAACATTGAGATCTTTTAATGTAACAAATTTAATATGCCTTTTTTCAGCTCCATTTATGATGCAGCGTTGTCGCGATTTGGAAAATATGAAACAAATTATTGTTGTTACACCTTTCAAAGACGATTGTTTTCCACCTCTCTTGACATTGATGGATTGCGACAAGGGAAGCTATTTCAAACCTACTCGGAGTCGCATCGTCGAACAAATTGATTCATATCATTATTTCAATTGCGTTATTTTATTTGAACGTATAAGGTTGAACTGAATGAATTTTTTTCATATTTTTTTACAATTCAAAAGCGATATATCATTGATATTCTGGTGGTATACAATGTTGCTTATAGTTGAGTTATTTTATTTTACAGATTCTTTATGAAAATAGATCGAAATTCATAAAAATGAAAATTACTTACTCTACGTTTTATAAATATACGTAGAACACTTGATTTTTGAAGTTATTTCTCAATTTAAACATTTATGCCAAAAATTTTGAAGTATTTCATACTTGGAGTCAAGGTAATTCAAGTTTCCATTTTGCATTTCAAATAGTAAAAAATTATCAAAAAACTACATTCAACAGAAACATTCTTTATGTTGGGATATTTAGTTTTATTATAAAAAAAAATGTACAGTTATTATGTATTTCATATAAATCCATGAAATGTGTATTAATCAATTGGAAAAGTTAATTGTAGAATAAAAATGAGTTTTTGAACATCGTTTTCAAAAATTCAGAATAGACCTGTAGTTCAAAAAACCAACCAAAGCTGAAGAAATGTTTTTTGTATTAATGCAGGTGATATTTCCTGGATTGAATTATGATCTTTGATTTTTATTATAATATAAAAATACATAGTTAATTCAAAAAATACCACGAGACTGACTAAATCGAGACTCAGTTTAGCGCTATTCACTTTTTGTGTACAGTTAGCAAGAATATTGATACTTATCATATGCATGAAATACTGAGAGTAGAAATATTTGGCTCTTTTTTTACTTGTGAAAAATCTGTGCAAATGCAACTTTTTGTTTTGTAATTATTTTTCAAGTGAATAGTTTATTGATGAAACTGTAGGCATTGTTGATTGAGGACTGGTTTCTCTAACTACTTATTTGAATGTTTGTTTTTATGTTTCAATAATTGTAAGAATATGTGGCGTGGACTGAATAAGGGTGCTTACAGCACCAAAAATCTAATTCGTGATAGTGATTCTAAATATAGAAATCTTGCTTTATCAAACAAGTCTACTCTTAAAAATGTATGATTTTTTTATTTCATTGAAAATTCAGGTACAAAATTGGACGGTCCATGCCACGCTTACGGACTTTCTCTTTTCAATCTAGTTTTTCTCTAAAAGCGGAGAGGTGCTGTTAGTACCCTTTCTTCAGTCCACGCCACATATACCTTTATGCTTTAATTACTTCCATTCCAGAAATTATATTGTACTTACAACAAATACATTTATATAAAGTACAACCTTCCACTTCTATCTATTTTGTTGTAAAAACAACCAACCTCAACCTGTTTGAAAATTTAGCTGTGAAACAGCAACAGGTTTCAGAGTACTCGGATAAAATAAATCGATTGATTACAAAGGGATCAATTTCAGTAGGCAATTACTTTATATCTATCGCTGTGACGCTGTAATGTGAATGAATCGCAATAAAGTTTTTTGAATTTTTTTTACAAATTTAAAAATTTATTTGTGACCTTAAACCTTGAAAGAGAATATGTTCATTTCTAGTATTTGTCGTGAATATTTTTTTTCTATCGTATTAAAAGAATGTCATAAATGACATTTCAAAGCTAAAAAGATAGGCATTTCTTTTTACATACAAATAAAGTAATTGAACTCCGACTCATTATGAAATTTGATAGACTTTTAATCTATAATTTAATCATAAAAAAATTAACTTTCAACAAGTCAGAGCTTTTTTTAGTTTAATTAATAGTTCTGAAGTAGGCCAATGACAAGAAATAATATTGCATGATTTGTAATTATTTGAAATTATTGATGTGTAAACATCTTTACTCGCGGGTAGCATAATAGAAGTTGAAATTTCCGCGGTAGACTGAAACCGAAAATTGTAGTGTTTAAGTTAAAATCTGTAGTGTCCAAGTCATTATTTCCACATCAGAGTAAAACCAAAATTTGTAATGTCAAAGGAAAATCTGTAGTGTCCAAATTTGTATGCAGTTTGCATAGAAAAATTTTATCTTCACACCTGAGTGAAATCAAAAGTATATAGTGTCCATGTAGGAAAATTTTATTTTCACCTCAAAGTGAAATAAAAATCTGTAGTGTCCGAGGAAAACTTTCATCTTCACGTTAAAGTGAAATTAAAATGTGTGTGTCCTTTTAAAAATTTTATCCTCGCGTTTAAGTGAAATCATAATCTGTATTGTCCAAGTGTGCAGTGTCACAGGAAAAATTTCATCTACACGTCTGAATGAAGTTAAAATGTGTTGTCCAAGTATGTTGGCCACATCAGAATAAAACTAGAATATGGGTGAGGCTCTGCGAGAAAAGGTGACTAATGCGAAAAGAGCTAAGGTCTATTTTCGATTGCTCCGTAGAGTCGAGGAAAATGCCCCCGTCCCCGAGGGGCACTACCTTCGGATACTGGAAAAGCTCGAGACGCCGAATCCTATACAGTGATTTGTCACAGTATAAAATAAATGTCTTTTTGGAAGTGCAACACGTCCACAAACGGACTGAAGAATAATATCTGGCCACTTAAAACTAAACGTGAACAAAAATAGAAATAAATCATTTTTTTCTAACGTTTCGAACCGGAAGTAGTGCCCCTCTGGCACAGAGGGCATTTTTCGTCGACTCTACGGAGCAATCGAAAATAGACCTTAGCTCTTTTTGCATTAGTCACCTTTTCTCGCAGAGCCTCACCCATATTCAAGAAAAAGGGCCAAACATCTTCACTCGCGAGAAGCAGAAGAAGTCAAAATTTCCACAGCGAACTAAAATGAAAAATGTAGTATCCAAGGAAAAATTTTCAGAGTTCAAGGACAAAATGCAAAATGTCCAATTCCGTCGTGTCGAATAAAAATTTTATCTCCACATCAGAGTAAAATCAAAATGTGTAGTGCCCAAGTTTTTTGTCATGTTGGACTAAAATTTAAATGTGTAATGTTCAACAATGTTTACCCATCCTAGGACAAGTGCCCGCACTATCTGTGTTTTTCTAATGTCAAGATTCATACACTTGAAAAACTTTAAATTAAAATTGTAAAATGATGGTTTTTATATTTTCAATTATGCTCTATGAGCTTATGATTAAAAAGATGTAAAGCTAAAAGGATAGGATATGTATGATTTTATTACTTTGTGAAAGATATGAAAATTAAATGCAGTGAGTTTATTTTGATAAAATTAAAATCTTATATACAAAAATATAAATCGAGTCAACAATCAATCAGTCGCTTTTTTTCATTTTGATTCCTTTTCGTTCAAGGTCTGCGATCGCTTCCTTTATTTGCTGCAACAAAAATGAAAAAAAAAAGGGAAAATAAGCATTGATTGATGATAGTATAAAAAATTTATATCGTAAATTTTACAAGTATCCATTGCAAATATATTGGGTAATATGAAACTATTATCAAAAAGTTTTATGATGTTACCTTTTTCAGTTCCACAGCCGCATTCTCACAATCGTTAAATGTAAATGTCCTGTAGAGAACTATGGATGCTGCGTAAAGTCCAAAGAGAAATAGGCATATCACAGGAAGCCATATAATCGCGAACTGCAGTTCTATATCCAAGGTTTTGTGAACTTCTCCCAGTATTATTGCAAGCCACAATCCTCCTGCTAGAAACCCACTTAGAAGCCATTCCATCAATTTTGTCATCTTAAAAATGAACATGTTACATTAAGAAAAATTCCAAGATAGATTTCTAAATAACTAGGGCCGAGTTCTTAAATCTCAATATTATACTTGTAAAAATTTTGTTTGCTCATGGTTCTAGTATTCTCTGTTCATTTAAACCAAGAATTTAAATTTGAAGTTTCTCTTTTGCTGAATTAACATTTTAATGAAAATTGTGGTCATTTTCTTCAAATGTCTGAGTTTTTCATGTCTGGGCTTTTGGTTCTTGCAGTAAGAAAAAATTTTTTGGTTTAAATTAAAAACTTTTCGTTCACCAAGAGGATATTATAGTTATAAACTAGCTCACAAAAATTCAGGCTATTAAGATAAATGGTTTTCGAGAAACTGTGCTCACCACATACATGACATGCTGAGAGGAACAACTGAACATGTATAGACAGAAAACGTGAAGTTTTACATTCATCTGTCTCTTACTAGTTTGGTTTTTCCTCTCAGCCTTTCACATGTAATATACAGGGCTCATCGGGCTCTTACAGAGCTTTTGGATAATGGGTTTCCAACATGGCACATGGATCGATCCATTGCATTGTATATCTATATGTGGCATGGAACGAAAAAAGTACCTTACAGCACCTAGGAGCTTTGAGAGAAAAACGAGTTTGAAAATAGAAAGTCCCTATGATTCTTACAAGCAGGTCAACTTTGAAGCTCAAATTTTAATGCAATACAATAATCTTGCAATTTTGAGAGTAGGCTCAATCGATAGACAAAGTTTTCTATGTTCAGAATTATTGGTAATCTAATTTTTGATTTTCGGTGCTGTAAGGTATGTTTCCTCGTTCCACGCCACATATATATCGTAATTATAATATGACAGATTTTTAGTTCAGAGGGATCTACGACACGGCCCTTTTTTGACAGTAAAATAACCGGTGAGCCGACAAGCCCTGGTAATATGGCTCATTGCGAGAAATATTAGATTTTTGACGCAATTGCTGTATAGCTCCTAGGTACGAAAATGTTTTTCTGGAAAAATTTATTTAATACCTCATGACATTATACATAAATAGGGGATAAGTTTTTTTTTTTTTTTTTTTCAAAAATTTTGTTAAAAAAAAAAATCCCGAAAATGCATTTTTTTTTTCAAGAACAAGTGTATGTAACCCCTTAAGGTATCACCTCCATAAATTAAATTTTATTTAGGATTTTCATGAAAAAAATGTACATGAAAGATATAAGCGTCCTTATTTACACCTGCAAAATTACAACTCGTTTTACTGTACCGTTTTTTAATAAAAGATTATGAAAGTTTACATGTAGCCTTATGGGCAGAAGCAGTTTTTTTAAATTTTCAACTGTACCACACTTAGGATTTCGGTAAAATTTTTTTCGTTGGTACATAATAACTTACTTTGTGAAATGTTTCAAACAGAACGAAAATTTACTGTACCGTTTGGAAAAAGAAAGTAAAAATGAAACAAATTTGACACTTTCTGCATCGAGTCGATAAACTTAGCAGCAGTGTATTCTGTCTGATTCTGACCGATGTTCAAGCGTGTTGACGTTTCTAACAATTTTGAAAATAATAATATAACCCAATATAACTTATGCAGTGGTGATTGGTTTGACGGTGATATAATTTCTTTTGATTTTAATTTTTTGGCTGAGTTTAGTAATTTTCATTATGCAATTGGAAATATATCTATTTTTATTTGCTGTCAACATGCTTTTGAGGTTGGGTTATTGTTTATTATTCACAAAATAGAATCATATGAAATATGAGGTTAGTTTCTCGCTCTGATAGAAAAGACAACGCAATGCAACGTTGCTGCTGTCAAACATAATGCCATGAACTGAAATTAGCTAAAACCAATTGACTTTGCAACTATATTCATTCATGGAAGTAATACCTTAATGTGGTTCTTGCACTTGAAAGAAATGGAAGTTAGTCACACAGTCTTGCTTGGCCAACTTCATTCAGCTCCATAATTTTTGTTCATAGATTTGGCAACATTGTAACTGTTTTTTTATATCCCGCTTAGCGTATGTAAATAAGTAAATATGTTTACATGTGCAGCTGTAGCCATAATTCACACATGTAGTATTTTTTGTGATTTGTTTCAAATTTTTTGAATAATATAAATACGTCAAAAATATTATCATTACATCTTTCAAAATGCGGCGTTGCCAAGCGTACCACCTTAGTTGCATGGTCTGTTCAAAAGTGACAGTTGTATGTTTTTTTTTGTAGGTTTCTCAAAAAATAGTTTGGTAACACTTGTTGAAATGCTTCAAGGTTAATTTCAATAATACAAGTAATTTTTATTAATTTTTTCAGCATTTATTATAGAAAAGTTTTTAAAATACTGCGGAAATGCAGGATTTCCCATATATGTGTGTTAATTTCAAAAAATTATAACTCAAAAATCAATGCGGTAAGCAATTATGAAATTTTTACCATTGTTTAGGTACAATATCTGTGGCTTCCCACTATAACCGAGAAAGTCACTTTTGCCATAGGGCTCAGTTTACATGATATTCTGATCAAATTTTAAACGTTATGGCACAAGTGACTTTCTCGGTTATGGCAGAAAGCCACAGATATAAAGATTGGTAATACTTGGGAATTCCGGCTCCAACTGGAAATGGCTCAAAAATAATTTATTTTTTTCCTTTTAGGGGTTTTTTTGATGTTACAAGTTCTGTAAATGCGAGGCCAAGCAAAATCATAAAAATTTTTAATTGTTTAGGTAGAAAAAAAAACGGAAAAAAAGGAAATTGAAAATGTTGTTTCTTTTGGTCAAACCTGGAAGGTTTCTTGCAACCTTAGTTATTAATCACTGTTTTTTAACACATTTGAAGACTACTACGGTTATTTTTATGAAGGTTAGATGTGGCTCTTTAGGATTAATTAATAATACGTTCCTACAGAGCTGCACCTAACCTAAAAAAAATAAATTATTTTTGAGCCATTTCCAGCTGGAGCCGGAATTCCCAAGAATTACCTAAAGATCGAACTCTCAAATTTTCAAGAAAATCTGTAGAAAATTACTCAACTGCAAGTACTACCTTAAGGATTTAAATCCCAAACATCAAAAATATAACTATATTTATGAATTTATTTGACAGTTGTTTGGACACGTTTTGTTTATTTTAATTTGTACAAGAAAACGAAAATAAAACTATATATTTCTTTATGTATCGTATGTATTGAAGGAAATCAATTTTATTGAGTTTTCTAAATTTACTTACATTTTTTTTGAATTACGAACTACAATGATACCAGTCATTCAGTCATATTTACCTTGGACATGCACTCCAATTGTTTACTGCAGTTTACTGTTGTTGTTGGTTGTTGTCAACTGTTGTTAATTGTTGTTTACTTTACCATTGTTTACAACCGCCGTGATATTTTGTGTGCAATTGTGAATTTTCATGTGTATAAAGCCAGCTTCACACGATGCAATTTTTGCTGCTGGATTATCCAGCAGCCAATCCAGCACAGAAAATAGCACCGGTTCTATCGGCTATCACGGAAACTTGCAGTTCAACCAGCAGCTTACCCCCACCCCCACAAAAAATGCCAATCCAGCAGAAAATTTGCATCGTGTGAAGCGGGCTTAAGAATTGTACATATAAGGAATAACACTGCAGAGTAAGCAGAGTAACACAGAAACTGACAAACGACAGAAACTGACAGAATCAGAACACATGTGCACGTGTTCTGATTGGTTCTGATTCTGTATAAATATTTTCTTTTGTTCTTGTCGAGTTTGTTTACAATAATTCCAATTATTCAATGATTCAATTCAATTTATTCAACGACAGATGTTTTCACACGTGTCATATTTACTTTGAAACGTATTGAAACGTATCGTATGGTTTCTTCTGATATACATACAAGTTATATTCAAATTTATTTAAAAGGTTGAATTGTTCGAATTTCATGGAACTATAGTTCCAAAATATTTATAGTTCCTATAATATTTGGGTTGAAAGAGGAACATTGGAAAAAAAAGTTGACATCTCTCACATTGCGAGAGAAGGCATACAACTTTGTTGCTAATTGTCGAGAACTCAGTGGCATTATTTTTTGAATTTTCCAAAAATGTCTGGTGAAAAAAAAATAATCTTGGTCACCGGTGGATCGGGGCTTGTAGGAAACGCTATAAAATCTGTTGTTGAAAACGACTGTCAAACTGAGGAGGAATGGATTTTTCTGAGATCTTCTGATGCGGATTTAAGGCATAAAAACTTTTAAATGTCTGTGGCTTTCCGCCATAACAGAGAAAGTCACTTATGCCATAAGGCTCATTTTAAATGATATTCTGATGACATTTTGAACGTTATGAGATGTGAGACTTTCTCTGTTATGGCGGGAAGCCACAGATGTATTTGTGAGGCGATCCAAGAAAAGGGACCTACTATCCAAAAAATCGTTTTTCCGATTATGAGTGATTCTATAAGTTTTTCATCCAATCTTCAATTATGTGCAATCAGAATTTGCTAACTTTGATTTTTTTGCAAGCTATGAATTTTTGAAAATCTTTCATCCCATTTACCGTTGTGTATTTTGATTCATTCAATCGCTTGTCCTGTAAAATTTGCTTTTTGGATAGTAGGTCCCTTTTCTTGGATCACCTCACATTTTATTACAAGTTATTTTTTTTGATAATAGCTAGTATTTGTTATTCTTCCATTATTATTGTGTGAGAAAAATGAGAAAAATCATGTAAATTTATAAATTTTTGTAATAATTATTATTTAGTTTGAATTTATAAATTGAAATTATTAAAAACATAAAATGCTTACAATTATTTTTTACATGCATATTTCATTTCAAAAATAATTTTTTTGCTGCATGTTGATAAATATTTTTCCACTAAAATATTAAATTGATTAAATGTTAAGCAAATGGAACACTTGAAAAAAACTTTACTTAACCAATTCCTTATGTTTAAATTATTTTTATCAATTCCAAAGTGTTTTTATCATATTCTCTGATTACAATCTTACAAAAGTCGATCGTTTCGAATATTTAATAAATTGAATGAAATGTATTCATGAAATCAATTAATTTATAAAATAAATAATAAGAATAAAATTGAAAATTAATAAAAATAAATATAATTAATAATAATTTATAACTTTCATAAATTATGATTATTAATTTATATTATTGAAAAAAGTAATTAACCATCAATAATAATAAATAATAATGAAAATAACTAAAGTAATAAGTCATATTAAATAAATAGAATACAATCAAATTAGAAAAAATTGATCAGAAAACTTTACTATCAATTGGAAATATTAGTTTTTGGATCGTTATTAATGTTATATGAAATTATCCACAAACTTGACAAAATGGAATTTTTTTTAATTATATAGCGATTCGCAAAAACACATCTACAGATCTTGAGCAAAATCATTTACTCAATGATTTACAAAAATATACAAGTTTTTTTAACTCGCAAATGATCCCATTAATGTGATGAAATAGCATTTTCAATCAAGAAAGTTGAACATCCTAAGCACGAAATAGTTGATAGTAGTAGAAATAAATTAAATAGTGCTGAAATATTTCATAGAAAATAATACAGATTTTCAAAGCTATTTGAAACCTGTCACGGTGTGCTTGGACAAAGTTTAACACAAAGGTTCCCCCCCCCCATAAAAAATTTTTTATTTATCTATTTTATCGTTATTTTTGAATATTTCAAGCAAAAATGAAAATAATCCCCGGAAGAAATAAAGGGAAAACCTAATTTTTGTGAACTTTTTTGAGGTTAATAGCTCAAACTCTCCACAAAACAATGCCACATCAAATTTTTAAGGCTCAAAATCTTTCGTCGTGTACAGTCAACAATATTCATTGAATTATACTACATATAAAAAATATAAATATCATCATATGCAGAAAATCGCAAAAAACCATGTTTTTTGGTGTTCTCTGACACGAATCACTACATTTACCAAACTTTCAAGTATACATTTAAGAATTAGTAAAAAGCTTATCGAATTATATGCAATTTCATTTTTGATCAATTTAATATCACTTGTTGTTAAGAAGATATAGCTTTCAGAACATCAAAAAATATAATGAAAAAATGTTTTTAGCTTGAAATTCGCTCTACAACTTATTAACAATGCAAAATATCGTTAACACATGCAATTATATTTTAAAGAGGACTAAATTACCAAAAAACCAGTACAAGTTTTATTCCCAAATGATGAATTGAGCCTGAGACACAACACTAAGAATATGGGAGTGTACCCAAGCAAGCTATTGCGTACATTATGCATTTATTTCAAATCTATGTTAAATTATGATTTTAACTGTTTTAAGCGTAAAAGTTGATGGACGACATTGGAATCACGTTTAAGTTGCAGATTTAATGCTTTGGACTTCAGTTTTGTTGAAGGGTCATCTGTAAACCAATTTTGTATAATACTAACCAGGAGTTGACTGATATGCTTGTTGTAAAATAATCACGTAAAAATTATACATAATTATACTGAAAAAAAGTTTAAAAAAGTATCCATTGTCAAATATTGCAGAATAAATGTTCTGATTATTGAAATTACAATTCTAAGAGAGTAATTATTAAGAAAACTTATGACGCCCTCTGACAACCCTGCGCCTACAGTGGCCAGAGAACATACCCATGTTTTGATCGTTGTATCTCCGGCTCAATTCATCATTTGGAGATAAAACTTGTACTGGTTTTCTGGTAATTTAGTCCTCGTTTAAGTATAATAGCATGCTTTAACGATATTTTGCATTGTTAATAAGCTGTAGAGCAAATTTCAAGCTAAAAACATTTTTTCATATTTTTTGATGTTCTAAGAGCTATATCTTCTTAACAACAAGTGATATTAAATTGATCGAAAATGAAATTGCATATAATTCGATAAGCTTTTTACTGATTCTTATATTTATACTTGAAAGTATGGTAAATGCAGCGATTTGTGTCAGAGAACACCAAAAAACATGGTTTTTTGCGATTTTCTGTGTATGATGACATTCATATTTTTTTTTATGCAGTATAATTCAATGAAAATTGTTAACTGTACACGACGAAAGATTTTGAGCCTTAAAAATTTGATGTGGCATTGTTTCATGGAGAGTTTGAGCTATAAACCTCAAAAAAATTCACAAAAATTAGGTTTTCTCTTTATTTCTTCTTAAGATTATTTTAATTTTTGGTTAAAATATTCAAAAATAATGATAAAACATAAATAAAACATTTTTGATGAGGAGGAACCTTTGGGTTAGACTTATCCAAGCACACCATGCTGTGATACTCATTTCTGAAAAAATATTTCATCAATTTAGCAGTCCATTTTGATGATCACAAAATGTTCGCACACAATGTTACAGTTTTTTAGAAATTTAGTCTATCAAAAATTTGAATTTTAATATATACTGAGGTAAATTTTCCTTAAATTTTTAAATATGTTAAAGATACAATGGGTTTAAAAATTAAGAGATTATAATAAACGGAGAATCAAAATTTTTAATGCATCTGTAAATGGCCAAAAACTGTAAAATACATTCTTTCAAATTTCAATTCTAAATCAATTCGCTTTATTGTTCAATTCTGTTACATTGGAATTATGTCTTGGAACCAAGAATTCCTTTTACTCAAATTTAAACAAACTAGAATAATGAAAAACGTCCTATTGATCTCTCGGAGCCACGATTGAATATGAATTAAATAATCCTCAAATATTCAATCGTGGCTCCGAGAGATCAATAGGACGTTTTTCAGCATTATGGAATGGAGCATAGAAACATTTTACAAACTAGAATAATGATAACTGACTAACTTGGACCTAATAAATCAGAGTAATACACTCCAATAACAATTATGGCCAATTATAGTTGAGTAAATATTTAGGCAATTTATGACTGCAAGTCAAAAATAATAAAATGATTGAATCATGTGGTTCCAGAAAACAACAATTTTTCAATTTTTTTCTTTTGCATTATTTTTAAACAAAAAATTCAAAGCTAGTTGTTAGCAAGCTTCATCAAAAGTCATGCATTATGAAAGTTTAAAAAATAATTGATATTTTTTACAGCATTTTTCTTAAATGAAAAATCCACGAACTTAATAATTCATCAATACAAAATTTGCATTTACATATGTACAATTAAAAATTTATTTTCATACATTAGACGAGAATGTTATTGAAAATGTTTCCACATTATGAAAAAGGTTATCAGTCATTCAACCTGAATAAATCAAAAGCACGTGTTGAAGTATTTATATTTTTTTTATTAGTGCAAGTTTGAAGAATTTGTTATTCTTGATTCAGCAACTTTAAATGATTAATGAAAAAATGTGAGAATAATATATACAGAGTATCTTTGAAAAATTGTTCTTATCCATACCAAAAACATAAATTTCTGTCAACGTATATTTTGGTTGTAGTGATAAATCTCAGACGGAAAAGCTGTTTGAAAAATACAAACCGACCCATGTCATACATTTGGCTGCAATGGTTGGCGGTTTATTCCACAACATGTCTCACAATTTGGACTTCATGGTAAAAAAACAAGCTTAGAAAATATGCTTCTATGATAAATTGTTAAGTATACAAATATCTCTTGAAGTTTTTATGTTTCAGCGTAAAAACCTCCACATCAACGACAATGTTCTGCACACTGCTCACGAGTTTGGCGTTATAAAGATCGTTTCATGTCTTTCGACTTGCATTTTTCCAGACAAAACGACATATCCAATCGATGAAACAATGGTAATCATAGAATTTCAAATGCTAGTAAAAGTGTGTAAATATGAAGTAAATGAATGCAAGTGACATATGGTATTCGAGCTTGAGTATAAAGCCTTTCTTGCATGATAAAAACTTAATTCTTCGTATCAAAAGTGTGAAACAAATTACTCAGTTGAATGAAAAAGAGATGATTGGAAATTCAGCATTTCAGGTCGATGATACATGCGAACTTGGAGCAATGTTTTAGAGAATTTTTTTTCCTGCAGATTCATAATGGTCCACCTCATCCATCAAATTATGGATATAGTTACGCAAAAAGGTTGATTGATGTGGCCAACAGAGGTTATTTCGAGCAATTTGGAAGAAAATACACAAGTGTCATTCCTTGCAATGTATTTGGGCCTTACGACAATTTTCGCCCTGAAGCTAGTCATGTCATTCCAGCACTGATGCGGAAACTTCATGATTTAATGCAAAATGGTAATTGATGCATAGAAAAAGCTTTCATGTTTTCGAATATTCAAATTATTTTAGACTATTGATGCTTGTAACTCACAATTATCATTGTTTCAAAATACAGTTTGATTTTCTAATTTCAATTCAATGGAGTCAATATCATAAATTTCAAAATTGATGGCTGTATATTTGGAATTTTTTAAATTTATTTATCTATGAAAGACCACATTAATTCCTTGAATTTAGTGTCCTTTGTTGTCACAATTATTGAACAAGTTGCAAATCAGAATTTTTTATAGAAATCGAGTGGAGAAACAAACAATAAATGAGTTTTTTTATGATTGCTTCAGTAAATTGAAAGTTGTTTTTTAGGAAACACTGAAAACCAGGAGTTCGTAGTTCTTGGGTCTGGGAAACCGTTGAGGCAATTCATATATAGCATGGATTTAGCAAAACTGATGATTTGGGTACTCAGGGAATACGATTCTATAGAACCAATAATTTTATCAGGTAATATAAAATTTTTTAGTTCACAACTTACTATTATTTTACATATTTTTGTAAAATTTAGGAGTTTTAAGCAACGGAAATAAAGTTTTTATTTTCATTACTTTAAAGAAACTATTCCACACTCTTCAGTGATAAGAGGAAAACATTAGAATGGGAATTTAATGCATTTGTTTTTTCCAGTTGATGAATCACATGAAGTGACAATAGCTCAAGCTGCTGAAGCGTTAGTGAAGGCTTTCGGATTCAAAGGAAAAATAGTGTTTGACACTTCATCTGCTGATGGACAGTATAAGAAAACAGCAAGCAATGCGAAACTTCGCAAACTTTTGCCTAGTTTCCAATTTACACCTTTCAATCAAGCTGTAAAAGAAACTGTTGACTGGTACACTGAAAATTATCACATCGCAAGAAACTGATGTATATTTTGTATTTTTTCTATGCTAAATTACTGTAAAATAAATAAAACGCATCTATTATTTTATTACATACAAGTATTGGTGGAAGTTAATAATACTTAATCACTTGATGGTACTAGACATTTTTATGTTATAACAATTGAAATCGTAAAAGTGTGGAAGGCTTTTGAGAAACAATATTTTCATAAACTGCGACCATAAAAAAATCTTTTTTTCGAAGGTTCATATCTATACATATTTTTCTATAAAATAGATCTTTTTTCGATTACTTTATTAATTTACCTTTTGGTCCAAGTATCAGACTATTTTTTGGACCTTTCTCAAAACAGTTTTTTTACATTGTTCCAATTTCAACTGTAATAAAGGATTAAGTAGATTTTAAATCATCAAATCGATAAAAAATTCCTTGTGATTCCACAATGGTAATATCAGTTTTGCCAGTACATTAGGGAAATTTTTTTCATTCACATCATAAAATTATGTTTATAGATTCTATTTTTTAAGTATGTATACTATCGATACTAGGATTTCGTTTCTCGAAAAAACGTTTCCATTCCTGCTTGATCTCAAAACGGACGAAGAAAAATCCTGAATAAATCCCAAAACGGACGTGATCAGAGTGGGGGCTCCGATCTGAAAATGGGCCGCGCTTGCGCAGTATAAATGTCATGCTTATTGTAAACATAACTTCTTTGGCTGAGAGCTAATCAGATTGCGATTTCTTGCCCGTTTTCAGAAGAAATTTCGTCCGTTTTGAGATGGTACGTTGTGAGTTCGAGCAGTGTATTGCTTACATCTGCTTACATCTTACATACACATCAGGGTCGTAGTGATCACTAAATATCGATATAGTATCGGAATATCGGACCTGTGCTCGATTGTTATACCTATATATATCATATATATAGATATAGCTATGTATTATCGGAAAAAATATCGGAATATCGGTGGCAGACTCGAGTCTGCCATATCGGTAGTTGGACTATCGATATGAATATCGATATATATCGGTATTCGGTGAACAGTAATCAGGGGCAGGGTTCGTAAGTATCGATTGTCCATCTTTTTCTAGCGTTAAACAGAACATAAGGTTGTCTTTGTTGCGTAGCTGAATTCGGCTACAACTTACGAATCCTGATTCAGGGGGCACAAGCTGCCGCTAGATTTGGCTAGATTTGGCCGATTTGGCAGTCGTTTTAGTAGGCAGGGGTGGGGATACAGGATCGAATGTGATGCATCTGTGTGTGTAGATCCTCATGCACATGCCAATACATACTGGCATTTTAAAATTATTAGTTGAAATCGCGCGCGGAAACTCCCACTCTCCACTGTTAGTTCCCGAGTCGGGTGCGGATCCAGATGGCGTAGCGTAAAACTTTAATTGCTTATGGGCAGCTTGTGCCCTCTGATTGCCCCTGATACACATCAGTGTGGGCCAGACAGGCCGATTTCTTAAGGAAGAAAACCTTTTGATAGGTAGGAAATCTCAGGTGGCGCTCGCTCCGCAAATAAAAATATTGACATTGGATATAAACAAATGTCAAAATGAAAACAACCATCTTATTTTCATAAATATGCATAGTAAAATATGTAAACGAAAAGAATTTCGTAAAAATGCCCATTTACAACAACGACAAAAAATAAATAAAAATACGTCTGCGCCGAGTATTATTCAACCGGTCTCCCGCGTAGTGTTCACTACATATCGATACATATCGATACATATCGATACTCCAACTACCGATACTCCGATATTTTTCCGATACTACATGGCTATATCTATATACATGATATATATAGGTATAAATGTATTCCGATATTTCGATATACGAATATCGATATTAGTGATCACTACTCCCCCCGCGCCATTTCCCCTCTGTTCCCCTCATTTCCCCTTCTCAGAATAGTAAGCGCCACCTGAGATTTCCTACCTATCGAAAGGAACAACATTACTTCCAGCATTGCTTCTTATGGAAACTGGCCCACACTGATCCAGATTCAAAAACTGTCAAAAACTGCAACCAACTACAACTGTCACAACACTGAAAACTGAAAACAACAATAAAAATAAAAAAAAAATTGATCCAAATGGCAGCATTAAACGATGTAGTTTCTCTTTATCAAAACCTGAAACAAGTATGGACAAAAGCTCCATGTAATCTTAAAAAATGTGGAGAATTGTTGGATGAATTGAAGGTAAAAAGCAATCAATTCGTAACTTACAAAAAATTAAATCAATGAAAAAGTGAGGTTATCTCGAACTTGAAAATGGATTGTCATCGTAACAAATATTCGAATTTTCAATGAGTCATTGATTATTTTTGTAACTCAGTTGGGAGAATGAGTGTCAATTACTGCTAGATCAATAAATAATAGAAATTTTTTATTTCAGGTTGGCCTCACAAGTTTAATGTTTCTGCCAACAATAAACAACTCTGCATCTGAAAAAGAACTTTTGATTGCTAGTGAGTTTACCTACTCTGATTTTTTGAGTTAACATATAATTTGACTGTTTATTTTTAAATCTTAGAATTGTAATTTTTTGTTTATTTCCTACGATTTGAAAATAATTCATTCATTGTTTTTCTTTCTGCAAAACATTTTCAACCTTCAATTGAAAAATTTCTGAAAGTAAATATTTCAACGTTAAACTTACTAATACATCAGTAATAAAAATTTTATTATTTAAAACTGATTTTATTGAAAATAATTTGATAGCGGTTATGAGTAAAAATAATAATTTTGAATAAATTTCAATATAAAGTACTTTTTTAATATATATTACTTTATTTTTTAATTTGAACAAAGAGGTTTTCAAATTAATACCATGTATTTTTAAAAGTAAACTCAATGAGCATTTAAACGCTTAAATTGTGACTTTTGAATATAATGTCCATTTTCAGATTCCTAAAAATTTATATGGTTTATATATTTCAGTGTAGGTTAATGAATAACAAACAAAATTTGTTTAATTTTTCAAGGATTTGTTGAGCAGTCATTTGAACGTTAATAAGAACTCGATTTTCATGGTTGGATAAAATACAAGTTACTTTGTAATTTTTTTTCTAAATTTCAATATTTTATGCTTTAAATAATCAGAGCTTTCCTTATCTTCTCACTTTTGAGACTTCGAATCACTCTATCCTTAGTCCGTTGGTTTTAAAATCTGTAATCACAAAATTTTCAATATGAAAAATTGTCACGCTGTAATTTTTTAAATAATTTTAAAAGTAGTACTAGCACTTAGATGACTTTGTATGGATGTATCTTTAATTTTGAAAATTTACTTATTACATTACTAGCAATTATATGTGATATGAATTTTATGATTTTGAGATGAAATATAAAAAATTACCTTGTAGACTTAAGATAAAAATCGTATATTTCCTGGAATACCTTTTTCATTAATTTCAATGAAAGTTTACCATACATTTATATATTCTTTTTACCTTACAATTACTGAGATAGAGAAGTGTTCGAAAACATGTAAAATATTTGTAGTAGGGAACTTGGTCGTACTTTTTTTAAATACCTGAGTAATTCGAAAATATATGCATAAGTAAATGATAAAAGATATTTGACTTTTCAAGAATTTCCTTTTATTGCAATTAATAATTGGTATTTTTACTGTCAGCCGAATTATCTTTTATAATTTAATTACAAAAGATTAAATTCAACCTGAAATTTAAAAAATTTATAATTGTGAAAATTATCATGCTGTAATTTTTGAATAATTTTGAATAGTACTAGCACTTACATGACTTTTTACATGTATTTCTTTAATTTTGAAGATTTTTCTATTATAGTAATAGAAATTATATGTGATTTGAATTTCATGAATTTAAACTTAGATTTTTAAATAAGTTATAAGGCATGAACATGAACATTTGAAAAAGAAATTTGTGTATATCTTCTCAGTTTTAAAATGTTGGATCCCTTAAGGTATTATGAGCAGTGAAATACTCTGAATATGGCTCTAAGTTGTGAAAGCCGCCTGTCATCCCATTAAAAATATCATAATTAAATTTTTTTTTAATCTGGAAATCGCCCTGTTTTATTATATACGTATTCCATACACAACAGCAACTGCGTAGGGCAGTATTCAACATTGCTAAATGTCAAATTAAACAATGACAGTTATCCAAAAGTGATGTTTGCACACTCATAATACTTTACGCAATAATCTATTAATTTTTCAATTTAAAAAATTCTAAATTTAAAATTTTTGTAACTATCACGCTGTTATTTTTTTGAATAATTTTGAAGCTAGTAATAGCACTTGTATGATTTTTAACTAGGCTTGCATCAAATTTCAACTTATCATATTAACAGCAATTATTCTACAATTTCAACCTTAGATGTCAAGATAAATTATGATAAACTAACATGTTTACTTAAAAAAATGTATATCTTTTTGATTAAACTCAATCATGAAAGTTTAAAAAAAATGGATTGATTCATAAAACCTCAGTCAGATGGAAAATTCATGGGAAACGTGTAAAATATATGAGGCTCCACGAGGAAAGGTATCTCTTCCAAAAAGACCTAAGGTCTATTTTCGATCGCTTTGTAGAGCCGATGAAAATGCCCCCCATCCCAAAGGGGCACTATCTTCGGATACCTGAAAGGCTCAAGACGCCGAGTCTTATACGGCGATTTGTCACAGTATAAAATACATGTCTTTTCGAAAGTGCAACACGTCCACAAATGGACTGAAGAATAATATTTGACCACGTAAAACGAAATGTGAACAAACAAAACGTGACATCTCGAGAACTTGCGATATCCGCAGGGAGTGCCCCTTTGGGATGGGGGCATTTTCGTCGACTCTACAGAGCGATCAAAAATAGGCCCAGCTTTTTTAGGATGAGATACCTTTCCTCGCAGAGCCTCACATATGTTTAGTAGTAAACTGGATTATATTTTTCTTAATATCTGAAGAATTCAAAATTTTATCAATAAGAAGTAATTCATTCAAGATTTCTGACCATTAATGAATTTCATTTTATTACAATTAAAATTCTTATTTTCACTTGCAGCCAAAATCGATAATCACGAAGTATGTGACGCAAAGTATTTGTAAAACCATTTTCTGCAACATGTATGTACATATAAAACCAGAAACTATCTTTTTTTTTTTTTTTTTTTTTTTTTTCAAACAATTGATTTTCTGAACGTACAAAGTATTTTTGTCTATGACGAATGTGGTGGTCGTAACAGATACCCAGATTAAGTGCTACACATAAATTATTTATGTATTAACTTAATAATTCTTTATTTTCAAAGACAAGTAACAATATAATAGTATTCTATAATGAAAATTTAATTTTTCTTTTCACCATCAACCACTCACTTTCTAATCAGGTGATTCTCTGAATATTTATATCAAAATGAACTCAAACGTTCATGCATAACATGCACATTTGCTTTTTCATAAAGCATCATTCTTAAAAAACAAAATTATTATAAACAAATGTATTAAGACCAATTTATTTGTTTTTGATCAAGTGGTTCCTAAAATCCTATATATTCATTTTCAGGAGATATCCTCGAAATCGGAGTGCAATGGAGTATAGTGATGGAAGACATACCTTCTTTCGAAAGATACATGGCGCAGTTGAAATGCTATTACTTTGACTACAAAACGGACCTGCCAGAATCCCCTTACAAATACCAGCTTTTGGGACTTAATTTGCTATTCCTACTGTCTCAAAATCGCGTCGCCGAGTTCCACACTGAACTCGAACTTCTCCCAGTTGACCAGATACAAACCAATGTTTACATCAAGCACCCTCTGAGCTTAGAGCAATATCTCATGGAAGGCTCCTATAACAAAATATTCTTAGCCAAAGTCAACGTTCCTGCCGCCTCTTACAACTTCTTCATCGATATCCTGTTGAATACAGTTCGGGCCGAAATCGGAGCCTGCATGGAGAGTGCATTTGACAAAATTTCAATCAAAGACGCTGCGAGGATGTTAAACCTCAACAATGAGAAGGAAATTATGAATTTTTCGAACGAAAAAGGGTGGAAGTTGTCCAACGATGGATACTTCTACTTTAATGCTCCCAGCGAGAAAAAAGCAGAGGAACCCATTCCCAGTGCTGATCTTGCTACACTTGCGATAGACTACGCTAGGGAGCTTGAAATGATTGTCTAACACTTAAAACCATTTATTTTTCTTATCTTCAGATTTATTAAAATTTCGTTTTACAGAAATAATAAAAGTAATAATTGAAAATATAAAAGGGTGTGGATTTATTATGTACCTTGTATACAGTTTATCGATTTTATGATGATAATAGTTTATTTTATACTAATTTTTGTTTTGTGAATTTGTTAAAAATTTTAGTTTCATTTATCAAGTACATATTACTTGTGTGTTATGAATAACAACAAAAAAAGTCTCATGTAATATATTCTACCAATAGCTAAAATTAATTATTTTAGAGATTTTTTCAAATTTTGCTGAAGATGTTCAGAAGAGTATCTTATAAGTGAAAAACTTGAAAAGTGTGCAATTCAATATTTATTAGGCCTTATAAAATTTTTTTCATATTAAAAAATTATTCCCATTTGTTTCGCTTGACATGAATATTTACCAGGGGCGTAGGCAGAACTTATTTTGGAAGGGGTTTTTCTGAAAAATATATTTCGTTCGAAATTTCATAATCTAAAACATTTGATAATATAGTTACAAGAGACCTATTTTTAAATTTGTTACATTCAGAATTTAAAAGTTATACTACTTGGAGACCAGAATCACACATGTTCCATGTTGGTAAATAACGAAATTCAATTTTTGTGATTTTTAACTAGCCGCTGAGGTTAACATTTTTTTTACAAATACTTTTAATATTGATACAACTTCAAGGATTTTCTGATATGAATTCCTATGGAGCTTTCTAGAATTCGATACTCAAGGATTCAAGTTTCCTTTGATATATTTTTGACGAAATTATAACCACAGGAATTTAAAGTATTTCATGAAATTATATAACTTGTACAATATTTAAATTATTAAATTTGATAGTAGATTCTGGTATTTTTATAGATTTCTAGTATTACTGTGGATCGAGCAATATATATATTTTTAAAAATTGATGCTACTTTTGTATAGCATCCAAATCCTCAACGATTTCGAATATTTAAATTGGTTTACCATAAAACAGTATCTTTTATATAGATTTTTAATATTTTTATTTCAAATATAAATTTGTGAAATTATTGCTACCCATTAAACGAAAAAATTTCAAATCCACAAAAATGCTTATTTGAAAAACTTGGAATCTTTAGGTCCATGCATGTTAAATCCCTGTAAATGAAAGTCTGAACACGACGGTCAACTTTTTGATTGGTGCAGCCAGGTGCCGGCATTGTCGAACAGAAAATGGCGTCATATTTCTGTGGCTTCCCGCCATAACGGAGAAAGTCACTTCTTCCATAACGTTTAAAATTTTATCAAATATCATGTAAAATGAGCCTGATGGCACAAGTGACTTTCTCTGTTATGGCGGGAAACCACAGTTACGTTATCAAACATGTCATTGTATTCATCGGGGTCGGCGACAGAGTGCGGGGGTGAAGGGAACGGGCAACGAATAAACCGCGCCTCTTTTGCTTTGAAATTTAGTTCCAAAGCGCTGAATACTACACTCCTACAGTACTACACTCCTTATAGGATGAATTCATGTCAAAAAATAGTATTTGGTTTAGAATTCAGGTGTCGCTAAGTGTCATTAATATGAACTATAGGAAATTTCCAGCCCCCGCTTGTAGATGGAGTAAAATAGCGCGGCGAATTTGGACGATTTCAGCGCCACTCATCGGTTATTTCCGTTATTTCTATTCTAAATTTTGCACACAGCTCAACACAGCTGCATGCAGCTGCACATCGCTGTAAAAATTATTATTACACTCAATTACACTTTATAACAAAAAATCTTCTCAATCTTCCGATTTCGCCAAAAGGCATACAAATAATAAATTAAGTCGAGATTTCGTAGCAAGCTGGTTTGTACAAAATGAAAATAACATTAAAAAATCTGCAGAGGGAAACTTTTGAAGTGGAAATAGACTCATCCAAAACAGTGAGTTGAAGGATATAAAAGTATCACGTAAGTGCTCGTTTTTGCGTTTTCAACATTTCTCTGTTTGATTTCAGGTCAAAGAACTCAAAGAGAAGATCGAAGCACAATTAAATTTGCCAGCTCCGCGGCAGAAGCTGATTTATGCCGGTTGGTAAAATTCTTCATAACCTTGTCACCGATCGCTTATAGCATTATTCAGCAATTTTTTTTTAATTCTCCTGTAACGAATTTTCACAATTCACCCTCTTTTTCAAACATATTTATTCATCTTGTTATCGGTTATTTTGGCCAATTTTCGAGTCATGTTTTAACAATTTTTTTTGCTATTTTGAGGTTAGGTTGGCTTTGCAAAAAATTTTTGCATGTCATAGTGAATGTTGTTGATTGTAAATTATTCGTTTTGTAGGTCAAGTTTTGACTGATGCACAAATTTTGTCGACATGCAACATCGACGAAAACAAATTCATAGTTGTTATGGTATCGCAGCCAAAAACAACAGCTGCGAGTACCAGCGAAGAATCAAAAGCGGAGGCTGAAGCGCCGAAAGAAAAAACACCGCCATCAACGTAATTGCACTTTTTTTTTATATGATTTTTTTACATCTAATCAGAAAAAATTTAATTTTCATTTTAGACATTATTTTAATTTTTATTATATCCATATTGTAAGTGTAAATTTCAGCTATACATTTGTTTTGATTATTTAATTCGAGTGAATGAAACGTTTATCACAAAATTTATTGATATTCATAAAGCTAACTAAACATCCTTTTTTTGCAAGATATATGAAATGTAGAAGAGGATTGGCAAATGTCGAAATTTTTGAGACTTCGAACTGCATAATGTAGCTGTAAATTGATTCAAGTTCATTTTTATTTTTTGGAATCGGAAAATAAGTAAAGTAAAAATTAGAATGAAGAAATATGAAAAATTCAACAGAAGTTATTCGAAATTGGAATAATATAAAATGTAATTTAAGTTTAGTAAGAAAATAATGTAACAGAAACATTTAAATGTAGAAAATTTTTATTTGAAATAGATTTCATATTTTTGAACTGTGACCAATATATATATTTGATTATGAAATAAAACTATTTCTGTTTTACATGTAAATTTACTAGTATCATTTCTGATATAAGAACAGATGAAATTTTATTTTCATGTGGGATGCAAGAGTTTAAATTTTGCATTTGAAATGTTAAAGTTTACTGTTTCAAGTATTTAATTCTAGCAATACACATTCTTATTCGAAAGTTAGCTTCCAAGTTAAATTACTTCTAAGATTTTCTAAATTCGTTGAGAAATTTTGAATAGTTCCAATTTTCAAGAATTTTATGCAGGTATGATTGTTGTAAATTGACAAATTCATTATTCAAACTGTATTCATAGTACTGTTGATAATTTGCAAAGAAAATAATTTAATTAACTGTGGAAACATTGAGAATGCAGGAAATTCAACATAAATCAACAATTATTTCACAGAAAATTGATAAATCGAAGTTTATGCAAAAAAAAGGATTAGAATTTAAAAATAAGAAATTTTTCTGCTCACAACAGACTTTTGACTTTGAGAAATTTTCGAACTGAGAACAATAAATTTAATTATGTGGCTTGAAGTCATAACAGAGAAATTCACTTATGCCATAAGGCTCATTTTACATGATATTCTGATAACATTTTGAACGTTATGAGATGTTTGACTTTCTCTGTTATGGCGGAAAGTCACAGAATTGTTTAATAATAATTTTTTGTCTCATAAATTTACATGTGTAATTTCTAACATAATAATTTAAAAAAATATAATTTTATGTGTCAAGCAGGATTTCAAGTTTTTAGGTAAAGGTTCATATTCTACATTTGTTTCAACTAATCAATTCTGGCAGTTTATATTTTTATTGAACAACTGACTACTGAGTCTACTTTATTCTAAGGTATGCCTAATCTGTTAAAGAATTTGGAATAGTTTAAATTTTTAAAAATCTCTGAATAAAATCGCTGTGTAGTGACTAATTAATTAATGAAACTGTATAATAATGTTAACAATTTGCAAGGTTTAAAAACTATATAAACATCAATAATTTAGGAGATTTAACAGACTTCAACATTGAAAGAATAGAAAATTAAATTGAAGTTAAGAAAAAAAAATTGAAATAAAAATTTAAATTAAAGAATGTTTTTTACTTTTAACAGTTTTCAGAGTTTGAGAAATTTTTGAACTGAGACCAATATATTTGTTTGATAGGAATATTTTTGGTTTGATACATTTACATGTTTAATTGCTTATGTAATACTAGAAAAAAATATAATTTTCATGTGAGGAACAACATTTTTTTCATTTCAAATTTATCCAAACTCTGGCAATTTACATGTATTTATTTTGAGAAATTCAAAGATATGTCAAATTTGTGAAAGAATTTTTATTTTCTAATTTTCAAGAATCACATGCACACAAAATTTCTGTAAAGTAACAAATTCATTTATGAATTGTATTTATAATATTGGTGATTATTTGCAAGAAAAAGAATTGAAAAAATGGTCGGTATATTAACAAATGCAAGAAATTTGATCGAAGTCTAGTAAAGGAATAATTTAACATCAAAAGTATAAAATGTAAAGTTTTTCATCGAGACTAAAATATTTAATTGTTAAATGAAATAATATTTTATTTATCAACTCACATGTGTCATTTTTTACAGTATTACATTAGAAAAATGTAATTTTTATTGAAGGAACAAGATTCTATCTTTTTTTTATTTCAAGTTTCTAATAAAAGCTTTGATACTTAAATCAATCAAAATAATTTAAAATATTAATAGTTTCAGTAGAAAGTTAGCTAGGAAGCGTTCTCATTTTTTATTGCATGTATGTCCACATTAGTTTACTTGAAATGGCATTACTTTTCAAGACTTCGAATTGAGTATTTTTGCATATGCTTTTATTGGACTTTGGTTTATTAATAAAATAGTCTTTGTGTTAAAAGCAGCAAGTCGCTGGGTAGAAAGTTAAAAAACTTGGAACATAAGGATGTCCAAATATTGAGAATCCGAATTTCAGAAAATAAAATGTTTACAAACGAAATAATTTGACTCTGAAATTGTGATATTGGAATTTTTTATTTTAAGTTGACCTCAGTGTTGAGAAATTTTCAAACGTTGAGTTTCATTAATAAAAGTATTTTGTTATAGGGACACATTCATGTATATGAAAATTCAAATCCAGAAAGTTATTGAATCTCAGAATTCCTGAAACTTTGAAAACGAATCTAAAAATGATTGCATTCTCAAATTTTTATGATATAATCTGTAAGTTCAGAAACTCTGATATAGAAAAATCTAAAAACAAAAAGTTGAATTTTTGTACTAAAATTTAGAATTTAAAATTTAGTCATATGGCTTTACTAATTTCAGAATTGCATTCATAAATGAGTTATGTCGAATAAAAAGAAGCTGTAACTTGCATTATCATTACTTTTTTTGGGGGGGGGGGGTGATTTAAATATTACCATCGTTATTACATAAACCATATCTGAGTTAACTGTACTAGGGTTTCTTTGAAACTATAAAATTTTGAAAAAATAAATTCTTGTGAAATTGTAGTTTTTATTTTTTTATTTTTGCAGTACCTCGACGACACCTAGTACGAATACTGAAACGTCAAGTACACCAAAACCAGCGCAAGCACAACCTGTACAAAATGCTCCAGCTGACACCACTGGTAATCCCGAAAGTGCCCTGTTGATGGGAGAGGAATATAATACTATGGTTAACAACATAATGGATATGGGGTAAGAAACATTGCAGTAGAACAGATGGAATTTTTTTCTTTACAATGGTACGATAAAAAAGCAAAAAAATTGTCTGTGCCATCAAGAAAAGTCAAAGTTATGTTCGCCCTTTTGAAATTTATTAATATTGCAATGCGATACTTCTGTAAATTATTCGATGACTTTTTATTCTCAATACCAAACTTCAAGTTGGCTCTCTTTTTTTCCTTTTTTCCCTTTTTTGTCTGGTCTGACTTTGATGTTAAAAAAATGATCTAATTCTTTCACTATGATGAAGATATGAACGTGAACAAGTGGAAACAGCGCTGCGAGCAAGTTACAACAATCCCGATAGAGCGGTGGAGTATTTGCTAACCGGGATTCCAGAACAGCTCATAGAAGAGACCGGGGACGAGCCCGCTGAAGCTGTCGATCCTTTGCAGGAACAGGGCCAAGGCGGCGAACACCCTCTTGCCTTCTTGAGAACCCAACCTCAGTTTCAGCAAATGCGCCAGGTCATTCAGCAAAATCCCCAGTTGTTGAATGCTGTTCTCCAGCAGATCGGACAAACCAACCCTGCGCTTTTGCAACTGATTTCCCAAAACCAGGAAGCCTTTGTTAGGATGCTCAACGAACCTGGTGAGTATTTGTCTTTACCTATAAAACTGGTTCTATCAAATTGAATGAATTTCTTCCCTTTCTGCATTTTCGATGAGTTCATGGGAATTGAAAAATATGAAAATTCTTCGATTTTTTTCAGCCGCAGCAGGAGCTGCGAATGTAGCTGGTGCAACGGTCGGCAGTACCCCGGCTTCGACTCCGACGAGGAACTTGGGCAGTGGCGCAGAATCTGGTGCTGCTTCGATAATGGTATCCCCTCAAGACAAAGAAGCTATTGAGAGACTGAAGGCCCTCGGTTTCCCCGAAGACCTCGTCGTTCAAGCATATTTCGCGTGTGAGAAAAACGAAAACCTGGCAGCCAACTTTCTGCTCTCGCAGAATCTCGATGATTAAGTGATTTATCATCGAGACATGATTAATTTTATTACTTTTTTTTTTTTTTTTGATTTACCACAATGATGAAATATGCTTTATGTTAAGAAAAGATTTTGAAAAGGCAGGAAAAAAATGTTGGCAAATAATTACTATTTAATTTGAAATGTGTTGGTAAGGAACTTCAAGTTTTTATTACCTTCGTAAACACCAGCTGAGTTAAATTCAGGGAAAGAAATTCGACGTTTTAAAAACAATGTTTTGTCAAGTTAAATCCCATCGTGACATTAAATTTGTGTGAGGATGGAATCCATGAGAGCGCAGGAAAATATAAGTACATTATTATGAGCTATGTGTGAGTGAGGCTTTGTTTTTCAGCCTGCTTATGAAATGTGCATGTAAATATGTATATATGTCTTGTGTTTTCATTGGTTCTATTCGCACAAGGTATATTTAATTTCATCTTTGTATGGTTTTTTAACTGTAAATCTGCGTTGACTGAATCTTGATTTTACTAACTTTTGGACGAGTGGTTTTTAACTGGTGTAACGACGTGATTTTCGGGCGATTTTCCCAAGTCTATGTAACTTTAAACAAATGAAATTTACATCGCTATTGTTACACGAAAAAAGATTAGTAAAATTTGATTCTGAGTCTCCTAAATAAATTAATACAATAGACAAAACGTGTTTTTATTTTCTTCTCGCGAGATCTCCTAAAATTTTGTTGGTAAAGAGTTTGGCAACACCACATTCCTGGCCAACTGCCAATGGATGTATTTTCGAAGCGGAATATTTTTCAAAGGGTATCGACTCCAGCAATTGAACATAGACAAAAAACGACATTTTTAATTTTACTAAATAATTTATTGTTAACGAACCTTGGAAAATTTGTGTTACATCGACATATCAGTGTCAGAAAAACAAAACCTCCAAGCAAAACAACGGTATCAAGGACATTGTTGGGAAACGAAGATTTTTATTGGCTTTTTTAGTCGCTCCGCAAAACTTTTGGCAAAAGAGTGAAAGCAAAAATTTTTTTTTATTTTTTTGCTGTTTCGTTCGCCGCATTTTTTTCGACGTTGTAACGAGTGCGGAGAAAAAGGCACGGGTCTTACAATTTAAGGCTGAACTTATCATTTTCAGTTTTGTGTGTTTCAGAGCAGACGTAACAACTCTCAATTGATATTTCACACTGATTTCTTTTCCATCTCGAAATAATTTTAAGATATAATATTCTCAATAATTGCAACTTCTCAACATCTTTCCCTTATCTTGCGCTTATTATAATATAATTTAATCCTTTGACAATAAATCAAATTTTTCCAAGCGCAAGATAATAGTATAATTACATTTTCTTTTTACACTCAAGTGTGCTCTATGGTAAATTATGTATTTCAGTCTCCTTTTTTTTGAAACTATTTCTCCATAAGTGTAAAAGTGAAAAATGTGTCAATGGCTCAATCTTTTGTTCGGAAATAGTCAACAGCACACTGTCTTAGTGCGAATCATGAATGATGAAAATATTTTCTTCACGTTAAATACCTGCTACTCGAGTAATTTTGACAACAACTTTCGCTTGCAATCTGTCGCGTTAGATTCAAGGAAACAGTGCCAACTGTACACAAAACGTTTTCTTTTTTACACTTACAAATAATTTTACAAGTTGATATTCTTGGTCGAATCGCGAGATTTCCCGAAAATACGTTTCAACAAAAAAAGTACTATATGCTCTGGGTTTATGAAAATTAGCCATTTATTTTTCCTGCGGCGAAAACAATTAAAAACCACGACGACATTTGGCAGATTTGTGGTCTTCTCATTTCGAATCAGGCCATTTTTCAAACGTTACATTGATTTTGCCTTTCAATGGATTTTCATCAGTTTTCCAGAATCTTAAATAAAAAATGTTTTTAAAAAAATAAAAAGTGTCTAAAATTTTGCAATACTGAAAGTAATTAAGTGATCTGAAAAATTGTTGCGGGAATACATATTTATTGAAGGTTTCATTTTATGAAAATAAGAAGTCAAATCTCTCCTCTGAATTATAATTGGGTTGATTCAATGAAAAAATATTGAAGCCCATCAATTATCATTAAAAAATGCAGTAATTTTTAGCGAGTTACAAAACCATATATTAATATAAATTGACGAAAAAATTAGCAACAAGGACTAATGAAGAAAATATCACATTTATTTCATGTAACATCTACAGAATAAAGCTCGAAAATTGGTTCTCTCCATCAATCTTTCAGTATACTCTTAAAATAACAATTGAACTATCTAACCTACATTTCCTAGATTCGGTTTCAACCATTTACTACACCAAATCATCAGTCGCGATAAAAATGCGTATAAAAAGGCAGGTAACAGTTTGATCAAGAAACTAACAAAATTGTTTCCAATCTCCCATACCTTACTGGGTTGCTCAAATATGAACCCACGCAATAAAAATCATTTCCTATAACTTGCTCGATTCGAAACGGAAAGACCCACATAGTGAAAAACAATTTTCATTTTTCAAAGATCGGTAAATACGTGTATAAAAAAAGTAGCTCGCTAAGCGAATATGAAAATATCTCCTCTTTCATCGATATACTCTTGATATTGGAAAATTCAGGCTGGGAGGATACGAGAAACTGAGCGAATACAAATAATGACTCGACGAAATCACTGTGGTTTGATGATTGAAACGTCAACGCCTGGACGAACTGGAGAAACATCGTTCTTGGCAGTCGCAGTCGTCGGTATTGTTTTACGTACATTAAATCGTGAGCAATGGAGCAACATTTAATCGTGACGTTGTAGGAAACCAACAAAAAAAAAAAAAGAAAAAGTAAATAAATTTATTTACCAAAATTTTTTTCAACGTCATGACGTTTTTCATTCAAAACTTTTGAAAAACACTCAACAAAGAAGAAAAAAAGAAAAAATTTGTAACAACATAATTGATCGCACGACGAGTGTCAGGACTCCGTTAACTAATCGATAATAACGTAAGGCAATATGTGGAGGATCTCGCCGTTGTAGCTTGGCCTTGCTAGCATTTGGTGCCATTCCCGAAACTCCTCGTCTGCGCGGTTATGGGGGTATCTGTACAAAGACGAGGGATCGGACATAGAGGGCTCTTCCTTATCCTCTTTGGCAGCTGAAGGTAACGAGGGAGGTACCGTGAGTCTCGGTTGAAAGTTACCGTTCAAGCCCTCGATGCATTCCCGGTGTAACCTCTCAACATCAGCCGGCTCGACGGGCCTGGCTTCACGCTCGACCTCGACCTACAAAACAATGAAACGTCAGGTCTTATAATCTGAAGTCATAGATTTTTACCTATGAGCACGCGATTTTTATTCTCCTTGTCAATGATTTGAAATCTCTGGAGTAGGGTTTCTGTATTTATGATACCTCCTGTAACTTTATAAAAACCTTATTAGGGTTTTTCAAAAGATTACCTTATAAAATCCGTGATTATGTAAGTTCGTTTTTTTAAGGAAATGCAAATACTTATAAAAAAAATAATCTTATTAATCAAGTTAGATTAATATATAGTAATATGATTAATATGTTGGATATAAAATTCGAACGAAGAATTTGTTGTTATTCTTATAGACAATGTTGTTGACAGGATTATTTTGTAAATTTTGTTGTTGTGAAGGTCTCGACATGAGTTCACAAATGGTACCGAAACGTCGACAACAGACGTTAAATAAACCTGATTGAGAATTTCGACTAATTATTAATTGCCAATTACATTCCAGTAGTTAATTTCCAATTTCTTTCTTTCTACTTTTAAAAAAAATTTTCGTCAACAGTTACAATACAGCCAATACATCATTGAGCAATGACAAAACTGCATCTACTTCGCTTTCTTTTGAAGAAAACTGTATGAAAAACTGAAGAATTGTATAGTCCAAACAATTTTCGTAGTTCCTCATGAAGGTAAAATATATGCCAAAAGCTTAAGAAATAGTTATTTTATTAAACTTATTTAAGAATTGGCTCCAAAATAGACCGTTACACCCACAACTTATAATATTACCGATTTTATATCCTTCCAAAAAAATCTGAATCCTACAAAAGTTTTTATAAGGTTTGCAGTTAGAAGAAAAGAAATTTGCAATGTCATATGGAGATTGCAGATATTGGGAATAATTTCGACATAAATCTAGAAATTAAAAAAACTTGAAAAAAGTAAAAAAGTTTAAAATGTGACGGATGGTGAATTTTTTTTTCGAATTACCTGAAATGTTGAAAAAATGTTCAGATTGTGGTAAATTCTGATTATTGCGTAAAACTACAGAAACTTTTTTATATTCTCAACATTCTTAAATAAAAAAATGAGTCATGATAATCGTTAATTACACAATCCGAAAAAAAAAACACTTTTCGTAAAATGACGGGATGATTTGTAAAAAAATATGTAGCTTGAGCACGCCTGAAGACATTTTTAAAAAGAATTTTCGCATGGCACGTCCTGTTTGCGAGCAATACATTTTTTTAAATATAAATAACACTACAAGCCTAAAATCTACAATTTTTGTGCGATTTCGGTGGGAAAAAACTCGTTTTGGGGGTTTTCAAATGCTATGAATATATTTTTGAAATAACTTTTGCAAAAAAAAATCATACTACAATAATCTAAAAAAGCTATGAAAAAGCTGAGATCTTTAGATTCGAGGTATTGACATTTCTCGGCAGATGTTCAAACCGGAACCGAAGTCCTTCTTTCAGAAATCTATTGTGGGACCGGAGGAGACGATTCAAATGGTCCCCTAGGGACCGAGGCTTTCCGAGAAATGTGAATACACGCGATCCTTGCTATAACGAGCTTTCGTATAACGAGGAACCTTGAACAGCGAGCGCGCTCTCTTTGGTACAGCGAGGAAGATCTCCTCTCGCTGCCCCCCCCCCCTTTTTCTCACTGCCGTACGCGCACCCACGCCGGCCACGCGCTTCGGCTGACTCGCTCTTTTTTCACACAACGCGCGTTTCAGGCAAGCGGATTAGTAAAAAGGCTTTTCAAACATATTAGTGCTTATTTAAATATTTCAGGAAGTAAAATGTTGTAAGAATATGATGAAGAATTGATTATTAATTCTCGTTTTGATCATAAAACGATATTTTAATTTGCAATGATATAAGTTTGCACCGCATATAATTAAATAAAAAAGGTTCGTCTCAATGATAAAATAAAATAATTTTGTTGATTGCTATAATGAAAAGCCGTGTTTGATATTTCCAAAATGTTGATAAGCTCATATTTCGACAATACTTAGAACTATAAAATGACATATCAACTTTAAAAAATCAGCTTGTAACAAAAATAATTACGAAAAAGTGTCCTACTATTCCTCATTCTTCCCTACACAAGTATGACGTATGTAGGGTAGTTATAGGGCAATTAATTATGAAAATATGTTATCTGATTGAGCATCTATAATAATGAAAGCTTCCAGGAAAAAATTTGCTTAGTCGTACTTTATTACATAAGTATTTACACATGATTTGTTGAGAGAGTTACAAAAAAAAAACAAATTTGAACATCAAAATCGAAAAAATATGAGTTTCATGGCACAAGTAATGAATATGTAGCATAAATAACATCAAAAAGGAAAACCAAGTAAACAACCGGTTCGTATAAAAGTTTTGAGATAATTTCAAATCAAGTACAAAGTTTCTTATTTTGAGTAGTTCCTCTTTCTTCGTTCGAAAGATTCATCGACAACTGAGTCCAATTAAGTAAGTCTCGTGCTGATTTTAACATCGAATTTAGGCTAGGTGATTTAACAACGGATTCAAATGACTCGTCATCCTCAGAGTTTCCTGCTGTCGAATCATCGGAATGTCCTTCTTATTGGTTTAATGGCAATCCAGCGAATTCTCGGTAAAGATCGTCGTCGTTCTTGACCCTGAATGTAGGCAATTTTTATCCTCTTGAATCTAGTTCAACACATCAGCAGCGGAACACACTTTTCCTTCAGGAACTTGGTTAACCAAGTCAACGAGTTGACTATTCGAATCAGTAACGATCTCGTTCAATTGTGCAGATGGCAATAGATTTTTCCACGCGTTTTTCAAAGTGCGAGGAATGACAGAATCCCACGAGTCTTTTAGAGCTGTCATAAAATTTAGCACATTCCACTTTTTGATGAATTGTACGACCTCCGCATTGTTTTTATAGTCATGTGACAAGAGACAACGTAATAACTCTGTTTTATAGCGACGTTTCAATGCGGATATGACGTATTGGTCCATAGGCTGGATCAAAGCAGTTGCATTAGAAGGAAGATACTTCACCAGGCAGTTTGCATCTGCTCCGTTCAATTCGTCAGCTGATGGGTGAGTCGGAGCGTTATCCAGTAGCAAAAGAATCCTGAAAAAACATATTCTATTATAAATACACTAATGTACATTTAGAAATCTTAGAAATCTATGATATTATTTACCTTGCATTTGGTTTTATTTCTCGAACACTCTTGAGAAAAACATCTTTGTACCAAAACCAAAAGACTTCCTTGGACATCCAAGCTTTTGTTTGGCTAGTATAAGCAAGTGGCAATAATTCACGATTCTTAGGAAAACATCTCGGATTTTTCGACTTTCCTATGACCATGAGTGGAACCTTGTGGGACCCATCTGCATTCGAACATACCATGACAGTGACTCGATCTTTGATTGATTTACGCCCTGAAACTTCATTTTCTGATGCCAATACCAACGTGCGATTAGGCAACGATCTAAACTGCAATCCTGTCTCGTCTGCGTTATACACATTCTCGAGATCATACTTGTTTTCCGTTAAAAATTGTTCAAAATCACCAATGAACTTTTCACTTCCTTCAACATTTGCTCCAGCTTTTTCTCCCCTTTCTTGTAGAAATCTTAGTCTGTACCTTTTCATGAAATTGTCCATCCATCCATTACTTATTTTAAATTCTGGAAGGTCATCTGGCATTTTTTTTTTCTTTTTTCAACTTCTCATTAATAGTTCTTGCTTTTTCCTTTAAAAGTACTGCAGTAACCGTGTGTTTTATCGCTCATTTCTGACACAACCCTTCGAATAAAATCTTCTCCAAAAGCTCGAATGTAGGCTCGGTAACTTTTTTGCGTTTAGTATTTCCATTGAAACTTTGGATTTCAGCGTAGTATCCCATGATTTTTTGTTTGTTCTTGTTCGAGAGACAACGATTTTCGTTGCTTTTTCTGCAAGACAAACCGGAAACATTTTTTATTAATATTCGATCTGAGTAACTGTAAGTATCGGAGCATACAAATGTTGACAGGTAAATTTTGAACAGTTATGATTAATACTCTCAGAAAATAAAAAAATATATATATTCGGCTAAATAGAATAGTTAACTAAATTGTAATTTAATTTCGTTTAATTGAATCAGTTCTCCAAAATGTCAATATTCTTTATAATAGATAAATGCAAATATTCTAGTTGACATGTACAATCAATGAAAATGAACTTGTAAATTTTAAACAAATTTAGAACATAGAAAAAAAATCAGTAGTAGTACAATAGAGGAATTCGAATTTAACAACTTAAAAAAATCATCACCAAAATATTAGAGCAAAATAATAAATTGTATCAGAATAGAACAACATGATAAAGCAACAAATCGCAAGGGTAAAAATGAAAAACAATAACATTTCGAAAGGTCGAATGTGCTATACTAGTAGATGTTAGCGTTTGATACAATGTTCAGATGAAGATCTTACAACAATTTGCCATAATTTTTGTGCTACCACTTTTCCTCGCGAAAATACACGAAAAAAAATCGATAAATAAATTAAAGTAAAAAAGGGGTTATATAAAAATAAAAAAATAAAAAAAATAGAAATTGTCGATGGCTGGGATTGAATCTGGAAGGCTTCGATTACCAGAGTCACAGTTAAACCGCTTGCGCCATGCTACTTACACTCTGTTCATGTGGCAAAAGCATCACACACAGCGCAACAGTACGAGTTTAAATATTTACCAAAATAGTACCAAAAAGAACACAAGTGCCGAATTTCATCAAAATCGGTGATGACAAGTGAGACTCTACCCTTGTCAGAAAAATACAGTGGAGAAAATTTGGATAAATTTTGTTTCGTGGTTTTTACCCCCTTGTCGAGAGAGAACCTTTTTTTTTTTTTTTTTTTAAACTGGAACATTTTTTTCGATTTTGAATTGTGTAGAAAGTGGCAGAGGACTTTTTTACTCAAAAAAATATGGAAAAATTTGGCTTAATTAATGTACGTGGTTTTTAAGGCACTCTGTATTTTCACGGAATTGTACGTATGACAAGCTTGAAAAAAAAAAAAAAAAAAAAAAAAGATCGAAATCAGAACAGTCGAATTCATAAATAATTTCTATCTATTTTTTCTGTAGAAAAATTGTGTTAAAAAGCATCATTTGCATTCATTACCAATTATTTTTACAGATATCCAGAAAATATTTGTTATCCGATGATTGTTTGTCTATAAAATTAGGCAAGAAAAACTTACTTTGCACTCTGAATCCATTGTAGATATTCCGTTCAAACACTGCAAACGTGCAGTCGCGCATACGTGCTCGCTTGCGTTCGCATCTCCGCTGGCCCCACCCACTGCCATCCGGCCTTGACGGCCACATGGTGGGGCCCCCGCTTCTCGCCGTTATATCGAGGTTCTAGGATTCCGAGTTGCTCGTTATAGCAAGGGTCGAGTGTACAATAAAATGAACGATCTCACTTTTATCATAGCTTATTTAAAATTATGGAAAAATGATTTTTTCTTGCATAAATTATTCCACTAATGGATTAGTTGCAGTTGAAAAACCCTATGTGAAGTTTTATTTCACCAAAATCGGTCAATAATTGTAGATTTCAGGCTCTTGGCTTCATTTAAACTAAAATAATTTATTGCTCGAAAACTGGACGTCCACATGCAAAATCTTTTCCAGAACTGTTTTTAGGGCATGTAAAATTAAATGTTTTCGCTGAAAAGAACCGGTCATTTTTTTTTGTCGGACTGTGTTATTGGTAAAGTTTCAATAACAATTAAATAATTTTAAAATTTGGAATAACTCAAATACACTGAAAATATAAGGGACGTTTGATAAATCTGACAATTTCGGAAAGTTTGCAGAACTCTAGGAAATATTGATAAATTTGAAAAAATTTGGAGAAGAGACAATAATGTTAAAAATTTCAGAAATTTGGTTCAATTGTAAAAACTGAGTGGAATTCAGAAAATTTGCTAAAAATCTAAACATGTTGTTTTGTTAAAGTATTGTTAATTATTATTAAAATTTTCATATGAAAGTAGTTTTTGTGATTTTCAACCATTTGTGATCTTGTGACTTTTTTTTTGCATAATTTGATAATTTTGTGATTTGTGTGATATTTCAACAGAGAAGCAGGGGTGTAGGTGAGGAGCAAGACTTTTGTTCGTTGATAAAAACATGCCTATAACCTTCTCACTCACATGATCAATCACTGTGCAAAATTTCAGGACGTTTCGTGCAGTAGTTTTAAAGTTATAGGCGCACAACTTACAGACATTCACATTTGTATAGATAGATAGAAACATGAAAAATTTTGAGAAATTGGAAAATGATGGAAATGTCAAAGACATCCAATAACTCAAAACATTAAAAAATTCGTCGAGTTTGAACAATTTTCGCTAAATTTTCTAGATTCTGGGAAATTTTTATAGATTCTGTAAAATGACAGACACTGTAATATTATCAAATAAAAAAAAAAAAATAATAACTGTTTAGTCACACAGAGACCATGGATTATTTCGAAGATTCAAATAAAAGACATTACGAATATTGAACGTTTCGAATCATGAAAAAATATCAAAAATTTTAAGGATTGTCAATAATTTGATGAAGGATTTGAAGTCATGTAAAGCTACTCTGTAATAATCTTGAAATTTTAATAAAAATTAAGAAATCGGAAAAATTTTATAGTATTCAGGCTCATTCAGAATTTGAAAGATCATATACGATTCTGAAATAATTTTACTAGCGCCACCTTGTTCAAAGTTTTTGTCTCGACAGGATTTTCTCATGGAGTGTAGGTGGTAGGTTTGGCTAAAAAAAGCACATATTCATGAAACGATAAACAGTGATTATGTTTTGTTTTGATTTCTGATGATTGCTGCTAATAACCAATTTAGTTAGGGTCCAAGTCATTTTACTAAATAAATGAAAGTTGGCATTTTGTATGAAGCACTCGTGGCGCCTGCGTCATACAAAAAAGAAAAAATAGTACATGTGTGTCTAGGGGTACAAACAGCCGATATAGAACGAGTGTTAGTGCTCCATGATACACACAATAATTTTTGCCTCGAAACCGGTTTAGAATTGCTCATTTTTAGTGCTTCAGAGGCAAAAAAACCATAATATCATATATCGCCATCTTGAGTATTGAAGTATCAAGTGAAAATTGCTCAATACTCTAAGTATCAAGCATGCATCGACCATCACTGAAAATTTGTACATCATCTCTTACCTCATCTTCATCCCAGACTATAGAACCAGGTTCCAAGGGAGGCAGCTTTGCCAGGATTTCCTCGACAGTGAGCTCCTGCCATGGCTTCGAGTGGCTCTCGCGAAAGTCCGAGGCTTCTGTATCCTTAACATCCCAGCTTGCATCTCCGACTTGGCTATCACAGTTGGCCAGGACCTCGACTTGGTTGCCCTTGGGCCTCGACGAGGACGTGCTGTTCGCCTGTGGCTTCAATCGTTGTGGCGCGTCCCCGCCTCTCCTCAGTACGTCCTCGACATTTGGTGTGCTCGCGCCTTGACTAGGTAACGCGTTGCAGCCGCGCGCCTGGAGATCCGCCAACAACTCCTTCGTCGTTTTCAGCTTGGGATTGCGCGACACGCTCGCCAGCTTCTCCTTCACACTTTCATCCAGCAGACTCTGCCTTTTTATGGACTTGCTGCCTTTCTTGCGGCCACGTTTCTTCTGCTCCGAAACAACTACTTCCGGTTCTGGGGGCGACTCCGAAACAACAGGCTGTGGCGACTGTTCGACCTCAACAACCGGACTCGGGCTAGGCACTTGCGAATTCGAGCCGATGCCACAGCCAAATGAACTGTTACTGCCATTGCTATTGTCGTTGACGATCTCGCCATTACGACGCGGCTTTTTGGGCTGTGACGCTGGCTCCTGGAGATCCTGGAGAGATGTTTAATTGAATAATTTTAAT
Source organism: Platygaster robiniae (assembly GCA_028476575.1). Classification (NCBI taxonomy): domain Eukaryota; kingdom Metazoa; phylum Arthropoda; class Insecta; order Hymenoptera; family Platygastridae; genus Platygaster; species Platygaster robiniae. The sequence continues at coordinate 12,156,790 of CM052019.1, read as the reverse complement.
ATTGAATCGTTATTTATTTATTTACTCATTTGTTTATCAATTGTTTTTCATATAAATGATCTAATGAGACTATCATTGTAGAAAAGAAAGGTGAAGGAAAGAGAGAAGGATCAATTATTTTGACAGTAAAAATGTGTGCCATATGAAAATAGTATCGAAACTTTATTGACTTATCAGTTATTACTATCTTCAAGTAAAATCGATGCCTGTTGAAAAACTTAGTATAATTATCAGTCATCAGAGTACTGCACAAATCTGCAGATTGTTACTGATAAAAAAATTTGATTTGTAAACAATTTTATTCAAAAAATTCGAACTCAAATATTTAAATGGAAAAATGCACTTCATTAAGATATTTTACTGATCAATACAAAATGAATCACACAGTAATTACAATTGCATATTTACAAAAAATGTAATGTCATAATAATATGTTATAAATATGTTCATATCATATTTTTAATAAACATGGAATACTTATTAAAAAAATGATTATTTGATTCTCTATTTAAAAACAATAATTGCACATTTATAAAATAGAAATTATATGGTAATTAAAATTGTGATATTTCTGGATCAGGATTTCCAAAAATTAAATTTACTCCAATTTAAATAAATAGTAAATTTGTACCAACAAAAAATGTATGCCATTTTAGAAAAGCTAAAATTGCAATAGAAAGAATTTTGAATTCCGCGATTTCTGGATTGAAAACTTAATTGCATAACAGCACTTCATTAGAATATTTTATTGATCAATAAAAATGAATTACACGATAATTCAGATTGTATATTTATTAAACAAAATATAGCAATAATATATGTATATTACAAAATATGTAATAATGAAATATTTATTGAAAATGAATTTTACCGTGCAAATTGTATGATTTTTCATTGAGAATTTTTGTAATTTAAATTTACCTGCTACAATTAAAATGACTGTAAATTAGTGTCAATGAAAAAAATCTGCATCGCAGAAAAACTATAATTTCAATTTTTACATTTTTAGATTAAGAACTTAATTGCAAAACGTGTTATTCACTCGTGACCTTAACGTTTTAGTAAAGAAATACACTCACATATATCATTAATTATTCTGAATCTAGGATCTCATAAATTTTTTTTTCTAGAGTTTTTAATGGAATTTACTGCGAAATAAAATTCAAAAAGAAAGGCAAGAAATAACAAATTTTTTGATAGTTGTAGCTATAGATTTAATTCATTAACAACAGAAATTACGAGATCAAAAAAATCTATGATTTCGATATTTTGGATAAGAAATTTCGAAAAATGTGAATATTCTCTATCAAAATACTGAATTGACTGAATTCTCGCAAATTTTTCTTGATAAAGGAAGAAATTTATCATCATTATTCTCCAGTGTTATATATCCACAAAACTTTTGGAGAACACTCTTTTTATCAAATTTATTGCAGAGTAAAGGAGTTCAAAAATTTGAGTAATAAATGAAATAAAAATAATCATTGGTATAGATTTAACTAATGAAAAGAAATTTTTATTCAAAAAGATTTATGATCTCGACATATTGAATTAGAGATTTTCAAAATTGTAAATTTTTGCTGTTATTAGAACAAATGGTAATTTCGCAGTAATAAATAGTATTCGTTGTATTTTCAGGCAGTTATAATTATAAAAAAAACTTCTGGATTACAGCTTTACTATAAAATGTGTGAATCACTCAAAAATAGTAAATTTTTGCTTGAAAGGCAAGTCAAACAAAAAACATTCTGTAATAAAGAATGTGAGATTCATATTCCGAAAAATCATTTAATTATTATCATTATTAAGAAAAATGATAGAATAAGGTCAATTTGAGTTGAAAAATAAAAAATTGGATTCATCACTGTCATAATAAAACATTCGGTCAAAATATCCAAATCACACTTTTCTTATTTTGAAATTTCTGTTTTTCATGCATTTAATCCATAACTATTATTGTGTTCAATTATTTTATTTCTGGCCTTTCTTCGAAACTCTTATTTTGTAGTATATTCCAGGGGGAAAAATTAATGTTGACAATTCATGAAAGATAAAATTTGGATTAGTTGATTTTTAATCCATCAGTATATTGTTATGGTTTTATATACACTAGTCCATTGAGCTACATTCAAACAAACATATTCCAACTACTTTTCGCGAAAAAAAATGTTTCGTACAGTTTTTTTTTACGCATAATGTAATGCTTTTTTCAACGCTATACTACATTATTATTAGCTTCGAAAAAACATGAATTGTCAAAACTCGTAATACAATATTTTATTTATAATTTGTCATCATCAAAAAATGTCATCATTATCTAATCTTGAATAAATATTATGAATGCTTTATATTCATTGCAACTACCTGAGAATCGTTTATTCGTAGCCGCTTGTTCGAGCTGTGGGTTCGTGGTACTGCCTCGCTCCTATGATTTTGAACTTTCGTGCTCAACTCAAGCACGGGCTCATTTGGTTTGAGCCGGTGATTGCTCGTCGAAATTATGGCTGACTTGTTTGGGAACACCAGGGGCGATCGAGAGTTTTCACTATGAGCCAACGTCAATGGGCTCGAAATCTGTAAACAAGTGCAATATCCTCTTATCAAACGCGTGCTTTATCATGATACAGGATTGTTATGTCTACGAGCCAGCCTGTATACAGACATTTATTTCAAGGCTAAATTTCATCAGTTTTTTTTAAATGTAATCAAGTATTCCAACATGGGCCAAGGGATGAATTAGAGGATTATTTTTTATTTTTAAATTTTCTTCTTGTATTTGTGATAACAAAAATATTTTGGAATTTCGTCGCATGAAGATACAGTTTTTTTAGCTCTTCGTCGACTGTAAAAATATATGCCTGAACAAGTTTTGAAGACATTTTTTTTTTGTAATTTTAACTTCACTTTCTGAGTTGTCAAAATGACTTATTAATTAGTTGAAACAGTAAATTTATAGATTGGAATGATAACACTACAATTACATTGTTTATAATTATCTATTTAATTGTGAAAAATAGAAACTATAATTAGGGATGAATTTAAAGAATATTCTTTTAATTTTTTAACATTTTGTTAATGGTCTTTTTTGTAATAGCAAAAATATATTGGAATTTCATATAAAATTTATCTCAATGAAGCAGATTTTATTAAATTCTAAACCCTCATGCCTCATTGAGAATGTAACTGGATATAGAAAAAATAGTACGCACTTTTGAACCAGGAAGTGTTTTGACTAATGGACTGTTGGGTTTGTCTCTCAAAGCAGGACTTTGAGGAGTGACGCCCCTCAAAGCTGGACATCGAAGCGCTGGACTTTGAGGGTTGGCCCCATTGCGTGTGGGTTGTGCCGCGTCCATGTGAGGCGCTTGAACATTGGGCTGAGACGTCGCATAATTGACCATGTCTCTCCATTTTTTGATAAGATCTTTCGCCTTTTTTGCCAATACATCGTTCTTTGTCTTGCGTCGGAATTCATTGATGTGTTTTCCCAGTCTTGTTTTCTGCAATTTTTTTATCAACATTAGTTACAGCAGACGTTTACAAATTAAAAGAGAGTACTACCTAAGCAAGTGTTATTTTCTCATATATTTAAAATGAAAAATTTGTTTGATCTAAGCAACTAGAAATTGGAAATTTAGAAACAAAAAATTTGAATCAATAGATTTTTGTATCAGAATTTCTTTAACTGAAACATTGACAAAGACTATTAATTTTCAGATTCAAACAATAGAGAACTCAAAAGTATGAAGCAAAGTTCATTGTATTATATTTAGATACTCTAACCTAAAAAGTAAAAAACTTCAATTGTTAATTACGGAAATTGAAGCCAATTTTTCCATAGAACTATACAAATTTTATAACAATTTAACTCTAAATATTTGAATTACAACCTCAAGAAATGAAAGTGTTGAAATTACAAAAATTCAAGATTTCATAATTTTAGACTTGAAACTTGAAATTATTCAACTACTCTCTGAGAAATAATATTAAAACATACTTTTATGAATATTGTTCATTCTGAGGTAAAATAGGGAGAGAGTAGGGAGGATGAAATTAGTAAAACTAAAGAGGTGGTGTCTGTGATTAAAAATTCTTTCACAGACAATGGAGAAGAAAAAGTTGTACAGAAAAATTAAAGTCTTTATGATTAAAAAGTAGCATTAGTTTAATACATTTAAATAAATTTTTCAAAATACAAATAGAAAGATTTGTATTTTGATTTTTAAATTAAGTATTTTAGAATGCAATATTTAAAAAAGTTATAATAAACTAAAAACTGAAATTTATTAAATAAAAAATTTTAAAACTTGGTCATTTCAAATTAAAACGTTTTACCAATATCTTCAGTTCAAACTTCAACATCTCTAAATTTAGCAGGATTTTGAAAACTTGTAATAGGAACAAAAGTGTTCTCAAATTTGAACTTTAAAATTCATAAATAGAAAATTATTCATTACACAAAGAAACATAAATAATACATGAAGAATTAACACTTTGAAGTTGCAAAAATTTCAATACTCGAAACTATACAATTTTTGATGAATAATTATGGAATCCAGTAGTTTTCAAATTCAATTAATTATTGATTTGCAGCTGGCACTTTTACCCTTTATCAGTAAGATTTCACTGATTCTCAGTGAAAGCCCATCTTCTGGAAAATTAGTGCTTACATTGAAAATCAGTGAAACAACGACTAGATTGAATTTGTTTTTAAAATATTGTTTGAATACTTGTTATAATCATTCTACATTGCAAAGTTTAAGGATTGCAACTATTAGGACTCAAACTTTCAGTGGTACGAAACACTGAAAATTAATGGTAAATAAAACAATTATTTTATCCAAATTTTTGTTCTTTTTCTTTTTTTATTTGCTTTTAAAACTTGAAATTGATAGTGTAAATTCAAGTTCAAATAGTTTGAGTCATGTTAGATATTATTTTTGATAATATTATTAAAAAAAATCAATTTTATGTTTTTTACTTGTGTCACATTTGAAAACTACAGTAAAAGTATAACATGATTTTTCGATAAAACAATTTTGAAATTTAGCAACTTCATCAAAATTTCATCATTTTTTTATGAACTTAACAAATAACTTTGAAATTTATCTCCTGTAGGAGAATTGCATTCATTTTTGTGCACTTTGTGCATTTTGTGCAAAATAAAGTCAACTCATAAATAAATTTAGGATTGTTAAAAAATAATTCAAGAATTACAGTTCCGTATAAAAATTGTAAAAATATATTATTATCAATAACTTTGTAGATAATAATGATAGAATTAACTCATTCAAATTATATTTTTGTAAAAATATTTTTATTGAACTTTTAAAGAAAATTCAAACTCAGTTTCTGTATAATAATAGCATAGGTTTTTTTACACTTTCAAAAAAATGAAGAAAAGTAAACTCTAATAAATAGATTTTGGATTGTTAACAATTTCGAGAACTATAATTATTTTTGAAAATTGTAAAAATATATTATTATAAATAACTTTATAGATAATAATTATAGAATATATTCATTCATGTGTTGTATGTTTGTGAAAGTACTTTTATTAAACTTGTAAAAAAATTCAAATTCATTTTCTCTACAATAATTGCATAGGTTTTTTCACACTTTCCAAAAAATAATATACAGTGAAATTTTCGTAAATAGAACTGGGATGGATAAAAAATAATTAAGAAATTACAATTACTTTTGAAGATCATAAAAACATATGAATAACTAGGTAAACAATGATTATAAAATACAGGTTTTTCAAAGTTCTGGTGAAAAAAAATACACAATGCCTTGTTTAATTTCAAGTTGAAAATCCCTGAAGGACTTTTTATACAGCTTAATATTAAAATAGTATATTACGTAGCAGGTACAGATGTGTGAATTTGGCAAAACGAGATAGTTACGGACCGAGCCGAAGGCGAGGTTTGTAACCCGTTTTGCCTATGAGCACATTGGTACTTGTTTACGTGAGATATTTTTCATCACGATGGCCGAAAAGTCATTTCAAAATGTCAGTTCTGAGGTTAGAGCGATGAAAAAGTTATTTAAGCCTAAAATTTAAACAATAAATGAACTCTCTCGGAAAGACTAAATTTTCTTCATATTTTTCTGAGTTAAATATTCTTTCGCCACTTTTTTGACTTTTATCAAAAGTTGTAAAGACCTTTTTAACTCAGAAAAATATGAAAAAAATTTGGGTAAAGTTTGGTCCATAACTCTGTGTTGTCTACCTATACTTATCGAGTTAATTTATTTATTTTAGGCTTTGATAACTTTCTTAATTCTGAGTTTTATAAAAAGTGGAAGACTTTTCGACTTGAAATGAAAGAAGGAACTTTGTTTTTTTTTTTTTTTTTTTTTTTTTTTCTTTTAATACACTCTTTGGGCATTATTTATATTTGTTCTTGATATTTTGATTTAACTACTAAAAAAACTCGAATTCGTCTTTAGTAAAAAAAAAATGCATGTATTTGTTTTTGTACTTTCAAACAAAAAATTATATTATAGTGAAACTTGAATGAATGTATGTAGAATTGTTAAAAAAAATAATTTAAAAATTACTATTATTTTTAAAAATTGTAAAAATATATTATTATAGGTAACTATGTAGAAAATCAGAGAATGTATGTATTAATATTTATCAGTAAAAATCTTTTTGAAAAAAACACCCAAAGAGTAAATACGAGATTATAATTCGCATTTTACAATTACGACAACTATATTATGTAGGAGAATAAATAATGTTCTATTAACTTTTACATTTTTTTCCTTTTCTCTAATTCTTTTTGAAAATTATTTTAAAGCTTAACAGGTGTTACAGCGAAAACATAACAACTTTACATGAATAAATTCTTATTCTATAAATTTTCAAGGGCTTATATACTAATTAATAAAACTGGTAGACACACCAAAAAAACGTTTAATTCATTAATAAATTTTTTATACCTCAAGCACCTCTTTGGTAATTGCCACTTTTTCCAGAGCCGTGAGAACGTCCAGAAGACATTCTGTGTTGACGACCTGCAATTTTTCAAAATGAACATCAAATAAAAGAAAAATTAAAATTAAAAATAACAAAAATTACATCATAATCCAGAAACCTGCAGGTTTACTCATCATAGAAAAAAAAAACCTTTTATGTAAAGTTACTATTTTTCTACAACCAATTCCCAAAGTATTTGTTATCGATCGCAGTAAATAACTTTATGGCAAAAAGCAAGAAACGTATACCGAATTGAAACTTTCGAAACTCTTCGTTTTTTCATTCGCAATTATGCAACCGATCAATTGGCGATTTCGATTACTCTCCAAGGTGAAAATGCATCGAAAACCCCTAAATCACCTACACGAAACGTTTTTCCTATTCCAATTAAATTTCAGCCCTGACCGCGAACGGGCATAAAAAAAAAACGAGTTATTGAATGGCAATCTTGACTATCTCAACGTACGTTGTGTTCCACATTATCGATAATTACAATACGTGTAATTGATTTTTCTAGAACATGCAAAATTAGATCGGATTATCTACAAGGAAAACGTGGCGATTTTCCCGAATTCTGCGAAAACCCGTTTAGCACGGATCTCGGAAAAAAAGTGATACGTAGTGGAAGAACGTGCCCATATTTCGATTAAATACGTCGTGTCGTGTCTCCTTGCGAACACGACGTGCCAGAGTAAAAATGGTCGCTGAATGGAAAAAAAAGCCTGTAAAATCATCGCGCTGGGAGGGATGGGTGTGAAAACAAAAATAAATAGGGAAGGACAAGAATTCGCGCATATTTCGCGATTACGGCCAAGTTTCGGGGTCAACACCTGGTTCGCGAATGTCCTGGTGCCGAATGAAGAAAAAGAGGGTGACGATGCAACACCCGTGTACGCGCACGTGCGTGTGTGTACATGTGAATCAACACAATCACATTTAGGCACTTTTGCGACTGCGCCGGCAGAGGGGCAAGGAAAGCGAAACTCTCAGTTGGCCGTCGCCGATCTGAGACAATCCGCGACGCGGTTCCCTGTACTACTTACATTATATTCCCCGTCAAGGGATTTCAACAATCTTTCGGTCAGCTGCGTACAGTATTTCTGCATTGGATGGGCTCTCTTGAGGCCCGCTAAGGGATTTTCTAAGGCGAGAATTTTGCTTTGCTAACTGCGACGTCGCAACGTGTTATAATCTCAACAGTCACCAATGGCCGACTGACGTTCGCTTGCCCTCTGTCGTCTCCTGATTGTGCTTCGTTCGTCGCCCTGCGAGCGCGAACCCCGCGCTTCTACACTCGCGCCATCTACCTCTTGCCCAGATTCTAGCGACATCTCAAGCTTTTCCGAGAAACTATTTTGTTTTTTAAATCGTCGGTCTCTTTTTTTCAATAGTTCGACCCAGTCCAACTAATTTAGTTGTTGGAAATAGAAATTAATTAAAATTGTCGATAATGGCTGACTAAATTCGGTTGATTGGCAATGTTGCAATGCGAGAATCGGCATGCCTACATCTATATTTAATCGAATGCGACGTTTGGCGACGTTGCCAAGTTTCTGTATTTTTTCTACGCGTAAACTATCAGCTTGTGATTTCTTGTGATTTGTGATTGCTTATTGCGTTGTGTTTTCCAATACAAAGGCGCTCTGAACCATTTTGAGGTACGACATTCTATCAGAAAAATATTTTCAAAAAACTACTCCGATGTTTGTTTATAATCGTCAGCACTGTCAGTATTTTTATTTTTTAATTAGTCGTTAAGTTCAATTAGGTTATTCAGCGACGTTGCAATGCCTCAATAACTATATATTATCTGTCATGTAGTCGAATGCGACGTTGCCAAGTTTTCATTTTTCTGAACTTCACCTAGTTATTTTTAATGTTGTTTTCTAACAGAATTGGTAGTGAAATTTCTATCGTTTTCCAGGACAACATCCATCGATTCCATGCTTTTACAGAAAAATTGAGGGGCCGGAAAGCATAACGACATCTGCGCGCGGGACAGTTAGAGAATGAAGGAATGAAGGACCGAGTGATTGGAGATTCACGATCACTCGGTCCTTCATTCTCTAACTGTCCCGCGCGCAGATGTCTGCAGATGTCGTTATGCTTTCCGGCCCCTCAATTCGCCGACGCATTAAAATTCTACAGAGGAAAAAGTACAAGTGCTCTCATGAAGCAGAATGTATTTTCGAAATTTTTGTCTCAAAATTCAACAGGTCGATTCTAATGGGATTTTTCATGAAGTAATAGGACCCTTATTTCTGTTCTCTAATTAAATATCTTTAAAATTTTAAATATAAAAAACAAATAGTATCACAGTTTCCTACTGTTCCAACAGTTGGTAACAGCGCGTTTGAACAAATTTTTGCGCGGTAAAATTCCAAATTTTACTATCGCGTTACAAAAATATTTTCACGTATAAATATTCAGAGTAACATAATCGAAGAATTCAATACTTGTTACATTATATTAAGTATTAAACTAATATTATTAAAGGCTTTCCTTACCTTTTATGCCGTTGACGCCTTTTTTCGAATTATGGATTTTTTGTATTTCATTTCAATTGAACTATTTATTAAGTTATTTTGTTATTATTGTATGATCATTATTTTGCATCAAATTATGAATTTATTGTATTTCATTCATTTCATCGTACACCTAATTCATTTTCACTAAAGTAAGAATGAATTTTCTACCTGAAAATGCTTTTTTTTTGTAGTAACGAATGACAGAAAAAACTGAATTGTTTAACATTAAAAAGAATTGCTCTCACTGAATCGAGCTGATAACAAAATATTTTTTAAGCAATGACATCTAAGGATAGTATAACAGGAATTTCTGCTGCTCAAACTTCTTTCTCGTTGTACTTTGTAAGGGTAGAAAATTCTAGCAGTTATTTTGTATTATTTGTCCAAGGGATAAATTAGACTTAATTATTAATTTGCGATAGAAATTCGTAAACTTAATACTCAAGACTGAATTTGTATTCAAAGCAGAAAATTTTAGTTTTGGAAAATTTGATATTTCATGGCAAGGAAAGTTAATTCCACAGACTAGCACACAACTTTTTCAATTTAAAATAACATAACCTAAAATAAAAAAACTTTTATCAAAATTTATAAAAATAACTCGTCAATATTTCAACAAATAACATTTATTATCAACGGTTATAAGTATTTACAGAAATTACATATAGCAATTCACTATTAAACATCCCAGTAAACATTCGTGATCGTGATGTCATGTACGCAGACACATGTTTCCGCATATGCTGCGTACATGACATCATGATCAGGAATGTTTAATGGGATGTTTGAAAAAAAAAAAAAAAAACACTGCTTTTCATGACTAACGTACAGTAAATTACATAAAAACTACTCAAAAACCCTGGTGACGGGGCTCCGAGAGACTTCCGAGAGACTTGCATATGCATTTCATAGTTTTTTAAGTCGCTGATCATGAATCTGAGGTCAAATTTGGAAAATTATTTCGTTTAAACAATTTGTTTTTACAATTATAAAAAAATACTTAGTAAGAGGCATATGCTTTTCATGGTTTTTCAGGTCGCTGATCATGAATTTGAGGTCAAATTTGGTAAATTATTTTGTTTAAATAATTTGTATTAACAAATTATGAAAAAAAAAAATATTCACCAAGATGCATATGCTTTTCATGGTTTTTTAGGTCGCTGATCATGAATCTAAGGTCGAAATTGCGAAATTATTTTGTTAATACAAATTGTTTAAACAAAATAATTTACCAAATTTGACCTCAGATTCATGATCAGCGACCTAAAAAAATATGAAATGCATATGCAAGTCTCTCGGATCCCCGTTACTAGGGAATTGGAGTGCCTAAACTCTTGGATCACGATTTTCATGATTTCGCTAAGTATTTATTCATCTTCAATGCGAAATTAATTATACCGTAAGAAGTACTCATTGCTAGTTTGAATTTTGTTCCTTTCGAAATTAAGTAATGTATGTACATTCAAGCATTGACCGCAGTAAGAACACTCAAATCAAAAATATTGTTCTTGCATTTGATGATGGGCCTTTTTATTATGCCTTCTAAAAAATATGTCTTGGATTTGAAATTCAATAAGCTTTACACAGACTAAATTAAATCAAACTAATCCTTCAAACTAATTAAACGCTGAAACTTTCTCCGCAGCCACATGTCCCTTTGATATTGGGGTTGTTAAAAACAAATTCTGAGCTCAATTTGTTTTCTACGTAGTCCATTTCTGTTCCTAATAAAGATAGTTGTGCTTTTTTGTCAATTATGACACAAACACCATCCTGAATAACTTCTTCGTCCATTTTACTTTTTTCTTTGGCATAGTCCAGAGTGTAGCTCAGTCCATTGCACCCTCTTTGTCGAACACCAACTTTTAATCCAATCTAAAAAAAAGGGGGAACATTAAAACCATGTTTTTTGTATATTAAAAAATTTCTGTATGATAGATTTGAAAAAATTAAATTCTATAGCTGCATACTGTAAGGTATTGAAGATTATGTAAAAAATCAACTTTTATAATAATTTATCAACTACATTATACAACAACATAAGATTTTTAATTAAAAAGCTGATTCAATATGTTAATTCCTTAGTTTGAAATTACATGACTGTGAAACTTGTTTTCGAAAAATCTAGCACTTAAAACGATCTTGTGCATGACTGAAATTATTATTTATTGGATCAAAAGTGATTTGTGTAACTGCACATTGCAAGTCATTGAAGAATATAAAAAAAACTATCTTTTATAATAATCTGTCAACTACATTGTGAGAAAATATAAGATTTTTATTTCCCAAAAAGCTAATCCAATATATTGGTAATTTTCAAGTCCAAAAGTTCATGAATCTAAAACTTGTTTTCAAAAATGCAGCACTGGCAATGATTTGATTATTTTATGAGCAATAACATTTTTTAAAATTTCTAATTTAAAACCCACATTACTTTTGATATCAAAAACTAATAAAGTCTTGTACTGTAAATTATTTATTTTCATTTTTCCATTAAATATCTTTTACCGTGTATCAAAACTTTGAATCCATTTTAATTTTTCATCATAGTAATTATTATATGTATGTGAAAAATTTTTTAGAACTATTTTTCTAACTGCACATTCAAAGGTATTGAAGAAAATTAGGCACATCAATTTTAAATATAACTAGTCAACTACATTATGAGAAAACTTGAGAAAAATCCTAATAACAAAAATGTTATTTGAAAAAGCTGAATGGCTAACCCAATATTTTAAAAACTTCCAAGGTAAAAAGTGCATAACTGTCAAACTTATTTTTAAAAAATCAAACACTGGCAATGATACCGCTCATGAGTTAAATGATTTTTTTTTCTATTTTCGATTTTGAAAGACATGTTCTAAATTTTCAATTTTTTTTAATTACGAGCTGTCCCAGCGGTCTTTGCTCCGTGGTTATATAATTATAATTTTTGTATGATTATATAATTTTTTTACTTTTGTGATGTGTGTGTGTGTGATACTTTAACAGTGTAGCAGTAATGTAGGTGGGAGTTAGGCTATATTGCCACCTTTACTAAAACATGCCTATAACCTTTAGACAAAAATGGTTAGTAACTGTGCCAAATTTCAGGACGTTTCGTGCAGTAGTTTCAAAGTTATAGGGACACAACGTACAGACTTTCACACATATATATAGATACTAGCTGTCCCAGCAGGCTTTGCTCTGAGGTAACCACGTTTTTACACGCAGTTTGGTCAGGAAAAGTCAATTATTATTTAATTGAAAAATGAAAATTACCAAAAAATTATCTGAATCTCAAGGTTAAAAATCTTTTTTTTTTTTTTAATTTTTTGAAACGATTTCCCATTGTTTGATGAAATATGGATTGGTTAATTAAGATTGGATACGAAGATATACCATACTAATGTGATGGATTATATTGGTCAAGAAGCTTTTGTAAGTATTTTAAAAAAATAGTTTCTCATGATACTTTTTTACAATCAAAGTTAAGAGTAAAATTGATGAAAGTTTATTTGTTAATCAGGATAAGGAGGTGATGATGATGAGGATTACAATAATAACTTCATTATGACTTTTCATGATTTGTGACAATGTATGATTTTGCGATTCATAGAATTTTGTGATGATTTACCATTGTGACATTTTGCCACTTGTGTACATTAATAGTTGGTTAAATTTTCTGTTATTTCCTATACAGGGTGTCCCAAAGTTGGCGGATCATCAGAAAACTATCCATGTTTCATGAAGTTCTAAGACACTTTTTCCTTTACAATTTTCCAAAATTCACAAAATTTAAAGAGTTATTAATAATTCAGTCTCGTCCACTCACCATTCGGCAAGGCGGGGCTTTTGATTGAAGCCCCTTCTCTTTCTAGGCTTACTCTAATAGAAAACTGGGGGGTGTTATGGATTATTGATACCTGATTTCTCTTATCTTGGAAGAAAATTTTTAAACAAAAAATTCTAGGAATCAAAGTGTTCTTCGTCTCGCATTTGTTTTAGATGTAATATTCTTTGTTCAACTGTCACCTTTACAATGCAGTATCTTATAATTTTTTTTCAAGAGAGATAAAAAAAGTCATTAACCTAGACTCTATTATACACACCTAAGTGACCTCAGTATTCCCATGAGAGTTAGCTAAGAAAGAGGAGTCTCATTTATGAAAAGCCCCGCCTCTCCAAAAGTTAGTAGACAAAATTAAATTATTAATCACTGTTCAAGTGTTGCGAATTTTCAAAAAATGCAAAGGATAAAGTGTCTAAGAATTTTATGAGCAATTGATGATTTACCAATGATCCACTGACTTTAGAAGACCTTATATTTCATAGTTTTGTGAATTTGCATGTTTTTTTGATTTGTAACCTTTTTCGATTTAGCGACTTTCAGTGATTTTTTACATAATTTTATGATTTTATGTCTTTGTCATTTTTGTAACTTTTAGCCACTTTGGCAAAATTTTTCTACTTTTTGTAATTTGTGTGTGCATGTGTGTGTATGAGTGATATTTCAACGTGCATCGGGGGTATAGGTGGGGGAGTAGGCCATTTAGTTTGTTGATAAAAACATGCGTATAACCTTCATATGAACATGGTCAATAACTGCAAAATTTCAGGACGTTTCATGCAGTAGTTTTGAAGTTATAGGCACACAACATACAGACTTTCACATTTGTATATATGTAGATATAAATAAATTTTATAAAATCTAGACTAAAATTATTCTAATCTATATCTTTTACTGGAAATCGACACATTGTAACCATTATTATTATTATCATTATTGTTTAATGATAGTTCTTTTATAACAGAACTTATAGTATTTTTATATATTTTACTACATAAATTTCTGGAATTCGATGCTCTAATTAAGAAACTTGAATAGATTTTGGATTTTTTAGATTTACTGGTAATTTTCTATATGTTTGTTCTTATTGTATTTCCAAGTATTTATAGAATGTTGAATTTTTGGTTTTTACAAAGATATCTCTTTCAATTTCCTTGAATGAAAATTCCTATAACTGAAAGTTTGAAATATTTGAAGTTTTTTGATCGATTTTGTAGAAAAAAGTTTCTTTATAGATTCAGAGTCCTCAAATTCTTTTTTTAATTTTTACACATTTTTACGATTTGAAAAATTTGCTGGTATGGTTTTATGGCGTTCCATATGCACATTTTTTTAGAATTCAATCCTCGAGAAATTAAAGTTTTTTGATTCCTGGAATTACATAAATTTTTTAAGAATCTTAGGGCATGCATAAGAAAGTAATTAAAATCTTGTGTTTTACTATTTTTCGTTTTTTTTCCCAAGATTTAAGGTATTTATGTATTTCTATGCAAATTTCTGAAATTTAGCGTTTTGAATGGTAAAACTTTCTTGTAAAAAGTAAAAAAGCATATTCTTTGTCAATATTGGTATAAAAATTACTTATATATATAACTCTGTTCCATCAAGAATTATAAATATGGCATTTTCTATTAAATAGTAAGAAGGTTAAAAATTACTTAAATGTCAGTTCCTGAAAATTTCTCAAAAATTTAGATTGTTTAAGAACTTGATCCTGATAAAATGACATACCATGAAATAAATAACAGGATTTTCGTGACTCATTACTGAACAAAAAAGACTCGCTCCTGTTATTGTTACTTGTTAATTAATGTAACACATTATGTTATGGTTATTGCAAAAAATGTAATGTTTTCAAGCCCTACTTGAATTTATAATTGATTTTAAATTAGGGAAGTCTAATATTTTTGATATACTTACACAATCTGATTTGCCTACGAGCAGTTCCTTGATTTTATTAACAGCATTAGGTGTCTAAAAAAAATTGAAACCACATTATGCAACGGGTTTTAAAAATAGTGACAAATTTCACAACGCTAAAATGACGTTTCAAAAAGTCAACCTGAACAAATAAGCTCCCTTTTAATAATAATTAATGAGTATAACAATCAAGATTGAATCTTCTCGTAAATTCAATTAAATAAAAAAATAGACGAAACTATCATAGCTGGAATGGACATTGTATATTTTTAGGTTATATTATGACGATTCGACTTTTTTTTGCGATTTTCCCGAGTCCAATATAGATATTTTTAAAAATAAATTCGTTCTGATTATTTATATAATTGCTTACGAGGACTAGCGCTGCTCTTGTTGGAATAATCTTCCGACTTTTCACTGCTCGAACTGTCGCACTAGCAATGATCTTTGATGCCATTTCCCCTTTTTGTATGTTATTGTCACAGCCGTCGAGATTTCAAAATTTGTCGCTTTTTTCGTCAATCCCAGTTTTTAAACAGAAACGAACATTTTACTACGAATTCGGAGCGTTTTCGATTCACACTGCACGTCATGTTTGTGAAAAATGATTGTCAATAAATGTGAATATAAATGTATATAAAGCTGCAGCCTGCGGTCAATTAAAGATTTTCGATGTATGCGTCGTATGCGACGCGCACTATTATTTACGAAAACATGAATTTGTACGCATTTATTACTTTATCAGTGCTGATATGACGTATTCTATATATTTTTTGATATTCTTGTCACTTTCTAGAGTCCATTGTATTTGATTGCATTGAGAACCTATGTTTTTGTACTACTTTTTGCCTTTTTTAACATTTTCATGTTACGTACATGGCCGTAGCAAGGGTCTCGGGGGCCTTAGTGCAAGATTTTTTAGAGGGCCCTTTGAAGTAGATTTCTTAAAAAAAAAGGTCGTCGAGGGTCTTTTCTATTTCGTACTTTGAAATTATTTTTGAAAAGAAGATTCTTGAGGGACATTCTTCGGTACTAAAAAATGTCTAAAAAAAGTTTTTTCGGGGGTCCTGGTGCGCCGCACCGCTTGCACATGCCTGGTCCTGGCCCTGGTTACGTAAGTTAAGCATATATATAATACTCCTATATGGCCAGAGTCCTTTGTTTTCTGCACTTTGAGAGGTCCCGATTTAGTGATGTAGCATGACGTGTCATTAAATATTTCGTCACATGACATGTCATATGACCGTCATGACCGTCACAAAATTAAAATCCCCTAGAATTATAAAGAACTAAATTAGTTCTTCGAAATGTGAATTTTTTTGCTTCATAACACTATTATATGTACAGTTGTACACAGATATCTCGATTTTATTGGCGGCTCGGGGCTCTCCAACTAAATCGAGAGAACGTTTAATCCGATTAACTCGAGCTCCGGTAGGCGCAGACCTGTACACTTAAAGGGACCGTACGCCTAGGTTCGAGGATGTTTTGTAAGAAACATTTCTTTTTGAGAAATCAATCGAGAGAGTACGGTCTTGGAGGGTCTTCGAGCTCGTGACTAATCCGAGTCACGGTGAATTATCTCCAATAAAATCGGGACCAATAAAATCGAAGTACACCCAGTCTCAATGATTCGTTTTTTATTTGCCTGATTTCCCTAGATTTCTTTTGTTAAATCTTGCGAAATCAGGCAAATAAAAAACGAATCATTGAGACTGGGTGTACGTGTGTACTGATGAAACTTAAAAATAACAACTTCAAACAAAACAAGCTAACAAACTCCAAGTTTCTCTAGTTCTCGTAAGAGAAATATTTCAACTAGCACTTTCGGGCGGGAGACGAATATCCGGTCCGGGCTGGATAATCTGGCCCGGATATCGCAAAATGGCGCTGGAAATTTAAAATGCACCCAATATATTGTGTATATATTGGTATATATACACAATGTAAATAAATTAAAATTATAATTAATAATAAAAATAATATCATTATTATATAATATACACCAATATATTACCGTCCGCTATATCATGACGGCATTTTAAATTGCCCGCGCCATTTTAAGATATCCAGGCCAGATTATCCAACCCGGACCGGATATTTGTCTCCCGCCCGAAAGTGCTAAACAATAGGCAGCAGACCTACTCACTCGAGGTCTCTTATAGTTTATTGTGAATCACAATATGTTCCAATGTGTATATCTTATATTTCAAAATTCGTGTATATGGTATCTTGATCATCATAGTTACATTTCAATAATTTGATTGGTGAAAAAAACTACACGTTTGCATTTATATTATTGCCCTACTGGGTCGAGTGAAACCTCGTGAAACCGTTTCATGAGGTTTCACTGAGTTTCATAGCGTTTCACGAGGTTTCATGTTTTTACATTGATGACATAAAATAATATAATACTTATTTATAGAGTCGAAAAAGCATGACTAATGTTATACCAATGTTAATCGATGAAAATTAAGTATCATCGACTACAGTAAATTAATGAAATCTTGTAAATATTCTGCAACTCATGAGTCACATAGAAACTACTAATACCAGAAAAATTGGTGAGCAAAACTAACATAATTTTTCAATGAAAAATATCATTGGTACACCCTGCCTTACTCTTAACACCATCAAAAACATTTAAATTGTATTTTGGCAAAACGAAACTTACACAATACTTTGTGAAACCTCACGAAACCTCTTGAAACGCAATGAAACCTCGTGAAACCGTTTCACCCGGCCCGGTAGGGTATATATATTTTGGGCCGAGGGGGCCCGCTGTACTTTCAGGCAGTTATGGAAACCACTCAAGTTGGGAAAATAGAAGAGTGAAAAATTGAAATCTCATCAGTGGCAGTAAAAAATACGAATGAGCCTTGGGCCGTAAAAAGTAGAAATAGACGTCGCACTTTTTTACTGCCGAGTATTGCATTTCCATTGCCTACCACTCATCGAACTATTTCTACTTTTTATCGCCGGCGTTTGGTTCCTTTTTTTTACAGCCGCGCGGACGTTTCCAATTTTTTCTACTAACTTGCTATATCACGTTTTTAACGACCAGCGTGATAAATCCACTTTTTTCTATCAGGCGTTCATATACGATCAGCAATAGCTTCGCTTGGAACAGCTTGGAATGCGACGTTAATGTACGTTGATAAAGTAAAATAATTTTTTGTCGCCTAAATATGCAGTCAACTTTGATGCAATTTTACCCAGAGTTTATAAACATTTTGAACAATATGTCCTCAATTTTCCAGAATTTGCAGCCAATAACTTTTTGATTTATGCGAAAAAATGATGCTGTTCCCATAAGAGCGCATGTAAAAATTATCGAATGTTTGAAATAGAGGATCGACTTGAAATTTCGCAAGGAATTTTCTTTAATTTTTTTGAATCTAATTTCCAAATGTCGTCAAAATCGGTCAATAATTTCTATCGAGGAGGTTAGTGATGTAGCGTGACGGTCATGTGGTCACATGACTGTCATATGACGGTCACGTGACTGTCATGTGACGAGGGGATTTTTTTCGTCACATGACACATGACGTGATGTCATTGCTCGAAACAAGCATGACATGTAAACAACAATATAAACTCCCTACCGGGTCGGGTGAAACGGTTTCACGAGGTTTCATTGCGTTTCAAGAGGTTTCGTGAGGTTTCACAAAGTATTGTGTAAGTTTCGTATTGCTAAAATACAATTTAAATGTTCTTGATGGTGTTAAGAGTAAGGCAGGGTGTACCAATGATCTTTTTCATTGAAAAATTATGTTAGTTTTGCTCACCAATTTTTCTGGTATTAGTAGTTTCTATGTGACTCATGAATTGCAGAATATTTACAAGATTTCATTAATTTACTGTAGTCGATGATACTTAATTTTCATCGATTAACATTGGTATAACATTAGTCATGCTTTTTCGACTCTATAAATAAGTATTATATTATTTTATGTCATCAATGTGAAAACATGAAACCTCGTGAAACGCTATAAAACTCAGTGAAACCTCATGAAACGGTTTCACGAGGTTTCACTCGACCCAGTAGGGTAGGTATACAGCAATAGTCGAGCTAATCCCGTTCGTTTCACGCATTTTAGTACCTGTAAAATAACCCCGGGACAAAATAAATAAAGATAAGGTGAAAGCACCTTTTTATTATCGGGTCATTATTTTCAAATTCAGTTTGGTCGTCACTGACAAAATCACCGATTTCTCTCAAATTTTGTAAATAGTCACGTAAACTAGTTTGAAAATATAGGTATTTTTTATTTTGGGCTGAAAATTGGTTTTTGTCGAGAAATTCAGATTTTAGATTTGGCTGTAAAATTCAGAGTAACCTCACTTTTGTCGAAAACTTTTTTTTAAATCATTATTTCTCATTAGAAAATCTATGGATTTTGATGATTTTTGTATGAAAACGTTCGAAATGGTACGAAATTTATGAATAATGTATCAAAAATATTTCTTTTAGCGTTGTTGAATTGTTATTAGCGTAAATGAATAAAGTGTAAAAAATTTTTAAGTAAATATTTTCCATATTGCAACATTTTTGTTTCCTCCCGTTTTTTTTTTCATTAATTGGTAAAGGTATGAACTACATTCTGTAAAAATCGTTACATGCCAAAACGTTTTGTTCGTAAGTGAGATTTTTTTCCGTTTTTCCAGCCTGTCATTAACAAGTAATTATGAAATTTCAATATATTTTCACTTTTCTTGATCTTAAGACACTGTAATGTGTTCCGTATAATGATTATATATATTCGAAACGAAAGTAATAAACAAAACATTTTTTACTAGACGTTCAACGGTTCGGAATACAACTTGAAATCAAGCTTTCGCGTATATCACTAAACTGCTTAAATACCTACTTATTATCACACATAATTTCATAAGAGTACTTTCATTCTCATTGCTCTAAAACACTTTATTACATTTGTATGTTTATTTAGGAATATGAAGGTAGGTTTATTGTGTATCGGGAAAATATTCAAGTGTGGAGTTATGCGATAATGTCATCAGTTTTTCTGTCCAATATTTCAAATTTTCTGAAAAATTTCCTCACGATTTAAAGCAAAATTTATGCATATAAAAACGATATTTTATGTTTGAGAAACGTTCATTTGATTTCAAACTAAATAAATTATTTAATATGTTCAACGTGCTCACGTGATAATGTTTTTTCAGTGAACAAAGGTACTTTTCGTCATTATACTATTTCGTTCGAATATGAATACATCGAATTACTTTAGAAAAGAATAGAAGATTTCAATTTTTGCAATTTTCCTTGTGAAACTTCTCGAATTTTAGTGTTTTTTTACGTGTGATATCATAAAGTTAAATATCTGATGTGTAACCATTATTCAGTTTCTCGAATATCTTCGCGTTTGAAATGCATTTTATTAATTTTCATACATGAGCTTAATTTAGTCATATTTATCTATAAACAATATGCAAAGAACTATTACAATCAAACCAGGTCCGCGCAAGTAAATATACATATAAAAGTTATCCTTAAGAGACATGCACGAAAAATTGAAGTAACGTTATATTCCGAGTAATGAAAAATTAAGTTAAGAAATTTTCATCGAAAATATACATTTTTATCGAATGAGACATACTACAGTGTCTTAGGATCAATAACAGTGAAAATATATTGAAATTTTAATTCACTTGTTAATGACAGGCTCACTTACTTTTTTGTTACTCATTACTCAAGACATAACATGACATCAATTTTTCAAAAAATTTCATAAATAAAATTGCAAAAATTGAAATCTTCTATTCTTTTCTAAAGTAATTGGATGTATTCATATTCGAACAAAATAGTATAATGACGAAAAGTACCTTCCCAGATAGCAACTGTGCGACGCACGTAAGTCGCACGAGTGCGAGCGCACGCGAGCTTGCAATAATTTGTCTGAATGATACCCACGTGCGCATCTTGGTCTCACGTATGAACCCACAATGAACTTTCATTGCGAGTTTTTGAGTTGGTAGCATTTTATGCGAAGCTGTGCAAGACACTTGAGTCGCACTAGTGTGAGCGCATGCATGCGTGCAATAATTTGTCCGATTGAGACGCACGTCGCACATATTGCGAGATGTTGCGCATGCGTGTTTATTCACGTCAGTGTGATCTATTAGTGACGTGCAGTGACGTTACTGAACATAATATAACCTAATATATTATACGTGACTCTCGTGGCCGTGGATGGTCAATCATTTAATCATCAATTATTAAATAATTACAAAATAAAATTACAATTACAATTGTAATTTTTCAATTTACTGCATTTGTCAGTGTTAAAAAATTTGAGTGATAATTATTATTACTCTTAAGGTGCAATTGGGTAACATTTCACCAGTGTGCATGGGCTTTTTGCAATCGACAATTTTTAATTTAAAAAAAAATCTTTCACATGAAATCTATCAGTAAATGTATACATTTTGCAGGAACTACAAAGTAAATAAATACTTTCTGCTGTGGGTTGACGAAAATTTTCACTTTCTGCACTAGAATGAAAAATTGCAGTCAGTAATATCATACCGGTGTGACGTATATTGTAAGTTTTATTTATTACAGAACAGTAAAAAACATTTTTTCAAAACCCTCACGCGTGCAGGTAATCGGAGACTCACGCGTGCGAAATTTGTGAACTCTCATGTGTGAGAGGCATTTGAGTCGCATATGACGTAGCAACGGTATGCTCTGTGAGTCTCATGCGTGCGAAAAAACTTGTACGCGTGACTCGCATATTGCACGCACTACGACTTCATTTTGCTATCTGGGTTTGTTCACTGAAAAAACATTATCACGTATGAGTGAAAATATATTGAAATTTCATAATCACTTGTTAATGACAGGCTGGAAAATCGGAAAAAAATCTCACTTACGAATAAAACGTTTTGGCATGTAACGATTTTACAGAATGTAGTTCATACCTTTACCAATTAATGAAAAAAAAAAACGGGAGGAAATAAAAATGTTGCAATATGGAAAATATTTACTTAAAAATTTTTTACACTTTTTTCATTTACGCTAATAACAATTCAACATCCCAGTAAACATTCGTGATATCATTTTATGGTCACGTCATGACATGTCATGACATGATATCCTGGTGACAACTCAGTGATTTCATTGGTCATTTTATGTCACCCAATGACATTCTAATGATTCTAAGATATCATTGTGTGAGATCCAGATGACATGTATAAATATTCATTATTTTCATACATTATATATAAATATTTTAATTGGAAATCATAACTAGATATTAAGTCGCAACTCAAGTATTGTTTTTATTTATTTTATATAGCTATGTGTAAATAAAACTTGATATATATTTTCAAAAATTCGCGCCATTCACGCATCTACGATGGTGTCTGTGCATGGTTTCGGGCAGTCTCGGGATCACTCGGGAGTTCTACACTTAATCATATCAATCGTGAAAATGATTGAATCCGGCAAAATAAACTGAAAACACGAGAATCTTTTTTTTGTTTAAATTAGTTAAAAGTTCTTCAAACAGCTTACAAACAGTACTGAACTGTGCTGAACTCAATTATAATAGGTGCAAAGGAATAATTGGCGTTACAAAAAGGTAATTATTCAATTTAAACAAAATATATATGAGCTCGCACATGCATTTTCCACCATAACCATAAATTTGTATTTACAATGATCATGAAAGTGTAATGAATACGATAATTATATATTATTGAATCGAAAAAAAAGTGTTAAGATTCAGTACTAAGAGTACTAGTGAAAATTTGTTAGAAAAATTCATTTTCTGTTTTGTCACAAATAACTCATGTGGTTGAATATTTTTAAAGCAGAAAAAATTTTCTTGTTGTGTATTCAACATTTTTGATGAAAATATATTGTTATAGAGTACCTCTAAAAAAATTTTTAACAATGTTTTAAGTATTGAAAGTTTGTTATAAAAATTTATCTGCTGTTTTTTACTAATACCCAGTGTAGTTGAATATTTTTGAAGCCAAAATATTTTTGTTTGTATGTTGATTAAATTTTAATGAAAATATATTGTTTTAGAGTCATTAAAAAAAATTGTAAAGAGTATTTAAAGTCTTAATGAAAATTTGTTAGAAATATTTATTATTTTTTTTCACAAATACTTGACGTGGTAAAATATTTATAAAGCCAACAAAATTGTTGTTTAAAGTTTTCATCACATTGAAATAATAATATTTAGTTGAAGTTGAAAAAAAGTATGAAAAGTTTTTTAGGTGGTGAAAATTTGTTTGAAAAAGTTAGCTACTGTTTTTTTACAAATATCTCATGTAGTCGAATATTTTTAAAGCAGAAAATTTTTTTTTTAAGTTTATCACATTTTGATAATAATATATTGTTGTAGAGTCTTTAAAAAAATTTTGAAAAGCGTTTTAAGTATTTAAAATTTGTTATTAAAATTTATAAGCTGTTTTTTACTTATACTTGATGTGGTTAAATATTTTTAAAGCTAGAAACATAGTTTTTATTGTTATCAATAAATAAAGAATGAAAAATTAAAAACAACAAATTTTGTATCAGGAGTAGACAGACCTTTGCGTCTGTCTTTGAGTCTGGGGTCTTTGAGAAAACTCAAACATAAATACCGGAAAAAAGAAATCTCCAAAGTAACCGAAAATAAGTAGTACATGATAGAAAAAAAATTGCCTGAATTTTTTTTTACAACACGTGATCACTCCCAGAAGAAATTTTTTGTTGGCATTACAAATTTATTTGTAATTATACCGCTATGTTTAAAATTTCAGACACACAAATAAACACCATTTATAAAAGATAAAGTTGTTCCCTTGAATCTATTTTTTTTTATCAATTTGCAGTTTGTTTTTTTCTATGTGAAAATTGAGTTTTCATTTATAGAGAACTGGAACTCTAAGGAAAACATTTTATTATTGGAACTGTCTGAGCATTTATAAAAAATTGAGATAATAACTATGCATTTTTTTCTACTATTATGCTTTTCTAAAAGTCTTCCACTTTATATCTCAATTGTTTGCAAAAACAATCAAAATTTTCATACCAACAAAATTAAAAATGTGTTTAGATGTTGGCAAAAATTGTACATTAAGTCACAAATAGAGAATCAGATGATACTTTTTTTTTGTTTTTTGCTGGAACTTTAAATTATTTGGAGTTGAACAATTTTTTTACCACCAAATATATGTTTCTCTAATCTGATAACACAGAAACGCTCAATACGACAAATAAGATTTAATTTCTTATTCTCAGCGTTTGTGAAAACAAATAAAATTTCGTGTAATGATGAACAAATGAGCAATTGCGATCATTTAAAATCAATCAATTCGCACTAATAAGACTCAAGTCTTAGTCTTAGTGTTTGTGAAGACAAAAAAATGTTTTTAATAACAATCAAATGAACAATTTCTTGCCAGAATATGTCTACACAAAGAAAAAGATTCGCGGAACTCTCGACACGGCAAAAGCGTGCACGAGTTGCTCAATTCAACATGAGACGGGTTGCTCTACATGAGCTTCATGATGCACAAATTACCTCGGCTGATTCTTTAAGTTCATCATCAGAGGATGAAGTTGATGTGAACGCAGTCGAGGAAAATGTTCTGCCAATTGTACATAATGATAATGTTGTTAATGACAACAGAAATGAATTACAAAATGATAATGTTGATTATATTGTTGATGCCAACAGAAATGAAATTGAAATTGTAAATCCTGCGCTAGACTTGAAGCAAGAGTGTCGAACTGCATTGAAGAACGCGTTTTTGGATGCAAATTTAAATCAGTATCAACAGAAAAAAATTTTGAGATGTCTTCGTAGTCGCCCTTTTCATATTCACGACCTACCGAAAGATTCTCGAACATTGGTTAATACGCCTACTATCTTCGTAAGGGATGTTATTTTGAAAATTGCTGGTGGGGAATATCTTCATCTCGGTTTCAGAGAACTCCTCAAAAAAAATTTAGTTTCTTTACCAGATGACAAGCTTCCCGACTTCCTTCATGTTGATATTAGCACTGACGGTGGTCAAATGTACAAATCGAGTGGACTCCAGTTTTGGCCTCTACAATTCCTCATTGTTAACATAAAAGGTTTTAAACCTTTGGTAGCCGGTGTCTTTGTAGGAGAAAAGAAGCCCTCCAATTCGTTTGATTTATTTGATCAACTAAAGGCCGAAATCACACGAGTTTTCGACGAAGGTGGAGTAACAATTAGAAATTGCATTATTCCTCTGCGTATTAGGTGTTTTATAGGCGATGCTCCAGCTCGATCTTTTGTTTTAAACCATAAAAGTCATTCATCCTCAAACCCATGTTCAAAATGTAAAGTAGTTGGTCATCGGTGTATTGAAACGGGATTCGAATCAACGATGGCCTTCCTTGGTGTCCAGCATGAACGACGAACTGATGAAGAGTATCGTCCAATGACTGACGAAGACCATCACAAAGGGCCGTCCCCTCTTTCTCCACTAATCGGACTCGTTTCGCAAGTACCTTTTGAATGTATGCACCTTGTGTATCTGGACGTCACAAAAAGGATTCTTGAAGGAATTTTATGTGGAAAGTTTGGCCAGCGGAGATTGCACGGCAGAAAAGTGAACATTTTGGACTCAAGGTTAAATTTACTGAGGCATTATTGCCCATCAGACTTTAATCGTCAACAAGGGCCATTGTCAAACTTCCATCGGTACAAAGCAACCCAATACAGGCAGTTATTGTTGTATGTTGCTCCGGCTCTGTTTCAAAATATTCTCGATGAAGAGCATTATCTTCATATAATGCTTCTGTTAACAGCTGTCCGTTTTCTCAGTTTTGAAAATCCGTCGGAGCAAGTTCTCGATTTTTGTCAATCGGCTTTAGAAACGTACGTCACAGTCAGCGAAGTATTGTTTGGCCCACAATTTGTCTCATACAATGTTCATTCGCTGCTACATATCGTTGAGGATGTGAGACAACTAGGACCACTGGAGTCGTACAGTGCATTTTGTTTCGAGAATAGTATGCCCAGCATTCGGAATTTTTGTACAGCAAGGCCACGGGGAGCTCTAGAACAACTGCACAACAGGATGAAAGAACGTGACAGCGTCGTTGATCAAATTCAAGTCAAAATTGAAATTGTGACCTCCAAAGAACATGTTGAAGGTCCATTACCCGAGGATTTCAATGTGGAAAATTGTGAGCAGTTTGAAAAGATTACAATAGGAAGTGTGGTTTTGTCCAAAAAATTAAAGGATTGTTGCTGCATTCTTGACAATTCTGAAATTTGCATCATACGGAATATACTTCGAGTAGGAGACGATGTTTTTATTGTTGTCAAAAAGTTTTTCGAAAAAAATCCAATGTTCGATGTTGGGTATCCATCGGACGCTGTTGGTGTGTATTCGTGCCGCCGCCTTTCATCGACATATTTTGCAGTGCCTTTACGACAAGTAACGAGGAAATGTTACGTACAGCCAAGATGGAGTAACATTGAAGGCGAGGAGGAAGAAATTATCAAGAACGAATTTGTTTGCGTAACTCTCATAACGCCAATCGAATTTCCACAGAATTAATTCCTTGTAATCACAACTTGTTGATCACAGCATGATTTTTTTAACGATACTTCTGACTGTTTATATGAGGACACGATTATTTCTTTTATGTGCTATACAATTCATTGTTATGAGGATTGACTAACACGTGCCTTTGCAAGCAAGACATGAAAATTTGACGTTTTCATTTGCCAATTTTTTTCCAATGTATATATGCAGTACTTCAACAATACTTTTACATCAATTTAGCTTAGCACTGTTAATACTGATAAAACAAAATTCAATTTACTTTAGAGTGAGTAATGCAACGTCGTGATTGTTAAACCCTAGTAGGTTTGATTCTTGTAAAAAAGGGCCAAATTTGTATGAAAATTCAAAATTTTTTATAAGAATTCCGTTTTTTATAAAAACGACCTTATAAAATTTATATAAAAAACAATTTATTTATGAAGTGACCTTATAAAAACTTTTATAAAAAATTCTTATAAGGTTTTTATAAGAATCAAAATCACCAGGGAAAGACTACTGACGGCCTCAAAATTTATTTAAAATTGAAAATCAAAATTTCACCATGCATGGCAATAAACGAATCATGTACATTCCGGGCTCCGTGAAATTTTGTTTGACTTTTCAATTTATGTAATAATGATTTTAAAATTAAAAGGATCTCCGGTTCCTAATTTTATGACAATCAAATAATTCAGTTGCAATCTCCTCTTGACCGAGAGCGCAGGGCAGATTAATTTATCTTTCTCGAAGAAATGTATGAAACAACATCATATATCTGTTGTCATTTTTTGAACTATGAAAACGTTTTATTATGTACATTTGATGGTAGAGTTAATGGTACTGCGTATGCGACAAATTAATTCTGCCGCAGGTGACACTACAAAACTGTTTCGAAACATTTTTATGCTTTTCGCAACATTCTGATTTATGCGATCTTTTCCTTACAGTATGATGGATCCCTTTAAAACCCCGACTAAAAAAGACAAAAAAAGAACTACATTTCAAACAAAGAGCGGAAGAGTTTCCAAAAAATCGAAAGCATTTGAAGACTATACTTCTTTATCTTCTAATGATGAGCTACTTAGTTGCACTAAGAATCAATCAGCTAAGTCACATATGGTCGCCATCCAAAAAAGTCTTGAAATTCTGAGGGAGCAACATGTACAGAAAGACACCAATATTCCCAAAAAAATTTCAGCTGAGACAGAACCATACTCGAAAACGGACAGTTTCTTAGAATCGTCATTCGCTCCGTCACCAAGTTCTTCCAAATCAGAATACGAAATCAACCGTACTGCTAGGTTAACCTTTTTCTTGTCTATTTCCACACAACTTTTGATTCTACATAACTGATATAAACATCTTTTGCATCATGCACAAAGTGTTACAAATACAAATGAATCATGGCTTGTATTTCATAATTGATGATCAGTATTTAAATGAATTCTAAAATCAACCTCAAAAGATACGTAATTCAACCTTAGCGCAAAACGTCTGAAACTCAATTGCAGTTTTTCAAATTCTAAGTCGATTTCATGACAGTGACATACCTCAAAAAAGTGAGTATCAGATTTTTCAGAACTAAAATCAGTTCACATTGTGTTTGTTTTTCAGAAATAATCTCCAACCTGCTTATTCAGCGATTGGCAACCAGTCTCAAAACAGCTTCATGGCAGATGAAACGGCGAACTTCACAGAAATAAAGAAGATACTGTCGTAAGGAATTGAACAGATTGTTTGCACTGAAAAAGTATTCAATTGTTGAAAAAATTTAATCTTTTCGAAATGAAATAAGCAAATATATACCTACAACAAAAGACTATCGTTGAATTCAATCATTATAAATGATTATAAAACAGAGGAGATTGGAGCAGATGGAAAAATATTCTATTTGCAAATTAAAATAATACTAAAATTTAATGTTCAATTCGAGTAGTTTTATTGGAAAATTATATGTTAATATTGCAATAAATTTTAGAGCTATCATCCACTGGTTTACCTCACAAATTAACTTATATCTTTCAACAGGGAAGTTCTCCAAAACCAAAAAAAATTACTCGAGACGACCTCTGCAATAAATGACCGTCTTGATATTTTAGAAGAAAGGAAAGAGCAAACGAAGCGTAATGTGGAAGGCTGGGGGAAACCATCAAGGTACCCAATCCAAACCATGGAGGAGTTGGAGGCAATGGAGGGAGAGGACTCAAAAGATGCAAGAGAATGTCTGGTAAAATACGTGGATTTTTATATTGTGTAAAAAAAGGTACCCAATGAAAATTGAACAAAAAATTAGGATACTGGCAAATGTTGAAAAAATAATTCTAGAATTTTTGAATCAACGTGTATAAATTGTAAAAATCCATACTTGAAAAATAGAAAGAATAAAAATTAATATATTTACAATTTACTCATAAAAGCATGAATATCCAAAATTTTATTCATAAGCTATTTTCAATTTGAATTCAAAAAGTTAACTTCTACATTTCTCTATATTTAAAAATATGGAAAAAAAATTACAAGGTTTTACGCCAAATGCTGTCATTAATAAATATATTGAGAATCTGAATCTCAAAGTTAAAAATATTGTGCAAATAAAAGTTTAGAAAATGGGTCAACTAACAATTTATATTTTGATGAATTTAAAAGATAAATTTGAAAAAAATATTTGTTCAAGCTAAACCTCACAAACTTATTCAAATTTATTGCTTCCATTTGTTCGGAAAGAAAGAAGAATATTATTTAAATATTTTTAAACTTAAAAACGTAAAACTTCTACTTCCAAAATTGTAGACTGCTGATATGCAAAAACTTTCAATGCATATAACTATACATATATGTTCAATATACTGATGTTATTTTTTTTCCAAAGGGGCCATATCTGTCGTTTGTGGGGGCAACCTCAATCCGGAGTTTCCTCTCAATGGCAATGAGGGAAACTTTTTCTGACCCAGTTGTCAATGTTTTGAGCGTCAATGGGACACGTGGAAATTATGATTTCCAAAAGTTGCAGCACTCGAAAATGTTGCACAGTAAGTAAAAAGCAATTCTCAATATTGCGAATAATTTATGAATTTTTAAAAAGTACCTTATTATATCGTTCGTCAAAATGATTATTTTCAAGTAACACGTTTGAATTTATTTGCTATTACAGTATCGTGGCTTGTCCTGTATATAATTGTTCTTTAACACTTATTGAATTGTTTTAGATGCTGCAAAGGATTGCCCACTTTTCGTTGGGCCCGAAACCTTAAAGGACTTCCTCGCAAACGTGCGGGAAGTAATTCGTAGCACTAAGCAACGTTTCCGGAAAGACAAAAATAGTTGCAAAAAATCAAGTGCGAATTCGACGAACGATGAAGAAATTCAAAATCTCGAAGATGAATTCGAAAAATTACAAGAACTAATGGAAAGTGAAAAACACTACGACGCAGAAGAATCGGACTACATCGATTAGAATTAATTATGTAAAAGATTTTTAAATAGTTGGAAATAAAAATTTTCGTTTAAAATTCATACGTTTTTCAGTTAATTTCACCCAAGAAAAAGTTTCAATCTAAATTTTTGAAAATTCCCACCATTTATGCCATTGATATATGAGCATGCGGATAGTAAGCTTTATTCTGGAATGTCATCGAGTGATTTCCAAGTGACAGGCTAATGAGGAAGCACATATGTGGGTAAATGATATCACGCGGTGACATGAATGACATCATATGACATCACGAATGTTTACTGGGATCGCTAAAAGAAATATTTTTGATACATTATTCATAAATTTCGTACAATTTCGAACGTTTTCATAGAAAAATCATTAAAATCCATAGATTTTCTAATGAGAAATAATGATTTAAAAAAAAGTTTTCGACAAAAGTGAGGTTACTCTGAATTTTACAGCCAAATCTACCCAGATAGCAATGGTGCGCGCACGAAAATCGCACGTCGTGCGGAATCACGCGTGCGATCGATTATGCAATCAAAATGAAGCCACAAGTGCGCTTTGGTCGCACGCTATGAGAATTTCGTGCGATTTGAAAATACAGATTTTATTGTTGTTTTTGATTTATTATATCATTTTTTTATTACTCAGGGTAAAATAAGTAATTTTTCAGTACGTACGCTTTTTTAAATCAAATGAAGAATTCGGTGTAAATGAATTCCTTTATAATTTAAATTTACGAATAAGAACTTGAATAATTCCCTATTGTGTAGTTATAATTAGGTAATGAACTTTTGAAATCATAATATATAGTCAGAATATAATTAAAACAAAAATTTTTTCACACCATACGCAAATCGCATAATGTGCGACTTTAGTGCGTTTTGCATCTCGCACGCGTGCGTGCATAATGCACATCCATTGGACCATGGTGATGAGTCTCGAACGTCTCGAGTAAGATCACGTGGGTGAAAAGATGCGCGCGTTGCCGCAGCTGTATAATAACCAAAAATGCATACTCATGCATCGTGTGTCAGGTGCAGTTGGGTGCAGTGCAGTGCAGTTGAGTGCAGTGTTTCCTTCATACGTGAATATATTCTACGCCCACATTTTTAAACAGGTAATAATTATAAAAGTTTTATTTACTCACTCTATACATGCGAATATGCTTCCTAAAATTTTTTCAGCTGATTTTTTTTTTGACGTGAATAAAAATTTTCGATTGTAACCCCAAAAATCGTGGTGGAATTCCCGAACGCGCTTAAGAATACAATCAAAAAATTATAACAATTTATTATTCTGGAATCATCCTCAATCTGCAATTTAATTCAAATCTTTTTAAAAAATCATCACGTTAAATTCATGATTATATAACTCCGAAAATACAATAATTTTGGAAAAAGAATCAATGTTGAGACGATATTTTTTGCTCACAGAGAATAAAGCAAAGCAGATTTTGAAAAACATCCACACAGGAGAGCGATATTTGCATTCAACTGCTCTGCATTCGTGTTTTGGAAAAGTATCGTCGAAGGTCGCACAGAGAGTGAGTATTGTTCAATTAGTGTTTGAAATTGTGAATTTCAATATGATCAAATATTTTTCGAATAACTCATGAGTTATTAAATATTCGAAAATAAATTAAAACACCTTTGATCAATTTTAAATTATTAAAATCAGTATGAATAAACAAAACATAAAAGATTTTTATAATCATTGAGCATTTTCGAAACCATAGAAAATAAAACAAACAGTTAACGCTCATTCAGAGTTATTCATAATCATTCAAAATTTTTGAATATTATTATTAATTAACAAGAATTAATAAAAAAAATTAAATATTGTACAAAATTATCGGAAATTGCCCGAAAAATGTAGAATCAGTGTAAATTAATAAAATCATCAAAAACAATATCTTCAGAAACCGTAAACTAGCAAAAAAAAATTTAAAAAAATATTTACCCAATAAACCAACGTTGCCAAGCAATGTAGAAGAAATGTTTGCTATAAATAATTTCTTTGAAATTTTTTGCAAATTGCTAGAAATCTTTACTCGAAACGCTTGTCGGACATTTAAAAAGGCAATTTGTGAACAATACTGCAGAAATTATTGACGCACTTATTTCTAGGTAATTTGCAGAAACTGTAGCAGCAACAGTTTTTGTCAATGCGATGGCAATGCCTAGAAAATATCTTTTTCATTTGTTTGGTTGCAAACAGAGCGCAATAAAGGAGAAATCGTTGCCGCACACATTTTTAGTGATTCGACAAAAATCGTTGCAGCAACATTTTTGCTCAATTCGCAGATAATTTGCCTTGAATTATTTTCATAAGATATTTGCAAAAACATAAGAAATTTTAAATGGGCAATGAGAGAACAGTCCGCTGGAAAAGTTGCCGCATATATTTATGTTTGCCTGACTGAAACTGTAGCCGAAACAATTTTCGCCAATTTGATAGCAGTATCCGATAAATGTTCGTTTCATTTGTTTGGTGGCAAATAGAGCGCAATAGAGCAAAAATCGTTGCTGCACGCATTTTTAGTAGAATGACAACAATTGTTGTATGCGGCAATATTTTTTACCAAGTTTTAGTATCATCTACTGTGAATTATCAATCATAAGATTTTTTCGAAAACATAATAAATCATTGATAGGGAAAAGAGAGCAATTCAGTAGAATTATTGCCGCATATCTTTACGTTCCTTCGGCAGAAACTCTTGCATCAACAATGTTTATTAATCTGAAGCTAATATCTGATAAATATGTTTTTGATGTGTTTGGTGGCAATTAGAACGCAATAGAACAGAAATCGTTGGCGAAAGCATTTTTTTGTTTAGCGTCAACTGTAGGCTGCGCTTTATCTCATATTAAGGGGATGGGTTCACTTTCACCTTCGCGTCTCTCTTCCTCTGACGCGCTTTCTTTTCTCTACATCTTTCTCGCACCTCAACAGCGCTCCCCTCCCCTTAATACGCTACTAGTAGCGTATTAAGGGTGGGGGGACGCTGTTGGAGGGGACAATAGCTGTTTCGAGACGTGACTCGTGACTTGCAAAAACGCGGTAAAACAAGGCATCACGCCCAGCCAAAACGTCCTTAATCCTTATTTACGAGTCACGAAAAATACGTTTGGTTGTGTTACACGTCAAAATTTGATTGGTAAATTATCAATCGCCATCGATCAGACGCAGCCAGAAGATATTTTTGACGGTAAGTGAAAAACAAGTTCACTCATATAAAAAGTAAGGTTATGAGGAGATATCGTGAGATATCTCCGTACGTGGAATCACGTGGAATTGCCAAGGATGAAATACATACATATTTTTTTTGCATTTTCCTGTTTCAACGAGTATAATTTTTTATTCACAAAATTTACTACTAAAAGATTTTGAAATGATTAAGTATAAACATGTACCATGCATTTGTTATTTTTTTGCTGAATAACTTATTGTAGTATTGTAGATTTTTTTTCTACAATGTGGTAAAAAAAAGGTATTATGAATGTCGTATTGTGGAAAATTATTCGGTAGGTGTATAATGGACACAAAATTCTACAAATTTCTCAATAATTTATACAATGATTGTAATATTCGTTTTTTTTTATCAATATGAACAGTAATTATTTCTGATAATAATAATTATTATAAATGTATTACTATTGTAGAAAATATAAAATTATGAAATAGGCAACAGAAAATTAAAATGATTCAACATGGAAATTGCGTGAATTTGGGAAAATTCGAAATTCAGAAACCTAACCCTAGTGATTTTGATTTTTATAAAAAAGGCCAAATTTTTTATAAGAAATCCGTTTTTTATATGAACGACCTTATACAACTTTTATATAAAACAATTTTTGTATAAAGTGATCTTAAAAAACTATATAAAAAATTTTTTTTTATGAAAATTAAAGAGAATTTTATAAAAAAATTCAATTTATTATAAAAAAATATTTGAGCCTCGTACTTTTTTATGAAATTTGATTTTCTTATAAAAAATGTTCAAATTTTATACAAAAATCATCAATTTTTCTAAAAAATTGACAGAATTTATCTTGTTAGCTTTTTTTGATACGTGAGAAATTTTTAATTAAAAACAACCATTTTATAAAAAAATATTTTTGATAAAAATTTTTTCGGAATATAAAATTTTATAAAAAAATTTTTTTATAATGTTTTCATAAGGTCGCTTTATGAAAAAAGTTTTTTTTATAAGAATTTAATAAAGTCAACTTTATAAAAATGTTTATAAGGTTTTTTTAAAAATCAAAATCACTAGGGAATGTTGCTGAATTAAAAACTGTGTTTAACGACTCTGACATCGTCAGAAACGGAAATTTTTTTACTGATGAAGTTGCATTAAAAATTCAAAATTTTCAAATGTTTTTATGGTTTTTAAACATTTTAACCCTTCTTTTTGAAACGATTTTATGAAATAAAAAATTTAGAAAACTTTGCAACGGTTTTTAAGAGTTTTGTTATGTGTAATTATCAACCCTAATTTTATTCTCCAATGTGTTCCTCCATAATGACAATCGAAAAATGCTTAAATTGATGGTTACCATGAAGAAATATTAAAATATGAGAATCTGAAAGGTTCTGTGAAAAATTGAAAACATTTTTATTTAGTTGGGAATGGAAAATCAACTACTCGACTATATTAAATAATTTATTCAGAAGATGATGAATATTTTTTCTGTTTGCATTATGTACAATTTTCAAAGAAGAAATTTGAAAAATTTCATATTAATATAATACTTTGGAATATATCATTGGTAAAGACCTCTATTATTTTACAATAATTAATTAACATATCGAAATATCTAAGGGTTCTAATCAGAAATATGTATTTCTTAATTTGTAGATTACTGTATATATAGTTCTTAAGGCTACTGAAGTTGAGTATTTAGACGAGAATTAATAGTAGTTATATTAAAAGTTTTACAATGAAATTCTTGCGAATAGTTCGTGTGTAGCTCTGAAATAAAAAATAACTTTCACATTTTCTATTTTCAGTATATATAGTCAAGATATTCATTATTCATTGATCTCAAACATCCAGCATTATTATTATAATTTTATTTTTTCATATGGTACAAATGATAAAAATGCCTTTAAAATATGTGAGTGAAATGTGCATTATTCAACTTTTATTTTACTTCGTGAATAGTGACGAGATTCAAGTATTAATGACAGTAAATATAACTCCTTTGAAATTTTTTTTTTTTCGTAGAAGAAAATTGTACTGTCATTTTAGTTCCAACGCATTCGTATATTTCATACATATTGTTCTCTATCTCTCTCGTGCGCATTGTATTAATAATTGTACGGATTTTCAGAACGTTCCCCCCACTTTTTTCACGCTTGAATCAAAAATCAAAATAAGGAATATGTCATCAACTGACGATGGTCAATCGAGCGGTGACCATGGAGCGGGCAAGTGAGTAAAAAACTTCATATTGAAAATATCATTTGTAATTGCTCGGAGTACAGAAAAACTCAGGCAATATGTACTTATTGTGTGAGCTATGAAAGCATTCGTTTATCAAACGATGAGATGTGAACGCAACCTAACTAAAAAACACGAAGTATATTTTCAACTCATCCACGTGCAAGTTCTAAATTAACAAATGGATATCCTTGTTTGTAAAGCTAAATTTGTTAGATAAAAATTGTAACTTAAGTTTTTCTTAATAGACAAGGTAAATGAAAGACAATAATAAATAACAATAAATAAGAGACAGTAATAAATACAATAATAAATAAAAATACAATAACAATAATTAAAAGATAATAATAAATCAATTCGAATTTCTACAAATAATGGTGTAACAAAATTTTTTTTCAAAATGTGCTTTTTTTCATAAAGAAATCGAATCCGTTTGCAAAAGACGCCTCTCGAATATTATGAAATTGTTTAAAATTGCAAAATAGTGAGTGACAGTGCAGACCAACTGGCAACTTTTTAAGAGTCATAAATGATGTGAAAAAGGTGAATAAACTTAACGAATTTGTTTTTAAAAGGGTTAAGCATCTCCTTTGACTTGAAAAAAGTAATTTTGGATTAAAAAAAAATAAACAAGAAATGGCGAAATGGGGTTTAATAATAACGTTCAAAATCCAAAAACGGTGGAAATCAAAATCTGATTTTTTCTTTTAAGGGGTTCTTCTCATGTAAAATGCTATATTTTATGACCGTTGTAGAAAATTGATTATTAAAAAACTACGAACGATTTTAGAGCACGGTTTTTTGGAAAACGTTAGTCTATTATTAAACTTTGAATATATTTACATGAATCTACCTACTTGACTTTCATTTGTCTTTGACCATGCTTCAGTCAAAAAAAGTCAGGCTACACGGGGTAAATATTTTCAGGAAAGCCATTGTACTTATCAAGTGAAATTTATTTTTTTTTCCAGTAAATATTTTGTTATAGTTAGACAGGAGATTTTCAGGAAATTATGAAATTTTTTTAAATTTGCAATACTTGAAATTGAATGATTTTCTTTTCATTTTGTTGTTTTTGCAATTACTGATAGTAAAAGGTTTACTGAAAATTAAAAAGAAAATTTGAACTGATGAGTTCTATGGCTTTTCTGAAAACATACACACAAAATGCATGATTTTTGAATAAACGTACTTATAAATAACTGAATTACTAATACGAGGAACCGATTTAAAAATGAACGAACGTTAGTTTTGATGGTAAATTATGAAATAACTGATGAAAAGTATTAAGACTAAAGGTAGGTGATGGTAGAATGATGGAGTGATCATTTCAATTGCAAATTTTTTCGGCAGGATGTAGTTAATGTCAATAAATTGAACAATCATGAGGGCCCTGCGAAATCTTAACATAGCTTCAAAGAGATGCCGACCACTACGAACGGTATCACAAAGACAACTGAGATCACGGTTGAAACAGCTGAAAAGAAAAATTCAGCAGAATATGCGCAATACAGCAAACATTTTGACTGTTATCCCTGAAACTGATGAAAAAACAAAATCCCAAACTAATATATCCACGATCGAAATTCTTAGAGATGATATTGCCAGTACAACAGAGACAGAAAATGATTCCCGATTTATCGGAATCGATTTATCGATCGAAAATTCTGAACAAATCCAAAATAATAATGACGCTACTTCTCATGCACAAAAAAACCCTAGAACAGAATTCCAAAAACGTTTAGCAGAACTTATGCTAGATTCGACTCAGTGTTTCGGTAACAGGTTGGTAGAGCTGCTCAGAAGTCATCCTTGCTTTTCTTATTTGCCTAAAGATATTAGGACACTTCTTTCGACACCTCGTTTGCCTCCAGTTCTTCATTCCATAGACCCCGGTGAATATTTGCACATCGGGGTAAGAAAATGTATTTTCCAAGTGTTAGAAACAATACCTCTTCATGAAATTCCTAAGGTATTGAAACTCGATTTTAGCACTGATGGTGCAAGATTAACAAACACTGGGAAAAAGAAAAATATTTGGCCGTTACAATGCCGAATTGCCAACATAAAAAGATCGGTTCCCAAGACGGTCGGTATCTACCAAGGCCAAAAGAAAGCTGCTTCCGCTACTCTTTTCTTCTTATTATTCGTATCTGAGATGCTCGAAATTTTTGAACAAGGAGGATTAGTTTATCAGAACGTTTTGTCTGAGATTCAATTACGTTGTTTTATTGCGGATGCGCCCGCTAGAGCTTACATTTTAGGGCATAAAGGCCACCGAGCTTTGGCTCCATGTTCAAAATGTAAGATCGAGGGATTTTCCGATGGTAGGTACGTGGTACTCGATGGAGTGGACCATGACCGGAGGACAAATGAAGAATTCAATTCACAAGTTGATGAAGATCACCATAACTATGAAAGTGCACTTTCAAAGTTGCCGAATTTTGATGCCGTCAATGATGTTGTATTCGAATATATGCATCTTGCATGTTTGGGAGTCATGAAAAAACTTATTTTTTCGTGGTTCTCCGGAAAATATACTAAGAACACAAAACTCACAGCAAGTCAGATAAAAATGATGTCCGAGAGGAGTAAATTGATCTCGACGTTTTGTCCTCGGGATTTCAATCGGGCAGTTGAATCATTTGAAGAAACTGGCGATTTCAAGGCAACTCAATGGCGTCAAATCATGTTATACATCAGTGTAGCATGTTTCAAGGGTATTCTGAAAGATTACGTCTACCAACATTTTTTGCTTTTCCACTCTGCTATGCGCATTTTCGTATCACCGAAATTTCACTCAGCTGAACATTTAAATTTCGCAGAAGCAGCAATGAAAAAATTCGTAATGCTTTGTGGTTCTATTTATGGCAAAAAAATTTTATCCTACAATTTCCATGGATTGCTACATATAATAGATGATGTACGTCGGTTTGGTCCTTGCGAAGACTTTTCAGCATTTCCTTACGAGAACAGTATGAGGTTTTATCGAAAAATGTGTCGAAAGCAAGGGAAGTCTCTTGTTCAAATATATAACAGAAATGTGGAACGGGAAAAATGTGACATGATGAAATACAAGGACCAGGAACAGGTCAAGTTAAAACACAAACATTATACTATACCATTGTCAGAAGCTCGATTTGTAGGTACACGATTTCATCAATACAAATGCTACGAAAGTGCATCCTTAAAAATCAGAACAGATTTGCGGGACAGTTGCGTGATGTTGAATGATTCAAGTATTCGTATTGTTGACAACATTCTAGTTTTTGGTGGGAAAGTTTTTCTTTCGGTGAAAAAATTCATGCATCAGGTTGATTTCTATGAAGTGGGGGTTCTTTCGTCGAACGTAGGAATTTACAAATGTTCAAAATTGCAGGAGAGTAGCGAAATTATATGTATCACGGAAGTCGCGCACAAATGTTTCCGAATGCCAACTTGGGAATCATTTTCTGTCGACGGAGTTGAGCAGTTTCGTCAATCAAAAGATAAATTTGCAGTAGCAGTGCTTCTGTAAATATTGTTGCACTTGTTTAGTGTGCAAATATTAATGTAGAAAAAAACTTTGAAATAGGTTGTGATTATTATATAATAAATTGATTCATTTTTAAATGTACATATTGAGTGAATGAATAAATAAATGACAATGGTGACAATGACAGTCATTGAGCATAGTTTGAAAATTAACTAATTACTTGAAACAAAATGGAGATTCTTTCAAATGTTTGCTTATTTCGCTTTAATCTGCAATGCACTTCTGGCAGTACTGAAATCATGGATGGTATGTGGCATCAATGATTTTCATTTCATAAAAAGCCTGCGGCAAAGTTCTTGCTCTTATTTCGACGGTAGTTGCTTAGCCAAATGCATACCATTAACATCAACACCCTAGTAATTTTGATTTTTATAAAAAAGGGCCAAATTTTTATAAAAATTCAAAATTTTTTATAAGAATTCCGTTTTTTATAAAAACGACCTTATAAAATTTTTTTGTATAAAAATGAAAGAGAATTTCATAAAAAAAGTTTGAATTTTTTATAAAAAAATATTTAAGCCTCTTACTTTTTCATAAAATTTGATTTTTTTTATGAAAAATTTTCCAATTTTTAAAAAAATCATCAATTTTCATAAAAAATTGACAGTATTCATTTTGTTAGCTTTTTTGTGATACGTGAGAAATTTTTCATTAAAAACAAACATTTTATGAAAAAAATTTTTTTTATACAGTTTTTACAAGGTCGCTTTATAAAAAGAGTTTTTTTTAATAAAAATTTTATAAGGTCGAGCTTATGAAAATGCTTATAAAAAATGTTTATAAGGTTTTTATAAGAATCAAAATCACTAGGGCATACCTTTTGTGTACCATAAAATGACAGTACTTGCACAGTATTAATGCTCAAAAAATACTTTTTTTTTCATACACTTGAAAAATACATATTTTTCGGGTTTCTCTGGAAAAATAACTTTTCTTTCACACCCGCCCGAAAAATACGATTTCGGACACCTGGCGGCTTACAGCCAAAGTAATCGATTCCATCATCGTTAATGAGAGCGTATGGTAAAGTGGTTTCTTTACTGCACTAGTGCAATAAAGACCACTTTACCACACGCTCCCATCACCAATAATGGAATCGATTATTTTGACAGTTTGTCGCCAGACCTCCGAGATCGCATTTTTCTTGGCGGTGTGTAAAGAAAATCGTATGTTAACTTCGTGGGGAAATAGTCGACTCCCAACTCGCATGATTGCCACGCTCGCTTCGCTCGCGGGGCAAATTTCATGCTCGTGGGAATCTCCTATTTTCCCCACTTGGTTAACAATATACTATTTCTTATAGTAAATAATATTGATGTTTCCAGTAAAGCAAAGCGGGTCAAAAGACATGTAAAGAAACCACGAAGGTACAGAACAACATCAAGTGAGGATAAACTGAAAACAAAAAGACCCAAACCCTCCGATGAACAGTTGGCACAGCGAAAAGTCCTTGATGAAATTCAGAACTTGCAGTCGACGTTTGGGAAAGAAATTCCGAGCACTTCATCGAACAGCGCGGCGCTCTCTGCAGTAGAGCCACAAAAACGAAAACGAAAACGAAAACGAGATGAAACTAGCTCCGAAAGCGACGGTTCTGAAGATCGCAACAGTGAAAACTCCAAGGAAAACAACAGTACGCCAAGCGACAGTTCGTACACGAGAAATGAGAAAAGCGAAGTTAGCCACGAAAACAACGACAACGGCGATGACATCGGTCAAGGTTCATCAGTGGAACCTGAGAATCTACAAGCAGAAACTTCTCCAGACGAAAGTAATGATCAGGATGGTCGTACGATTCTAAACAAGCCAGCCATCACCGGTGGGAGCAGTGGAAAATCTTCAGAGCCATCGATCAAAAAGGTGGTGGACATGCTCATCGAGCAAAAAGAATCTATAAGGTATATTATACGAAAGAAGTTGCATAATTTATAAAAAAACACGCAATTTTACGGACTAAGAGAATTGATAAATAAAATTTTATTTTTAAGAAGAAAAATTACGACTTCAATAAAATGTGATTCCTACATAAATTTGCACTGTTAATTAGTAATTAATTTGCTTCATGAGGTTTATAGGCGGCCCTTTTCTAACTCCACATGTTGGACTGCTCTATAACTGAAAGGCCAAAAAATTATGTTTCAGACTTTTGGAATCAAAAGTTGATACCGTGATGAAGAAAATTAACTCTCAATTCGACTCGGAAATGCCAACTTGCCCGAAATTCCTTCCCTTTAGCAAAGTTGAAGAAATGAACTCCTTTTTAAAGGATTCTCCGGAATTCGATGAAGTCGTAAGCGTCCATTTCATTACATCATAATAATTTGTCTATACAAAATTACGTTCATGAATAACTTTTTTGTTTGTTTCTTATGCAGGTCCGATTTTTCAAATCCCTAAGCTGCGTGACTTTCAAAGATGGCGTGTACGCAGCTATCGAGCAGGGGATCTCGCTAGAATTGGCCTTAAAGTATACTTGGTTTGGATCTGATCCAGCAAAGGATAAGTTGTGCTTCTTCAAAACAACGATGTGCATGGCCCTTTATAGTGAGTCGGAAATCAATGATCTTTAATAATTACGTTTTATGTATAATTATGTAATGCAAATATCATTCGAATGAACAATTAAATATTTGAAAAAAAAATTAACTTATTATTTTCAGAATTATTATAGAAAATTTTTTGTGTTTATCACATAAGGAATAGTCGGAATTAGAAAAATCAATGTTTTAGGCCAAAAACCTTGCAATGAATGCAGAAAAAATCTTTTATTTCTGAGAATTAAAAATGAAAATTTACTTAACTACATTTTTGTTATCTTTTTTTTATTTAACCTAATGTGGAATCCACAAATCGAGAAATTTATCAAAGTAGATCAAAAATTTCTCTTATCTTCTTGGGGGAACAGTAGCGCCATAGAATATGTAAGAAATATATTTTTAAATACCTATTTAATAATGAACATAATTCAAAAATTTCAGAAGCTCTCTCGGTCAGCAATCATTATGGAAAACCAACGCGAGAGGAGTTTCAAGTTGCTGTCACTGGTGCACTGAAAAATTGCAAGCAGAAGTTGAACAACAAGAAAAAAAAATCAAATCCGGCTACCAGTCGGCATTCGCTACAAAATGAAGCTGATAAATTGTACAACTAATTAAACAAAACCTTTTGTAACTTTTATGTGTTTCTCGCAATAAACTGACTGAAACTATATATCTCCTGATGAATAATTTATTACCTTAAATACAGTCAATTCCTGACTGAATATTTTAACTACCGAACTGCAACAATTCATTTTAGATTCAAGTCTAATTGCTTGCAAAGGGTACCACCGATATTGCTGTTAAATTGCACTCAAATTGCGGATTGCGAATAACGTAAGAGTTGCTATCAAATCCTTGTGCTGAATGCAAAAGTATTAGGCAACGGTTTTGACTGAAATTTTTATCACCTACTTTCGGCGAATTGGCAGCAATTTCGCAGAAACCTATTCATTACGTTCTTTGATGTCAAATTTCGGTCAAATTGCCGGCAAAGAGCACGTTAACGATTTCTGTTCGATTGCACTCAAATTGCGGATTCCGAATAACGCAAGAATTGCAATCAATTCCTCGTGCTGAATGCGGAAGTATTAAGCTATGGTTTTGACTGAAATTTTGTTTGCCTATATCCGGAAATTTGGCAGCAATTTTCCGGAAGTTTGCTTATTGGGTAAATAATTGAATATCTTTCAAACTCATAGAAAATCATCGAAAACATTGAAAGTCGTAATAAATGAACCGGAATCACTAGAAATCCCTAGTGATTTTGATTCTTATAAAAAATGGCATAATTTTTATTAGAATCGGAAATTCCTTATAAGAATTTCGTTTTTTATAAAGTCGACCTTATGAAATTCTTATAAAACAAAATTTTCTCATTAAGTGACCTTATAAAAACCTTATAAAAAATTTTTTCTTATAAAAAGCAGTAACATTTTTATAAGAAATTTCAAAGTTTTCATAAAAAAATATTTAAGCCTCGCACATTTCTTATCAAATGTGGAAATTTTATACAAAATTCGCAACCTTATAAAAAAAATTACATTTTTATAGTAAATGTGATTTTTATATGAAATTACTCATAAATTACTTATAAAAAATTTCTTGTACAATAAATTTTTTTATAAGAATTTCAGCAAAAACAATATTTTTATAATAAAATTTTTTTTGTAAGGTTTTTATAAGGTCACTTTATAAGAAAAATTTTTTTTATAAGAATTGTATAAGGTCGACCTTATAAAATTTTGTATATAAAATGTTTATAAGGTTTTTATAAGGTTCAGAATCACTAGGGATGATTGAATAATTTACAAAGTTCAT
Organism: Platygaster robiniae; assembly: GCA_028476575.1. Taxonomy (NCBI): domain Eukaryota; kingdom Metazoa; phylum Arthropoda; class Insecta; order Hymenoptera; family Platygastridae; genus Platygaster; species Platygaster robiniae. Next base: position 12,113,200 of record CM052019.1, on the reverse strand, counting down.
AAAAATAATTTTAAAAATGTGTAATTATCTAAAATCTGTACAAATGAACTAAAATCGTCGAAAATCTCTGAAGTCATTGAAAATTAATAAAAAAACATTCGAATTAAAACAAATTGTGGACAATTGAGCACACTGATCAAATAAGGGCCTCTCCGCTCGAACACGGGTAGAAGTATTGTCCACTTTCCGAACCCAGGCGAAAAAAATTTTTGTCAAAAAAATGCTAAACAAAAATTACTGTGATGTTTAGCTCAGTAAATCGCATCTTTTTTATTATATTAATTTTCTTCCCTGATAATTTGTTTATTCATTGTAAAATAAACAATAGATTTTTTCATACCTTCGAAAACCAATGCCGTTTGGAACTAAAATTGCTGAAACTCAACTAATATTCAGCCGATTTTGTTGAAACTATCATTAATTTATTTATCAGCAGCGGTTGGAAATCAAACGCTTTTTTTTCGACATACGAGGAAGTTTTTTCCTATTCAAGCTAGGAAAAACTTCCAGCAGAGAAGGTAGTGAGGATCGTTTGAAAAAGTTTTTAGGAAAATTTGATGTTAGTTGGAGCAATACTTGATAAGATATAAGCGTTTTACTGAGAGCGCGGAACGCGCTTCGACGCGCGCGCTTAACAAAGTCGCTCGCGCGCTAGTTGCTCTCATGCCCATATTTAAAAGAATAGTATATTGTGATGCTAGGGGCACAAACAGCCGATTTAGAATGAGTGTGAAGTTTGCCACACAAAATTTATAAATACAAATTTAAAGATATAAATTTTTTTCCATGATTCCAAAGGGGTCTAAAAGTCTTGCGATGATTTTTTATGATATTTAATTCTCTCCAAAAATTTGTGTGAATCAATAATCATTTTGAAAATGTTCAAATGATTGCCGATAAGAGATTTATAATAATTGAGTACACCGATCAAATAAGGGCCTCTCCGCTCGAACACGGTTCAGCACACGAATTCAAATCGGCTGTGTGCTCCGTGCGTCACACGATACTTTTTGCCTCGAAAACATAAAAAATGAGCCTTTTTGTAGCCCTGTTTCGAGGGACACGAATGGCGTATTTGGGCGCAGTGCTATATAAGCCTAAATACGCCATTTGTGTCTCCCCAAACAGGGCTAAAAATGCTCATTTTTAATGGTTGAGAGGCAAAAATACATTTACTTTGCATGCAATTAAATTATGGCTATTAAAAAGTTTATTTTGAACATTTACAATGAGATTGTTCATAACTACCATCATTTACAAAACCACTGACACTTATTTGTTTAAACTTATAATCCTAGACATACCACAACTTCTGACATTGCGAAATTTAAAGAGCATCGCAAATTATGCAATATAATTCAAAATCATGTCTTTCATGTGAAATAATAGATAATGACGGGATCAATGTATTCATAGAATTTTTTATTACGTGCTTCTATATTTTGTAATAACATCTTTTTTCATTCTATATTTGTATTCATTGGAAATACATGCTCAACAATGAGATAATTAATTTATTCCGAAAATTGCGCCAATTCACGCTTTTATTTTTAATAATGACTGTGCATTAAAAACTTAACATCTACCTTACTAGTTTGTTTTAATTTAGCGAAAAGGTTTTTCTTTAACGTTCGCAGTTTTGTTTCGAAAACAAAAGAATATCGTTTTTTAAGTATATATATCACGAGCGAAACGAGAAGAAAATTTGAATTTTCTAATTTTCTGCATACAATACACATAAAATGAAACTGTAGAGATTATTTAAACACAATTTTATAAAATCAATAATATCAAAAACTCATATAGTGCATTTTTCAGAATAAATTAATTATCTCATGGTGCAGCATGTATTTCCAACGAATACAAATATAGAATAAAAAAAATGTTATTACAAAATATAGAAGCATGTAATAAAAAATTCTATGAATACATTGATCCCGTCATTATCTATTATTTCACATGAAAGACATGATTTTGAATTATATTGCATAATTTGCGATGCTCTTTAAATTTCGCAATGTCAGAAGTTGTGGTATGTCTGAGATTATAAGTTGAAACAAATAAGTATCACAGTATTTTTTGTTTAGCGTTTTGCAGGATCCGAAATCTATAAGATTGCTGTACATATAATTATAATAGGGTTATAATGCAATATAAGTTTGAAACGCATAGTAATTCAGGACTCATTACGGTGTCCAAACGTCCGCATTCATATAGACATATCTGTATTTCACGCGCGTTGTCCTGGTTCCCGTATTTTTTGGAAAATGTCCGTATTTTTACTGTTATTGTACAGGGTGTCTCAAAGTCGGCAGATCACCCGAAAATCATGTATTCCTTATCAAATTCTAAGATAATTTTTCCTTTGTCATTTTTCAAAAAACTCAAAATCAACAAAGATATTCGAGTTTAAAATTCAACCAAACAACACCATCGTTCGACAAGTGAGGATAGAAAACCACAGACCAAAATTTACTTGAATTTTTCTCGTATTTTTCTGAGTCTAAAAGTCCTTTATCACTTTTCTTAGAGCTCAAAATCAAAAAAGATATTCTAGTTAGAAGTATCAACCAATCAGATTTGATATATTTCAAACTCAAATATCTTTTTTTACTTTGAGTTCTGCGAAAATTGACAAAGGACTTTTCAGCTCAGAAAAATACGGGAAAAATTCAAGTAAATTTTGGTGCGTGGTTTTCTATCCCCACTTGTCGAACGAGGGCGTTGTTATGTTGTATTTCAAACTTGAATATCTTTGTTGATTTTGAGTTATTTGAAAAATGGCAGAGAGAAAATCGTCTTGGAATTCGATGAGGAATATCTACATGGTTTTCGGGTGATCCGCTGACTTTGGGACAGCCTGTATAAACATGAAAAAATTCAACCATCAATGGATTGTCAGTGGGTTACTTAAACAAACAAACATTTTAAATGTCAGAAAATGAGTAGGAAAATCGAATGAACTCGTAAAATCTTGACAATGAAAAAACTTGCTAGACCATTACAATTAATGTCAGGCCTATCGACAGGGGGGAGGGAAGTGTTTCTACCTGTCAAAACTTAATAATTTTTTATTCTTCGATTTCATTGTACAGCCCTGAAAAAACGTCTGACAGACACAAACCATTGTCAGAGCTTAGCCTCCGCCAAAAGCGTCGACGTCTCGCTGAAATTAGATTGAGCAAGCCCGTCATCTGACTCGAGCGCAGATGATGTATCCGCGCAACCGCGATTAGAAAATGATGAAGGTCCTCATGATCGCAACATAGCAGTTCCATGGCGATTTCGAATCGATTCCGAAAGTGACCATGATGATTACGAAAACTTGGCCCATATTATGGTAGTCGATAATCAACCGAATTATAATCTTTCGGTGGATACCGATTCAGAACCTAATTCGAACGTCACCGAAGGAGACGAATCTCGTAATAGTGAGGCCGGAATTGACGAACCAAGAATCGAAGACATCGAAGGCGTGCCCGGAATACCTGTTGATGAAGATAACCCAGAACTCCATGAGTTTGGAAATAATAATCCAATTGAGGCCCCTAACGCGCATCGAACAGCACTGAAGGATTTTGTTTTATCAGCTAATTTAAACCGTACACAAGGGAATTTACTCTTAAAAACTTTACGTTCCAATCCATTTAACCATACGGATTTGCCCAAGGATATTAGAACACTCATTGGTACTCCAACGACAGTTGTTCGAAACATTGTTCAAAAAAGAGCAGGAGGAGAATATCTCCATGTAGGGTTGACGAAATTGATCGAAACTAGAATGAACACAATCCCTTTAGATTCCTTGCCTCACCGAGTTATTGTAGATTTGAGTACTGATGGGGGGCAACTTCATAAACACGAAGATAAACAATATTGGCCCATTCAATTCCGCATTGTAAATATCTCTGACAAGCGACCACTAATTGCAGGGGTATATGTCGGTACCCACAAACCGAATGATCCCGAAGAATTCTTACAGCCATTAGTCTCAGAACTTCTTGATATACGTGAAGCAGGGGGGTTGCTTATCCAAGGCCGGCGATTACCACTCGAAGTTCGACTATTTATTGCAGACGTTCCAGCTCGTGCCTTCTTACTAAATCACTTTGGTCATACATCTTTTCATCCTTGTTCCAAATGCAAGGTTGTTGGTTTTCGTTCGGACAATACGACCGTCTTTACAGGTACTCATCACTGTCCACGAACAGACGAAGAATATCGCGCCAGAATTGACGAAGATCATCACAAAGGCCCTAGCCCTCTCGCAGACTTCATTGGTTTAGTTTCTTGTGTTCCATTCGAGAGTATGCACTTGATCTATTTAGGGGTGGTTTCTCGTTTTTTGTCGGCTGTAGTTGAGGGGAAATTCGCTTGTCAACGCTTTAGTGGAAGACAATTGAATATTCTCGATTCCCGGATGCAATTGCTGAGACAATATTGCCCGTCCGATTTCAGTCGTGGTCCGTGGTTAATTTCGAAGTACTCCAAAATGAAGGCGACTCAGCTAAGACAATTATTGCTGTACACAGGTATTGCAGTTTTCGAGTCGATTTTGGGAGAAGAATTTTACCAGCATTTCTTGGTCTTGCACTCTGCTATTCGTTGTCTGAATCGCGAAAACATTGCTGAAAATGAGCTTTTTTTCGCACAGGCTGCTCTTGAGTTCTATGTCACTACAGTGGAAGAAATCTATGGGGATCGTTTTGTTGTTTATAATGTGCACGGACTTCTGCACATTGTTGACGACGTTCGGCGTTTTGGTCCTCTCGATTCCTTCAGCGCATTTGCTTATGAGAATAATATGCCAGGATTTACCAAGAACCAGCGGAAACCCGATCAAAATCTAGAACAATATTACAAACGACTGCAAGAGCGGAACGCTTCAGATAAAACACCATTCCGTAACGAGATAATCGTGAAAGCTCTCCACCAACACAACACTGGTCCTCTTCCGAACGACGCCATGTTCCATCGTTGCAAGCAATACGAGACGCTCAAAATTGGTCAACTTAGGATAGATAGTGAGACGGCAAACAGCTGTTTCGAACTTATTACTTCTGAAGTGTGTATCGTGAGGAACATCGCTCGGATTGAAGACGACTTTCTGCTCTTCGTCAACAAATTTCGGACATTAGAAACGTTTTACGATGTTGGAATGACTTCAGAACAGGTTGGGGTGCGCGTAGCACGTGATTTGTCCAACGATTTGACCGTTGTCGCCGTTCGAGAATTAAAAAGCAAATGCTACCTAATTCCAAGATGGTCGTCAGTTGTAGGAAGAGAAGAGACCGTCCGTGAGCGTGAATACATTTGCGCATCACTCCTCACTCCCATTCGCCTTCCAGAGCGTTGACGATAGTCGTCACAAAGTGTTCCCCCCTCCCCCCAGGTTATGTCACACCACACATGTCACACACAAACAGTCAGTTTTTGGGTCAGTTTATCACATTTTGATAATTTTTTATGGAAAAACGAATAATTAACGTCATATTCATTTATAACTCCTGTCATATATAATACTAATCCATAATCATTGCTAATATTAAAGGGAAAGTTTCAATAATTATGAACATTGAGATCTAGATGAAGTTATTTTTCTTCCTGCATCGCGGTCCATGGTAATTAACGCTCTCTTCGAATGTCTTGAAATATTTTAAACATGTATTTTTTACGTAACACACGACTGGTCCCCCCCCCCTATTGCACATTTTGTCACAAATCTCCGACCCCCTCCCTCCTAAATCTCCGATCATCTATCTTAGAACTACCCCTAAGATGTTTTGTTAGAATTTGAATGTTATTCGGAGTCCATACATTTTAACGCTGATACAAAAATAATTCCAATTTTTATGGCAAGTAAATTATCATGTTGGTTTTCCTATGGTTCGTTAAAGTGCTAATGATCGTTTCTTTCACTCCGGAACATTTTGCGAGATCTGATCAAATCTCTCCTCTTATTTCAGACTCTAAAGTTTAATTTAGTTGTAAATATTGTATATGATTGTATCTTGATATTACGAACCAATGTAAGCTTAATCTGAGTTACATCAATTTGATCTCTGATTCAATCTAGTTACACGTTTTGAGGTCGTTGCCCTGTACTCTAGGAGGAATCCTCGTTTTTTTCCAATGTTCGACGAAACTACAAATTGCAGTGAGTTGAATCCTTGGCAAATTCGGTCATGTTGGTTAGGGAATATGAGTAAAAAATGTGTGTATGTAATGACGCTGTCATGAACTCCTTGCGAAAGCAGAGCCTAGAAAAATAAGTAGTTGTGTACGATAAAACATGACTCGGGAACTTGTTCAAGGTGCAAACATAAATTTCTTCGAAATTACCTTCACTTTTCTTGCAGGGGTTACTCCGTATCATTTATTTGAATTAATTTGAGTAGATTTGATCTATTGTCGTCATCTTAGAGAAAGATATGTTACGTCAAAAATAACTGATACAGGGATTTTCTTAGAATCACATGAGAGGAAATCCAACCTGATGATTTGAATCCTGCTTGCGATATTTAACTGCTGCTATGGATATGTATTGAAAAAACTGCATCGAATGCAATTTTTCAGATACCGCAATGAATCTCGGCGGAAAAAAACTCGAAAAAAAACACAAGAGAATGACGGGGTCGACTAGAACAGGTCGGACAACTTATAAGCCTTCGAAATTTGCTTCTTCATCGGATGAGGCCGATTTACTCAAAAAATCTAAAAAGTCCAAATCCTCAAACTCTATCAATTTAGAACGGCTCCGAGAGTTGGCTCAGAAATTCAAGGACCCAAACCTGGTTTCTGTTCTGACGGATCCAAGTATCGTCTAAAAAACTGGTGAAATGTAATAAATTTTTTTTTCTGAAATGCTTTTGATTCGTATATATTATGCTAGTAGACGTGTGTAATAGACCGATATAGTGTATTCTTCATGGAAATTCGTTGCAAACTCGCAAACATATGCATGAAACTGGCACGATTTCATGCAAAATAGTCTATTGGTTCAATGAAGCTACCCTTTGTTGAAACGTTCGGTTTTTTTTAAGTTATTTCTGTACAATAATAAGCTTAAAAATGGAGTACATCACATTTTTTCGCGGAATATAGTATAAAGTGATAGTAGCCGGTGACAATTTTCTCTATTTGAGCACTTGAAAATTCTCTCTGTGATGATAAATACATATTTGCAGTTCCCCTCATCTTACAAATGGTCGGGAAAACCAATCTTGTCTGAAGAAAGGGTATGTGTCTGAAGTTAGAGATGTTGAGATGGAGTGCAGTTCGTTAGATGTACCTCACAAATATTCAGTAAATTCTGATTATCATCCCAAGTGAGTTGTTTGTATGATTATCTTAATATTTTGAATTGTATTATATAGATAAACGTTATCGACTATCTACATTTGCACCAATGTCAGAGTGTTATATCACTTTCTTTGCCTTCTCCATTGTTCACAACGTCTCATATATTTAGCATGAATATTTATTATAACGTTCAAATAAGCAGCATACTCAATATGCTGTATAATTACAATTTTTTTTCCATCTATAATTTTCGAATTCATTACATCTAACTGAATTTATGGATGTTTTTATTGTGTGAATATTAATTTGTCTTTAGTTTGTGCTGAATAAGAGAAAAATTTTACAGAACCTACTTTTCGAAGTGCTCGGGGGAATCGAAAATTTCTTCAACGCTGAAAGATCCGAAAGAAATCCGTTTGACAAATACGGCTCTACCGTCGAATTTCTCAAACCCCGTTCGTGACTCGAGTGTCCAATTGAGTCAACAGGAAAAAAATTCTGAAACGCAATACATCGAAGCGGGAATTTTTTCTACGTTTGATGATACATTGACGGAACTTTTTGCAAGTCCTGAAAAAAGTTACAAGTATGTTGTAAGCTATTTTGCGTTAATTTTTCTGAAACTATGAATCTCACGAACGCTCCTGACATCAAAAGCGATTTTTTGCTACCATAAAGTGTCAAAAAAAATTTGATATTTAATATATTTAATTAAATTCTATTAAATTTAATATACGTGATAATTGAAACAACTTTTAAAGGTTAATATCTTAAAACATTTAATGACATTGTCTTTGAAGTTTCAAACACCATTTTAAGAGAAAATTTAACATATATGTTAAATATTCTCTTACACATGAAAAATATATGTAGTTCTTTAGAAAATCAAAATATTTTATATGGATGCTTATATGTATGTCACGCTGAGGGAAAATACACACTGGTGTCTACTTGAAATACATTAAGCGTTAGTGAATTTTTTTAAAAGACAAATTCATTAATGAAACAACTATTCTGCCAAAACAAATTTTTATTCAGTATTTTATTCACTTAAATATAATAGAGTTTTAATAGACATTTCCACTGAGAAATTATGTAAATTTCAAATAATTTTAATATTTCTCATATCTTAAATTTATTTCGTAAATGTAATATATAATTTTCATAGACAGAGTCTATTTTTTTCATATATGCAAAAACGCGTCTCAAAATGCTTCATAAACGTACAACTCTATTCCACTATTTGAAATGTAGCATTTGAATTTGACAGAAAACGCGCTGTGGAGTCTCCGAGGCATTCTGTAACACCACAACAGTCAAAACTAATGATCGTTAGTCCAACACGGAGGATTCACAACATTGATAATGGAACAAGTCCTCCAGAACAAGGCCACTGGACGTGTCCACCGGACTTAATGACATTATTTCAGTCGATGAATGAAAGAATAATGTGAGTCATATAAATGATTACGTGCATACCAGAAAGATTCTGTTAGTCTAGATTCGAAAATTATCATCTATCAACTCAAAAAAACAAATCTTATTGTATTGCCTTCATCGAAGTGTGAAATATAAAACTATCAAGAATGATGTGCTTGATCATACGTATTTGTTGAATAAATATGATACCGAATGTTAAAATTTATAATTATTATCCCGTACGGAACAGTACGTTTAGTAAACGTTGAGTGAAGGTTCACTAAACGTTTATGACGTTTACTCAACGTTTACTGACGTTTACTAAACGAACGTGTTCCGTTCGGGATGTTCGAATATTATGTATGAATATTTTTGCAGAAACTTGGAAACACAAAATCTAACAATTATTAACCAGAACAATGAATTGCGCCAGAAAATCAAGACTTTAATCGTGGAAAAAGAAGCAAAACTAGACAAAACTATTTTTGAACCTCTGAAAGGATTCCCGCTCACAACTATTGAAGAATTCCGAGAATTCGAGTCGGACGAAAAGAAATCTCTCAGAGAGAAACTGGTAAGAGCGTTGTCGGATTATTTACTCCATGGTTTGATTTTGGAGATAAAATTTATCAACTCTTATCGATACGATTGGTGGAATAACGTTTTTTCCTTTATTTTGGAACTATACACGATCTAAATATTTCAGCAAGTCACTTTTTTCGTACAAATTTTAAAATTGCACCAGCGAAACCTTTTAGTTAAGCATACTTTAAAGCTACGAGTGCATTTTTTTTAAGTTGACACATTACAGCCAATTAGTGTATATAAAAAAGCTGGGATATTATGTGTAACTACACAAGCATTGTACTATTTTTATTCCAGTAATCGCCAATTCCAATTTTTGTTTCCTCTTTTCAGCACAACCATTTGGTTAATTTGGGAGGCTCTAAATTCAAGGAATTCCTTCATACGTGTATGAAACAAACGATAGCAGACAAACTCGTAGCCTGTTTCACATGGAACGGTTCCAAAGGGCAAATGAAGTTTTCTGATACGAAACTTTGCAACCTTATGTATGGTAAGAACAAAAAAGCAAAATTAAAAACATGTCATATATTTGTGTTTGCAAGCAATTTTTCGATTGTAATGTCTGGTTTTTTGTGTGTTATAGTTGCTTCCAAGAAAGCCATCGGATTCACTGGGCCATCCAACATTGATGAGTATAAAAGAGCAATGTTGGAGGTTCTACGTGTGACGAAACAACGCCTGACGAATGCAAATAAAGATAAAGCGAAAACACTGAAGAAAAAACTTCTTGGCCTACCGAAGACTCAGGGAAACGAGTACGAAGAATTTGAACGGCTCCGCGAGGAATTCAAAAAATCGCAAACAGAAGGCGACAGCGACAACGATTCACTTTGTGGGGAGGACAGTGATGAGAGCGAAGGCAATGATGAAACCGAGTCAAGTAATAATGAAGCGAATGAGGTTGATGACGAAGAAAAAGCGGATGATTGATTTTTTTTTTTCATTCGAAATTTTACCGTGGCTGTTGAAAATTTCATTTTTGTGCTACAGTCAATGTTCCCTGTAAAGTGGTTAAAATTTATGACTATGTCAAAATTTTCTCATTACGTTTCCGACGACTTTGTGCCCTGTTCAAAATTTTGAAGTTGAACTTACTATTTCGGATGACGTCGAAAAGTCTGAATATAATAAGTTTTGGGAATATCGGAATTTTGGAAATACTACTTTTTTCTGACATTGTAAAATTTTACAAATAAATCGCATTTTATAGTAACTAATATTAGTTACAAATTTCAAATTTCCAAAATTTCGATTATTTGTCAATTATTAATATAAAAAAAAGGATTCCTATATTTTACGAAGTACTTTTATAATAATTACGATCTAAATCTTACAATTATTGCCATTTCTTATCCCAAGCCTGCGAGAGGCGACGAAATTTTAAAAATTTTACAGTGAATTTTGAAATAGTTACGAAATTCGCACCCATGGGTGAGAATGCAGGAGAATTAATATTGTGCCTATTCTGAATTGAAATCTAATTTGACAATTTTTCAAGTTTATTTTGAATGACTGGTTGGTGTAAGAAGTATTCTGTCCGAATCATGACAAAGAAATAATGAAATATATAATAAAATCACAACATAGAAATGACATAAGTTGATGGAAACGATAAAAACATTTTTCAATGAGTTATTATCAGTAACATTTATTTTCGGAAATTCTAATTCATAATAATGATGAATGATGAAATTTTCTCACTCATTTTGATGTATTTCATTTGATACTTTTAATTCTAATTATGACCTTATTATAATCATTAATGAGTTCATTTTTGATAAAAGAAATTGAGAGTAGTTTGAAGGTACATACAAATGTAACTTGATTATTATTAATAATTTTTTTTACTCAATCATAAGTCATGCGTATTTCGAATGTCAGTCATCAAAAAATATTTAAGTTTTTCCATTCAAACATAAGTAACATTTCAGTAAAAAAAAGGCGACTCATACGTCGCCAGAATGTCGCCTCTAGTTGGCTAGGTATTGTAATTCAATGGCTTATTAATTATTTCAAAAATAGACATAATATGAATCGATTTATAGTTTTAAGTTGCTCGATAATTTTGATATTTGGTCATTATATATTATGTTGAAAGATGTTTACAAATTTGAAAATGTTCAATCGTCTGTATAACTCGAACTTTCCTGATCTTCAACAAAAAATTAGAGGTTTTCAAATATTACAACAATATTATTATAAAAATTGTTATAATATATTGTATTTATTATAATATAATATATCTAGTATATTATTATAATATATATGAATTATTATAATATATATTAAAATATCATAAAAATTATTATCATTAATAAATCGAAAATGTGGGATCTTTCTAAAATTTTGATATTACCTTACCGTGTATAGCGATCACAGTTATTGGAAAGATACAAGAGCAATATTGTGCAATATTCTTGACTTTTATTCACTATGTATTTGTTTTTTTAGTAAAAAAATATATTGTGCCTATAAAACGAAGTATATGTGTTTCATTTGAATTCTGCATTTTTTTAATAATAATTGCTGTCGTTGGCTCGTTTCAAATTTTCCCGCGTGATTTCAACCAAAACTGCGCATGCGCTCACGTGAAATATTTTTTGAAACCGCACGCGTGCGAGCTATATGCGTATTTATGGAGGTCGCTACTGCATGGCATGGTGAAGTCACGCGTGCGATTCGATTTCGCACGCGTGAGTTCACATTGAGTTCATAATGCTACTTTTTTTGCTATCTGGGTAAAATCTGAATTTCTCGACAAAAACCAATTTTCAGCCCGAAATAAAACATACTTATATTTTCAAACTAGTTTATGTGACTATTTACAAAATTTGAGAGAAATCGGTGATTAGGTCAGTGACGACTAAATTGATTTTGAAAATAATGACTCTATCGAATAAATAGTTTTTTTATCTTCTGATAATTTTTTCCCCAGAATTATTCAATCTCTTGTTAGTTTTTGGATTTTGTTCATCTTTCAAAAACTATTGACAAATAGTTTTTTTATCTAATAGTTATTTTAGCCATAGTTTTTTATCTTCTAATAATTATTATCATAGATTTTTTTCATCTTTTGATGATTTCTATCATAGACTATTGAATATTCATATGAACCAAAATAATCTTATACAGCCTGTGAACTCTTTCATGCAATCTTCTAGATTGCATGAAAAAGGATTATCATTAGATAAAAAAACTATGTCAATAGTTTTTGAAAGATGAACAAAATCCAAAAACAAACAAGAGATTGAATAATTCTGGGGAAAAAATTATCAGAAGATAAAAAAACTATTTATACGATAATAAAAAGGTGCTTTCACCTTATCTTTATTTGTTTTGTCCCAGGGTTATTTTACAGGTAGTAAAATGCGTGAGATGAACGGGATTAGCTCGACTATTGCTGTATACCTACACGGTAAAAAAAATCTTGCCGAACTACCAGTTCCAAACTAGCAAATAAAACGACCTCCTTTGGAAGTGGTAAAATTACAGACTTGTAGTGATTCTACAATGGAGTAGCAGAAGTACTAGGACCTAGTAAAAGTACTAGAAACTAATAAAATTACTAGAAAATATTTAATGTACTGAGAAATTTGAGGTTAGGTTTGCATGGGATGAATCGGTTTATGCAATAACAATATAATAAAAAATAATTTATTATAAACTGCTTTATTCATCACAAATTGAACTAGAGAACATATAATATTTTCTTCGCATAAGACACTGCAAGACGCGATAAAAATGCAGCAACATACGCCATGGTAAAAGACGCCAATGACGCAACAGGACGCTAAGTCCAACTTGCACTTTGACGATTTCATTGCATAAATACGATTTGGTGATACTTTTACCACGGCTGCAGCGATTCTAATACTTTGGCAGCACTTTTACGTCAATGTAGTAAATTTACTAGCGGTCGTAATTCGACCCCTTCCGAAGGAGGTCGTTTTATTTGCTATATCGAAAGGTGTACTATTACGCATTTTTAGTACACTTACTAGACGCTTGTAAAACTACTTTATCCGGTGATGCTCATTTATTACACCCTGGTAAATTCGTACTGCTTTCTAGTACATTGACTATACTGTAAGTAGTAACACCTCTACTATACCCTAGTAATTCTGCAAGATTTTTACTGTGTATGCGTTACCGATACATGTGCACAGAGCCTGGAATGTGAATGTGTCTGCAAGAATTTTTTGTTGCGGCTATATTCATATCATTTCATCCTTGATATGCCTAGAGATGTAAAATCACCATAATATATTGTAATTTACCGTTATTTTTCATCTCCATAGATGTGAGATTACTGTAATTTACCGTTTTATTACAGTAAATTACGGCAATTCTACATCTCTAGATATGCCCCGCAGAATAATATCCATCGGGATTATCCGATGAATAATCCCGTTTACGGCCGTGAGTGAGTGTGAGTGCGAGATCTCTGTTTCTCTCGCACTCACAGTGTAAATGGAAATCCATCGGAAAGTGCATACCATTGTGCGTAGCCCCTGAGGTACTGCCTTAATTGGAAAACCAATTGGAAATTTTCAGCAGCGTAGTACATTCGAATAAATAAACCGCGTAATGGTACATTTAGTATCTAGAATAGTATATTAAATTAGAATTAATGATTATTTTTGGTTGAAATGTGAAAACATATATTAATAACTTTAACTCTTTTACAGCACCTTACAGGAAAGTTGAAAAAATGTTTGAATTTAATATAATTACAAATTCCTTTCTTTAAATCAAATTTTCATTAAAGAATTGAATTTTCTAATTTATGCTCCTAAATTTGCCAATTTTTTTCGTAAAATCTTCATTTTTCCTTTATAATCAAATGGGATCAATTTCTCTCATGAATCCATTGAAAAACTTTCGAAATTTTGTATGTACATATTCCGATATTTTCAAGTTCAAATTTTTAACTGAAACCATTAGCGCCTAAACGGACGTTTTTTCGACCAACTTTTGAGCGGTGAAAAAAACCATGTAGAAAATTTTGAAAAAAATCCAGCTAAGGTTTTTCCAAGCCGAAATTTTATCTACTTTCAGAATCTGGCCTTGTTTTTTTGATACTATGTGAGCCTTCATTGTTATTAACAATTTAACGAAAAAAAACGTGCAATTTTCGAGTTCGATCACTTTTAAAACCAACGAAACACATGAAAATCGAATCCTGAGAACCGCGAAAACTGAAAATCTCGCGTCCATGGACATTAAACTCGAAGACTCATGCGCTGTTTTGAAACATCATGTAAATGGCGCTCTCTGAAAAAATTTGTGGCGATTTTTAATTTATCCGATTTTGACATTTTACCATAATGTTGTGTAAAGCTCATAGTATAACTTCAAAATGTGTTTTCGTGTGTTTTTGCGATCACTGAACACGAATTTGACATTTTTACTAAAAAATTTAATTCTTTAAACAATTTATGTTCAAATTTCATGTTTTTTTGCAAAAATACCGCAGATTTGTGAACTGCGGAAAAAAATACGCTAGATACAATGTTTCATCAATTTTGTCATCTTGACACTACAGCAATATAGGATATTTATAAATGAACGCCCTTCCCTGAACGCGAAACATAAGAATTTCGTCTTTTATGGCAGAGTTTCATATCGTTCCATATGTTTTTTCGGTCGGTGATCACGAATATAACGTTGTTTTTACAAAATTCAATTTTTTAAACAATTTATTTAAACAAACTATGTCCGAATTGCATGATTTTTTTTCAACAAAGGCAGATTTGTGATGTACGGGAAGAAATACGCCAGAGAAAATGTTTTATTGATTTTTTTCATTACAACACAACAACGACATAAAATATTTATAAACAAAATCTCTTCGCTAAGGGCGGAACATAAATATTGAGTTTTTTGTAGCAAAGTTAAATATGGTTAACTGGAGTTTTTTCGGTTACTGATTGTTGAATGTCGATTAGGGAGGACGTCAACAATAAGGGCGCAATAAATGAAACGTCAAAGTTGACTGTTAAAGACTCATAAGGAGTCGTTTATTAAATTAACAAAATTTATTCACAACGTTATTATGAATACAGATTTTATTTAAGCGCAATTTTCACGCAGCGAAGAACGTTAACGGGGTTCCTGCCATGCCAACCTCAAGGACGTTTGAGGAAAACTCATATCCTCAATTGTAATCCTCTGAGATTGATTGTACGGGGTTTGAAATGGGTTAGAGAGTTGAAATTCTGGAGCTAATGAAAACTACTAGAAGAATGAGAAGTAGAATGAAAATAAATTGGATGTTTGTGGAGCCGATGAAGACTTCCACAAAAAATAAATCGCTTTAAAACATTATTAAGTGTCCTAGAAGTACATTTTGAAGTTCCATCAGCGCTCCAATCAAACCGCTTTCGTAAAAAGGAGCATTATCTTTTCTCACGATCGGCGGACCAATCGCGACAATCCATGAAAAATGATATCACTCAAAGCGCGAAGAATAGCGATGCGATTCAACGCGTCGTGCTATTTTTAGAAACTCGGGAAAAACGATTTTCCCGATTCTCCGCGTTTTATCCCAGCCAAGTAGAAAAAGAAAACTAATGTCGCCGGTTCTTCGAACCGACGTACAACATGATGATAAATATAACATTTGTTGTATTCACATATTCAATTTTCTATGTTTCAAGGAATACTTTGTCACGTGTTTTGAAATAGCTATTAAGAACGATAAGCATTTTGCAATAGATAATAGAAACGAACAATATATTACTCGTTTTTACAACGATTCGTTTCCCAATTTCGTAAGCTTTTAGATTTTAGTTGTAATTTAGATGTCGTCAATCATATTTGGGAAAAACCCAAGTTGCCGATGTTTCAGTTGTAATTTAGATGTCGTCAATCATTTTGGAAAAACCCAAGTTGCCGATTCGATGGTATATAAAGCGCGCCTGCTTACGTCGTAGGGTCCTTGTTTTTCGAAGTTATGTGTTCGGTTCAAATCAGTTCTTATATCCATATAATTCTTTGAGCGAGCAAGGCTCAAATTTTGTTCAATAAAATTGAAATAAAAAGGATCAAGTAAATTATTTACTAAATTCCGAACCGTTACAAATTTAAACAATCACGGTCTCAACATAAACTGGTGTCAGAAGTGGGATAATTCCTGATAATTGCCAACGAATTGCCTATGGAACCCCTGCGGATTCCGTAATTCTTTCTCCTGGGTGCCGTGACCATTGCAGCTTTATCCTCCTGTATCCGGAATCAAAAAGGAAGGGCAAGAAATACGAAGCTAAGATTCGTGATTCTTTCAAATCCACCTACTACTTCCAAAATCAACACTTTCCAAGCCACCGAGACATCAATTTGGCAACTTCTACAAGAGTGAGCGCAAAATTATTTACTCGTTTCGAAACTCAAAATTCATAAATCAAATCCTCTAAGAGTGATCCATACTGTCTCCCAAAATCCTAACTTTCCACGAAATCATTTGTCAAAATGTCGCAAAATCCGACAAATTCAACTAACAATCAAGATGATGCAAACTCGTCTATTTCGCAAACGCAGATCGGCAATGGGAATTCAGAAAGACCTCAGTTTTCTATTGATTTCCTCATTAAACTCATAAAGGAAAAGTTTGATGGCGACCGTTTCAAAATCAAAAGTTTTATCAAACAAAATGATGCCGTTTTTGAATTCGCACATTCCTCTCAAGAAAAAGCTTTGCTTCTATTTGTAAAAAGTCAAATTACGGGAAAGGCGAGAGAGCAAATTGATACACACCCAAACCTTACGACTTGGGAAGAAATTTCTGATCTTTTGATAAAATTATATTCAGACAGAAAAAATTTTGATCAATTATTAGAGGATTTACATTCAATTTGTCAGGGTCACAATGAGAATATTTCGTCATATTTTCAAAGACTTGAAAATTTATCATCCAGAATTTTGGCGACTGTCAATTGCTCTGATGTCGATGAGATTGAAATTCCTGGTCGGATCGCTATGGTGAAACAAATGACACTAAATCGGTTTGTTTACCATACCGTGCCCCAGATTTCTCAAATGTTACGATACAAAGATTTATCAAGCATAAATGAGGCTTTCACTGCCGC
The DNA here is from genome assembly GCA_028476575.1 of Platygaster robiniae. Lineage (NCBI taxonomy): Eukaryota > Metazoa > Arthropoda > Insecta > Hymenoptera > Platygastridae > Platygaster > Platygaster robiniae. The sequence continues at coordinate 12,095,804 of CM052019.1, read as the reverse complement.
ATCCATTGAAGAGAAAGCATTAAAAACACGATTTTCAGTCAATCCAAAAACCATTCGAAATGCGCCATCTCAAAAGAGAACATGCGAAATTTGCCATCGGACAAATCATTCCAGCAATGAATGTTTTTTCCGAAATAAAAATAACGGCACGAAACTCAATACTCGACAGGTATTTTTTAACAGTAATTCGCATTCGGTTCAAAATAAAAATCAACAATCGGGATCCAATGCAAATCCTAATACACGTCCGAATTCACAACCAAAACAGTGTCGTTATTGCAAGAACCTCGGGCACACTATAGAAGAATGTCGCAAGAGACAATACAACAATTCGAGACGAAATGACTCTGCCAAATCGAATCAAAATTCTGTTCATTTTGTTCATGATTCCGAACATGAAGAAGCAAATTTTTTCCAAACAGGATCCGAAACGGAACTACCCGATTTCGAAGAATAGAACGTGCTATTCCAAATCAGATTCAAAATTCAGAACCTACTATTTCAAAAATAATCTCAAAATCAACTCAAAATCAAAGATTACCTACCTCGAATCCGACTCAATCTTCTAGATCTACTATTTCCTATTCAATAAAAAATTCAAAATCTGCAATTCCAAAATTGATTCCAAAGTCAATTCAAAAATCTACTATTTCCAATCCAATAAAAAATTCAAAATCTGCAATTCCAAAATTGATTCCAAAGTCAATTCAAAAATCTACTATTTCCAATTCAATAAAAAATTCAAAACCTGCCATCCCAACTTTGATTTCAAAATCAATTCAAAATGAAGAGTCTACTATCTCCAATTCAATGGGAAAACCAAAATCTGTTATCTCAGGAGTTATTCCAAAATCAATTCTCAAATTAAAACCTTCTATTTCAAAACCGATTTCAAAACCTGCTGAAAATCAGGAACTTACTATTTCAAACCAAATTCAGAATTCGAACCCTACCAATCCAAGACTCAACTCAAGATTTATTCAAAATAAGGGAAGTACGATCTTGAGCTCAATCAAAAATCCGAAATCATCGATTCCAAGACCAACTTCAGAATCCATTTTAACACAGAAATCTACTAACTCAAAATCAGATTCGAAGATTAATCTACGAGTTTATTACGAGGATTACGATTAATCGTAATCCCGGATTCGACACTTGCAACACCTGAATTAAATCCAACAGATATTTTTCGGAATTTTTCAAGATCAGGGATCTTTATCAATGGTCATGATCTAACGTTTGTTATGTTTGAGTCCAAGAACTCAAACTCACCAGAAAAAACTCTGAAGTTCTTAATTGATACTTGAGCCACAGCATCACTTGTAAAAAGTTCAAGCCTTCACTCTTTCGAAATTACGAATAATAAAACTACTTTGTTAAATGGCATTGTTCCCAATATGCCGCTGCAAACGATTGGAGGAACAGATTTGGCTCTAAGCATACATGGTTACGAGATCACGGTTAATTTTCAAGTAATCGATAAAACAACAAACATACCATTCGATGGTCTTATCGGGTATGATTTCTTTAATTCACAGAAAGCCAAGATTGATTTTAGTAGAAACGCATTGAAACTTGATTCTATTCCTTTCGAGATACCAATTAAAAAAAATACTGACCAGAGTTCGAACTCTTACATTAAGTGAGCGGACGTTCTGAGACAGTTATTTCTATAAATGTCATAAATCCATTAAGACTTAAACACGGGGTTGTCATTGCGCAAGAAATTAACAACGATCGATCACTTCTTGTTCCGAATTCCATTGTAAGAATATCTCTCGATAATAAGGCCCTGATAACAATACTTAATCGATCTGATGAACAAAAAACGTTTCAAAAACCATGTATGGGAATAGAGGAAATTCCTGAACAATCAGTTGCACTCCATATTAGTGGAAATAGAGATTTCAATAATAAGAATGAACGAATAAATGAATTAATCAACCATCTTCGACTCGATCACATCCACTCAAAGGAACATCGCGATATCATACTAGACTTGTGTAAAAAGTATCACGATATATTTAAATTGCCAAATGATAATCTAACTGTTTCCTCTGCTGGAGAGGCAACAATTGAACTAAAAAACGAAACACCAATTCATGTGAAATCATATCGATATCCGCAAGTTCACAAAGTCGAAGTAAAAAGGCAGATTGACGGGATGTTGAAACAAGGGATTATAACACCTTTCACAAGTCCATGGTCAAGTCCCTTATGGGTCGTCCCTAAAAAGCTTAATGCATCTGGGGAACAGAAATGGAGAATTGTAATCGATTATCGGCGACTAAACGAGCAAACGGTGGGTGACGCATACCCTTTGCCCAACATCGAAGGAATCATAGATCAATTGGGCAATGCGGAGTATTTCACCTTACTTGATCTCGATAGTGGCTTCCATCAGATTCCAATGTCCCGTAAAGATGCACCAAAAACAGCCTTCACGACTCCAGATGGGCATTACCAATTTGAACGCATGACCTTTGGACTGAAAAATGCCCCTTCCATTTTTCAAAGGGTTATGAATAACGTTCTAAGAGGGCTCACAAGTAAACAATGTTTCGTATACCTAGACGACATTGTAGTTTACGGCTCAAATATATCTGATCACGTTGCAAAATTGACCGAAGTTTTCAATAGATTGCGAGATTACAATCTCAAGCTACAAGTTCACAAATGTGAATTCCTGAAAGACTCTTGCCATTACTTAGGTCACGTAATATCAAAAGAAGGAATACGCCCGAATCCATCAAAAATCGAGTCAATAAAACGAATTCCAAGTCCAAAAAATCCCAAAGAAATAAAAATGTTTCTAGGTATGGTAGGATATTATAGAAAATTTATTCAGAACTTCTCGTCGATTGCAAAACCCTTGACCTTGCTTTTGAAGAAGGAAACAAGATTTCAATGGGGGAATGATCAAGAAAAAGCGTTTCAGATTTTGAAAAAAATAATAAGTAACGAACCTCTGTTGCAATATCCAGACTTCGATTGCAAATTTTCTCTTACAACCGATGCCTCTAACGTAGGAATATGCGGGGTACTATCTCAAATTTAAAATGGAAAAGATTTGCCTATAGCTTATTATTCTCGTACCTTACAAAAAGCAGAACAGAATTACTCAACAACAGAAAAAGAATTGCTTGCGATAATCCAATCTGTCAGTCACTTTCGACCTTATCTGTACGGCAGGGAATTTGATATCTATACTGACCATAGGCCCTTGCAATGGCTGTTTAACTGCAAGGATCCATCGTCAAGATTGGTTCGCTGGAGATTAAAGTTAAGTGAATATCAATTCTCGATCAAATACAAACCTGGTAGAATTAATTCAAATGCCGATGGATTGTCCCGACTTTTCCCTACAGAAGAAAATATAAAATTAGAGAACATAAATTTCACACAGGACACAGATTAAAAATTTCAAGATTATGTAAAGTATTATTATTCCAACCGAGATAACATCATATACGAAAAAGAGAACAATAATATATCTCGAATTCAAGGCAACATTATCTTATTCTGGTCTCAAGATCTTGACAAAAATAATCCTTACTCTGATTATATCCGAACACACTTCGATTCAGAGAAAATTTCTCCTCACGCTAAAGGCATTTGTAAACTTGCTAATAACAAACAAATTATTTTCCTGCTTTTCGTCAAAAATTTACATAATGAAAAAATAGAATATCGCAATTTATTCGAAACTCTGCTTATTTTAAAGAAAATGATACGTAAAGAAGAATTCAAGATTTCAATGCCAACGGAATATTCGAATATCAAGCCTAATCAATTCAATTTTATGTCAAAGTTCATATTTCCTAACAACAAGATAAAAATTTTAGACATTGAGAAAAAAATAATACCCAAGGACAAAAACGAGATTTAGAAGATTTTAGAAGAATGTCATTCGAGTAAACTTTCTGGTCACACTGGATTCAATAAAACATACTTAAAGATAAGAGATCAAAACTCCTGGCCCACCATGAAAACCGATATTCGGAAATATATTAGAAATTGCCATTCTTGCCAAGTGAACAAGACCAATTTCAAACCCACAAGGCAACCAATGGAGGTCACAACAACGGCTCAAAGTCCATTTGAACGCCTCGCGATAGATATAGTTGGTCCATTACCCATAACAGAATATGGAAATAGATTTGTGTTAACAGCTCAAGATGACCTTACCAAATATTCATTTGCTTATCCTCTACAAAATCACGAAGCTAGAACCGTCGCTGAAACCTTAGTTCACATTTTCACATCTTTTGGCATTGCGAAAACCTTTCTTACTGATCAAGGAACCGATTTTATGTCCCAACTTATAAAGGAAATAAGTAAAATTTTTCAAACTAAACACCTTTCTACTACTCCGTATCACCCACAAACCAATGGAGCATTAGAAAGATCTCACTTGACCTTGAAAGACTATCTAAAACATTACATAGGAATTGGACAGGGTGACTAGGATGAATTTCTCAAGTTTGCCATGTTTAGTTATAATACTTCCATTCACACAGCAACAAAATTTTCACCATACGAATTGTTATTTGGAAGAAGACCTTACTTACCTTCCTCAATAACACGAGAACCAGATTTCCGCTACACCTATGATGATTTTTTAGATTCGCTAAAATTCAGACTCAATGCATCTTTCAAAATAGCCCGTGAAAACTTAATTAATTCAAAAAAGAAGAGTAAAGAGTATTATGATAAAAGAATTAATCCTCATAGATTTCGAGTCAATGATCTTTTTCTTTTAGAGAAATGTAATACTGATCTTGGAAAATCAAAAAAGTTATCGCCTAAGAGAACAGGACCTTATAAAATTCTTCGAGTTTTTGATAATCAATCTGTAGAAATAAAAATAGGCAAACGAATCAAAAGATATCACACTAATTTATTAAAACCATACTTTTCAGAACATGGAGACTCAGACATTAATCTTCCTCATAATCTCCCTTCCATTAATTGTCTTTTCCGATCCTAATCTTTACGTTAATAATGAATTCTCAAAATCGAATGGAATTTTCTACCAAAATCTGGGTGTTGTAAAACTTGCATTTTCAAACTTAATGTTAATGACGCATGTTAACATGACACATTTTGATCAAGCCAAAATTGTCTTAGAAACTCAAATGGAAAAGACACGACGTCTCTGTGAAATGATTACTGATAATGAGAGAAATAAACCAAGACGAAGTTTTCGTAACATTCCATTTCATTGCGATCAGACCTATAAATTGATAGTCGATGAATTCAATCAATTTCAATCCAATCTGAAGAATTTCAAAGAATTTATCAGAAATGATGATGCCAAAATTCACAAAAACAGAAGGACTAGAGGTCTTATCAATGGCGTCTCTTATTTCCTTAACTGGACCTTTGGCGTACCAGATGCTGACGATGCAGAGTATTACACTGATAGCATTGAAACACTTGTCAATTCCAATCAACAGACTCAAACTCTTTTGAAATCACAGATCCAAATTATTTCAAGCACAGTAAAGAACTTGAACGATTCATTTTCTTCTTTAAAATTCCAGGAAAAATTGATGAATAAAAATATTGAGAAAATTAACACCTTTATAACTATTACAGAGAATGCTGTTGTAAAATTAGAAATAGAAGTTGTCGCCAACGAACATTTCATTATGTTGAGATCTCTAATTAATAAATTATCTGGCCAATGTACCAATTATATCAATGCAATCGATCTCGGTAGAAGTGGCATGATTTCGAGTATTGTCATAACTCCAGGGATCATGCTTAATGAACTGCAAAAATATCAAGGTGAATTTTCATTGCTGGTTGAACCGGAAAACGAGAATATTAAATTGCTATATGAGATTGCAGATATTCATTTATTATATTCAAAGAATTGTGTCATTTTCGCTATAAGATTTCCGTTAATCGAAAAAACTAAATTTGATCTTTACCGTATGTTCCCTTTACCTATGCAACATAAAAAAAATTCAGATTTCTACTCCTATGTGAAACCAAAATCCGATTTCCTGATTGTATCCCAAGCAAAAACCCAATTCTCACTCATGGAAGATTTGTCGAGTTGCGAGGAGTACAAACGAGGACAGTATTTTTGCCTCAAAGTCAATACTTTGACTTCAACCATCAAAGACAATTGCGAGTTCTCTATCATGCAAACAACGAGAATTCCTGATGATTGCGAAACTACGACTATCAAAGCAAAAATGGAATCCTGGAACAACGTTGATGGAAATCATTGGATCTACGTGTTACAACAACCGACCAGTCTTACTTGCATCTGCAAGCTAAATACCGATGAAAAAATACTTGATGTGCCACTCACTGGATCCGGCATGATAAGTTTGAATGAACATTGCAGAGGGTATACAAATCTATTTCTATTAAAACCCTCGAGATTCGATGTTGTAAATATTTCGTATTTTGTTTCACAAGCCAGTAGCATTATAGAAGATGATTGTTGTATTAAATATGCAGAAAATGTGAAACAATTTGAGTTACTTAAACCGTTACATCTTACTAATTTAAATACGGCAGATTTGAAATACGCAGAGAAGAAGTTATCCGAAATTGACGAAGAAATAACGAGAGATTTGAAAACACCTTTTATCGTAAGGCATATTAGTTGGATAAGTATAACAAACGGCATTGTTGTTGCGGCTATCGTACTTTGTTTCCTATATAAATGCGGTTGCTTGAAATTATTAAATTGTATAACGAGAAATAAGAGCAGTAGAAATGAGAACGAAAACAGAACGAACATAATCAAGAACTTTGTCAATTGTTGTTTCGAGCCTAAACATCGAACTAGAGATTCTCCGAAAGAAATGACTGTTTTTCACAAATACGATCCAATGTTTCGAGAGCAGAATGAAGTTGAAAACGATGATTGTACCAATGAAATTTACCATGCTCCTTCTATATCAGGTAGAATAAACGAAGCACCAAAAATTGTAACATCGAGAAAATATTTGCGACGAACTCCCATCTGAATATTGAAGGAATTTTTGTAAAGGAAATTGAAACCGATGTTTCAATTCTCCTAAGGGGGGAGGAATGTTGTATTCACATATTCAATTTTCTATGTTTCAAGGAATACTTTGTCACGTGTTTTGAAATAGCTATTAAGAACGATAAGCATTTTGCAATAGATAATAGAAACGAACAATATATTACTCGTTTTTACAACGATTCGTTTCCCAATTTCGTAAGCTTTTAGATTTTAGTTGTAATTTAGATGTCGTCAATCATATTTGGGAAAAACCCAAGTTGCCGATGTTTCAGTTGTAATTTAGATGTCGTCAATCATTTTGGAAAAACCCAAGTTGCCGATTCGATGGTATATAAAGCGCGCCTGCTTACGTCGTAGGGTCCTTGTTTTTCGAAGTTATGTGTTCGGTTCAAATCGGTTCTTATATCCATATAATTCTTTGAGCGAGCAAGGCTCAAATTTTGTTCAATAAAATTGAAATAAAAAGGATCAAGTAAATTATTTACTAAATTCCGAACCGTTACAAATTTAAACAATCACGGTCTCAACACATTGTACTTGTAAAATTTTTTGTTAAAACAATTGTTGTCAATTCAATATTATTTCAAATTGACTGTTTTTTCAAAGTAAAGTTAGAGGAAAAACAATGTCGAGACATACACATAAAAGATATAGCTTATATACATTGATGACTTTTTTGGCGATTTTCCATTCTTGTCTTATCTAGTTTTGCGGGGCAGCGAGGAGGGTAAGTCGAGACTGTCCATCTGTATATGATCTGTCGGCGAAAAAAGTACCTGTACGGGAAATCCATCCTGTAAATTCTCGGTATATCACCAACTTCGTTATCTTTAGGCCTCTGCCTGGATATTTTACATCATTCTCAGGTTTATATGTTGGAACCTTCTTTTCTAGAGATGAAATCTATTCACATGTTATTAATTGCTTTTCAAACAGTGAGCTATTGAAATTGACTAATATCAAAGTAAACGAAATTGCGAGAATTTCAATAAATGCGGTGCAAGAACACAGAAAATGTGCAAAACATGCCAAGTATATTCATGCACGTCTTGCATACAAACAATTACAAATAATATCAAGTGCACATGGATCGTATGAATATTCGTGTAGCTATAAGGGTCAAAAGATTATGATCGTCCGAATAAATAAATAAAAAAAAAAATCACAAGAATAATAGAAATAAGAAAAAAAAAACAATACTAATAAAATACAAAAAAAATTAAGAATATATAAAAACAAAAAAAAGCACTCTCGAATTACGTTTACCTTCTCGTGGTGAGAGTCGGGCAACGATCATATTTTGTGTCGGCTAAAAAGCGTATTCAATTAGATATAATTTTTACAAATTACAAACATACCTCGACATTGTTTTCCCTCTAACCACAAAGACAACTTTTCTTTGAAAAAACAGTTAATTTGAAATATTATTAAATTGACAACAACTGTTTTAACAAAAAATTTTGCAAGTACAATGTTATATTTATCATCAGAAACCGAAAAAACTCAAGTTAACCATGTTTCGACTGTGCTACGAAAAACTCAATATTTATGTTCCGCCCTTAGCGAAGAGATTTTGTTTATAAATATTTTATGTCGTTGTTGTGTTGTAATGAAAAAAATCAATAAAACATTTTCTCTGGCGTATTTCTTCCCGTACATCACAAATCTGCCTTTGTTGAAAAAAAATCATGCAATTCGGACATAGTTTGTTTAAATAAATTGTTTAAAAAATTGAATTTTGTAAAAACAACGTTATATTCGTGATCACCGACCGAAAAAACATATGGAACGATATGAAACTCTGCCATAAAAGACGAAATTCTTATGTTTCGCGTTCAGGGAAGGGCGTTCGTTTATAAATATCCTATATTGCTGTAGTGTCAAGATGACAAAATTGATGAAACATTGTATCTAGCGTATTTTTTTCCGCAGTTCACAAATCTGCGGTATTTTTGCAAAAAAACATGAAATTTGAACATAAATTGTTTAAAGAATTAAATTTTTTAGTAAAAATGTCAAATTCGTGTTCAGTGATCGCAAAAACACACGAAAACACATTTTGAAGTTATACTATGAGCTTTACACAACATTATGGTAAAATGTCAAAATCGGATAAATTAAAAATCGCCACAAATTTTTTCAGAGAGCGCCATTTACATGATGTTTCAAAACAGCGCATGAGTCTTCGAGTTTAATGTCCATGGACGCGAGATTTTCAGTTTTCGCGGTTCTCAGGATTCGATTTTCATGTGTTTCGTTGGTTTTAAAAGTGATCGAACTCGAAAATTGCACGTTTTTTTTCGTTAAATTGTTAATAACAATGAAGGCTCACATAGTATCAAAAAAACAAGGCCAGATTCTGAAAGTAGATAAAATTTCGGCTTGGAAAAACCTTAGCTGGATTTTTTTCAAAATTTTCTACATGGTTTTTTTCACCGCTCAAAAGTTGGTCGAAAAAACGTCCGTTTAGGTGCTAATGGGTTAAAATGACTTCAAAAACAAGCAATCCTTAGGTCTAAAATTTTGAAAGATTTTAACACAAATAAATTTCTCGGAAATGTATTTATTATATTCTCAAGTCAGAATAATATTTGAAAAAATTAATTATAATATAAAAATTCTTACATTACAATAGATTGCTTTCAAATTTTTAAGCAAAATCAGATCCATATAAAACCTCAGATTTTTCAATTAAAAGTTTTTTAGACATTGCCTTTTTTCATTATGAAATTCAATTTTTCTATTTGTGCACCTTTAAACTTACAATTTTTTTGGTAAAATACTGATCATTCCTTTATCCTCAAACGGCATTAATTTCATTGGCAAATCCACTCTGGAACTTTCCAATTCTTTTATCCAAATTTTTCAAGATTTAGTTTGCAAATTATAATTGTTTTGTTTGATCCTACGTAGGAAATTCAAAATCGTAGAATATTCTATAAACGTTACTTTATATCATAAAAATTGGAATAAATATTCAAAAATCCCAAAAATATTAAATGCGTAAATTTTTAAATCCCACAAGTTCGATATTTCATTTTCCATTTTCTGAGTAACACCCTGAGTAACTTACCACACATTCTCTAATCAGAATCTTCCACTGTAGAAAAGTCACGTTTTTCAATTTTCGAACTAATTTCATAGAGCGTCATAGATATTAAGAATTTCAATATTTTCCATAAGATTTTACTATTACCTTCGATTCCTCAATTATACACATTATCCATTCGAACAGTCTCACATTGCTATTCTATTCTTGAAATCAGCAAACACTGTCAATTCGGAATACAAATGAAATATTCAACAATTCGATGTATACTGCTCAAGCGAACTTGGGCAGAGTTTTATTTTACAAAATAAATGTATAATTCTTTATTTTACAAAATATACGGGAAAATTCCAACCATTGTTTATACAAAACTGGTTACAGATATTCCTATACCTTTTAAATAATATAACTTAATCATCACACATCTTTGATCTTCCAAGAGTGGGTTATATTCATTCCAACCTAATTAAATCTCATTTGGTTATGTAGTAAACATTGGGTTTGATTGGAACGATTTTGATTTACTCCATGTATACAAATGATGGTCATGATCATTCAAGCAAGTTGAAATGAAAAGAAATACTACTATTGGAAGATCAACAACCTATTGCCATTTTAAATGCTGTCAGTGGTGTACACAAAAATTGTGCAAAACAAGTCATACCTGAAACTATAGTGGGAGAAACACTTGGCATCAATGAAGTAATAGAAAACAACAAAACAAAAAAAAAGAAAAGCAATTCACGTGTCTTGAAGGATTCTTGGCCTCGACTTTATTAAGCATACCAAGTTTTTTTCACTCAAGACTTTTTCTAACGTACGACTTGTTTTGCGACATTTTTTCATTTAGCACAGACATGAAAATGATATGACAATAAATATTATTTCATTACAAACCGAACTTTGTTACGATGAATCGCTGATTGCATGGTCTTTTACCAGTATTTCGGAGTCGGCATAAAAAATAATATAAGCCGTTGTTTCAACAGCTTTCAGGACTTCCTTGGAGGTCATTGGTGAAACGATTTGATCGTTGTAATGGAACCATTGATCATCGTGTTTAACATAGCTAGTGTAATGGCCATAATCGACGCTGTTGCCGACATGGGAAATAATGCCAACGAGTTCATAGGATTTGTCACTGACTGATTTGTCCCTGCAATCAAAATACATGATTTGAAAACAAAATATAACAAAGTATTTGAGCGAAAAGCGAATTCAATTTTACAAAATACTCATTGAGTAATTATACCATCTAAAATACCAAACAGTTCATTTTTGATCGATTAATTCAATTTTAACAATGACTGATTCCTGGACATTGCGAAAATTTCCAGTGCATACAATGTAAAAAACAACTTACTCGAAAACTTTGGGCAGTGTTAAATGCTGAGGTACTCTGATGGCAGTGGAAATTTTTTTCATGCAAGTGTCGACCACTGTGTATCGCTTTATCTGAACCATGACAGTCTTGGGATAACCCTTAAAATGCGTATTCATGATGTGGGTTTCATGTTTGCAGTCTTCGCAGACAAGGCTTCTCTCTTCGGGGCTAAAAGTTTTCTCAAGGGCATCTGCCAGTCGTATCGGGTTGTTGTCAATCAACTCGTCTTCAGGTTTGACTTCTGCGCCTTGCTCATGCTCGTCAGGCAAGTCTACAAACAGCATCAAGTTCGCGTCCGACCTTTGTCGTTGTTTCTTGCATCCTTTGCAAATGTAATTCTCGATCATATTGATCGAAAAATACTTGTCTATAGGATTTTCGTCCACCTCCATCGACTCAGCACTTGGGTTTTTTTCTTCCACTTCTTTGTCATTGATTTCGAATTTGTTCTCATCAGGTACTTGAAGCTCTGGATTCGAGGGCACTTGCTGATCGTTTTCTGGGGCACGTTCAGAAAGTCCCCCCGCTGAAGAATCTTTGGCCATGATTTCTTCGAACTCTTTTTTGATGTGGTTGAACAGTATCATCAGGAACTCAGAGACATCCTGCTGACAGTCTGATGCGTAGGTTGACTGAAGCATGGCGAGGTCCTCTTTAAAATTTCTGGCAATAAAAGAAAAATCAATGTTTGGAGGTTTTTAAACAAACCTTAAAATATTTTTAAAAACGATATCTTTTTCTAGAGTTTGGAATTGGTTGAATACAAAAAAAAAACAGCAATAAAAATATACTCACTTGACCATTTGATATGTCTTCTGTTTCTCTGTGTGGCCCTTTTTCCACATTTCTTCGACATCTACCAACATTTTTGTCAGCTTGGAGCACTTATCTGAAGATGCCAACATTTGCATATCGACAGCAATGGGCAACGAGAAAAGTGTTGCAAACAAAACGTGAAGCGTTGCATTCAACCAGCAACGATTTTCTCCTGGAGGGTTTGGAAAGCCAAGCATGTGGTGTGACATTTCCGAGTCACCGATGGAACCGTAAGCGCTGTCAGGAGAGTAATGGGAATGATCCGGACTCAAAGATGTTGTGGTATCCACATTATCATTGTAAGGGTATAGTAACAGATTGGTCGAGCAGGATTGCGATTCCTGAAAGAGTACACATTTATCAACGATGAATATAAAAAATATACAAACATGAAAATACATTTTGTACGAACTTTTGTTAAAACTTTATTTTTTTTTTTCTTTCATTGTACTTATCACTTTATATTTCCCATTTTCTTAAATTAACTCTTTATTTAAATGATATTTCAGAATGTGACCGTTTTGCAGAATCCTTTATATTAAGATTTGGAATAAGTTACTTCTACTTCAGCACAAATGCTTTCCTGAATTATCAACTGAATATTAACCTCTTCATCCCAATTTTCAACATGCGGAATCATGTTGGGAGAAATGACACAACTAGATGCTGTATCCTTGAGAATACACGAAGCTTCGGCAAATTTACGAGTGTATTTGCCTCGTCTGATGCCATGATCGGCATCAAATTCCTCTTCTTCAGATTGTTGACATAATTTATCTGAAGAAACGCAAGGCAAATTTTCGAAATGGTGCAAATCTTGCATTCTCAAATGTTCTTTGTTGTCAGCCGTATTTTGATGATGTAAATCGTAACCCAAATTTTCTTTGTTTTCACATGCTTCATGCCTTTGAAATTGGCTTTTTGGGGAAGTTCTGAATAGAGATACCTCGTTAGAAGTCGATATAAAATTGATTTTATCAATGCATGAGTAATTTTCATTGGAGTCCTTCTGAATTTGTTTCTTGTTCTTTGTGTCCTCGATGACCTCGTTAAAAATCATTTGCTTGGTTTTGGCTCCGGATGAACTCGATAGGGAGTATATGTTGACAGCGTTGTTGTTTGTATCTCTCGTCATTTCGCCAGTTTCCTCCTTTGCTGAGGAGAATTTGGAAATCGGGGGTATTGGGATCAATGTCACTTCTGGGCTGCAGATGCCAAAATCTTTGGACACATCTTTGATTTCTGGCACGATGGTTCTTTTTTCAACCACGATGATGTCCTCTGATTTGGTATATGGTGCTACTTTTTCAAAGAACTTGGGATGTCTGTTCTCGTCTTCTGAAATGTAGAAATTATCATATTTAGCGACTGCTAATGATTGCATGTAAAATAAAATTAAATCTGGCAAAACATATATTTATTATTTTTGAAAAAAAAATTGGTTTTTTAATTTTATATGTATAAATATACTCAGCATGTAAATGATATTTTGTTGGAATAATATCTCTTCTACATACTTTTTGAAGCAATGTATTTTCGTCAATAAATGAGATATGGCAATGAAAAAAAAAAACATTTTTCATATATTTTTAATAAACTAACAATATTAGAATTAAAAACAATTGTAGCAAGTTCTTAATTATGGAATTCAAATGTTGAATATGAATTAAACATAATTTTAATTGTAGAATGTTACGTTCTGTAAATTATTAATTATTTGCCAAAATTTTCAAACAAAAAACAGGAGAAGTTCAGAATTAAAAAAAAAAAAATTTGTACGTCCGTGTTTTTAGTATTTTTGATTTTGTTAAAAGTTCTGCTGATATTTTAAGTGAAAATACCATTACCTGTTTTGTATTATTAAAAATTGAAAATTCAAGTGTCAGCATTTTCAGAAGTATATTCAACAAAGTTTTACTTGCATTGATAAACTTCATAAAATTCTGAACTTACTTGGTTGGCATTGTTTTGTTTTTATTAAATGTTAAGTAGTATCTAAGCTTTGAAACTATTTTTCTTCTCATCACTAAAAAAAACTTTCAAATGTACTAATCTTAAAATGTTTCAATTCACACTTGGAAGCTTTTGGGTTAGAATAAAGCTGATAAAATGAAAAATTTTTCAATTATGTACTGATGAATTGGAATTTTTCACACTGCAAAGATTTTCTAATTAGCTTATTCAAATTTTTTTTAGTCTATTAAAATCCACAATCTTTTGAATTACATAGTTTGATTTTTGTTTTCGAGTTTCGAAATTCAAGGACAAAAAATACCTGAATATTTCAACTCAAATGAAAATTTTATTTGCACTTTTAAAATGAAAATTCATATGATGGAACATTAAATTTGGAGCTCTTCTTTTAAAAAAATTGAACTCAAATTTTATATCTTTGAAATTTTTACATGTTCTCATTTGAAGGTTTTCAAAAGTCAATTAGATTTTCATCGTATGGAAAAATTTAGGAACACATAATATAATTAAATATTATCATTGTGGGGATTAATTTTTTGTTTTCATGTCACTTTATTCATTAGAATTTAAATTGGTATGCTTTTAGAATTAAGATTAGTAAATTATCTGAAAAAATTGGACTATTTTTCCCTTAAATTTCCATTAAAAAACTCAGATTTTAGTTTTTTCAGACTAAATACTCATAGAGTTCTAAGAACTAAACAATATCTTTCATAACAATTCAACCACTACAAATATTTATAAAAATTTTTATGATTTTTGATTATTTACAGGAATGAACAATGTCTTAATATTTTTCCTTGCTCTAGACTGTCAAACTTACAGTGGAAACTTTTGCATACCTTCACTTCCAAGAGCATCATCCCTCAGCTTGATTCTCTTGACGACGTGCTCCTTCTTGAGTTTCTGTCGCTTGTATATTCTTGCCTCGGGACAAGATACACGATTTATCCCATTTTCCGCTGTAAATAAATATGATACACATTTTACAAAAATTGATTTAAAAAATTTTCATAGAGAGTAAATTGAGTAAAGTAGTTCAAGTTTTTTTTAGGAATCTGGGAAAACAAGTGTAAAAATCTATCACTACTTTGATCAAGCTCGAGACTAAAACTATATTCAATGTAAAATTCGAATAATTACTGTAAAAATAAAGAAATTTTCATATTTACATAAGAAATTCGCAATATTGAGACTTAGTAATAGGATTTTATTTGGAATCTTATTATTCTTAGAATTATATTTAGTGTTACGTAATTATTGTATAAATATTTTCATAATTTTTTCCCATGATTTGTATTGTAATTGCTCTATTATATTGACTTTTTCTCTCTATATTAACTTTTTCTATAAATAGCTGAATTTCTCTTATAGGAATTTTTAAATTTTACGGTTTAGTGAAAGGATTAAATCTATTATTTTATTCCCATTACTAACTACCTGAGAAATGTTTATTTATTATTTTATTATTATATAAATTGATATTTTCTAATTATTTTGATAATAATTGCATTGGTAGTTTATGAATTTTTGGAATTTGAAGCTAAGTAATGGGAAATAATCTATTAGCATTCTATTATTTCCAAATCAAATGATTTAACAATATTTTTTTATTGTAATATTGTTATTGATGTGTTAACATCTTTACCCGCGGCAAGCAATATAGAAGTTGAAATTTCCACGGTAGAATAAAACCAAAAATTGTGGTGTCCAAGTCATTAATTGCACATCATAGTAAAATCAAAATTTGTAGTGTCCGGGGGAAAATTTTATCGCCACCTCAGAATGAAATCAAACTCTGTAGTGTCCGAAAAAAATGTAATCATAGTTGAAATTTCTGTGGTAGACTGAAATAAAAAATTGTAGTGTCAAAGTCATTATTACCACATTAGAGTACAATCAAAATTTGTAGTGTTTAAGTTCGTAGTGTCCGAGGAAACATGTACTAAAATGTTAAAATTTTTACATTAGACTGAAATAAAAAAATGTGATGTCCAATATAAAATCTGTTTTTTTTTTTATCTCCACCTCAGAGTAAAATAATTTGTAGTATCCAAGTCTGTAGTGTTATTTATTACTATGCAATTCAATTCAACTCCCCACAAGAAAAAGCAGCTAAATATTTCTCATTCAATGTTCAGTCGAAAAGTCTTTTACCACTTTTTATAAAACTCAAAATTTAAAATATTGAGATTTCTCAAAAACAATTTTTTTAAATAGATTTATATTACTTTTTGTATTTCTCTAGAATTATTTCAATTTATGAAATTTTCCAATACTTTAATATGTATTTTATATACTTTATATTTTTGTTAATGACATATAAATCTGTCAAGTTCAAATTTTATATTCATCATATGTTTAATTCAAACTATCCTTGATTGAAGTAGAAAATTAAAAGCTGAGAAAATCCCACAGATACAAAAAATGCACAACTTTCATGAAATGTAGAAATCGTTCAGTGCTTAACTGTTCCAATATTTAATGAAAAAATAAATTGAACAAATCTAAGATACACCAAAAGATTTCGATCTAAACATTCGGTAATATCTAAAATCCTACTGAATTTACAACGAAATTAAAAAATTTTTAATTATTTATAGTCTCAGATTTTCAGAATAGTCAAGCCAGGTTATATTTAGCTGATATCTTTCTTACTCTTTATTTAAAAAAGTTGGAGGGCGACGAATTTTCATTTGAATAAATTTTCAACAAAAAGCGACAAATAACTTACTCAACACTTTTTCTAGTTTCGAAAGTGGTATGGCTAATTTTAAAGACGGTAAATTTTAAAAATTTTAAAAATTCTATGAATTTTTATTTTATATATACTATTTATATTGTATATATATAGTTTAAATTATAATAATTTATATATACTTCTTATATAATTGTTAGGCTTACAATTATGTCGATACTTTAATTTTTACTATATAAATCTGAAATGCAAATACACGTTTTTGTTCAAGTGCCGTATTTCTTAGTCAATTTTTTAATACATTTTTTTCTATCAAAAAAATTATTAAAATATATTTATTTTCTAACTTCAATGTAATAATAAAATTCGCTAGCTATTTCATAAATGACAATTGCCAATATTGAATTCCGAAAAATGTTAATATAACTTCAAAGTATTTTTCGCTGCAAAAATGTAGAACTTAAAGGTTCCAAAAACATTCACAATCTTATTCGATTGAACTTTTCGCGCCTTTTTCAGCGAACCCAGTGCAACCTAACCAAAACAATTTTAACAACGCTGGTATATATTTTTTTGCCAATTTTGAGATTAGCAAGAAATTCGCGAAAATTTTGACACGAGCGCATCGTTGTGAACGCGCCTCGTGCATGCAAAATCCGCGTAAATTTCACGAGTGCAAACATAACCTTAAAATTTTTCACTAAGAAAATCATCTAAATTCGACATTGTAATAAGCTCAAACCCCCCAAAAAAACATCTCAACCCCCTAAATTTCTTTTAAAATCGACACTTCAATATTCTCATTTGTCACAATGATTCAAACAAAAAACACTTTCTTATCACTGTGGAATCTCCTGTAAACAAAATTTTTCAAACAGTTCAAGGGAAAAAAAATTTACTGTAATTAAAAAAAAATGTCTGCCAAAATCACCAATCAATGGAAATTCTCACTAGAAACATGTGAACATACAAATGCCCGCGAGATTTTCCAATTCCACTCCCCCCCCTCTCTCGCCCCTCTTTGTCAACGAATGCATTTGTGAATTGTCAAAATTTTCCTCGAGAGAAAGAGCCACGACGGAAAATTTCGCGGGAAAATAAAAATAGGTGATGTTTATTTACTTGAGACGACGCGTGGTGAGTCAGAAAATTGTGGTTGATTCCCGCCGGTGACATCCGGCATTTTCCCTGCTTCGCCTCGCGACCGATGCATCGCAAAATCAGCGCATCGCGAGTCCCGCGAAAAACGTGACACACTAAGTGTCGCGAACAGTCGCGAATGGCCGTTGGCGAAACGGGAAGCACGCTGTTCTAGATTCGCGACGGGGTTGCACGATTGTACAACCGGCACGCCCGATTTCCAAACCGCGAAATTGCGCCTTCCCCGAGCTTTTTCACGGGAAGCGGCGTCGACGTTGGCAATTTCGGTCGTGACCGCGTCTCCTCGTTCGTCGATTATCACAAATTTTCACCCGCGCTTTCACGGCCGCTGAACTTGGCGGGAACCGCTGACCGGTGACATGCTTTGCGGTACTATTTAGTACTATTCCCCAACTATTGCCAACTATTTGACAAAACAACCAATGCTAAATTGTTTTCATTTCGTATTATTGCAAATATGAAGCCTATTATTTTTTAGTACACTTACCATGGGGGAGAAAGAGAGAAGGGAAGAGTTGACACGTTTGAGCGCGAAAAGAGTGTACTAAAAATATGGAGTCTGCGCTTGCGCGGAAAGATTGCGATAAGGTTGACGCGTAAAATTACCGGCAGGGCTGAATTACTCAGTGGCGCCCCTGGGAAAAATTTTTACAAATTTTATACACTAACAATAATAAAATATTTTTTAGTTCACAGCATTGAATCTATTATATTCTTTATTCCATCAACTTTATTTTATATATATAAAATTAACAATTCGAATTTAATTAGTTTTATATATATTTACACTGTATATTAATAAGATTAGATATCTTACACAGTAGATGAAATGCTGTCTTTTTTTTAAAATGAATCTAAAAAAAGGTTATCAACTTTTCTCGCGTAAGTCTTCAGTTTAAGTTCCCAGTAAAAATTCGTGATATTGCGTGATCTATTATATCATATGACATATATATGCTAAAGCATGTGACATCATATGATATCATAGATCACGCAAGATCACGAATGTTTACTGGGTTACGAATTTCTTAATAAGAGGGGTGATCCAATAACTTTTTTATTAATTGATGAAATGGAAACATGAGATACTTTTATAGACTGAAACGGTTCCGAGACAAAATAAATTTTGAAGGAAACAAATTAATGATCTATTTTAGGTAGAGATTCGCACCTTCCAAAATTTGCCGACCTGAGCAGTTATGCCGCCCCTGCTTAATTTTTTTTTGTACTACTAACGCTTAGTTTACCATTTTATCACGATAAATTTTTCATAAAACCTCTCAGTAAACGGTCGGGATTATTCGTGATCGTGATGTCATGATGACGTACCAATTTCTGCATACGTATGTCTCCAGCAAGAAGGCTAAAAACTAAGGAGAATCGAGAGGGCCGAAAGCCGTATCCTCGATGCGAAGCAAAATGCTGTACTGCGCATGTGCCACTTGTCACGTGGTTTTGATCTCGATGTTGGCGTTGGCTGGGAATCTGGAATCGCGGCAAAGCAGCGAGACGGGCACGCGTATCACCACTTAATTCCTGGAAATCGGGATACGGATTTCGGTCCGACCCCCTGCTGGGAGTTATATCTCCTTAGTATCTAGCCTTCTTGGTCTCCAGTCTTCTTGATATTTGATCATTGATGACATATCATGAATGACATCATGATGACATATATATTACATGTACCGGAAATATTCGCATGTCATCATGATATCACGGATCTCGAATAATCACAAAAGGCCTTTCTAAAACTTCGGTTTTTTAAATAAAATTCCACTTTTTTCATAAAGAGACATGAAAAAAGCAATGTTTTTTGAAGTTTCAATAATTTTTTTAAAAGTCAATTCATAAATACTTCATAGATCTGTATAAAATGAGGGGGTTTTTGTAGAGTAGATTTTAAAATTAATTATACTTAATACACATAAAACAATATAAAAAACGTCGTCATCTTATACAGATTTAATGAAGTTTTTATAAAGTGACTTAATAATAAAGACTGATAAGAACTTTATAAAACATACTACTCTTTTCATAAAGTCACTTCATAAAAAAAGCGGACTTCATAAAAAAAAAAAAAAAATAATTATTTGAATCATACGAATAATTAAAAAATCTAGTAAAATACATTATTTTCTCGGAAACTAACCGATCGTGTCGATGAAAACGACCATCCTCGAAATTTCTTTTTTAGTATAGACAAAAAAGAGGCTGCATCTGGAATATCACAAATATATTAAAAAATATATATTAGAGAAACAAAGTATCTGGTTTCGAGTATACATACGACCATATTGATCTTTCTTTCAATAAATCACAATTTATGACAATACTATATTTAAGCTTTGGAAAGTTACTTAAAAAAATGTACTAACGTTACCGTTACTTAGGTGAAAAAAAGTAATTCGTTATGCTACCGTTACTTGAAAAGAAATAGTAACTCGTTACCGTTGGTAATGTTCCGTTACTTTTTGGAATACAAGTAAACGTAAATTATTAGACATCGAAAAACTAAGGATGAAAAAACAATATTAACGTACTTGTAATTTTGGTCTGAAAACTGTATATATTGAATTTAAAAACAAGGAACGTTTGAGTCAAATTTTATTCCCAAATTTTGGAGAATCTTACTATAATAATGTGCCCTATTTCAAAATTGTGAATCCACAATAGAGTATAAAATTAAGAGACTAAAATTTTCATAATTTTTCCGAGGGAAACCATGTATAAATTTTTGAAAAATTGTAATATTTTCATTTTCGAGGGTCATTAGAAGGCGTGTACACGTGCTAGGGTATTTGAAAATAAAAACATTTGTCTGATGTAACTTATTTATTTACATGTAAAATTAAATTGTACCTCAAGAGTCCTTGCAATAATAATATTTATTATCATTTGGTAAAAGAATCCCTAGTAATTAAGTAGTTTTTTTTTCTTATAGTTAAGAAACTGTTTCAGCAATTATACATGTAGCAAAAAAAGTTTTTTTTTTTTAATATTACTTCCCAGTAAACATTCGTGATTGTGATATCATATATGCAGACACGTGCTTCCGCATATGTATGTCATGGTGATATCATGTAATGACATGACGTCATATGACATCAAATGATGTCATGTCATCACATGATATCACGATCACGAATGTTTATTGGGTTGTTTGGTATCTGACAATGAGATAAAAAGTTATGTCTATTTATCACAAGTTTTGATAAGTGAGCGTCAATTTTTGTAATATCAAATCTAACATTACTTAAAATCTAAGTATAAAAATTAAAATCTACATTCTATATTTTGGTTACACATTATTGCATTTCATTCATTTACAATAAAGACTATCGACAGAACAAAATTAGGAATTCACATATTGATTTTCAAAAAGCATTAAAATTTACAACTCGTCCCTTTCTGACGTGATTCCATCATCATAATTTTCACATTTACATTTTTGTTCTGGTTGTGCAACGTGTTCCATTCCAGGCAAAATTTGAATGGGATTTTTCAGCCTCTTATTCCATTCCTGTCGGAAGAAATTCAATTTTTTTTTTTCATTGCGTTCGTGAGAAATTCAGTTATTATATTATATAATGTTTCCACACGGCACAGTAAGCTTCAGCAAGCTTTCAACAAACTTTCACGTGAAACGTTTCAACCTTTCAGAAAGCTCTCCGAGAGCTTGCAATGTCCGCCCGTAAGCTTCTGAACGATTGCTGAAGGTTCCTGATGCCTTTCGGTAGAAAGGTTTATTAGTGAGTTTCGGAAAGCTTTCACTAATAAACCTTTCTACCGAAAGGCATCAAAAACCATCAGCAATCGTTCAGAAGCTTACGGGCGGACATTGCAAGCTCTCGGAGAGCTTTCTGAAAGGTTGAAACGTTTCACGTGAAAGCTTGTTGAAAGCTTGCTGAAGCTGTGCCGTGTGGGTTGGTTCCATCAATTTCGTTAAATGCTCGTGTGAATGAATTCTCCCTAAAATTTTCAAATAGTTCCAAATTATACAAATAAGAAATTAAAAATCTTACCCGCAAAAGGACTATGTGGTAACAGAAAACATCTTTTGGCATCAAATTATCCCGAGCAAATTGCCGAGCAGATCTCGAGATTTTATATGCCTCTTCATCGTGTCCCTTTGCCCATTTGATTTTTTCGACGACATCTGACAAGTCGCTTTTTACTGGAACGTAATGTTCACCAGGGACCAGTTCATTGTAAAAAAATTCATAGTATTTCGAGTCCTGTTTCAGCACTAAAGAATCCCCCGCAAGTAAATAGGGAAATCTGTAAGCTGCTACTGAACCATCGACGTTCAATTGATACTTGTACTGAAAAAAAAGGAAAATTTTTTAATTTGCTCTGTTTGAATAAAAGTTGTACTGTAAAGTTCACTGTGAATTTTCTTTGAGTTTTGAGAAGTATGATTGTTATTAGAATAATGAAATAAAGGGATGAATAATTTTTGAAAAAGAGAAAAAAACAATGAATTGCAATAACTATTAGGATTCGAAAACTACTTCCGGGAAAATTTTTTTGCGAATTCGAATTTGTTCAAAAGATTGTTTGAAAATAAGCGATTGGTTGTGAAAGATCTTCGCGAAAGAAAGTTTTTGGCTAAAGAATGTAAAAATGCTGAGATTCAAATTTATGCATTTTCAATTCTTGAGTTTAGCATTTTTGTTTCTAAATGCGTTAATTTTGACAACCAAAAAATGAAAACTTTAGTCAAAAAGCCATTTAAATTCATCTTATTTACCAATTAAAAATTGATCCATCGTACCGAAAAATTCGAAAGTATCTTATCATAAGGTTTCAAATTTCAATAATTTGTTGTAGACTTTTCAAGTAAAAATTTGAATTTTTCGAACTAAAAAGAGCTTTTTGATAGTTTTTTTCTCAAAAACAGAGAAGTGTGTTGGGATGTGCGTACCGTAAAAAAGTGGAAAAACGAAACATGACTTTCGCGGGGACCATATTTTTCAACCTCATCTTTGAAAAAGAAAAAATTCGTAATCGATGCATTTATTAGATCAGGATTTTGTCGTGCAATATCTATGAGGTCAAGTCGTTCTCTTCGCGAGTCTCGGCCTCGCCAGAATAATTCCTCCGTTTTATTTTTCCATGGGATTTTTGTATTGCTTTGTACCGAGAGCATGTCCAGCGTAACACTGAAAATTTGTCTTAAAATATTTATAACATCGAGAAATCGAAGATTACAATTTATTTGTAAACGAAAAATATGTGGAATTTACTTCGTCTTTACGTACATATGTCCTGAATTGAGAGAAGAATATGCCTACTTAAATAAATAAAGGAGACTTATAATTATAAAATGAAAGAAACGTAATTGTTCGAACTGTTCGAAGAATCTCCAATAAAAATCCATTATTTAAAGTAATGAAAATACATGGTGTTGTTTTGGATTTATTTTTCTAAAGAAAATTTGTTGTCTTCTATATACTGATCTTAATATTCACGTTTGTTTTAAATTACTTTCTACCTTTCCATGCCTTCGATAGATGATTGGGTTATGTCGTAAGTAGGCAAAACAATGTCCCAAGAATCAGTTGAGCCACACCAGGAAAATACTGGGTGAACAACGTCAGCATTTTTTTGCACCAGTGGCCAATCGCCTAGATTCATGAAAAATTCGACGTCTGGTAGAATCATTTTCCTTGCCAGGGACAATAATGTCGCATCCATGAAAACTTTGAATCCTACATGCTGACCATAGCAAGTCCTATAAATCTACAATAATTTTTTCTATTAATTTCTCTTGAATAGTAGGAAAATTTGAGAAAGAAATAGAAAAATTAGTTATTTGAATGAGTTGGCTTTGAGTGGAGTGTAATTTTGTGACTAACTGAATCATTATTAGTTGATATAATTTCATTTTACTTCCAAATTTCGAGTATTATTACTTTTTTTTTAAATTAAATATAAACTATTTAATGTCTTAGATTTTATTGTACGAATATTTCATGATTATAATGGATAAATTTTGCAGTAACAAGTTTTGATTTTTGTTTCTCTAAAATTTCAACTTCCAAGTTTCTTACTTTCAGAATTTTTATGAAAAAATTTTTGTGATTTTTGAGTTTTTAGCAGTAGGTTCACTTCATTTCGAAGCATGAATTTTTAATGTCCAAGGTTTCAAAAATTTTAGATTTTTGCATTCTTTTAGCTAATATATGTTGTTTTTTATACTTTTAATGTACAATTTTATTCTCTCTGATAATGTTAAACATGAGTCACTTCATGTAAGCGGTCGTATGAACTCAAAAACATGTAATTTTTAATTGAATAAACACCCATTGAATTGAAAAAAAAAAAAAAAAAAAAAAAAAAAAAAAAAAAACATGAGTCACTTAATTACAAAACTACCACAATTCATTACTCGTCTACATTAATAATTTCAAAGTTTACATAGTTGCATTTTCGCTTTTTGGAAAAAAATACGATTTTCGCATCTTTTATATTGAAAACAAGACGTAAATAACTAAAATTTTGAATTTAAACATATCAAACGCTTCCAGGCTCGAAAATTGAAAATTTTTGTCTAGAATAGAATTTTTGTTTTCTCAAACTCGATTTATATTCATGAAAATTGTAAAAATAAGAATTTTTGCTTCAAAGAAATTAAAATATGTTCAACCATTGCAATATTTCGAAACTTTCAATTTCTAAATAGTAAACTTGTTCGATTTAAAATACGAAATTTTTGTTTTCTTGGAAAAAGCATAAATAATATACTTTTAAGATTCTTTATTCATTTTGGAATCAACATTTTTAGATACTAAATTGAACCGCTGGAAAGCAGAACCGAGCGAGCGCTCGGGCTAATAGGAGGTGGGGCACTGAAGAGGAAAAGGCAAACGTCGATAGCGAAAATTTTCAATAGATTTTTTAAAACATTAACCATGATATCTTCGAAACTAAAAGAGATTTATTCATGAAATTTGGGCACGCAAATCGGTTAGACTATAGCAATGCCGTCAACATTAAAAAATATTGCTTTTTTTTTTTACATAATAGTAATTATTTATGAAACATTTCGGCCTATTTCATGGCCTAAAAATTCAGAATTTTTGCAAATTAATCAATCAATACTTTTTTTATGTAAGGAAAGAGTTTCTGTTGAAATTTTATAATAATCGATCGATCATCATAACAATTACGTAAATAAATAATCGAACGCACCGCTGCCCGAGGACAAAACAAGCGAGAGTGACTGAAGTCGGGATAATAAAACAATCAATAGTAGATCCAATATTTATTAATAATGTTCCTAAGCTAAAATTCTCATTGAAATATGATGTAGAACTTCAAAATATGGAGAACACTTAGTTTATACGCTGTACTTGGCAGTGCTTTACGAGGTATTTGATAATCAAATAGTATCTTATGCCCATCTTTTTAATAAATGCAGTTTGTGTCAAAATATTTTTATTATTTACAATACATACGCAATTTCGCACTTCGTATGAAACATTCTTCAATTGCAAATTATAGAGATCTTTGTAAACTGAACTTTTTGTTTCTAATAGTTTTATTCAACTTTTTTTTTGGCCTAATCAAGACAGTTGCAAATAACTCTCGAAATATTCTCTACTACTTTTAGACACATCAATCATTAAATTCTCCAAGTCTTTTTTCTTTCTTTCGAAATTCCTAAACTTGTAGGCTCCGTTGCCATTTTCAAATCTTCAAACGTGATTGATTTTTCAATAAAAACTTTTTCTGGAATTCCATTGTAGTCAGTAAATCCATCTACTTGTCCATTTGGATAATATTTCATTTTACAGAATTTACTAAGTTGAACATATTCATATATTCAACTATATATAAGTTGAATATATTCATGTTCTGTTTCAATCTTTCTCGAATTTTTTTCTTTTGTCCATATAAGCCAAAATTACGGTCACATTGCGAGTAGGAATGTCCGCGAACTGTGTAGACATGCTCTATATTGCTCTATCTCGAGTTCAAAGTGAAGGATTCAACAGAAATATTCTTCAGATGCTCAATAATAATACTGGTTATGTGAATTACGTTTAGCTTGCAATTTTTTCGTACTTCTGTTCTCTTAAAGGGCCAGTTTCTGAAATTTCTTTTGTAATTCATATGCAATAAATATTTAATATATTCTCAATATTGAAACATTGCTATCGCAATTTCCGGTTAAGATATTTTATTTTAATGAGATTTTTAAAATAGGAACATTATAAATAAATATTTGATGTACTTATGATTGTTTTATTATCCCAACTTCACTTACGCTCGTTTTGTCCTTGGACAGCGGTGCGTTCGATCATTTATTTACGTAATTGTTGTGATGATCGATCGATTATTATAAAATTTCAACAGAAACTCTTTCCTTACATGAAAAAAGTATTGATTGATTAATTTGCTAAAATTCTGAATTTTTAGGCCATGAATTTGGCCTAAATGTTTCATAAATAATTACTATTATGTAAAAAAAAAGCAATATTTTTTAATGTTGACGGCATTGCTATGGTCTAACCGATTTTCGTACCCAAATTTCATGAAAAAATCTCTTTTAGTTTTGAAGATATTGCGGTTAACGTTTTAAAAAATCTATTGAAAATTTTCGCTATCGACGTTTGCCTCTTCCTCTTCAGTGCCCTACCCCTTTCCTATTAGCCCGAGCGCTCGCTCGGTTCTGCTTTCCAGCGGCTCAATTTCGTTGGTAAAACTTTTATAATCAAAACTTGCTTTATTTCAATTTTTTAACAACAATTGATTTGTTAAAAACGTATTCTTCCATATTTGAATTTGTTCTTTCTAATGCAATCTTTCGTTATAAAAAAAACGAAATTCTCAACAATATGATTTTAAAATATTATCTTCAGTTCTTAAAATTTTGAAGCTATCAGTATTTAATTTTCTAAACAAAAATTTTGTCCCAATTCTACCTAACTTTCAATGTTGGAAACTTTAAATTATATCTTCTACCCATAAAACTTTGTAGTTATATTTCCTTCACAAAAAATTCAATTTTCAAGATGACCGTGAACTTGTATATTTTCAGTTAAAATGTTATCTAAAATGATTATTATTTACTTTATAATTAGTATTTATTAATTGACGGTTTTACGAAATTTACGTACGATATCAGTACATTGAACCCGAAATAGAAACTACGTTTTTGTCGACGGCCGCCAAGACATAAAACAAATATTGTACAAAGATGAAAATAAAGAATTATCTAGATACAGAATAATTCTTTTTAATATACATAAGATATAATAAATGATCTTATGATTTAATTGAACATCGAGGGTAGATGTCGGTTTTATGGAATCTGAGCATGGAGAAAAACTTCTGATTCCACTGAAGTTATATTTTCAAATTTTGAGTTTAAATTTTATTTACAAAAGCCAATGTTACATTTAACAAAACCATCTCAAAAATTAGTAAAAAAAAATGTATTTAGAAAGTAATTTTTCAACCTGGTTATTTTTGACCACGTAATGGCAAATGCTGATACTGTGTGGTTTGTGATATTTGCTAATAATACTGTTCCTAATGTTATCAAAATTGACATGTCGAAACGGACTCAAATCCACCATCATCTGACTATAATTCTGGGGACATCCATAATCATCCAACCAGGATTTCGTCGAAGGATTCGGACAGTAACAGTTTTCATCCCTCACGAGACCTTGAATTACAGACGAAATCAATCTTCCTACAGCAAGCATTTCGAAAAAAAATTATGAAAAACCGCCCGCACCTTCCGTTTCTTCAGAAACGACAACCACGTTTTTAACTTTGACAACAATTTGCAAATCCATGCAAGTGTCGCGGAGTTTGTAACGAATTATGAAACTTCCATCGTTGCAATCCAAAATTTGCGTCCAAATCGAACACTGTGAACTTTGCTCGGTTTTGCCTCGGATTTGGGCAATTATGGTGTCAGAGCCAGGAGATTGTGTGACACTGAGATTTCACGTGGTCGTTAAAAGAGAAAATATAATGAACTTTTTATTATAATGATTTTTGGAAATTTTGTCTAGAATCGTGGTTTTTTTGAATTTTCGATCAAGTAATTTTCGTGAGTCGATGTAATAAAAGTAGCAGAGTTTGGAAAGTTGCTAAAAAAATTTTGACGCGTTACTTTACCGTTACTTGAAAAGAAATAGTAATTCGTCACCGTTACCATTTAAAAAAAGCAACGTTTCATGACCATCACGTTACTTTCCGAAATAAATTGAATGCAAATAATAAGACATCGAAAAACTAAGGATGAAAAAACAATACCATCGTACTTGTAGTTTTGTTCTGGAAACTGTTTATGTATTTCAGATAAATAAAATAGTTTGAGGCGGAAAAAGATAAGGCTTTTTAAATTTTTTTCAGTTTCAAAAAAACGTTTTGCTCGAACAAATCGTCATATTTTACAGATATATATTATTTGTTGTTTGTTAAAACGAGCCAGCATCCATGAATAATGTTTGTAAGTGAGGCAAATCATTAGGCATTTGAAAATCTGTGCTTCATGACCCTGAGAAAAAGATCAGTCTACGTGTTTGAATTTTCGATACCTTTTTCAAGTTCAAAAAATTGTTGAATATGAAATACCATTCAATGATAGCTGCGAGGAAAAATTGGAGAATTTCATAGATTTTTTAGAGAATCTCATCTACCAAGATTCTTCAAATTTTTGACACTATTTGTATTTTTTAAGTGTGTATAAAATGTTGCAGAATTTTCTATTATTTTCATATATTTTCACTATTCTTATGTACATACAGATTTCAAGAATTTCGTGCTCTAGAATTCGAAGTTGGTCAAATTTTTCGTATTTGCGAGGATTTTTCAGGAAACAGTGTTTACGTAAATTTTCATTTCTTTTAGTTTTTTCGGGAAACACTGTTTTAGTTTTTGTACGATTTTAAGGATTGTTCAGTATTTTTGAAATTATTCGTACTTTTCAGTATGTATAAAATGTTGCAGAATTTCATAGTATTCTTATATGAATTCGAAATTGTGATATGTATAGATTTCAAGAATTTTCTGCGCCAGAGTTCGAAGTTCATTAAATTTTTCGTATTCCAGAGGATTTTTCAAAAAACAATGTCTCAACAGATTTTCATTTTTTCCAGTATTTTTCGTATTTTTTCAGTTTTTCTACGATTTCAACAATCGTTTAGTTTTTTTATGTATGGCTATATTGGTTATATAAACTTCTGGAATTTGAAGCTCTATTTATTAAAATGGTATACATTTTTGTTGTGTCATATGTTTACGAGTATTTCATTTTTTTTTCTTTGTATTTATCGAATAATGTAGAATTTTTTCGTTTTTTTTTAAAGATATCTCTTTAAATTTTCAAAATAATATTTCTTAGAATTGAAAGTTTGAAATATTTGAATTATTTTGATCGATTTTGAAGAAAACAGTTTCTTCAAAAATTTTCAGTGCTTTAATATTTTTTGTATTTTTAAAAGACTTTTACAATTCAAAAATTTTCTCGTATTTCCAAAAACTTATATTATATAATTTTTTTAGAATTGAATGCTCCAGAAATCCAAGTTTCTCGATTCAAGGTAGTAGATTTTTAAAGAATCTCATAACATTTATAAGAAACTAATTATTATCTAATATTTCAAGTATTTTTCGTTTTTTTTTTGCATTTAATCAATTACATAAGTTTTTCTAGTAGGATCTAAAGATTTTAAAGATCCTGCTATATTTGAAGTATTTTTATGGGTTTTCATATCGAATCGTAAAATTTAATGTTTTAAATTTTAAAAGTTTCTTTAAAAAAATTATAAAAGCATATCCTTCATCCATATTAGTACACAAATTACTGAAATTTGACTCTGTTCCATCAAAAATTACACATACATGTAGAATTTTTGATTTAAAAATTACGAAGTAAAAAATTAATCATATCCTCATTTCATAACTTTTCTTAAAAGAAATACAGATTGTTCTAAAAACTTGATGAGACTGATAAAAGTAACGTGAAATTGATAGCGGGATTTTCGTTACTCATTACAAAGGAAAAGTAACTTATTCCCGTTATCGTTAATATTGTTGATGAAGGTAACGCGTTACGTTATCGTTTCACCCAAAAATGTAAAGTTTTAGAGCGATTATAGAAAAATTTATTATAAATTTTGTAACTTAACAGCAAAAGGTAAAACTATTAAGCGATTTTGATTGCCATAAATTATGATGTATTTATAAGCGAAACGTTAATATTTGAATTTTTTGTTTTTCTTACTTCATTTACGTAAAATTTTTTTTCAAAATACCTTGCTTACATTTGTTCTCATTATTTTTTACGTAAAAACCAGACATACAGGTGCTTGAAAAAAATGTTGCATCGATTTTTCACAAACCTCACGATTCTAAACATTCACCTTCATTGCAAAAATTTACTTACTTATTTCCAATCTTGTCCCTGAGTTGTAAAAAAAAGTACCGGGAGCGCATGACGATTTCTTGGGGCCTCAATCCAGGGCCCCAAGCCAAAGTTTTCAAGGGATCAATTTTGTACTCATTAGTTTGGGATAGACAGGAAAATCGATATAATTCCGAAAAAATAAATAAAAAAACTATCGTTCTTTTCGCCATTGAGAATATTATTTTGTCAATATTTCCTTGTCTTTAAAGGGCACATAACCGCGGTCATACACAAAAATGAAGAAAAAGCAAAAAGCTATTAGTTAATGAGGAAATCCTAGTCAAACGGGTTTTGGCTTTTTTGGTTTCACTTCACTTGGCTGGATTCAATTTCACTTGGTTTTATAGGAATTCATCGAAACTTGTCGAATGACTGAAAACAACTCAAAATTGAAATTTGGAACAGCTGAGCAGCCGGCTTAGATGACTGGGAGCTCGGTACTATCGAACTCAGTGAATTTTTACAGCGTTGAATGGGGCTTGAGTAGATGTCGCAGCAAGTTAGATAAGGGAGCTTTCATAAGTGATGTCACATTTTTTTTTCACCCCACCCTCCCATCTTTCTGTCAAAAAATCACAGGCCCCTTCAGGTGTCATGCCACAATATAAAATGCAAAAAGAGACAAAATTTTTTCAAAATGGATGTTATTTTCATGGAATTCTTCTGTTTTTTCCAAAAGCAAATGCCACAAATTCTTATACTGGAACATCCTAGTAAACATTCGTGATTGTCATGTTATAATGACATCGTGAATGTCACGAGGTGACATTCTGGTGATGGTGCGGTGAATTCACACGTCATTTTTTGTCACGCAGTGCAGCCCTAATGATATTCTAACATCACTAACGTGACACTCGGATGACATATATAATGACAAAATTATTTGTTCGTTTACTATGAATTAATTTTAGTGTCAAAAACGAATCTAATTTAACCTACGCGTCACAAATTATTGATAATCTATGTAAATGAGCGAATTTAAGTCAATTATATCGAAAGTGTATTTGAAATATATTAAATATTTTGTAAGTCCTTATATGGTGTCTATCTTAAGAAGTATTTTCATCTTATTTTCAGTTAGTTCCTGAAATTTTCCTATATTCCTATCAGGTGGCCATGGATTGAACTCTATTGTAATGGATTCATTTTCAATCAATATCAGTCAATCTAACAGAAAGATTTGTTTGATTTAGACCAAACCAAGATGAATCTCTGAGAATTCTAAACACAGTTAATTCTGTTTTTCAGACTTTCAGTCTTGATGAATCGAAGGGTCTGCGGTCTACACCTGTTAAGAGCCATTTAACAAATTTTACAGCACGGGAAAAAACGTTCTCATTTTTACAATATTTGTTCTTTTTTAAGAAATGTTAGTATTTTCTGTTCATTGAGTGTAAAAATGTGATGTGTGTAAGTTTTGCTACATTTTACCAAAAATTCCCGATCGTATGAGGCTCAAAAGCTATACATATGTTATCCCACGGTCTAAACCTGTTATCAGCCATGTACTTTTTCTGTTTTCAAAATGCAATTATTGAAAATGTTTGATATTTTTTGCTAGAAAATATGATTGATTCGCGTGAAAAAATATTTCAGTGTCATTTTTTCGATGATGTATTTATTATTGTCGATACTACAATACGTATATTTATTATTTCATTCGTAAGAAAAGTTTTACATCAGTTTTTTGAAAAAACCCTTGTTTATCTGCAGGAATAATGTCAATAATCTTCATCAAATCAGCTTTCTTTTTCTTTGATAATTCTCTTGAACCTGATGCTTCGAATTCGTATCGGTCCAAATCGCTCGCACTTCTCCCTGTACAAAATCAACCATAGTGAACATCGTGTTAAAGTTAAAATTCCAGTGATGAAGGTTTGTTATGTGCAGGACAGCAGAAAATATTTACCAAAATGCCTAGAAATATTTATTTTATATTTACGGAGAACGGGGTTAAATATTTAAGATAGACATAAAATATTTTTCAATTAAAAAATTTTTTTTTTTTTCAAGTATGCTAGTTCATAAATCTATTGCAGTAGAATATAACGTGGTGTTGAAGGTGTTCATGAGCGAATGATCTCCGCTGATCCGCAAGAATTAATTTATATGACAAAAAAATTCCCTCGAAAATATCACGTAACTTGTGTGATATTTTTTTGCGCAACAATAGATAACACTCTTTATTTCATTTTATATCCATTTTAACGTTTTGCTTTATTATGAAAAAATATTATGTTTTCTCATGTTTTTACATTGTGATAATAACTATTTTCATTATTGATTTGAGTGTATGTGTGAGTGAAGTGTATATATATAACCCATGGTAATCTATTTCATAAAAAGCTCCTTTATTTGTTCTAGCTTTCGACCATATTTCTTGGTCCTCATCAGGAATATCTAACAAATTATAATGGACAATTTATAACGAATTAATTTTTTATTATTAAAACCAGGTTATAATAAAATCAACAATAATAAGTACACGAAAAAATCACACGTAAAAACACTACCTGTATGTCTAGATCCCTTCTTATATTTTCAAAAATTCCACATCTCCAATGAAAGTCTCCATGGCCAAGGATGAGTCAATTTTTCTTTTCAAATTATCTATATCACGGTATAGTGTCTATTGTTATTCGATTTGTTTGTTTTCAATCATGATTCGTTTTTGATGAGATTGCAAGGCCCACATTTTACTTGTCGATATTATATTAGTCATTAATAGTCCATTGAGTTTGAAGTATACATATCGTTATTAATGCTCTAACAGTAGGGAAAAAAAATATAAAAAAAAGGTGGTGAACGGTGTCTTAATAATAATAAAAAAATTGACAGTAGTGGTCTCCATTACGGAAATGTGTGATAATAATAGACACTATGTCGTGATATAGATAATTTGAAAAGAAAAATTGACTCGTCCATGGCCATGGAGACTTTCATTGGAGATGTGGATTTTTGAAAGTATAAGAAGGGATCTAGACATACAGGTAGTGTTTTTTCGTGTGATTTTTTCGTGTACTTATTATTGTTGATTTTATTATAACCTGGTTTTAATAATAAAAAATTGGTTTGTTATAAATTGTTCATTATAATTTGTTAGATATTCCTGATGAGGACCGAGAAATATGGTCGAAAGCTAGAACAAATAAAGGAGCTTTTTATGAAATAGATTACCATGGGTTATATATATACACTTCACTCCGAGAGAACTTTCTGGAAATTGATAAAAGATACGGAGTAGACAATTTACTACATTACTATATTTTCATTATTATTATTATTTTTAAAACTTATGTATGGATGGTATTTCTGAATTTTGATAGAAAAGATTGTATTTCTCATAGCTATTTCTTATTCCATTTTATAACAATGTTAATATTTGGGTTTCATGTAAAAAATTTTGTTTGTATGTTTTTTTTATATTTCATCATTATCATTATAATTACTATCGTCATTACTATTATTTTAATCATGTTTTCATGATGGGTAAAATTGAAAAAGTTGGAAGGTGAAATCATCAAAAAATTGTTGTACAAAGCGCTGGTTTTGAGAGAAGGCTTTTTCATCGCCGATATTTTCTTCCCTTTTGGCGTTGCGTATTTCACGCCTTTGGAATGACGCTGACGATTTTTTTCAAGAGCGCGCATTTTTTTCTTCTCTGTTGCAAGCTACAAACAATTAGTATACATCAAAATGTTAGGAATTTTATCTAAAATATGAATCCGAAATGCTAAATTGTAATAAATTTTACTAAAAAAATTAACTAACCTTGTAAAGTCGAGACGAATTTGCCCTTTTGATCGTATGTTGACGAACATGACAAATAATATAGAAGGTGGTGTGGAATCGAAAACAAAAATCTCTCGGCACGCACTTACACTTAAACTTATACATAATGAATTAAGCCCTACTACTCTATTGTACGAGCAAATCAAGCAAATGTGAGAAAAAACATGATTTCTCCATAAGACGCCATATGTTGATAACAGGTTCAGACCGCGAACCTATATGCCGCTCATAGCGAAACGCAATTTTGAAAAATCCAGTAAAAAAAACTAAAAGATATTTCCGAGTTTTCTCTACGGGATGTTAACGTCATACCTAAGAAGTATCAAAAAATCCAAAAAAGTGGATTTCGAAAAAAATGGCTCATAACAGGTTTTGACCGTGGACCCTTTCATCTGTATCAGTGGCGTAGATAAATGGGAGATCGGGGGATCAATCCTCCCCATGGTCCTAAATATTTCACTATATCAGCAGTAATCGTAAAAAAATATATCCATGACGTCTATGAAGAGTAGACTTAATAAAAGTGAAAAACATTCATCTGTCAAAAGGCCTGATAGTTCGAATCTTTTTATGAATTTAATCTCAAATTGATCAATCTTCGAAAAAAATTGCTGAAAGTGTTGACATTGAAACGAAACACAAAAAAGTCGCAAGAAGACAAAAGCACCGTGGAAATCCTGAAGTTAAGAGTACTGAAGATAATTTTCGAGTGACCATTTTTTTAAATCCATTCCTGGACTCCTACATTATGGACCTTGAAGAAAGATTAACAAAACATGAAAACATACTGGAAGGATTCATAGTGTTTTTCAAGCACGAATTTACTGAAATTGACGAGTTAGCTGAAAAATTCATAAATACTGTCGAGTTCTATCAGTTCTATCAACAATCTTTGGTTGTTAGTTCATTTGCTGTACTTGCTGAGTTCAAAATATGGAAGAGATATCTGAATGACAAAGGTGGTATCAAACTCCACAATTCGTTATAAGGGCTTGATAATTGTCCAGAAGAAATCTTTCCGAACATTTATATGTTGCTGAGAATTTTAGTGCCTGTGTCCACGACAACTTCAGAACGAACATTTTCTTGCTTAAAACGAATCAAAACAATACTAATTGTAAGAAACGGCACCAAAGAAGTAAGTTTTAATTCTGTCTACTGCCGTTCGACACATATTTTATAAATTTTAGATGGTATGTCATATTAAGAAGCTTATATCCACATATATTTTCAATATGCAAACAATCCATATTTCATTGATTTGTAACAATCAACGATTTGGATTCACTTCCTAATTCTGATCCTCACAGCCAATTTAGTATATCCCTTTTTCTTCCTTTCCATTGTCTTTATTTTATTTTCTAGCTTCCCTAGCAAACGCGGCGGTACCTTATAAGGTACCAGTTAGGTACCCCTTAGGTACCAGTTAAGTACTTTCTTAAATATCTACTCCTTTTCATTGAAAATTGGTAAAACTTTTTTTTTATCTTGTAAATGAAGTGTTTTTCTTCATTTTCCAGTAAGCAAACATCCGAAAAAGTAGTGCATTAATTTTAAAAAACGAAAATTAGAAACACTAATTGTCAGATAAGTGTAGATAACACACTTGTCATGCGGTAGATAACATTCAGATAATGCACTACGCGGGAAATTTGAAATGCGCCATCAACTCAGTTGTCCTCACAGGGGCGTACGTAGTCGGGGCACATCAGTCCGCGATTATTTTTTTTTTGGATAGTTCTATTGCATTTCGAGTGTTCCCAGAGTTTTCGAAATTTATACACGATGTACATCGAAATTGGATTTAAATAACTTCAAGGTAAAATCAGATGTTAAACCCTTACCGCAAAATGTCGATGATAATCGTGAATAAAAAACAGAAATATTTTACACTGTATTTTTTATACCTGTGACGTTTCTAGCAATCAAAAAATTCTCAATGAATTTGAATAATTTAAAGGTGAAATTAGTCGTAAAAACCCTCAACACAAAATTTCGATGTTCATCGTGTATAAAGTTCGGGAAAACTTAAGCAAAAATTTTCCGAATGTTAAATATTATTACATCATTATGGCGAAGTTCGAAAACGCTGGAAATACTCGAAATGCAATAGAACTATCCAAAAAAATAATAATCGCGGACTGATGTGCCCCGACTACGTACGCCCCTGTGAGAACAACTGAGTTGATGGCGCATTTCAAATTTCCCGCGTAGCGCATTATCTGAATGTTATCTACCGCATGACAAGTGCGCTATCTACACTTATCTGACAATTAGTGTTTCTAATTTTCGTTTTTTAAAATTAATGCACTATTTTTTCGGATATTTGACCACTGGAAAATGAAGAAAAACACTTCATTTACAAGATAAAAAAAAAGTTTTACCAATTTTCAATGAAAAGGAGTAGATATTTAAGAAAGTATTTAACTGGTACCTAAGGGGTACCTAATTGGTACCTTATAAGGTACCGCTTAAGTACCGATTAGGTACCGGGGTGTTTGCTAGGGTTTCGACCCTTTGTTTTGGGTCCTCTTCAGGAAAAAATTAGAACGTGAATCTCATATCTTCCTAATCATTATAGTGTGTTAAAAATTCTCTTTTTTCGATGTATGAATTTCAAGGTCCTCTTTTCTTTCTTTTTTCATAAATTTCTTGAAATATGCACCTCTTCCAACTTTTTCAAGTATATAGTGCGTCATAGACCAATCTATTTAGATTTAATCTTATAAAAATATATTAAAAATTTTCGACTAAACTATTGTCATCTGAATTATTTTCCACAATATTCAATCTAAATAAATTACATAAAAATGGGTTCAAACCTTCGACTGATTTCGATCCACAATTTTTGAAAAGATTAATCTATAAATTTTGGAATATCATTGGATTATTTCAATTTCAATCTAATTTTATCGAGAAACTCTAAAACAAGAAACTGGATCCTCATGCATTAAAAAAATATCATTCATTGGTTCTGATTTTTATTTCGAACTTGGAAAGTTTGATCGAGTCATTTGCAAAAATAGAATTTCGAGTTTCATAACTTCTATTTTCGAACTAAAAACCTAAAATTCACTCTCTAAAGCAGAATACGTGCTTTTTGAAATCAGTGGTTGTATTTTAACCGATAAACCTTTAGGTGGCTATGGATTAATATGGATTGATACTTTTCTGGCAAATCAAATAAGGAACTTTTTATCTTATAAAGTCGAAGAAATAAACGTGGAAGTAAAGGAATTTCCAAGATTAGGATCTATTCATAATCAGGCGAAAAATAATTAAAAATTACTCTGTTTTCTTAACGCTTTTAAATTTTCATAGAATTTCTTCTTATAGCATGAAAATTTTTTAAACTTATATAAGAAAAACGCCATTTTTATTCCGTACCCACTAGAACTTTATTTGTTATCTATTAACGATTTTAACAACGGTATCATAATCAATAAGTATTGATTCGATTCTAAGATCTTTTGTTTGTATGTAAAACTTCTATCATTATCCTACAATTACATAATTCTCTTAATTATAGGTTTATGTATACAGTGACAAAATTTCGATAAATGTATGACAATAACGCCTTTGTGATTCTGAATTTAATAGAATTATACGTGATTATCAAAAGAATGTTGAAAAAAAAGTTCTGTGTTTCTTCTAAAATTTTTCATGAGGTGAGACCATTTTCATAGGGAATTTTCAAAAACATCTCAAATTTACTCAGCATTTTACAAAATTTAATGGAAACCATGTAACACCTGGAAAATTTTCATAAGGACAACTAACTTTATAAGAAATTGTGAATCGCCGGATGGTTTTCAAAGATTTTAATAATATATTTGCAGAGCTATAGCTCTGCAAATTCAATAGAATGTGAAAAAGTTTTAGGAGCTCCAGAAATTTTTAAATGATAAAAATAATGGACAAAATTTAAAAGAAAATAGCTAAACATTGCTCAAAATTGTTTTTGATTCCATCTGAAACTCATTTTAAAGTTTTTATACTAACTCTACATATACAATCCTTCGCAAAGCTTTTGAAAGACAAGTTTTTGAAAACTATGGTCACAAGAAGGCGTTATTTTGAAATCACTCAGGACTTTTCTTAATGTTAAATACCATATTCTCAACGAGGCATATGAAAAGAGACATCAACATTCCACAGAGTAAAAGTAGCAAGCTTGATGAAACGTCGGATATATCGATATTTTCAACGTTCAAAACATCTCGTCTACATTCTGGTTTTCTTGCAGACCAAAATTTGATTTGCCTGTCAAGGAGACCTCTTTCAGCAATTTTTATGGAACTGCAATATGAAAATAAACACTTCATTATTTCAAAGTCTTAAAATTCTGAATCGATCAAGTCGCTATTAATATTATTCTGAATATATTATGCAGGTATACGCCTCTTCATATATTTACTTTGTACAAGAATATTTTTTCTTTAATGAAAATGAACGTATTTTGTACGTTATATAACTGGAATTTCAGTGAATGTATTTTTATGCGCTCATATAAAAGATTTTCCAAAATCGAAAAAAATCATTTAATGGAATTTCTAATACGTGAATATACAAAACTGAAGATGAAAAACGTCTTACCCAATTTTCATGATTTCCGTTAATGGCGATTTTTTATTAGCCATAAGCCAAAGTCTCTTCGGCCGCAAAAGATGTACTTCGTTTAATCGGCAAATTTGATTATTGCTGAAATATCTTTCGATATAAGGATACGCTACTTCAGGATTTGTGTGAAATGCGTAATTTCCGTCTGTTACTTTTTTAATGCCCTTTTCGAAAGGAATGAATCTTTTCGCCGGTGGAACTTTTGACCAGTAATTGTGAAGAAAAGCTTTGGTGTCTGAATCATTTTGCTTTAAACAGAATAATATCCCAAAAAATTCATTTTGCGATGTTAAAAATAAAAGACTCAGTTTAGAAAAATATTCACGTACACGGAGAAGAAAGTCGAAAATCAGGAAAGGTTCAGCTCGACAAGTGTAACCACTATCAGCTAGCACTGCCAGCGAATCGTTCATTTTCTTTATAGGTTCGTTCAACCTTGTAGATACAATCGCTGCCGAGTAATATTGATAAATTGAAAAACCGAAGATCATAATATGGAGAAACGCTATTCGAGTAGCTGCAGTACGGAGTAATAAATCTGAACCTGGATTCGAAGAACAAACGGACATAAAGTGAAGTTGTACCTTTGTCGAATAAATATCTAGTGCATGATATAATGCCAGAAGATACAATGATGAAAACCAATGAAGATCAACATAAAACATGGTATTTACCCAGTAAACCAGACCTGGGATTCCAGATTTATCCCAGGACCTGGGATCCAGATACTTTGGCAAATCTGGGTCATGATATGTTCAAGGGCATACATTTAAAATCAAATCTCAGGAACTTCTTCAAGATTTGATCAAAACTTTGTCAATTTTAACCCCAGATGAGGTCAATGAGGTTGATCCAGAAATATACCTTTTTTCGGTCACAGAAAATACAAAATCTTTATCAATATCCTTGGCTCGTGCCTTGTTCCAGACTTGATCAATTCTAGACCAACTGTTGTGAATGCCGCGTTGATCAATTTTTTATCAATCCCTGAGCATGTGTCTTGAAAATATTCATTCTAGTCAACTTGGAAACGAATTGATAAAAAATTGTTCAATGTTCTGTAACAAAAGCGTTGTCCAAGATTTTATCAATTCCTTCTCAATGCTCTGCGATAGTTGTGTTAACAATAATTATTGTACATGAAAGAACGGTTAGAAAGGCAAAAGCCCGATTTGTATACATTGTGCTAACTATACATATTTTTTTTAAAAACTGTAAGTACTTAGGTACATCAGGGATTTTTTCAATTTATAAATTGCAAATAATTGTCGCTTATTACACGTTCGTAATAGATCTCAGATGAGCAACTTAAATTCAAACGCTCAGAGTGGCAACACTTGGTGAATGAAGTGGTAATAGTGTTCACAATATATACTCGACGTGCATCAAATGAAATTGTCATGGACAAAAAATGCATCTATCAGAAGTGTTTGGAAGTAGTCACGAGTTAAAGTGCGTTTTACGCAATTTCACGTTGCACATTTTCGACATCATTGAAGTGCAAAAGTGACAAAGCAGCGTACGTGAAAACGCTGTAATCTCCTGTAAAATTTTAATAAATGTCTTCATTGCGTTTCATGATGTTTTGACAATTCCAGCGACTTTGACATGCGATAAATTCGAGAAACCTACAGCATGAAAGACTTTCGCCGAAACATGAATAGTGTATTGGAAAATGCAAAGCAGCGGCACCAGGAGGCCATGGAAAAAAAATAATAACAGTGCCAAGGATGGCCAAGAAAAACGTTAAATTTAACACTATGCGTACTATTATACTAATATGTCCATACTTATTTATATAAGAAATTTAATCAACAATATATTATTAACAAAAATTTGAATTAACGAACAATAACAAACTCTCATCTCATTTTGCGATTCTTATTTCTTTCAAAGGAGCATTATTTGTTTAAAGTATATGTCTTCTCTATAGATAAAATGGAGTAAGTATGTGTCTCCTTTTTAAAAGTCTAATTGAATCTTTGGCGCCTTGACTAAAGGTGTAGAATACCCTTGCAAACCCTCATCTAGTCACAAATAATCGACCATCATTCATAACATGCGTCAAAAATTTTTATAATTACATGAAATAAACGAAAAACTCGAATACACTTAATGCAATAATTAAAAACAAAACAACATTCAGTCGTGTTCCTACAGAGCAAATATATCCATAATCTTGAACTAAAATTGATAAAATCTTGGACAAGCTCCTACAGAAAAACATAAATCATCTTGAACTACATTGACAAAATCTTGACCGCGAGTCTACTTCAATTAATTGAATCTTAAGATTTAATCTAGATCTTGATCCAGAATTGATACTAAAAACGGTCACAGATATGAACAAAATTTGACCCAAGTTTCTTCAAAGAACTTGATCGAATTTTGTCCAAATCTTTGTACCAGGTGGTTTATTGAATACTGATGTTTTTTATGTTTTGGATGTTACTTATGTTTCAAAAACATCTCCAGTACACTTACCTTGCTGACTCAAAGAGCCAACAACAATCATAAAAGATGTTGAATATCTCTGCATCTTATCCGAAAGACTTTCATGTCTCAAGAGATACGCGAAGGTTAACAGAGAAAGCCCAAGAAGAGCAATGACTGCAAACCAGCATCCCTTAGTCAATGGTTTAGTGTATGCGTCTATTTTCAAGTTGGATGTTGACATCGATATCGAAAGAAAAAATGTCCTGGACACAAGTGATTGAATAATGTAGAAACATGAAGATAGTATTGAATGTACATATTCTCAAACCAATTTTTAAAAATATATACTCAACCTCGTGGGTAATACAGCAAAGAAATAATCAACCAAAAATGTTCTTTCTTTCGTGAAATGTAATGCATGTCCAGTTAAATCAATTTCATTTTTCAATAAAGCCTGTAAAATGGTTGAGAGTGATGTAGTATGTTTGAATATCAAAGTTTTTTTATGTTTTGGAGTATGTTATTATAGTTACCTTAACTATAGGGCCATTCGGATCCGACTGTATATCCCATTCAGTGAATTCCTTCATGTTGATTCTTTCGTACAAATAAAAATCATTTATTTCAATAGCTTGTAACATTACTTTGATATTAATCCTGTTAATCATAGCTGTATTAATGATATGAACATAAGTATTTACGCAGAGGACCGTCAAAAAAGAGAAATATGTAGTAAAATAAAAATGTCCGTATACTTACAAATCTGTTACATTGAAAAAATTCAACGAATACATTTATTATATTGACATTCAGACTAAAAGGAGTAAAATAAAAATTATTTACTTGCATTTTAATTACAGATATTAACGCATTAAGCCTTATACTCACGTAAAGTTGTACAAATCTGCCATGTGAAGAAGAAAGCCGTATGATAATTTCGGTTGAAAGTCGATTTCGTACAAATTTTTCATAGACAAATAGTCCGTGAGTGTTTGATTTTTTGGACGTCCATTTACCTTGAAATTCACATTGTCAAGAATGCCTAGTTTGTTTTGTTTAGAGATGAACAAAATCTAGATTTTAGAAGAACATACGAGTCCAGCAGCGTTCACGATCAATTTTGCGAAATTTGCTCGATATCTTGCAAAATTCCCATTGTAAGGAAATGCATTTTGATGAATATCTTGCCAAGATCCGTATTCATTGATAACCATTTGTAGACCTTTATATGGAGCTTTGTTATAAACTTCGTACAAAACGTAATCACTGTTTTTTGGTATAGCAATGGTCATGTCTGTGGTGACACTGAAAGTCGAGTCATTAAAGGATTTGGAGGCATTTTCTATGCTTGATCTCATGATTAACCATTTAAAAATGTTAGTGTATAGTCCAAGTTCTGCAGCCTGGAAACAAAGATTTTCAGGTATATATTTTGATTTCTCCCAGCCGTTTTAAGAGTTTTTTGTTTAGCACCTTTGTATATAAATTTTTTGCGTAAGTGGCGTTTTCGCAGTCCATTTCGATGAAAACACCTAGATTCCAGAATCTGTTGATAAGTGATGATTCCAACACTTGATATAATGACTTTTGTCGAGTAACTAAAACTTGAGTTTTTTCAGTACTGAAAAACTTGATCAAACGCATGTTATCTGCAAATTTATTTCAAACATTACAAAAAACTCTGGGAATAATTTTCATTAAATAACGGATTCCATTAGCCGAACTTACTTGTATCACTTTGCTGATTACACGAAAAATAATAGATTTGTTTCACACTCTTCTTACGAAAGTAATTGAGAATGAAATTCTCATCGTCAGAAGAGTAGTTTTTTGTATTTACTAATGAGACAGTAAAAATAACTGTTAGGGTAAAGTTATAAAGTATATTGATCTTCATATTTCGCATTTATTAGAGTCGAGCAAAACAACGTTTGAAAACTCTCTGGAATGAAAGACGATAGTAAGGAATATATGTTTACAATATTGTGTGTACAGTGTTGTCTGTTGTACGTCAATTCGTAATATTTATAGAAAAAAATCGTTCTTGGCATAACTATCGATTATGAGATACATTATTTATCTGGAATAGACTTGAAATTCGCGATGAATACGGTACAAAACAGTATGAATTAAAAAAGATGATTCCTATAAATCAGGAAATGTCAGGATGATACGATCGATATAACGAGTTTGGATGTATCTCAATTTCTTGAAGAGTATAGCTGACCTACCAATTTTTTTTGAAAATGTTTTGAAATCGGAAAATATGCAAGGGAATTTTTATTGCAATAATATATGTTTTTTACGTTCGTATTTATTAATACTTATTATTAAAGCCAGATTCATATCAGTGGCATCAATGACGATTGCTTAGGGTGGAAAATTTTTGGGTGGATTAGAGAAAAGCTTCAAATACCAAGCAAGCAAGATTTTAGGAAAAATAAGCAGGGTTTGGAAAGTGACTTAAAAAAGTGCAACGCGTTAAGTGACCGTTGCTGAGGTGAAAAAAGTGATTCGTTACGTTACTGTTACTTAAAAACAAATAGTAATTTATTGCCGTTACCACTTATGAAAAGTAACGTTCCAGTACTTTCACGTTATTTTTTGGAATATATTGAATGTATCTAAATAGTGAGATATTGAAAAATTAAGAATGAAAAAACAATATCAACGCACTCGTGATTTTGTTCTAGAAACTGCTTATTTTAGATATAATAAAATAGTTTAAAACGGAAAAGATAAGACATGTTTAACTTTTTTTTAGTTTCAACAAAATGTTTTGCTCGAACGATTTTCATGATTTGTTGTTTGTTAGGACGAAACCTCCATAAATAATTTTTTTTAATGAGGAAAATCATTAGGCATTTGTAAATTTGTACTTTTTGACCCTGAAAAAAAATCAGTCAGTTTGTTCCAATTTTTATATTTCTTCAAGTTCAAAAAATTTCTGAATAAGACATTTCATTCAATATTAGCCACGGGGAAAAATTTGCGAATATAACAGATTTTTGGTTTTTTTCACACTTTTTGTATTTTTCAGTACTTATTTATCAAATGTTGCTGGATTTTCTAGTATTTTCATAAATTTGTACTGTTTTTCTGTACACTGCTACAAAGATTTCAAAAATTTCATGCTCTAGAATTCGAAGTTCATTATATTTTTTTGTATTTGTGAGGATTTTTCAGGAAATAGTGTCTATTCGGATTTTTTATTGTTATAAATTTTTTTTTTGTACTTTTTCTATTTTCTGCAATTTCAAGGATTGTTCAGTTTTTCTGAACCAATTTGTTTTTTTTCAGGATATAAAAATCGTTGCAGGATTTTTTGGAATTTTTATATATTTCTAGCATTTTGATATATATTGGTATAAGATTTCAAAAATTTCGAGC
Source organism: Platygaster robiniae (assembly GCA_028476575.1). Classification (NCBI taxonomy): domain Eukaryota; kingdom Metazoa; phylum Arthropoda; class Insecta; order Hymenoptera; family Platygastridae; genus Platygaster; species Platygaster robiniae. Next base: position 12,051,036 of record CM052019.1, on the reverse strand, counting down.
TGTAAAATTTTTCGTGTTTCAAAAGATTTTTCAGAGAACAGTGTCTCGCAGGATTTTTATTTCTTTTAGTATTTTTTTTATTTTGCTACATAAAATTCTCGAATTCGATGCTCTAGTTATTAAATTTGAATAGATTTTAAATGTTTTATAGATTTACTTGTACTTTTTTGTCTTTTCTTATTGTATTTCCTAGTATTTAATAAATATTGTTGAATTTTCGGTTTTTTTAAAGATATCTCTTTGGATTTTTAAGAATGAGATTTCGTGGTATTACAGTTTAAAATATTTTTACAAATTTCAATCGATTTTGCAAAAAACAGTTTCTTTCTACATTAAGAGTACCTTCAATATTTAAAGTATAATATTTTTTACAGACTTATGAGATTTAAAAATTTTTTTAGTATTTTAATGGACTGAGAATGTGAGAATCTAATGATTAAGAAATTTAAGTTTTTTAATTCCTGGAATCACATAAATTTTTAAATAATCTTATAGCATTCATAAGAAACTCATTAAAATCTACTATGTATTTTGGTATTTTTTTTTATTCATTAAATAACGTAGAAATCTATAGATTTTGAGTTGTATAGATTATGAGTATATTTTCATGTATTTTTACGTGGATTTCTAATAATGCTTCGAATCGTGAAAGTTTCTAATCAAAAGTGTAATAGTATATTCTTCTTCGACATTTGTACATCGCTCTGTTCCATTAGAAATTATGGATACAGAATTTTTTATTCGAACATAAGGGAGTTAAAAATTACTTGTATCTGAATTTAAAAACATTTCTTTAAAAGTTACATATTGATATAAAAACTAGATGAGACTGATAAAAGTAACATGAAATAAATAACGGGATTTTCGTTACTCGTTACCGAAAAAAAGTAATTTATTCCTGTTATCGTTACTTGTTAATTAATGTAACGTGTTACGTTATCTTAACAGTAACGCGCTACTTCCAAACCCTGGCGTTTACTACCAATCTCTGGAACTGATAAAATAAAAAAAACCTGCTTTTCACAATCAAAGGGCACAAAAAAAAAACCAAAAAAACTAGGAGAAAATGAAATGATCACAGTTCTCTCACAAGTGGTTCCACATGGTACTCCGTAATATATATATTCCGTCAATATAGTGTATCGTGAAGGGTCCGATTTCTACTCAGAAATAATGCCGTCGAGCATAATAATGGAGGAAGAGAAAAATGGGGGGATAAAAATCCGGTGTGCCCCCCCCCCCTAGCTTTGGTGGTTCAACTGGGCAAGGCAGCAGCAGCAACAGCAAAACAAACAACAACAGCAAGCAACAAAAACAAGTTTTCACGGGTGATTTCCCGGGTAAACACACATGGCAACTTTGACGGAACGGCCGGAAATTTTTCCAAAGTTTTTTCATCACTGGAGAAAATTACTCCAAACATGGTGTTGGAGCGAAAACCTTATTCGTTCCTTTACTAGTGAACCACCTCAACTATTCATAATTACCATTCTCACACTCCTATGACGTAGAACATTCATAGAAGCGACCCTTTTTTTTACAATTCTATGACATAAAAATTTTGCAACGTTTATGACTAAATTAAAAATTGAAAAAGAGCGTCAAAAACTAGTATTTTCTGGATTTGGAACTATACTTTTATCTTAGATATAGGCAGTTTTTTTTGTATTATAATTTATTAATTAAAGCATAAAATATTGTACGTGAAATATGCAGAGGTCTCATTGAATTTGAGTATTCATTGAAATTCACAACATTCATAGAATATTGATATGTCGAGTCCTTTAAGAATTTCCCATGTATACTTTATTTATATTTATAACTTAAATTTTGATTCAGACGATATTACAATTCTAAGAATCACTGCATTGAAAAGTTCAAAAACTTGAAGTTTTTAAAATTACTACAGGGTATTTTGATACTCTCATACAAATTGAATGATAAATTATGAAGATAGGAAAACAATATCAACGCACTCGTATTTTTGTTCTCGAAATTGTTTATTCCATATATAATGAAAAAGTTTGAGACGGAAAAAGATTAGACTTGATCAATTTTTTTTCACAACAAAACTGACTGAAACATGATATTTTCGAGATCTATTGTTTGTTAGGACGAGCCGACCATGAATAATTTTTTGAAATGGGGAAAATAATTTCGCTCGTTGTTAATCTGTGCTTTTTGACCCTGAGAAATAAATTTAATCAGCTTGTTCGAATTTTTATATTTTTTTCAATTTCAACAAATTTCTGAACTTGACATTTCATTCAATGTTAGCCGCGGGCAAAATTTCCGAATTTGATAAATTTTTGAGCTAATCTTACCTATCTTAGAATGTTAGTACTTTTAATAGTACCTATTTGTATTTTTCAGTATGTATAAAATGTTGCAGGATTTTTTACGATTTATATAAATTTTCACTATTTTCCTGTATATTGCTATACATATAGATTTCAAGAATTTCATGCTCTTGAGTTAAAAGTTCATTTAATTTTTTGTACTTGAAAGGATTTGTTAGGTAATAGTGTCCATGTAAATTTTTATTTCTTTTACATTTTTTGGTACTTTTTCAGTTGTTTTACGATTTAAAGGATTGTTCAGTATTTTTGAAACTATTCGTATTTTTCAGGATGTACAAAAGGTTGCAGGATTTTCCAGTAATTTCACATAATATATATTTCTAGCATTTTTATATTAATTGTATCGATTTCGAGGTTTTCGTTCTCTGCAATTTGGAGGTCATTACATTTTTGGTGTTTCAAAGGATTTTTCAGCAAACAGTGTCTCAAGGGATTCTCATTTCTTAAAATATTTTTCGCATTTCATCAGTTTTCCCACGATTTGAAGAAGCGTTCGGTATATATATAAATTACTGGAATTCGATGCTTTAGTTATAAAAGTTGTACAGATTTTCAAAGTATTATAGATTTACTAGTATTTTTCTATATGTATTTACTTTTTATATATTCTAGTTTTTATGGAATGTTTTAGAATTTTTTGGTTTTTTGAAAGATATCCATGTGGATTTATATAAAGAGATTTCCAAGAATTAAAAGCTAGAAACATTTGAAGTATTTAGATCGATTTTGCAGAAAACAGTTTCTTAGTAATCATACAGAGAATTTTCAATGAAAGTTCTAGGTTTTTTGTTCTTAATTCGGCTGTGGGAGTAATCTCTTTATTGCCAAAAAGTAGATTCATCATATCAATAATTTTGCAATAAGATTCCAATGAAAGCTGCACATATTGCCCTTTGTTCATCAATAGTATTTAGTATTCTAGCAATCATTACGAATTTCTTTACGATACCAAATATACATAAAGCCAGGATCAAACTTTAGAAAAATGTCGAAATATCTTTTTAACATTCTGTCAAGCACTGGAAAAAAAAGAATATTTTTTATCTGTAACCTACGAGAAAACGATGAATTTCCGGTAGTCTGAAATTACACACTCACGTTTTATTCGTCATTTACAGATAAAATATAGTATTGACAGTTTTGGAAATGCCTTTTTTGACGAAACGATAAATTGCAGCCCGAGACGAAGCCGAGGGTTGTAATCGTTTTGTCAAAAAAGGCATTCGCAAAAACTGACAACTATACTTCCCTAAAACTTCAACGTTTTTTTTTCTTTTTTTCACAAGTCATAATAATCAAGTTTTCTTGAGATATATTTTTGAAATTGAATTTTAACTCTCTATTCTATGTTCAAGAGCAACATTCTCTTGGAAACCATGAAAAAAAATATGTTCTGGTGTGGGGAACATGCAAAAATTGTGAATTTTTATTAATATTTAAAACATTGAATATTATTATTATTATTTATATTATTAGCTAAAACATGGAAGTTTCTTAAAAAATTTCCAAGAATTGGCAAAAACATTGGGAAAAATTAACGCATGGAATAAGAGATCTAGTATATTCAAGTTGCATTAAATAATTTTTGGAACGAAAGTTTTGTAGCTAATTTGATTAATTACATCTCATCATTGTAAATTCTTGCCTGCAAAGATTAAAAATCAATGTTCACTTTTTTTAATAAAAAAAATCATATTTTACTAATTTAGCTAATCTTCATCAAAATTTATCTGAAATTTTTTCTAAATGTATACATTGGTTTTTCCTTTAGATATATTATTCTGAATTTTCCGGAAAACTAGCGTTTACCGTTTTTTTAAGTTTATCAAGGGATCATGGATTTTAGAAAATTTCGTTAATTTCCGAGACTAGCTCATCGCATGATGTTTTTCTTACAAAATTGCAATACAAGGTGTGATTTTCGATATTTCAGTTTTCTCACAGTGAATTTTGAACTTTCTTCATTATTTTTAATATAATTAATGATAACTGTTACGGTTTCTACTAATTTATCCAGATTTGCAAAATTTAAATGATTTAGGTCTAAGAACGAACGATAGCAGAAAAAAATACGTGAAAATGCAACAGTTTTGAAGAATAAAAGATTCACGATTTGGTTGAAATCAGATAAGAAAATAAAAGTCCATTTCAACTTCATATTTTCAAACAAAAAAATAAAAAAATGTGCATATCTTATTACATCAGTTGGTTTTGAAAATGAGGAAGTGATAAATTTCTTTTATATGGGTTGTTACAAGTTTCACAGTGGCGTTAGAAAGTTGGCAAAGGTTCTTATATTTCAATACGTTGTATCTGCATTGGCAGATATATTCGATCATCGTGTTGTGAAAAAGTTGTATAGTAAACGAGCATTAGGGTTGCCAAGTCTAAAAAGTTGAAAAACCGGCCTCACTGGTTTTCTAAAAAAAAAAACACTTCATTGGTTAGGGAGATCGTCAATAAAAAAATGCCTTGATATAGAACAAAAATGCACGTCTTTGCATTATTTATTCAGTCTAAAAATTCTTACTTTCCATTATAGTTTTTTAATGAAATCATATTTTTTCGTGACTTAGCCGCTTTCAATAAATCAGTTTTCAATTTCACATTTTCAAAAAATTCTTCGCAGCTATAAGATAGATTCAGTCGTATACACAATTCGGCTTTCACTGTTTCCTCCAACAGTCGATTTCGATTATCAGTCCCTGGCAATCCAAGTGCGACTGAACTTCGGTCGCTCTTCGGTCGCTCTTTGGCCAGTTTGGTCCCTCTTCGGTCCTTTTTGGGTCGCTTTTCGGTCGAACTCGAAATGTCACTCATGTACAAGATTTTTAGGAGCGTAAGGAGTAAACAGGAGTAAAAAAGGAGCTGTAGAGCACTGTAGAGGACCAATGCAGACAATGTGTCCCGAAATTCTCGCCAGCTTCTGCTCGAGAAATCGACCGCGGACATCAGCTGATAATTTGGTGTACATAAGTGGTTATGTTGTTGTAAACAAAAACATAAACACCAATGTCCGCGATATTCAGAGGTATTTTAGCGAGTGTTAAATTTAAATGTGAAAAAATGTAATTTTAACTAATTACCCTAGTGATTTGGGTTTTTGTAGAGTTGTTATAAAATTCCTTATAAAATTTCGGTATTTTCTATAAATTTCCGCTTTTTTTATAAAGTTACTTCATGAAAACTTTATAAAAACTAATGAAAACTTTATGAAATTTTCCTCTTCTTATAAAGTGACTTTATAAAGAAAAGCGGAAATTTATAAAAAATACTGAATTTTTATAAGGAGTTTTATAAAAACTCTAAAAAAACTCAAATCAGTAGGGTAATTAATTTAAATTACATTTTTTCACATTTAAATTTAACACTCGCTAAAATACCTCTGAATATCGCGAACATTGGTGTTTATGTTTTTGTTTACAACAACATAACCGCTAATGCACGCCAAACTATCAGCTGACGTCCGCGGTCGATTTCTCGAGCAGAAGCTCACGAAAATTTCGGGACTCATTGGTCCTCTACAGTGCTCTACAGCACTGTAGTGAACTGTAGAGGACTTTTTTTACTCCTAACGCTCCTAAAAATCTTGTACATGAGTGCACATTAGTGACGTTTCGAGTTTGACCAAAAAGCGACCTAAAAAGGACCGAAGAGCGACCAAATCCCGGTCCCTCTTAGATCGCCAGGAGTCCACAAATGATTCATCAGGCTGAAGATGCACTCTACATAAGCATTACTACATGGAATCGAAAAAACAGATTGAATCATTTTTTTAAATTCGGTGCTTCACTAGTTTGAAGAAATTTCCACCATTTTTCTGAACATGGAATGTTTTCCTTTTTTAAGGCAGGTAATGCTGTTTCAAATAAACATAACTCATCGAAAAGATTGTCGACATTAACCTAGAAAACAAGTATGAAAATTAATATGAGTCAAACATAAGGGAAACAAAAGAAAATGAATTTTGCTATGAGGTTTTATAACTAGTCCGTTTCTCTGAAAGAATATTAGATAGCATTGTTTGTAGACAAATTTCACAAATAATGCTGCATCTTGATTGACCGAAATGCTGCACAATTTGTCAAAGATGAGTCAGCAAAATCTCATATTCTTGTATGCGATTTGATGGAAATGACATTTTTGTATACCTCAATGCCTAGACTCGGGCATATTTCCTGCGCTTCATTAATGGTTGGACCTTCTTTTTCTAAATTCAATACAGCAATTTTTGTGAAAAATGAATTTTCAAAGTTAAAATATTTGTTGAGGTACTCCAATGCTCGAGAATAGCACTTTATAGCTTCAGTTTCGAACTTTGTTTTCTCGTAGGAGGTCAAATTTAATAGTGCTTGATTTATATGTGTTCCAAAAATTTTTTGTGATTCGTGAATTCAATTTATCTCAAAAATCGGATAAAATCTTGTACAAATTGGTTGCTGCCAAACTACTTGACTCCAAAGATTGAATTGTTTTCGAGAAAAGAGATAAGTAGTGGTGGATAAAATATATGTGACATTCTCGGTAAGTCGTTTTTTCGCTTAGTTCGTTTTCCTGATCTTTGATAAAACTCTAAATTGTTTTGTCGCAATCATCTTCACCTTAAATGAAGATACAACCCGATTCCCCAAAGATTAATTCAAATTAAAGTCATAAGAAATTATTGTCAAAGCAAATAGAAAGATACTAGATACTGTAGCACGCCACGCACGCTACAGTATCTAGTAGCTTTCTCAGTCTTTCTTTCTTCTTCTTTCTTCTTTCTTTCTTCCACAGTAGTAGCTCGTCATTCAAATGCGCCTTATAAAAAAAAAAAAAAAAAAAAAAACAGTAACGATTTCGATTTATATAAAAAAAAGATTTTCCCATATTTTCAACATTCGTAAAAGAATTTCAATATTCTACTCACAGACTTTTCCTGTTTTAAAAATAGTTATTTATTTGAATCATAGATTGTTCAGCTCTTTAAATACTATATATACAATGTCATAAGGAAAAAAATACTACACAATCGAGAATCCAAAGTTTGAGATGTCCATATATGGTAGGTTTCCAAAGCATAGGGCGACAAAACATTTTTAACTATGTTTACCAATTTTGTGCGTCCCAACTGAACTTTCGATGCTAATTTCGAGTTGCTGAAAATCCTTCGATCTAATTTATTTTCTAGACAGAATGATAACAAGTAATATACAATAAAAGGTAAAAGACATCCTTTTATTTTTTTTTTAATTAAAAAAAGAACTTTGAAAACTTTTGTATTTTCTAGAATATTTTCATAAAAATTTGATCAAGTTAAGCTAATTTTCAATATTCATGAAGCTGTTGGAGTAAAAATTCTATTTTGGAATTTCGTTGTGCTATATTTCTATTAAATGGAAATCATATTATTATTTTTTAATTCAAAGAATATTAGTTATTTATGAAATTTATTACTATATATTTAAATTATATAAACAAAAAAATTGAATCGTCTTATTATAATTTAATGAAAGTTAAATTGAGTTTATACATTTCTGTTCAATCATTATCAATTATTTATAATTATCATATATTTGATAATATAAGTAATTAAATTACAATATTTTTTTCAATTTATTAATAATTCAATAAGTTTCAATTATTTCATTAATAATTAATAGTTAATAATTAAAGAAAGTCAATCATTTAATTGTAAACAAATAATTTTTAATTATTTTGTTTTCATTTCGCTGTTTCATGAAAATTAATAATAATTCATTAATATGGATATTGTTTTTAGAAATTTTTATAATTATTTTCGTTTCTAAATTAATTAAAAAAAATTTTTTTTCCACCGACTAGAGAATAATTTCAAGGTTTTTGACAGTTGCAATAACATTCATTTTATATGTGTACTCTACTCACCACAATCCGCTAATAAATAGCTTAAACCATGTTGAACGTTATGATAAACTTTAGACAATTCAATAGCAGAGACACGTACATTAGTCTCTGTATCTGGTTTTTTCACAAAACTATCTAAAGTTTGATTTTTTTCCAAATTTATTGTTTTGGTTTTATGCTCGTTTCGACTTTCATGGCGATCAACCGCTGCTTTGCCGTCAAATCTTACCGTAAAATTCGACTTACAAACCGTGCAACGAGCTTCATTTTAATTTTCACCCCTAGCTATCCATTTATAAATCGAAAGCTACTCATCGTTGAAAACGCAATTTCGCAAAAGAATTTTTTTTCTTGGCGTTTCTGAAGTTTCGTCATTTGCTGTCTTAGAAAACATATATGCGATTTTAGAAAATGAGCAGGAGACATAGGTTACTTCACGACGCTTACGACAAGCAAGTGTTTGCTAAAATAATAAACAATAATAAAAAACAAGTGCCAGGGTGTCAGGTTGGCAACAGTAGCGACCGTAGCCTTCCTTCGTTAGTTCTTATATGGTTCTAAACGATGTACCAACCAACATTTTTTCACAATAGGACTGGCGTTCCAGTGTCACCAACCGCAGTATTATTCGCGAAATAAAGACTTAACTGACTCTATAAGAGCTACTGTTGGTAAAGCCGCTTAGAAATACGGATTTTTTGTAAAAACTGAAAAAAGTTACAAGTAATTCGGGGAAAACTGCTTTTACCACCAGAAATCCGGCTTTTCGCCTTATTTTCTGCTAATTGACCGGCCACCGGCTTTGCACTTGAAAAACCGACCGGGCCGGCCAAAAACCGGCCACTTGGCAACCCTAACGAGCATCAATTGTTATGAAATTAATTTCATAACAATTGTTGAAATTAATTTCATATGAAAATTATATTTCTTATAAAAATTCACGATGTTTCGTAAGATTGGGACATTTCTTATAAAACTTCCACGGTGTATAAGAAATGCACTGGGATCAAATATTTTTTAGGGGTGTGCGGGATCCCGACTTTTCGGCAATCCCGACGCCGGGATGGGTCGGGAAAGGCTTCGGGATGGGAAAGGCGCTTTCCCGAAATTTTCGGGAATCCCGAACTTTTCGGGAAATCCCGAATTTTTTAGGATTCTCGAATATTTCGGAATACGACAATCCAAAAATGTTCTCTAATTTCGAAATTTATAGATATGTGTAGAAGTTGTGAGAATCTTAGTTACCAGGTTATCTACTGATAGGCTGAAAAAATTCCTGTACGATATCCGTATATATTTCAGTATTTTTCCATGCATAGTTTAGAAAAATTCAAGAACCAAATAATTTCGCTATACTCATATATTTTCTATACGATAAAAACTTTATTTTTTGTTGATAAGTTAAACTTTAACTATAACGAATCTTCCAAAATATTAAGATGACAAATCTTTTTCGATCAAAAATTTCTTTGTTTCTTTAGTTATGCTACTGATTTCATTAGTCATTAGACAGTTCATTTCTTGTGTATGACGTTGTCCCATTCATTTGTTTCTCAATTGAGGTTGAATCTTTTACTTCCAAAAATGTCCATCAGAAACTTATTAATCCGAAGCAATAAAAAATCATAATGGTAAAATGAAATTTCTTTCTTCATCAATATAAATTCATAAGATTGCAGTAAATTCGGTTGTCGGGCGCAAGTAATTAATATTTTTGAACAATGTTCGTACAAAATATCGAAACTGCTAATTTTTTTATTCTTAAAACTTTCATTTCTGATTAATCAAATACTTCAAGATTAGAACACTTTTATAATTTAGTAATTTTCTTCATTTGTTTTTGACTTTTATTTTGTTTCGAACTCGATGAAAAAATTTTCAAGAACAATTGATGATGCATTTAAAAAAGCTAGATAATTTATCTCAAATTAGTCGGAATTATTTAGGTGAGTTTTTAATTTACAATTCTGGGTCATAAATTCATTACTTTCGCATGCATTTGTTATGTTTAATTGTTTAGTTGTTTAATCAGGATTTGAAATTCTACATCTATTAACAAATTTTTCTTTCCGGATATTAGTTCAAAAATCGTAAAATTTGAAATTCTCTTTATAGCAATGATAGCATTTCAAAAATCCTGTAGATTTAGTATTTTCCCTCTTGGACTGCCATTTACGTTCACTCACGTTCCAAACGTTAGTGAACGTGAGTGAACGTAAGTGAACGTAGATCGAGTTTTTCATTAATTGTTTGTCAAAAAATGAAGAGGAAAATTATGTAATCAGTAATTTGGGGTCACTCTGTAACTAAATCATGCGAAAAATATTGAAAAATACCTTATAATTGAAAAAAAATTTTTTTGTCCTTGTCAGTACGTATATTGATATATATATTAATACACGTACTAACACGAACGGAAAAAACGTTGTTTTCATTTCAAGGTATTTTTCAATATTTTTTGCATAATTTAGTTACAGAGCGACCCAAAATTACTGATTACATAATTTTCATCTTCATGTTTTGACTAACAATTAATGAAAAACTCGATCTACGTTCACTGACGTTCGGAACGTGAGCGAACGTAAATGGCAGGCCAAGAGGGTTGATACAAATTTGCGATTTAATTCGTGACGAAGAGAATTAAATTGAGAGAACAAAATACGTAGACAGCAATTTTACACTCCAAATGCTTGGATACAATTCAATTTTTTTTTTTTTAATTTATTGGATTACAACGATGACCGATTCTCGAAGATTGCAGAAAAGCACAGAAGTAAAACAATATTTCTCTGTGGTTCGAAACTCTGCCATATTTAATAGCGTTTCGCTACTCGCTACTCGTATTTCAGAGCAGAAATTTGTATACTTCTCATAATCCTGAAGTTACAATATTCCCCGATAGCAAAATAATTTCATATTCACATCATATGCAAATCACACGTGAAAAAAAGAAATAACGCGTGACAGACATTTGTACCTCCGTTACCGATTCACTGTTATGTCAATATGAAATCACGCGTGATTTTTAGATTTTTCCCTCATGGATGCGCTTGCGCAGATGATCATCGCGGGAAAATTTGAATGCTTGTTTCTGTTCTATTGCATTATTAATTCACAACGAAAGCAATAATTGTAAATACATTTTTATTAAGCATCATAATATTATACAATATATAATATGCTAATGCAGAAAAGACAATCAATATTATAGTTAACCACACTTTCTTTCATTTTTTAAACATTTTTTACGCAAATATATAGTTTAAAAAATGTCGATGAAAATTATGACAGTTAGAACTGTCACATAATAAAACGAAAACGGTTCTAACCTCCAGGTAAACACTGATTTCGAGAAATGCGATACTATGGTTCATCACAAATCACAGAACACAAGATATAAAAATTTTTCGAAGAAAACCACAAAAAATTATTTAAAAAAACAAAAATAAAACGAAAACACGAGAGACCCCGATGCGATAGTTACACTGGCACTGAATCCTAGCACATCATGGCACATGGACAAACAAAAAATATTCTACCATGATAATATAGCACAAAAATTTCTGATTTCAAAATGACAAGGAATTGAAATCACGCATGATTTTTTGACGCATGCGCATTGTCTAGCATTGATGATGTGACTGTGATGTCATTTTGAGCTCACGGGAATGATTTCACAGATCGTATTTCATATATTTGGCATAATGAGATCATGCGAGTGATTTCACGCATGATATAAACTGTGAAATCATGTTTGCTTTCTGGGTTCTAGGAATTTTGAAAATAGCCAGATTTTTCGGAATTCTCGCAATTTTCGAAACTACCGAATTTTTCGGAATTCCCGACATTTTTGGGGATTCCTGACATTTTTCGGGATTCCCAACATTTTCGGGATTCCCGAAAAACTCGGGATCCCGTCCCGACCCGATGCAAAATTTCCCGACCTATCCTGACCCCCTAAAATCTCAATCCCGCACACCACTAATATTTTCTTATAAAAAATTCGAGATTTCTTATAAAAATTGTCACTAGTCATCGCCGTAATGATAGTCAGTGGGGCCCCGGCGCAGAGTAGAAAATGAGGCCCCCCACAAGTTGTTTCCTAAAAAAAAGGGAACAAGGTTCTCGAAATTGGTTTTTATACATAAAAATAGGTAAGTCATCAGGTTTCCAAAATTTGTTTCTCAACAAAAAAAAGGAATATGAGGCCTCCGAAATTGAAAATAATATGTTTATAAAGATATCTTCAGTAACCTCATTACCTTTTTTTTGGAGTAGTCGGGGCCCCGGGGCACCGCCCCGGCTGCCCCTCGCTGGTTACGGCCCTGTCACTGGTTTTTACTAGAAAAATTTTTCTAATGAATTTTTCTTTCAATATTTCTGATGAATTTTTTTTTCAATTTTTCGAAAAAAATATTCGAACGAATAAAGTTGCATTCAGAATGCATTGGAGGAAACTAACAGTAATGAATAAAAAAGAGAAGTATTTAAGTACCGAGAGACGTCTGGCTATCATATTAAACGCTAAATATTCATTTCAACTCGCCATGAACATCTCCGTGTAACATTGATGAAACTGTATTCACTATAACAGCAATTGAATACTTTGTGCGGCTGCTAATTCAACATTGTCGAGAAAAGGTTTATCGGAGTAACGTTTGAACACCTTCAGCAGACATCAAATATGTGGCATTCAGCTACGTTGTCGGCCAACACTCGTGGTGAGTATTGGCTCGTTAATACCGCTGGAAGGTGTTTATAGTTATAACCTAGCGTTGCGACTTTCTATACTGTTCTATACTCCACAGAATATTCAAAGACTTCTGATAAATATAATGTGGCAGAGTATTGCCGTAGCAAAATATTCAAACTCACGAACGGTGAATCAAAAAGTGACGAATTTGAAATAGAGCTGTATTACATGACGCAAACTTCGAATACGCTCAATATTTTCTCGTTTGCTGCGTCACAGACACTTCTTTTCATAGTATGCCATCTTGAGAGCGCACTCTACAGTTAATTTTCCTGAGCTTTTGATTCTACAAGCCTGGGAAAATCAGAACGAGAGACAGACATGTCTGAACGTACCGTCGCGTGTCGTGGAGTTAGTCATATTTGGTCGCAGATTGTCGCAGGTCGAGCACAGAGCAGGATCTTCGTGGAACAAATAATTTCAGGTAATTTACGTGGTTTTTAACAATTTATACTTTTTTTTTGAATAGATTTTTTAATGGTTGATATTAGGTACTGTTGTAGAGACAGGTTTGAGTTCTGTTGTTTTCTTGGGTTTTATTAGTTTTTCGCAACATTGTTATCTCCTCTGTTCAATATTTCTCAATTAACTTGTTCTTCATTATCAATTTTTCGATCTTCAAAGTTTTATTTTGTGAATAGTTTTTTATTTTTCAATATTTGCTTTAAAATTCGTATTCTTCTTTCAGATATATTCTGTCAAACTTAAATATTCACTACCTTCAATCAAATTTGAAGATAACTTATATCGCTAGGTAAATATTTCATTTAATCAGACGATGACGCAATTTTTTCATTTTTTGTATCGAAATTCGTTAAATTACCTTGTTTTTTTTTTTATCAAAACGTATTTTTTTATCAAATCACGAGGAGAGTGATTCTAAACTTTAAAACAATTCAATAAATATTTTCACAGAATTTTGTGACAACTTTTAGAACAGTAAGTGCTTTGAAAATTTATTTATTCGTCATGTAACACAATTTATGAAGTGTTTTACTTCATCAATGTTCGTTGAAAAAAAAAGAGAGAATAATTTCAATAAAATCACGAAACTCGAATACTTTTTAATTTTTTTCCAATGCTTACATCGGTAATACATTTCCGTTCAAGTACATTGAACCTATCATAAAATTTAAAAGTGATGACTATTTTTTATTTCATAATGTCCATTACGTCCTGTCGGTTATTCCATATAATCACGTATCTTTATTCTCGAGACTTAAATTGCAAAAATAACTTAAAAATGAGTTAGCTTTTGTTCTAAACACAAAAGTAACTCAGACCCTAAAGATAATGTTCCTTTGATTGAAATTTACTTTTTGTTGTTTGAGAATTAGTAATTACAGTCGCATTAGAAGCAGTTTCGAAAGGCATTGTTTGTGATACTATCATTTTTGGAACTTTTTTTAAAATTCTCTTTTGATTTCACGTTCAATAAAAAACTGATCATCTTAAGTATTGGGTTCAATGTTTCGTATATTGCCTGAGGTTTTTTTGTTCTCGATCGTTTATTTCCAGATTGTAATCATAAAAATTGATTGTACTATTGTTTCATTTTGAAATGTCAGAAGTAATTGCTATATAAGCAATTTTTCTTGATTCTCATAGCAAGTTAAAGCAGTTATCAAATCAAGTTGAAATCGAATTGTTCAATAATTTCATTCAAAAGTGTACAAGTAAAAAAACAGAAACAGAAATATTTTATTCAAGAAGGTTTGAAAAAACTTAGTTAGAACAATAAAATTTTTCCTTTTAGTTCTTTTTAAAGTTTAAGGTGATTTATGAGGAAATATTATTATGAACTGTAGAGAATTCGTAGATTATTCTATTACAGATATTTGAAACTCGAAGTTTTTGACCAATAAGCGATACTAATTTTAATTACACGAATCTTAATTATTGATTTTAAACTGAATGAATAAAATGATTTTGTTTATCCACAAAACATTAGTTAAAAATCTTAAAAATCGAATTAATCCCTATCAGAATTCAGTCTTATAAGTTGAGCTATTTTTTGTTATGACGTTTTTATGAAAATTATATTGAAAATAAAATTGACCGACAATGTAAGAAAAGCAGGAATTCGGAATTTAATAGAAAGAGTTCATAGAGTGTAAAAATATTTTAATGTCTAAATGGATCGTATTTCACAATTTTTTCCCATATCTTCTAATTTTTCGAAAATTTCTAGAAATCCTTTTAAAAAAATCTAGACTTATCGATCGTATTGACACTAGAAATGTTTTATTTCATGTTAATTTTGGTCAAAAATGTTTACAGAGAAAACGACGTGAAAAAAATGTGTTACAAAAATAATTCTTCCAAAAAGGGTGAGCTTCAAAATGAAAATCAATCAGGAAATACCAATGAAGCAGCAGCACCAGAAGGAGAAGTGGCATTGTAAGATATTTCATGATTATATGTTGCGCACAATACAAATTATTCAGAGAATGATATTTTTCAAAAAATATGTTCAAAATGATCAATACGTAACAAAAACTGAAAAGCCTAAAAATTTAAAACTTAGAGTGCAAAGTGCTCTTACGAATTTTCTTTTTTGAGGGGAGTGGGGCAATTTCTGTACTGTATCCTGTTTGCCATGTTCTTGGGAAATTTGGATATCATGTTTCTTGAAATCAGAATGACGCACATAACCTATAACAAAAAATTAGGCAAGCAATCATATTATAGTTCAATCCGAATAACATTTGCTTGTAAAATGGTTAATCAAAAATTTATTCAAGCTTTTAAATTTATTGCTGGTTTCGGAAGCACAAGGAACGTTTGGACAACCGTCTGTGTTTGAATTGACGTACGTTGCATATAACTCTAATCTTTAAACGTTTGTCTTTCAAAATAATTAATAAGATAGTAAAATATTTTAGTATATCTTGAAAGATAGCATGATTTCAGCTAATTTATAGTACAGAATCTTGAAAAAAAAGTATGATTAGAATGTAATCGACACTAACCCTGTACAATACAAAAAATCATCTGAAAAAAAGCTAATAATGGTTATTTAAGACGTCTTGAACAGAAATACCGATGGTTTTTGCAAAGATTTTGGTAATGCATTTGCGATTCAGTGCATGAATTGACAACCTGGGCAATTTTCAATCGTTTTTCAATATTTAAAAACAAAAATACAGTGACAGCAATCTTCTTTCTGAAGCAAAATTGATATTTATTCACCAAGGGAGGAAGAGGATGATTTCGACGAGCGTGTGTTTGTGTCCGAGCGGAGCGAGGTAAACAAAACACGCGAGGTGAAATCACTTCCTCCCATGGCGAATACAATATTTTTTTCCATACATATACAGAAATGGCCACTTCATCGATGCGATTTGCAGGAACAGTGTCCTTTTTTTCGGGTATCCGCGATGAATTTTTCAGCGGGAGCAATCTAAGCGATTGCTCCCGCTGAGAAATTTCATCTTGGGTATCCGAAAAAGAGGGAGTTGTTCCCGCAAATCGCGTCGATAAAGTGGGCATTGCTGTGTATGTATGGGAAAAAAAACATTTTTGAACGAATTCGAATGATAACTCCCAATCATTTTTGGAGAAAAAAAGTCTTCGTTGTCCCCAAATCAAGAAAAGCAATGAAAAATCTTGCTCGAAGATTCTACAAGTAATTCCATTCAAATTCATCATTCAAACTCACCAAAATTTGTTTTATCTTCAGACATGAGATACCCTACCTTTAAAAACATATATATTCATTTCTAATATCAAAAACAGATCGATAATTGCCCGAGTTGCCAATAAATTTGTTAAATTGAACATTCAATAAAAATGATCTAACTACGCAAAAACCTGTCTTTAATGTTTCGAAATTCAAATTTCGTGGTATAGTGTAATTATGTTAGGAAACACTTTATAACTTCAATTCAAACTTCGCATAAAGTTAGACATTTTGAAATTCGTCATTTGCAGAACTCATTCTCCATCAAGACGTCGCAGAACTCGATCTGAAAATTGGACGTTGCCAGCATCATGGCACTCGTCAAATTCTCCAGGTAGAATTTTCTGGTCGTCTTCAAATGAGGCTGAACGAGCAGAAAACCAGAGAACCCAGAGAAGGCAGAGTGTGTCTTGTCAACCCCCGACATCGCCGAGTCAACGCCAGACACGACGAAGAACGCGTACTCTTTCATTTGGCTCTGTTTTCTCATTCTCCTTGCCTACGAGCATTCCTCGAGGCGATGCATCTGCATTTCAGCATCGTGAAAATAAGCAGCGCACAAGCGGCTCAAGTATGTAGAGCATAACATTTTTTATGTTAATGAATAATATTTTAATGTTTGAAAAACAACTTTTGTCAGTTGTGAATATCCTTCTAACATGTTTCAGCATCAGTTCGAATGGCATGAAATGTAATTTCATGTTCATATTCGGTCTAGGAATCAATTCGTGTGGTTTTTAATCGAAAATCTATTTTAAAAACAAAATGAATGAATATTTTATTGAAAATATTTTCCATCGCTAGCCACTACTTTTTACCATATTTCAGACAATTTACGGATTCTGTGTCAGAAGAATTCCTCATCCTTTGAAGCGGTCAAGTCAGGCCTATTTTTTGATATTTTCTGAAGAAGTGAACCGCTGTCCAGTGAAATCGTTGTTCATGCAATCGAACAAGCGTTAGTCAGAAAGAGCAATGTCTAGTGAATACGGCGGGTGGGGTAACACTTCCTATCCGACATTTTTTAAATTGTTTTTTACCGGTTTTGCGACATGTGGTCAAGCTTGCTTAAAACGCACACATTGTTATCGATAACGTTCTTCATTAATAGTTTCACCAGATTTTAGAAACTCATAGTACACCACACCTTTCATATCCCACCATATGCACAGCATAACCTTTGCAGACTGAATATCTCGTATTGGTTGCGATAGACTTGGTTCACCTAGCTTTGCTCAGGCCTTTTTTCGTATGGGATTCTCGTAATAAATCCACTTCTCATCACCAGTCAGAATTCGATGTCAAAATCCCTTTCTTTTCCGTCTTCCAAGCAGCAATTCGCAAATAGTTTTTCTTCTTTCAACGTCTCTTTCTTTCAATTCATGTGGAACCCAATGTGACATCTTTTGAATCATTCCAATGGCTTGGAGGCGTTTGGAAAATGTTGTTTGCTCAACTCCTAATGATTCTGCAAGTTTTTATTGCATTTGACACGAATCTTGATCGAGCAATGCTGCCAATTTTTCATCTTCAAATTTTTTTTGATGGCCGTGTCGCTTTTGGTCATTCAAGCAAAAATCACCACTTGTAAACCGTGCAAACCACTTCTGACACATTTGCTCAGCTAGAGCATGGTCTCCATTAACTTCTACTAAAATACGATGACTTTCGGTAGCACTTTTCTTTATGTTAGAGTAATGAAGAAGAACTCCCCGCAAAAACACTTCATCATGCACGAAATTCGAAATTTTCAATTAAATAAAAAATGTTGTTGTAAACGCTTCAACCAAACGACATATACTGATAAAGATGCGCAATGACAGTAGCTTTCGAACGCATGTTTAGATAAACGGAACGATGGGACAATGAGCTAGTTAGGTGATCTTTTGTAAAACCGCACGAGCTAACCCAGATAACATCGCGTGAATCACAGTTTTAGCACAGAGTGAATCACGTATGTGAGCGCAATGTTCCCTCAAAGTGAGGTCAAAACGCGCGCATGTTAAATCACATTTTTAGCATACTGTGAATCACATACGTGAGCGCATTGTGCCCTCAAAGTGAGCTCAAAATTTAAAATTTATAGGTTAAATCACACTGTGTACTCAATGTGTACTTACAGTGATCACGCAAGTGTCGGACATTTTGAACTCACATGTGATGATTGTGAGTGCACAGTGACCTCACATTGCGTGCAAATTGTTATCTGGGAATTCCTACATCGAATAGTTTGAATCAGCCCAGACAGAATGTCAAATTTAGAGTTATTTATTGTTTATAACTATTTACATGATGTTTATGTTCATCTGATTCTAAAAAATTTACTTGACAGATAATGATGAAGGAGTCTATTGTTTTGTTCTCCGATGTTCTGTTCAGACGAACATCAAATGAATGAATGAGATTGAAAATAATACTTTGTACCTATACCGATTGGCAAAGAACAATGTTTTGTATTTAGTTACAGATGTGGATGAAGCTGTATTTTGTCCAGTTTGCAATGAACATTTCAATAACCCATGGTTCTTGAAGATGCACAAGGAAGCAGCCCACTGCGGTTCTGTGAAACCTTTCGTTTGTAGATTTTGCGGTATGAAGTTCTCCTTGAAGGGATCATGGGAATACCACGTTAGACACAAACATATATGATTGCAATGATGTTCAATATTTTTTATTAATAACACGACAGTCAATTAAGTGATGATTTTGATTATTTTACAATGTGATATCAAATCTTGAAATTCATTATTCAGGTTTTGTTAAAGTTTTAAGAACAGTCATAAGGTATGATGTTACTTTTATGAAAAACTGTATTCGCCTTATTTGTGTAATTCATTGATACATTAATGTATAAAATTTTGTACTCAAATCAATAAAATGCAAATCATACGATAATTATGACAAAAATTACAAAAGTGTTTTGAATCCCCCGCCCCCCCCCCCCAAAATAAATTAACATGAACGAATTTGTTGGCGTTTTGGATTCGTGATTTGCTGATTACAATTAATTAGGTAAAATTTATTAAAATTGCTTAATAAGTAATACACATAGTTTATTCTGTAATCGATAATAATGTACGACTGGCGAGTGACATGCTGATGAAATTTTTATCAATATCATCAATAGCAGTTACATTGTTTTCATCTTTAAAAGCAGAATACTTTAACGAACTTTCGCAAATACACAGCCTCACAATGTCATATAAAATTCGCGTTTTCAAGGTATTAGTAGTTTTGTTTGTCGTACTTCTGACAATGAGTACAATAAAGCGTTGCGCAACGAATACATCATTTATCATCGATTTTTTTCGTGAAAAAAAAGTTAAAAACGTGGTAATTTTTCTATGTGATTTGAAGAGTAATGCATCAGGTAAGTAGAATGCAAAATTAAGAGAATTTATACATAGTAAAATTTTTTTCATGCTCGAATTTCTGTTGACTTCTTTTTTCTTTCAAAAAGAGTTTAAACCTATCTCGAAATTTGGAATAAATATATAACAGATGATTATTTTACGGCAGAATAGAAAAAAGTTGAGGTAATTAATAAAAGTATTGATTATATAAAAGAATGCATAAAAGTAAGAAAACAAGTAAAAATTATTATAAATGTACTTTTACTGTAATCTAAAGTATATAAAATGTGATTTCATGTAGGTTCTCAAAGTAATATATTTTCCAGAAATCTCTTTTTTACTTAAGTCAAAATAACAATAATTCTGGCTTCAGAAGAATTTTTCATGAGCGAAATTCTGATCATTAATATTGCGCTAGAACTATGTTGAAAATCAAGATTTTTAAAATTGTTTCAACCCAGTGAATTCATTATCAAGAAAAGATGGAATTTACAAAAATTCTGAAAATATACAAATTTTTCAACCCTGGAATATGGAGTTTTAGGAATATACATAGAAAATTGTCTGAATACCAAAAAATTATCCGAATAATAGAAGCTGTGGAATCATTGAATTCTATGAAAAAAATTCCAAAAAGTTTATGAACAAATACATAAGATGTGTAAAACTTCGAATTCTAGAATATGTTAGCAATCTGTATTGATATTAAAAGCCTATAAAAATTTGCGAAAACGCTACTAAATTGTATAATACTAAAAACAAACAAACAAAAAATACAAAAATACAAGAAATTTATAAAACATGAAAACCTGTATACATGCGATTTATTCAGAAATCTATCATATTACTAAAAATCAATCGAAATTCAAATTCTAGTGCATCGAATTCTAGAAACATTTATAGCAATCTACAAAAACACACAAAATCCAGAAAATTCGAAAGAGTTTTTGAAAATTTCATTTAAAAACCAAAAAATGCAAAAAATGCTACAAGTCTTTTCATACTTTAAAACTAGGTAGAATAATTTACTGGTAGATAGATATATAACTTTAATATATTTAATACTCGCTATGTATATTTAAAATTTTTATACTTATATTTTCGATGTTCGGTGCCATATATATTATATTCAACTCATATTTATTATATATCACACTACATAATTATAATTTTCTCAAAAATTTGTAAAACTTATATCCTATAGCTTTTGTAAGTCTATATCAAAAACCATCAATACAAGAAAATTTTTTGAGTTGCATAAGTACTGAAAAAATACAAAAAAAAAAAAAAAATATCGAAAGTCTATATAAAAGTTACTGTTGTCAGGGAAGTTATCTTAATCCTCAAAATTATTGAAAGTTTTGATACTATGGCATCGAATTCTAGAAATCTATACAGCGATCCATGAAAATGTTAGAAAACTATAAAAACATCAAATAATCCTACAAAATCCATTTAATAACGTACAATACAAAAATTCTAATAGTTATAATTTTCCCAAAAATTTCTAAAATTATCTAAAGTTTTCAGAACTTTGATTATTAGAGCATCAAATGCTATAAAGCCTCATAGAAATCCATAATAATGTGAAAAATTTAATGTAAAAAATACTTTTAGTTGCATAAATACCGAAGAATTATGAAGAATACCAAAAGCAGTAGAATAAAACTAAATCTCAGTTATTTGAAAATCACAAACATTGGATCCCACCACACAAAATACGAACATGAAAAAATAGCAATTTTGGATTCCAAAAGTTCTATAACTTTCAAACACCGAAATTTGAAAAATTAAAAAATCTTACTCTCGTAACTTAGATCACCAAAGATAAAAAGTTCTGAAATTCCAGAAGAAATATATTTTCGAAAAACCTCTCTTGAAAATATTTTCCTGCCTACGAGTTTTGAATAACTCTTCGAGAGTAATATATAATTCTGATTATTTATTCTTTATGGTGTTAGGATTTATAGCAAATTTTTAGAATAACAGTTTAAAAATCATTAAAAAGTGGTAGAGACTGTCTTTGGTTATAGGTAGTATATTAAGATTTTTCATTACTTTAAAATTATAATGGCATTTTCTGAGTTGTCACATAATCCTTCACATACTTTTGTGATGCATAGTTAGTATGCATCAAAATAATTGAAAATTTATATTATTGCTGAGTTATGTATCGTATAGTTCATGTTATTCTGAAGTTTAATTTACATTTTGATTGAAAGAAAGTTATTTAAACTCGAAACCCAATATTTGACAATGAACTTGAATGATTAAAATGATTCATGGACCGTCATTTCATCGCAGAATCATTCTTTTCACTCTAATGATTGTTTTTCATTTCTCAGATAACGTAGACTTAGTCAAGCTATTCAGTCATGAAGGAATATCTGTGTCATTTATAAAACAGCAATCTGCTCTCTCTGTATTAGATTTATCTTCCTCGCACAAATATAGGAAACGAGGTTTATTTATCGACGTAGATTGCAAAAATGTGACTTTTGTAAAAAAATTTATTCACAAAGCCGCAAAACATGAATTTATTCATTAAACAAAACTTGTTTCCGTAATGTTGTCATACGGTCTTATAAACAGTAAAATCGTTTTTCAGAGTGCTCAACTCGGACTTTACAGTAATTTATTCAAGTGGCTAATTAGGGGATCAAATTTTGACAGTGCTTAAAAATTATTAAATGACTCGAATTTCAGTATTCTTACGGATGTTACTATTGCTGTACCAAAAAGAGACGATTACGTGTTATATGAAATTTATAATTTAGCTCCCTATAAATCTCTGCCAATGGTTGTCAATTTCTCCGGCACTTGGTAAAGAAATCGGCATGAAAAATTGACTCCAAACATGGATTTCGTAACAAATCGTGGAAATTTCGGAAAAACTTTTTTGAACGTTGTTGGTTTGGTGTGAAATAAATTGAAGAATCTTCCTTTTGCATTTAGCATTATAAATAGTTCTCAATTCTTAAAAATTAAACAATTATAAAAATTATTCTTTCTATTTATGGTTCAAAAATTGCATACATTTGAAAATATAAATTTACATAAAGAAAGATGTTCTTTCAGGTGAACAAGCACCCGAAAAATGAAACGATTGCATCTTATCTAACAGTTTAAAATTTGTACGAAAACGATTATCAACCGAAATTGTCTAACAGTATTCTTCTCCACATCGTCGATTTGTATAACTTTACGTATGTATCAGGGTCACCGGATGTAAGATATGAAAAAATGACTGAAATTAAAATGTTTTGCTACTTCCAGTGTTGATAACAGTAACAGTCTAATGCATTTATAAATAAATTTTAATCGAAAAGAACGTAAGTATTTTGTAATGAAAGTGTATGGAATATTCTGACTTTTGTGGATGAAAAGTTACCAGGTTAATTTTAACATCCCAAATTTACCTACAAGATAGTTTTTTGTAACCAAATTCTATGCTTAAAAAAGAGTATTGCAATAATTTAATTTTTATTTACATAGAGATATTAAATGAGATATAAAAAATTTCTTAGTGCAATTTATCTTACATAAGATATATTTTCTATGGTTCAATTCTGTAAAAACGTAAATGTTTTGATGATTTGATTTTTGGAGTTATTGTTCTCTGAAAAACAACCTATTGTTGTAATTATGTGAATTCCAAGCGTTAAAAAAAATTCGTTAAAACGCAATTAATTAGTTATGACTATTTTTCATCAAATCACAAAATTTTGAAAAAGTAAATATATCACAGTCAAAAATGTATTCATATTCTCGAAAATATTTTCCTGCTCATATTATATTATAGTTATTTCTTTGTTATAAGTTATAATCTATAACCACGTCAAGGTTTACGATTTTGAATACTCAGAAAAAAACACACATGATAATAAGAATATGAAAAATTAATGAAATACTTTAATCTACAATAACTTCTTGTTTCAATCATCTTTTTCAGTATAAACATGAGCGAATATACGGAATGGGACATATACAATGATTCAGTAGGCCCTGTAGTCAAGGTAGCCACATTAATATACATATGTATAAATTAATTTTATGCGATTCAGTATTTTTTAGGGTTTGTCGCTTCGGGAGATTGATATTGCTGGTTCTCCAATGCTTTTTACGCAAGAAAGAATGTACTTCGTTGATTTCACAGCTACACAAAAAAAAATATTTTTTCAGGTCTGGAGGTCAGACCATGTTTACTATATGTTTTCGGGGTCCCTGAATCCGAATCCGAGATCCAAAAAACTTCAGCATGTCAGGGTTTCGACATAACCTCAAAAACTTCATAAAATTTTTTTTTTCGAGTCCGGGGGTCAGACCATGTTTACCATATGTTTTTGGGGTCGCTGAATCCGAATTCGTCGTCCAAAAAACAATAGCATGTCAGGTTGTTGACATAACCTTCAAAATATCCCGTTATCTAATCTATTTAACGCTTCAACGTTTCGACTTTAGCCGTATATTGAACAAAAATCAGTTCAACCCATAAACCCTACTTACTCCACAAAACAAAGGTATATAGGACCGTCGGCATCAGCGCTACCCGATGTACACCGCGAGGAGGTTGCACGATCGGATTTTGTACATCATATAGCCCTTATAAGGGCTTTTGGCAACAAAAATTTAAATTTGTGGAATGATTACCAAGAATAAATAAATGATTAGATAAATGAATTGTATACATCTACAATATGAAAAATGATGTGTAGAATTCTTAGCTACTAGAATAAATGACTAGTTACATGACTACAATAGGAATCGAATGACTTTAGTATACGAACTCAAAAATTAAACGATTGGAATAGACGATCTAAAAACCAGACGCATAAATCAAATGTCAGACTCTTGTTTGCTACTATAGCGGGTTCTTTTCTCATCAAAAGATCTATGCAGTGATTTACGCTTTCTATCTTCTTTCGGCGTATCTCGCTTTAACATCCAACAGAAATCTGCCATCATATTTGCATCCCACCTTCCTTGATATTGAGTTTCCATGACTTTTATATTTTGGTGAAAGCGTTCGCCTTGCTCTTCACTAAAATCACCCAGATTATTTGAAAATTTGTCTAGATGTGCATGCAAAAAATGTAATTTCAAATTCATCAGGCATCCTAGCTTTCTAAAATCTTCAACCATTTTGCCAACAATCTTTTTATACTTCGGACTTTTGTTATTTCCTAAAAAGTTTTGTGCCACATCTTTAAAACTAAGCCAGGCTGCTTTCTCAAGTCGATTCATTGTACCAATGAAATTTATATCTTTGAACAGAGTTCGAATTTGTGGTCCGTCGAATACTCCTTCTTTCAACTTAACCTCAGAAAGTTTCGGAAATTCGGATTAAAGGTATTGAAAACATGCCCCTGATTTATCAAGGACTTTGACGAATTGTTTCATGAGACCAAGCTTTATATGCAACGGAGGAATGAGAATTTTCGATGGATCCACAAGAGACTCATTGATGATGTTATTAGAACCTGGAGTTAGCGATGATCTTACTGGCCATTGTTTCGTCTTGCTGTAGTGATTTTCTCTATTTCTACTATCCCACAAACACAAATAGCAAGGATATTTAGTGAATCCTGACTGTTGTCCAAGCAGCATGGTTATTATTTTCAAATCTCCGCATATTAACCATAAATGCTTTTCATATTGAATTTTCTGTAAAAGTATTTGCATATTGCCATATTTCTCTTCCATGACAGTAGAATGAGCAATCGGTACAGGAGCATAAACGTTCGTGTTGTGAAGTAAAACCGCCTTTATGCTTCGTTTCGAAGAGTCTATAAAGAGTCGCCAATCAGAAGCTGTGTAAGAATTATCTTTCAGCTGATTTATGAGACACTCGACATCGGTACAAAATACTAAAGATGAATCTTCCTCCTTCGTAAAAAATTTACGGAATTCGAAGTCTCGGTTTCGATAACTAGAAACTTTTGTTTTAGGTTCTAAAAGATTTTTCTTTTTCAGAAATGAAGCCAAAAGCTCAGAACCATCTTTTGGTAAACCTAAATCTCTAACGAGATCATTTAACGCAAACTGCGATACCAATGAAGGAATTGAAGGTACTTCATTGGACGTGTACTCTGAGCCCCTGCTATCGTTGTCGTCGCTTGAAAAATCACTTTCTCCATCTAGTTCTCCGGATTCGATACCTTCAGTAACACGATCAATATTGGATTGGCATTTAACTTGATCAACTATAACGGGAGCCGTCATTGATGGAGCATTGTTATATACAATTTTTTGTTTGTTTTATATGTTGATGCCTATAATATTATTTAAACAAAAGTAACAGTCCTCTGCGCTACTAGGTTTTCTTCAAATTGCAGGAGTGATGAATTTGATGTTCTCTTTATTTTTGTCCGCCTTCCATTGATTCAACATCTTTTTGCACATGTTACAAATGACACGCGAAACCCAGCTATTATGTTGATCCATCTTTGAATTGAAAATTTCTTCGTATAAGTTGCAAATATTATTGTCAATCGTTTTTTGCAAAGATGTAACTTCATATTAGGAACAAACGTAACAAAAATTGTCATGATTCGCATGACGATCATGTGATTGCGAAACTTCGGACCGCTTTCTTGTAGCATTAAATTCCACATTAGCCAAGTCACCAACTAATGTGAAACTGCGGTCGCTTGATGACGACGCCTGCGGGCCCGCTTTCTCACCCTGACCAGCCGCCGATACTGAGGATCCGACTCTCTGCATCGTAAAACGCTTGCGTGCGCCTGCCATGACGGCATGAAAGACGTAATCCAGGGACTTAGCCGGATCACAGGCACACTCCGTTGCCCGCCGTCATCGCGAGGAGGTGTCCTGGATGCAGACACTCGTCATAAGTCGGATGAATAAATTTCGCGAGTTTCTTTGCAAATCAAAATCCTGACGTACTGGAGTTTTTAGACAACGGATTCGGATTCAGCGACCCCAAAAACATATGGTAAACATGGTTTGACTCCCGGACTCGGAAAAAAAAATTTTATGAAGTTTTTGAGGTTATGTCGAAACCCTGACATGCTGGGGTTTTTTGGACCTCGGATTCGGATTCAGCGACCAAAAAAACATATAATAAACATGGTCTGACCCCCGGACTCGAATAAAATTTTGTATAAGGTTTTTTGAGGTTATGTCAGAACCCTGACGTACTGGGGTTTTTTTGACCTCGGATTCGGATTCAGGAACCCTGAAAACATATAGTACACATGGTCTGACCTCCAGACCCGAAAAAATATTTTTTTTGTGTGGCTGTGTTATTTGTATGGTGTTTTAC
Source organism: Platygaster robiniae (assembly GCA_028476575.1). NCBI lineage: Eukaryota > Metazoa > Arthropoda > Insecta > Hymenoptera > Platygastridae > Platygaster > Platygaster robiniae. The sequence goes on along the minus strand of CM052019.1, from coordinate 12,023,738 downwards.
CAACGAGGTAATTGATCACATTAAGTTTTGATCGAAGTAGTAATGGTGATGACAAAGAAAAAGTTCAATATTCAAAAATATGTATATAATTAGAATTTGATAACTCAATCAATTGTTTATCAAAGAGAAAAATGAAAATTTTTTGTTAAATTTCTGTTGAAAATGTATACAATAGAAATGAAGCCTGTTAATAAAATTCACAAGAAAAAAGTATTTAAAGTTAATCGAACTTATAAAAAAAGAATTTTTTTCTAAGTAATTACTTTAAATTTAAATTTAATATCCATTTAATTCATTGTCTTGTAAACGAAAAACAGAAAGAAGAAATATCTAATATTTCTAATATTCTCAGGAAAATATTCATACTTACGCAAATTTGATTATTTTCACAAAATTATGAAGATGTTTGAATATCTTTACAGATGTTTTCGAATATCTGTGAAAAATTTTTTATTTTACGCGAAATACAATGTTTTTAATAGAAAAATTATTATTGTTTTTCACAAGTTATTTGAAACATATTAGTACACATTGCGTGGAATTTTTTTTTTTTCGAAAAATATTGATGATCTAAACTTCAAGAATATTTTTTTTTTCAGAACGATTTTCATCTTTCTAACAACAATATCGAGAAACATAAAAATGGACGCATATATGGAGCCTCTGTCGAATGAATGTTGGTTTTTCTTAATAATTTTTCTGTTCCCTTCATTGATAATTTTTGTCATTTTCTTGAAATATGAAAATTTCTCGGATGTGATACAGAGGTATTCGACATCTTTGATTTTTATTCTAGGATCTTTATGTCAGTAAGATGCGTTTTAATTGCACTATCAATAAAAAATATTTTAATTTCGTTGATGTATGACCAATTTAACATTGTTCTCTGTTTCTACTTCGATGAAAATGAATAATTGAACTTTGATTAACACTGAAGTAGTGATAATCACTGCAAAAATCTTACAAAATTGTCATTTTGTTTGCTAGAGCTTACGATTTTGTAATAACAAATCTTGCATATTTTTACCACTTCAGGATCAGATCTGCGCGTTGGTAATGCAGCTGCTCGAATAGCGTTCTTGAATACTATGATTCTTGGTTTTTCCATTTATCAGTACTACTCAGCTGCTATAGTATCTACTAAATTGAATGAACCAATCGAAAAAATGAGTGGTTCATTAGCAGTTCTCCGTGAAAGTGGTTACATATGTCGCGCAGAACCGAAATTATTTTTTGATTTTTTGTTGCATGTACGTATAAAAGAATTCAAACGATCAACTACCTCTTTACAAGATTAATATAATTTTTATCTTTATTAAAAGCAAAATATCTCGGAGAACAAAATTTTTCTCGACAAATACTGGTCAAAAGTTCCACCGGAAAAAAGATTTATTCCGTTTGAAAAAGCCATAAAAGAAATTATGGAAGGAAATTATGCATATCATACAAATCCTGAAGTGGCTCATCCTTACATCGAACGATACTTCAGCAATGCTCAGATTTGTCGCTTGAACGATGTACACTTATTGAGGCCAAATAGACTTTGGCTGAACACTGATGAAAATTGTCCATTCACCGAAGTGATGAAAATTGGGTAATAAATATTTCATATAATCAACGGTTTTTTCCAAAAATCAAAAATAATTGAGACAGGAGTTTACAGATCAGAGAAAATTTTAATAGACCTCATATTTTTATGTTTCAGTATTTTAAAACATGCTGAAAGGGGTCTACTGGACAAACAAGTTACACGCTGGTCTGCAAGAGTCCTAGAATGTCGAAGAGATATTCTGAACGTAGAAAACGTCAATATTTATGATGTCTCATTAAGCTCAATCTTTTTGTTTTGCGGATTGATTATTAGTCTAGTTATTTGTGTAATTGAAAACATAGTGTACAAATCGTATAGTAGTTCTAAGCAGATTGATACCATATTTACAAAATCAAGGCATGAGTAATAAATGACATCTACATACAGAGGAGTCGATGACAGGGAAACTAAGTTAATTATTTTTGCTATAGTTTAGTATGTGGATAACGTACTCTCATTCTAATTTTATTTCATCTCTTTTTTTGAAGAAAAACTGAAATCTTCTGAATTCTACCCTTTTTCGATAGAAATAAGCTCGATCAGGGAGTCCACTACAACTCTAAAATTTTTGTAAGAACCTTGAGATTAAATCAATACTAGATGTTTTTCTTCCACATTGATATTCCTTGACGTAGTAAAGTTCACATTGATTGTGCAGAATAAAATAAATAAGAAATGACTAGATCGATTTGATGTTTGATAACTCGATGAATTGCCTGTCAACAACTTCTTACAATGTATGAAAAGAAGTCATCTGTTTCGGTCATTTATCCATAGTTGAATGTAAAAAATGAGGGAGATGTTGGCACTTTTTTTCATTAGCTTGATTAATCATTCCCTTTCTGATAGTCAATTTGTATTCAATTACTTTCAAGAAAAAAATGTCAATCAAGTAATTAGCTTTCCATGTGAATTAACTGGTAAAGGTGAGTGAGTGAAATTTTCTTTCAACCAGGTTTTTTTCGTGTTATTACGATGTCATTTTTCCAAGTAAATTTCTTGATTGCAGATGACGCTGATTTAATCAAGTTTTCCAGCAATTTGGGAATTTACATTTCAATACATGAACATCAATCGTCATTCTTTGTATTGAAATCATCTTTACGGAATAGATATTGGAAATTAGGTGTACACGTCGAAACCAATTGCAGGAATGCATCTTTTGTGAAAAATTTATTCGCCAAGGTAAAAAAAAACCATTAAGATCCATCGAGAAGTTCTATTGAAAATACAATAAACTAATTTCAGAGCGCAGGACTCGAAATATACGGTGAAATGTTCAAGTGGTTGGTCATTGGTTCAGATGTCGATGAAACCTCAAAACTATTGAAAGACACAACTTTCAGTATTCTCACAGACTTGACGATTGCTGTACCAATGAACAATGATTACGTGTTGTACGAAGTTTACAACATTGCTGCATATAAAGGTCAGACGATGGAGGTCAAGTTATATGGCACATGGAGAGATGTTCAGAAAAAAAATTTAATTCCAACTAAGAACTTGGTACATCAAAGAGGAAATCTTGGAAATATGGTACTCAAAGCTGGTGCTATGGTAAATTTTTTTTTCAATGAATATTTTTAGTAAGTCAGTGCTACATTTATGAATTGAAATTACTGAAAAATTTTCATGGAATAAAGTTCAGAACAACTTTTCGAAGTTTAAAGCATACCCGGCTGGAAAAATGTGTGGGAATTCCCCCTTTCTGGCTGGGCCCTGGTCGGGATTTCCCTAAATATGGATTTCCCCGCCAGGGCCGTGAGTACTTTACTGTCAGCGCCAGTACTGCTTTTCCTTAAAAAGAGATTTCCCTGCCAGGGCCAGAACTGGATTTCCCAGAAACAGGACTTTCATTCTAGGGTCTTTATTACATTTCCCCAAAACGGGCCTTCCTTGCTAGGCCCCTGTTTGGATTGCCAAAGAACAGGGCTTCCATACTAGGGCCTTTATTAGACGTTCCTGAAACGGCGTTTTCATGCCAGGGCATTTTTAAGATTTACCCAGAATAGGGCTTCCATGCTAGGGCCTTTATTAGATGTCCCCGAAACAGAACTTCCTTGCTAGGGCCATTTTTGGATTTCCCTGAAAAAGACTTTCCAGTAAGGACCTTTTTTGGATTTTGGATTTTCCTGAAACGGGGCTTCGCTGCTAGGGCCCTTTTTGGATTTCCCCAGAACAGGGCTCTCATGCTGCGGCCTTTATTGGATTTTGCCTGAACCCTGCTATTTCTATATGTATCCTAAGACCCTTCGTGCGAATTTTTCGCGAAACAGAGAGCATACTTGCAAGGCCTTACAAGGAAAAGTAATTATAAATTACTTTTCAAGTTAAAATCATGAATTTAAATTCAAAAAATTGCCCACTTACATAAGCGCCACGTACGCATGCGCAGAGGTGCTCGGATCTGCCACATACGTTTACCGAGAAATTGTCAGAAAAAAGCGGGAAAAAAAGGTGAAAAACGTTGACAGTTGAATTGCGGATAAAAGTTCACTAAAAAAAGAAAATCATCAAAATGAACTCAGGCATAGAGAGAGCTGACGGAAAGTAAGATCTCCTTTGAAACTATCGCACACATTGCGAATGTGTGTTTAGATTGTACTTTTTTAAGTAGCGCGCGTGCCGGAATTCAAGGTTACGTATTTGTATAAATCTGCCTGGGGCATAGTCAAGTATGCTATAACAGGGTCTAGCTAGGCATGCCCGGCCAAGCCCTAGTTAACGTTCCCAGGCAGGCACCAGAAATGCGTTACTTGACAGGCCCTGGCTAGGCCTCCCCTGTCAGGTGCTAGAAAGGCATCCCTCAACAGGCCCTGCCTAGGAGTTCATAATGAGGGCCTTTCCAGACCGCGTGCTAACACCCAGGCCAGGGCCTGACTAGGCGTTCCATACCAGGTCCCGCCTACAATTAGGGAAAGCCAAAGCAGGGCCTTTTTGGCGCCCATGTTGCATTTCCAGCCGGGTAGTATTATGTTGAAAATTTTAAAAGTAAAAACATTTTTTTTTTCGAACAAGTGAAACATGAAATCCTGAAAAAATTGAGTTGAAAAAGTTAAATTTGCAAAAGTCATTTGTCTCAAACGGTTGAAATAAAAATATAAATAACTCTCAACAGGTGAATGCTCGCCCAGCGAACCAATCTATTCCTGAATATTTAGCATCCAAAAGTTTATATGAAATGGATACTTTGTCAAAAATGCATTATAACTTACTGATACACTTGACAGATGTTTATAATTTTACGTGAGTATGAGTGTAGTGGCTGCGTATATAATTAGTACGATTCGGGCTTTGAAAGGTATAATTCAATAATGTGTAAGTAATTTGCACTTAAAATAAAAAAAACGAAAAAAAGTAAAATTATGACTAATTACAAGTAGTGTAAGATTATTGCAATATTACATATTAGTACAATAAGTGCAATAGTGCAATATTAGTACAATCCGCGTTAGGGTAGGCGGTAGACTAGGGCAAAGTGAGACCTGGGGTAGAGATAGATTCGGTATTTGTTGAGAAGTATTACGCCGGTCAAGTGTATATTCATTTATTATTGAATTAAACAAATGAAAGTTCTTGCGAATAAATACGGCATAAAATTTGCAAGATTGGTTATTATAATGAAAATTAAAGTTATAAAAATAATCTAAATATTTTAGATGAGACTGTTTAATGAACTCAGAAACTTATGAATTTAGTGTCAGAAAAGTAGTAATTGTGTTCTCGGATATTCATTTTACTTAAAATGCAGAATGAGTCTATTGATTAGAGTCAAACAAACGTATCGATTGTCAACATGAAGTTCACCTACAATATGTACCTACAAATATCAGTTTCGTCACCTGTGCCCCTGTGAAACCAATTTACTTTATTTAAGTAGCGGTTTCATAAATGTTTCGAAACAAACGATTCGAAACAAACATTTCCCATAAATGAAGTGATTTTTTGACTTGTCAAAATAATTACTATAATAGTCTCACCTTACCCCGAAACCCGAGTATGGCTGTGCATCAGTATTCAACTGAGAATAGTGAATATTTTTATAAACAAAAGTTGAAGAAATAAGAGTAAGTGTTTTTTGTTTCTTCTATAATATATACTGTTGCAAATATAGGATTTTATTATATTTATTTAAGACAAAGAAGGCGATGCGCCACTTTACATCGGTCTACCATATATGAACTTTTTTTTCATGTGATACACTGATTTTTGGGAATGTATAATAGGTCACAATAATGATATGAAGTGATATTTCTACTACAAACGTGTTTTTATTGATCATGGAAAATATTGATAATGTAAGGTTCTTCTGTCTTGCTTTCCAGTTTATACGTAGAGGAGTATACAAAGTGGGATATCCAATCAGGTAAATAGTAGTGGTTGCAAATATACTATTTTACTATGTACAGAGATTAGAAACGCACGTTCATTACACATTAACGTAAGGAAAATAAAATAAGTGTACACTTTGTGCATAAATCATATCTTCATGAGGATGATGTCAGTTTTAAATCAGGAAATCACAGTGTTGCAAAAATCACCATTTAACTCATGGAAAAATAACTCAATACATATCATGTGTTAATGCATGTGGAAAATATTTATTTTTTATTTCAAACAGATCCAAACAGTCCAGTCGTTAAGGTTATTCTCAGTTATGACAAGGAAATTATATTTTACGTACGATTTAAATGATTTTACATTATTTCATATATATTCGTAGAGTTTGTGGGAAAGAAACATTGATTTATCCGGGATGTCACTTGTTCTTTCACCGCAAAGAATGGAGTTTGTCGACTATTTATATGCACTCGTTCCATACAGGTGAGATCAATGTAATATAATTACTAGATACCCTATGTATTTCATCTAAAAAATATATTTTTAGTAGGATTAACAAATTAGTTGCTCTATTTCTCAATCAATTGAATTTTTTCTAAAAATTAGACGTTTCCATCCCGTTCGAGCCCTTTTCAGAATTAAATTATATACAAAGAAAAAAAAAACGTAAGTACTTTAAATTTCTATAAATGGAAATATTTATCATAACACTTTTGTCAGCGATGATGAAACTAGAATTTCCCATAAAAAGGTAACGGGAAAGTCAGTGTTTTTCATAAATTATTATTTTATTAAATACGAATAGTTGTTTTTTTGACAGTCATTGCTGTTTTTTGACTAATCAAAATCTAGCATTTTTTCACCATTGACGTAAGTGTTATTATCATAAATTTGATTTATATTAATTTGGGGTATAGAGTTATCTATTCATTTACTTTTACTGATGAAACTTTTACGAAATGTCCACGGTCTTAACAAAAAAGAAATTAAATCGACTGGGAAATCGAACAATGAATTAATTTAAATAAGAAATTCAGTCAGTGATTAAACAATGATTTAAAGAATCGATCTTATGCCTAATCAGTCCATTAATCGTATGAACTATGAAATATTTCAATAACCTGTTCAAAGATTTAGGAGTTTGAATATGTATTCTCAATACGTGCTATGATAAGTTCAATGCATTTCAGATCCTTTTTCATACTTTTGTCATCATCTTCTGATGATATTAAAATAAATGCACTTACAAAACCATTATCGTCTGAATGCTGGATCTTTCTACTTATAGCGTCTGTAGCTTTTCTTTTAGTTTTTGCATATTTATTAAAATATGAAGATTCTACACACCAGGTCCACAGATACTCTACTTCGTTCATTGTTGTCATTGGATCTTTATGTCTTCAAGGTACAACGAATTTAATGCCTAATAAAATAATTAGAATTATTTTATTGAGATGACAGGCCAGCTTTTTGTAAAACGACCTAAATTGGGTCAATTAATGATATTTGCGAGAAATAAATATAAAAGAGACATTTTATAATCATCAATGTATCTTTGTTTGTTGTAGGCTCGAACTTGTCAGTTAACACTGTCGCTATTCGAATCGCTTTCTTCCAAATAATGGTTTTTAGCTACCTCATCTTTAATTACTTTTCTGCTAACGTAGTATCAATAAAATTGAATGAACCTATAATAAAAATAGAAGATTCTTTAGCTGTTCTAGCTCAGAGTGGTTTTAAATGCAAGGCAGAACCATCGATGTTTTTCGAATATTTCTTGGCAGTACGTAATGGCTCATTACGTTACATTTCTTTGCATGGCTGCTACATGAAACGTTTCTTGTTCAATTCTATGATTCATTCTATGAGTAGCTTTAGTTTCAAGTAGCAGTCATTAACAGCAATGTATTATCCTAGCCACAGAAAGTCTTTTATAGTTCTTTCTGAGTCTTTGGAAAAGTAACTCAACAATTTACCATGGCTTGAATTACAGCGGAACGAAACAAATGCGAATTCTTTTAGAGAGAACTACTGGCTGAAAATCCCACTTAAACAAAGGTTGATATTGTTTGATGAAGGTATGAAACAAGTGATGGAAGGAAATTTCGCCTACCATACTTGGCCCGAAAAAGCCTATCCTTATGTTGAACGTTTTTTTGATTATCGTCAAATTTGTTCGTTAACCGAGGTACATCTGCAATCTCCGACAAAGGCCTACTTCACTATTAGAAAATATTCTCCTTTCAAGGAGATGATTAAAATTGGGTAAGAAAATGCTATGAAATTGCGTATGGTTTTACTGTAGCAGAAAGCATGTGTAAATACTTCGAAGACATCTGGTATATATTCTCAAAGTCATTTCTGAGTTATATGAGACAATCATATTAAATGAGGCTTATTTAAAAGATTGTCATATTAACACGTGAATAAGTTTAAGGAATTTGCATAGATCTTATAGTGTCTTGTCAATTTTCCACGAACTCAAATGACGCTTTCTATATCTGATTCAGTAAAGTCGTTCACTGATAAAAATTCAGTTTTACCAGATTAAACGTTTGGTTTCGATCTGGAAAATATTTACTCTTTATATAGCACACTCTGGGTTTGAATTTCAACCGTTTGTGACGACAAATCGTCTACTTTATTTTGAACTTTATTCTGAATAAATTGTGATATTAAAAATATTTTCTAAATCTCAGCGATTTACTTTTTTTTATTTTTTCTAAATATTTTCAAGACATTTCTATGCTTTGTTAAGAAAACAGTAATTAATTTCTCATTCTGAGCCTATACACTTTGTTCAATTTTAGGTTGGTGAAAATGGGCGAAAGAGGTCTTGTGCAAAAACAACGTAAAAAGTGGATAGCGAGAGTACCAGAATGTCATCGAGAAGTTTCAAGCATTAATAAAGTAGATTTTTTTGATGTTTTGTTATCTTCAATATTGTATTCTTGTGGGTTGATGCTATCGATTATAATTTTTTTAATGGAAAAGTTTCTGTACAATTATAATAAAAAATAATAAGAGTAGAGGGGCTAGGCGGGTTCTGCGTCACCCCACTCCTCCCCCCATCACGTGACCCACCCTCGCGCCCCCTCCCCGCGTCGGTAAGGTAGGAATCTAATATGGCGGCGGTCGGTAAGACAGGAATACAAAATGGTGGTGGTAGGTAAGGTAGGAATACTAATGGCGGCGGTCGGTAAGGTAGGTGTACGGTCGGTAATACCTTCAGTCAGTAATACCTCAGTATTTTTGTTTTTGTTTTGTTTTGTTTTGTTTTTTTATATTTTTATGTTTGGTTTTTTTGTTTCATTTTTTTTCATATACATCTTTTTTTTGTCGATTGCATTTTTTTTATCTATATATAATATCATTTTTTTTTCGTTTTTTGTTTGTTTTTTTGTTTTTTTTTTGTTTTTTAATACATTTTATACATTTTTATTACAATTTTCGTTGAATATATGAACTTATATGCGATGTGAGTAACTTATTAACTATTCATTCAAAATTTCCACCTCATCGTCATCGTCCGACCACAGAAGCCCCAATTTCACCTCGAGCTCTTCTCGGTTTTCCAACATTTTTACTCTCTGGGCTACACGGCCGAACAAACGCTGCAATTAAAATTTCTTATTAGTTAAAATCTTATATTTTCAAATCAATTTTAAATTCATACTTACAAGAACGAGGTATCCATCTTTCAATTCATATGTAGATCTTTCTATTTTTATTGGAGTATTTAACGAAAATTTGGTATAGTGTATTTGAATCTTGCGTACTATATTATTTTTTTTTCTTCAGAATACACCCTCATTTGCTGAGGCATGATCACCACCAAATTTCCAATATTAATTCGCCACAAGTCGCAAAAGTTGTACTCCATTGTCATAATGAATTTTTTTAGATTGTTTGACTAATGTAGTTTCGAATCAAACTGAAGTCTTGAAAAAATATGCATTTTGTTCGAGCCTATTTTTTTCGATAAAGATATTTGGAAATGAAATTGAACACCGCGCGCGAATTCATAAACACCGCGCCGCCTAATTACGCCACCCGGGCGCGTTAGCTTTTTGTATATTTCGAAGACGAGTTGTAATTTGAACACCTCGCGCGGATTAAAAACACCGCGCTGTTTAATCTCTCCGCCCGTGCGCGTTATCTTTTCTTGCGTTCCGAAGACAACGAATGATTAGAAATCATTCTTTAAAAACTTCAAACACACTTCAGCAAATTAAAAGCAATTTAAAATTATTTCGATAGCTCATCAGTAGAAAAGTATATCAATAATATTTATATGCTGAGGGAATTTTAAATTCAGTTTTTTCATATCTTATTATGATTAATGATGAAAGTGGTTGATACCTTCAAAAATTATCCCACCGTTGATAATTTATCCACAGTTGATAACTTTCCTTTCGCCGATAAGTTGCCATAAGTCGATAAGTTGCCATAAGTCGATAAGTTGCCATAAGTCAATAAGTTACCCCCAGTCGATAAGTTACCTTAGTCGGTAAGGAAGATTTCTACTATGAAATAGTGATTGATCAGTTAGGTAGGGAACTACTTTACCGGCACTACAACTAACCTTCAATTGTTGTATCACCTCGAACTTTATTGTTACGATGATGTAATAATACTCTTAAAACTGAACCTACGTTCAAGTTCCCACGGTGTCATATGTGACTGCGTAAATGTAATTCGAAGATCGACCAATTTTTTTGCAATTATTTATGTTTAAAAAGTTCTAAAAATATGACACCAAGATATACTTTACACCATTTGTTTATAGAGTTGAGTTTCCATGTTTAACTGTAATTCGAACCTCGAGCAATTTCATGCAATTATTTATGTTATGAAAGTTCTAAAAATATGACACCAAGATAAGATTTGCTCCATTTGTTTATAGAGTTGGGTTTCACTGTTTAAATGTAATTTGATCATAGCTGAAAATAGATCTAGTTGTTTATATGAAAAATTGCTGCGTAAATGTAACCCGAATCCTTTGTTTAGAAAAGTCGTCCGCTGCGTAAATGTAATTCAATCTCATTGAAAACTTTCAGCATTCTTATCATTTGTTTACGAGTCGGCATCCTTTGATGTCATCAAATTTATGACATTTGTTATCTTTGTTTACAATCTGATTTCCGCTCCTAGATGTAATATGATCATGATGTTTTTCGCTGCGCAGTTGTCCTTTGATACTTTTGTTTACACTTTCTGCGCAATTGTAATCTGAGTATCCTGTTTTGAACTCTGCGTGGAATTCATTATTTACAGAAGCTATTGCTCGTTTCTCAGAACTTCAAAGTCAAAACTAAATTTTATCTCTGACTCATATCGAGCAGAGTAGGAGATGATGACATCATCATTCCTCTATCTAATAACCTCCGATCTTCCCACCATCAGTCAGTCACATTTTCGACGTGAGCGCGCCGCGTAATTTAAAAAGTGATTGTGAAAAGTGAATATCTGTAGTGCTTTCAAATTTTCTACACGACAATGTGGTTTTTTTACATGACAATGGGGTTTTTTATACCAGTAGTGTTTTTCATATCTTTTCCTCCGCCTGTTGATAAGGATGAGGAAAAGGAATTTTTGATTGAATTGGTAAACAGATTCGAGGAGTTGACTCTGCTTGAACTTGAAATTCAGACACAACGCGCGGCTCTATTGCAACAACTTCACGCTTTGGAAGCACGCGTCGATACAACCTCTGCTGAGCAAGACTCTCAAGAATCTTAATTAAAGCGAGTGAGTTCAACATCATAGAAATTTTCAATAGTGAACGATGTCTGAAAAAATTTTTTTTGTAGCAGTTATTTATTTTGGGAATCCTTAGCTTTGTTATTTTAAACGATGGCTCCGATAGAGTTATTTCTACGGTGTTATTTGAAGGAAAATAGTAACGATTGTAGTTCAAGTGATTATAAGGATTCCATGTTTACTTGGAAACTAACTGCGCGCAAAATAGACAAAAATAATATTCAACCCATTGTTAAGTGTCGTGCTCACATTGGCTCTTTTTCCGAGTGGCGTGTGGCAGCAGTAATCTACAAATATAATAGTGGACCTTTCCTTGATGAGTTTGCGCACATTTTTTTATCCTGATGGTGAAGAATTATACCTCCCAACAGAACCGACATTGGAAAACGGTTTATTTCTAATGAAAATCAGCATATGCTATCACTTGTGGAGTGGTGTCTCTGAACATTATTACAATAAACAAACCGGTTTTTTTGTAAACGGTTTTAAAAATTTACTTCTCGCAGGAAATCAATCAGAATTTTCGATAATTACTGCTACACGCAAATTCAATATACACAGTGCGGTCCTAGTAGCTCAATCAGAATATTTCGAGACTCTCTTCAAGCATTCGTGGAAAGAATCACATGAACGTAAAATCGTAATTGACGAGTTCCCTAGCGAAGTCATTGAAATATTTTTAACATTTTTGTATACTGGTAGTGTTGACTTGCATAGGGAACGTCTCGATATTACTTTAAAGTCATACGGTGCCGGCGATTTATTTATGAATTATAATTTTCGAATGATATGCGAAGAGGCAATCATTAAACGAGTCGTTCCTGATAATTTAAAAGTTATTTAAATATATTTCACCATCTTCTCAAATGTCAAAATTCAAAATGAAATCCAAAAAGTAAGAAAGTTTTTACTATATAGAGAGTGCGCGGTAGACTTGGCAACAGTGTAAAAGACTTGACAACAGTGTGCTGCAGACTTGGCAACAGTGCGTGGTAGAACTAACAGCGACTGCGGCGCCACCGGGATATATAAACTTAAACTCAAGTCCAGGAGCGTCAGTCTACCAACGGGGGACTATCGAATAAAATCTCAAAGTGACATTTAGTTTTTGAACAATGGCGGAATCAAAACTCAAGACCGCGTACGAGGTGATAAACGCTCAAAAACGACTTTTAACACGGGGTGACGCTGCCGATCCTACAGTGTTGAACAATGACGCTAAAGCACAGATCAAACAATTGCGCGAACTGAGTGAGAATAGTTCGAGTGCAGTGAAACTTTAATGTGCGCGTGCTATTCAACGATTACGCAGTTACATTGTTCAGTTGCGCGGTTCGCCCGTAAGTGGAGCTGGATTACAAAATGGCGTACAATGGGAAGATCTCAACAGTGCTTTCAAGACACACATCCGCACGGGTGTCATAATCAACTTGCGCCACCTGGACATTACCAAGTTTTTGTTGGAAGCTCGAGAAGTTTTCGTCACCAAAGTGGAAGAAAGTCTGAAGATCAAAAACGCATTAAAAGTCTACACTTCCCTGGATGGAGAATTCAGCATTCTCAAGAACGATGAAGAGGTCGTTGAATTGAAAAACTTTGACACTCGCAGCGTCAGCGTCACGCAAACAACGGGTCTCAACACCTGGTTCGACGCCAACGTCAGAGATTCATTGTTGAAAAAGATCGAAGAGTTTCAACACCAAGGATCCGGATGGACGCTGCGTCGGATCGTGAGTCTCGGTGTGCATATCAACAAATACAATCCTTTGCGAGCGAGTTCCTTCATCGAACTACCAAAGACAATTCAGAATAAAAAGGCTTGCGTGAACGTTCAAAATTTTGACGATGAGTGTTTCAAATGGGCTATTCTTTCAGCACTTCACCCAGTTGACAAGAAAGACAGAAATGTTAATCGCATATCAAAGTATAGACCTTTCGAAAATGAACTTAATTTCGAAGGAATTTCTTTTCTCGTTATGCCAAAGCAGGCACCTTTATTCGAAAAACTCAACAATATTTCCATAAATATCTACATACTTTTGAAAAGCAAAGATTTTTCAGTGGCTCCTATCCATATCACCAAAGAAAAGCAGAACAGGCATATAAATTTAGTTCTCATACAAAATCATTATGACGAAGATGAAGAGGGTGAACCCCTTCGCTACCATTATGTCTGGATTAAAGACCTTTCACGCCTTGTCAACAGTCAACTTTCTAAAACTAACAGCAAACATTGGATTTGTGACCGATGCCTTCACTACTTTCGAGATTCTGAAAAGTTGAGGAATCACGAAATTGATTGCAAAGAAATCACTGATTGTAAAGTGAAATTGCCAACAGAGAAGAACAACATCCTTAAATTCAACAATCACAAAAACAATATCAAAGCTCCATACGTCGTTTACGCGGATTTTGAATGTTTGTTGAAAAAAGTCATTCCGAACGAAGAAAAAAACACTCGAGTCGTGCAAGTGCACGAGGCTTGTAGCGTTGGCTACTATGTACAGTGTAGTTTCGATAAAGGACAATCTCGCTACGCGAGCTATCGAGGCCATGATCCCGCGCAGTGGTTCTCCGAAGAGTTGGTGAAACTCACCGAAACAGTCCAGGAGAAGATGAAGACTCCTAAACCCATGGAGCTTCTTACTCCAGCAGAGAAGGAGATTTTTCGAAAAGCTGACAACTGTCACATCTGCAAAAACTCTCTAAAAGGGCAAGTCAGAGTGAGAGACCACTGCCATCTTACGGGCAAGTTTCGAGGTGCGGCTCATCAAAAGTGCAATCTTCTCTACCAGGATGCACTCACTATTCCGGTAAGATTTTACGTCATTATATTTTTTCGATAAAAAACTTAAAAAAGATATTTATGAGCATATAGGATTGAGCGTACTATTTAGATTTTGAAAATATATCTCATGTAACAAGGATTCAAAGGTAACAATTGTGGTTTTTTCAGATTATTTTTCACAACCTAAGCGGTTATGACAGTCATCTTGTCATCAAACAAATCGCCACGTGCATCGAGGGACGCGTCACGCTGATTCCACAGACAATGGAAAGGTACGTCTCCTTTACGAAACATTTTGAAGCCAACAAGATTTCCCTGCGCTTCATCGACTCGTTCAGGTTCATGGCCTCATCCCTGGACAAACTTGCGTCGTACTTGGAAGATGACAAGAAAGCCATCGTAAAGAGAGTATTTCCCGATCTCGACGAGGAACGTTTCAAACTCCTCACGAAGAAAGGAGTGTTCCCATACGAGTATCTGGACTCTTGGGAAAAATTGGAGGCTACCCAGCTACCTCCCCACGAAGCGTTCCACAGCATCCTGATAAACGAGAACATTTCTGACGATGACTATCGGTAAACAAACCATTTTATTACCATAACCATTTTGAGTATTATTTTTGAGTTTAAGGACTTGAAAAAAAATTCTTTTTGATTTCAGTCATGCACAGACCGTCTGGCAGTCCTTCCGAATTCAGGACTTGGGCGAATACTCGGACTTATACCTGAAGACTGATGTCCTCCTCTTGACCGACGTTTTCGAAAACTTTCGCGAAAGCTGCCTCGCGTCCTATGGACTGGATCCTGCGCACTACTATACAACGCCAGGATTCAGCTGGGACGCCATGCTCAAACACACGGGTATGGAATTGGAGCTACTGACGGATATCGACAAGCTCCTCTTCGTCGAACGGGGGATTCGAGGAGGAATCTCCCAATACAGTCATCGATACGCCAGGGCCAACAATCCCTATTACGCTGCGGACTATAATCCACAAGAAGAGGACAAGTACCTCATGTATTATGATGTAAATAACCTTTATGGATGGGCCATGACGCAATGCTTGCCTCACGAGGGATTAGAGTGGGTTGAAAATTTCCAACAAGATTTTTCGTGGGATGTTGCTGATGATGCGGGTGAAGGTTACATCCTGGAAGTGGATCTCGAGTATCCACAAGAAATTCATGACTCCCATAATGACTTGCCGTTTTGCGCGGAGCACAAAACTCCACCCGGTTCAAAATGTAAAAAGCTCTTAACGACTCTTGAATCGAAAAAGCAGTACGTCATTCATTACAGAAATTTGAGGCAGGCATTGCACCATGGACTGGTTTTGCGTTGCATTCATAGAATATTGAAATTTAAGCAATCTCCATGGTTAAAGTCTTACATTGATTTAAACAGTGAATTGCGTAAAAATGCAAAAAATGAATTTGAAAAAAATTTATACAAACTGATGAACAATGCAGTTTACGGAAAAACCATGGAGAATGTTCGAAAACGTGTTGATATAAAACTAGTCATGCAATGGTTGGGTCGATACGGCGCAGAATCCTTGATTTCAAAACCAAATTTTAGCTCTTGTACGATTTTTGATGAGAATTTAGTTGCTATTAAATTAGCTAAACTCGAGGTTACAATGAACAAACCAATTTATATAGGTTTCTGCGTTCTCGACCTATCCAAAACATGTCTTTACTCTTTTCATTACGACTTTATGAAACCTGCAACAAACGCGAAAATCCTGTATACCGATACAGACAGTCTGATTTATGAAATTCGAAATCTCGACCCATATAAAATGATGAATGAAAACAATGAGCACTTTGATACGTCGGATTATTCCTCCCCAAATCGTTTCGGAATCGAATTGAAAAACAAAAAAGTTGTAGGTCTCATGAAGGACGAATGCAACGGGAAAATCATTACTGAATTCGTAGCATTGAGAAGTAAGATGTATAGCGTTCGAGTTGAAGGTCAGGATCGAATTAAGAAAGCCAAAGGAGTCAAAGGATCCGTTGTAGCGAAAACAATAGATTTCGATGATTACGTACATTGCTTGTTCAGTGAAAGTACAGAGTATCGCGTTCAACATCTTTTTCGATCACATCTGCATGAAATTCAAACCATTAGACAAACAAAAATCGCGTTAAATCCATATGATGACAAGCGTCACCTATTGACAACTACAACCGACACTTTGTCGCACGGCCACTATAAAATAGGGAATTGATGGATGTCGACGAGGAGTTGTAAATATTAGTATGCCCTAAGCAAAACTAGAATTATGACAACTGTTGAGAATAGATCGTGGATTAGGCCTGCTGGGGATACCACGTAAAAATAAAACGCGCCATGAATTCTACCACCCCATGCGAGCGGGGCTCTGGTGGTGCGGAAATTGATTCAAAGTAGTTGCTTGTGGTAAATAAAAAACATATGCTATATATTTCGTTTTCTTTATTGATTACATATCCTTCTCATTTATCCAACTATTGTATTCACTATCAAATCCCAACCACTTTACAAACACTTTGTTCCCACGTTTACGTAGCACTTTCTCAACGAGGTATACATCAGGATGCTGCACTTTGGTAAGTTCTTCTGTGTAGAATCCTCCTTCGATGGATTGATCTTGATAATCGTTAAGCTTGTACGTCGTTGGATATGTTGGTTTCACAGCAGCGATGGTGCATATTTCCATTGTCCAGTTCGGTGTGTATCCCTTCTCAAAGACGTGCTTGTACTTGCTGATTCGGACTTTGTCACCGACTTTGAATTTCCTCTTCTCTTTCTTTTGCTTGATATGGTAAATTTCATCAAGCAGGCGTTTTTCATCAGCTGCGACAACATCTTTAGGCTTCATCTTGATTGTTCGATGCTTGGTGGCGTTGTAATTTGCTATCAAATCAGGTAAGATGTCGATCCATTTGTAATGTCCTTGGAGGGAGAATCGTTTCCACATCCTGCCCTTGAGTGTACGATTGAAACGTTCGCAGATGGATGCTTTCATACCGCTGAATGTAGAGTACATGTTGATTCCATGTTGCTTCATAAGAGCCTTAAAGTTTTTGTTGTAAAATTCTTTGCCTTGGTCGACATGTAGATTCATGGGTTGGCGATCCTTGAGCGCAGTCTTCATAGCAGCGGTGACGTCGGGTCCATTTTTGGTTTTTATTGGTACAGCCCAGACGTACTTAGAGAATACGTCGATGACGGTGAGCAGAAACTTGTAGCCTTTATCCTTGTAAGCGGTCATGTCAACGAGATCAGCTTGCCACGTCTCATCTAATCCACGCATATCAACATGACGACGTCGATAATTTCTTCTCGCTGGTTTATGAATTTCTTCCACTAGTGCTTCCTTGAGATCCATGATGTTCGGAGGATGATTGTCGAATGGATTACTCGTAGACATTCTCTTTAGGTGTAACATCGATAAACACTTCCTCCTCGATACGTTTCAAGCGAGTTTGAATGGCCGAAATGATTGTAGAGTTTTCAGTCATATGCTTTTGATACATGTTTGCCAAGATTTCCAACGATTTTTTCAAGTGGTCAATTTCACTCGTTAACACTTCTTCAAAGTCAATAATATTTTGATACGAAGCGCCTTCCGTCTCGTAATCACCCTTTGCGACGTTGGCTAATTTTTTATGTTGGAGATCGTAATGACCGTCGGGAGTCAATTTGAATCCAGCACCAGGTGGTCCACGTATGCCTCGGTTCTTGGTCAGATGTCTTCCGAAAACGTCTACACTCGACATTGTGTAGGTTGCGAATGAGGCTTTATACTCCAAGTTGCTCAATATATAATCTCAGCTTCTCTAAGTTCTTCGATAATTCAGTTTATTTCGTTGGTATGACTGTTGTTTCCGGCAGCTTGAGATGCGAGAATCAGGCGTAAGCGATCAACGAGCTCGTTCGGATCGTCCCAATGCACGTAGTCGATGTTCTGTCCACGATGAACCTTATTGTACATAGCTCCTCCTTTTTTGGCGATGTAGTTTAAGTATTTGAAATCTTTGCTTCCACGGGTACTCGAATCCGGTCGATAATTTTTCTTGTCTGCGTTTGTTTGACGCACAATTTTCTTATAATTTTCCATATCACTTTTCGATAGCATGGAGTCTTCCGGATCTTTTTTGAATAACAATTCAATCAATCCAGGCGTCTTCTTGTACTTCACATCTCCGACATGAATTGCATCATGTGTAAAACTGATTCGTGCGTTTCCAATGAAGGGTCCAGTTTTCAGTAAACGAACTCCGTACTGTGTATCAAATTTCTTTCTATGGTTCACATTTTTCATCATCGTTAAGTACTTCGTCACCGTATCAATTACAGCTGACGAGCTACTACTGCCAGGTGAAAATGTTGTATTACCAATCGTTTCGTTCAAACTCTTGAATTCTCCATCGGATTGCTCAAATGAATCCTTTTCCGCTTCGGGTGATTCTGCCTCCATTGTTGACAATTCCGGCACTTCTTCCTTGACTTCCTCTTTCTTCACGCTCATCATTTTCATATCTTGCGGTTTTTGAGCTAATGACTGCAGTGGATCGATAATTGGTTTAAAAACTTCATTGATCGACATTTCTACAGCAGCTCTTTCTTGCTTGAGCAGACGATGTTTGCGTCGAATAGCTTCACTGGCTTGCACAATTTGATGCAGTACATCTTTACGCTCCATGATGTCGTCTCGATCGTAGTTCAGGTAATACTGATGCTGTCGTTGTGAAGTCACTTCAATTTATAGAAGCAGTCGAATCCTCTCCTGTATCGACCTTGATCAATGTCACTATCTTTGTCAACGACGAGAAAACCGTACTTGTCGTTCCAGCAGGTAGCACACAGTTCCCGAAATTGCGTAAACGGCATGTCCGTGTTTACATGATCGTCGTAAACATGCTTCAAATTCATGTCATCTTGACGAAACAGTACGAGCATATTGGCGTTGTCTCTCACCAAGTGTTTGGGAATGCGAGCGTAAGTTTGACAGAGATAGAAACTATCCACATCGTGATGCCGTCCCATGCAAAAGTATGCACGTATATTGTCTTGTTTTTCACATGCCACGTCATCGAATATCATCACAGAGTTTTGCTTGACGTTGTCCACACTGACGACTCCCTCTTTGTCACTATACGGAAAATATCCCACTCCTTTGACAGGTTCGATGATTTTCTTCAAGTATTCGTACTTGAGCTGGTTGAGCGACTTTGAGTAGAGGTAAACGTTTTCAAATCTCAATCCGTTGGGATGCGTGACGAGCGTGAGAAGAGCGTTGGTCTTGCCACAATTCGAAGGACCGCAAATTATAGAGCGAACTGTGTTTGGTAGCAGCTTTCCATGACGTTTGATTTTTTCCCGCCTCTGCGTTACATTGTCAAAGTTGATGACCGGTAACTTGATATTTTGCTGTGTAAACTCCATGACTGCTCGCGCGCGTCTGATTGGAAAACCTATAAATACCTGGCTTTTATAGCCTCGAGCTCAGTCGAGCAATGGCAGTGAGAGGTAACGGTCTCGTCAACACTCTCGTAAACAAGCTACCCGTCGAACTTCACATACCAGGCTATCAATTTTGCGGGCCAGGTACCAAGCTTGTTAAAAGATTGGAGCGTGGAGATCGTGGTATAAACCCTCTAGACGCAGCTTGCAGAGATCACGACATTGCATACTCGAAGAATCGGGAAAATCTAACAGCAAGACACGAAGCTGACAAGGTTCTCGCAAAAAGAGCTATCGAACGCGTCTACACCAAGGATTCTGGAGTTGGAGAAAAAGCAGCTGCTCTTGCGGTTGCCAGCATCATGAAAGTCAAGTCAAAACTCGGCATGGGCCTGAAGAAGAAGATGAAGAAAATGGTGAAGAAGAAGAAAATTCCGTTGAGAAAAGTCGTCAATGCAGCGAAAATAGCAGCAAAAGCTACTGGATCCATACAATCAACTCTGAAAGCCGCACGTGCAGCTGTGAAAGAAGCTGGAGGGAAGAAAAAAGTTCGTATACCTCGTGTATTACCTGTACCGAGCAAAGTTGGAGGCATTTTACCAGCCTTTTTACTACCTATCTTCGCGGGACTTAGTGCAACAGGAGCATTGGCAGGTGGCGCTGCTAGTATCGCTAAAGCCATCAACGATGCCAGAGCCGCCAAACGTCAGTTGGAGGAATCAAAACGACATAACCTCAAGCTGGAATCGATCAGCGTGGGAAAAGGATTGTACTTGAAACCGTATGGAGCTGGCTTGAGACTGCATTTAAAAAACGTGTAGAGCTACCGAACCGACCACTGACCGATGCAGATTTGTTGAAGTATGTGAAAATTCTTCAAATACCACATTTCCGAGGCGTATACATGAGAAATGATTTGCCGAAGAGTATAAAGAAAACTGAAGCTGCCATTATCAATTTGGATTCTAAAAATGGTCCAGGAACGCATTGGGTCGCTTATCGAAAAACCGACAATCGAGTTATGTATTTCGATAGTTTTGGCAATCCACAACCACCTCGAGAACTTATGGATTACTTCGGTGTCGGTAGCATAATCGAATACAATCACAATCAATATCAAGCCTATAACGAGATCATCTGTGGTCATCTGTGTCTGGAGTTTCTAGTGAATAAAAGAGTTGATTACGAGTGAATACACGTCAGTCTACTAGTAACAGTCATGGCGAATTCATTGACGCTTACACTCTCAGGAGATACTTCCGTTTTAGAGGCAAATTATTTTCCCCCAATTGAACTGTTCAACCAAAAGAAATACTTTTTGGGGCTGGTGGAATTTTTAACATTCAATTCTATCCCCAACATTGACGTTGATAAAAATAAATTTTACATTGGTAATGATATAATAACAATACCTTCAGGAAGCTACGAGTTGGATGATATAGAAAAATTTCTAAAGGAAGAGCTTCCACAGGATACTCAGCTAAGTCTACGAGCAAACAATAGTACACTACGCAGTGAAATTCGATGCAATAAAAGTATTGATTTTCAACCTGAGAATTCTATTGGTAAATTGTTGGGCTTTGATCCACGAATCATTGAAGCTAATGCGACACACAAGTCTGATTCGTCTGTAAGAATTCTCGCTGTTAACGCTTTACGAGTCGAGTGCAACATAACTACGGGAGCGTATATAAACGATAAGAAAGTGCATACCATCCACGAGTTCTTTCCAGTGGTACCACCAGGATATAAGATCGTTGAAGTGCCAACTCACGTCATTTACCAACCAATCGCCGTACAAGCAATACATCATCTGCAGCTGCGTATTGTTGATCAAGAAGATAAACTTGTGAATTTTCGAGGAGAAGCTATCACCATCAGACTACATGTGAAAAGTGAATAAAATGGGAATTGTTTACGGAGAGTATAAAAGTCCAGCAACATGTTCAAAAACCATCAGTCATCGCAAACCTCTCAAACAGCTCACACTAGAGAACGTCCAGTTCCTGAAAGGTCTCGGTCTGAGAATCCAAAGAAAATTTTCTGCCTCATTTGTCTTATACCATGTTATCCGTCGAGAAGAAGATCGTCTTCGATGAGTCTGTAGCGCAATATGAAGTCCACGCACACCAGCCCTACGCTTCATCAACGTTTAACAACAACGATGAAATCCGCATCAGTATCCAGAATCAAGATTCGTATATGCTACCCAGCAAAAGTTCGCTGCATATACAAGGAAGGTTGACGAAAAACGATGGAACGACCGCGGTTGAACATACATCGATTGTGAACAATGGCATCTGCTACATGTTTGAAGAAATGCGGTATGAGCTGAATGCTATCGAGATCGAAAGAATCAAGAATGTCGGTCTCACAACAACGATGAAGGCCTACATTGCACAAACTCCAACCCAAGAGGACATGATGGAAAATGCTGGATGGATCGTTGATGACGCAAGAGATGTAACCGACGCGAATGGATATTACGATATTTGCATTCCACTGAATTTCATCTTTGGATTCGCTGAGGATTATCCACGAGCTATCGTCAATGTCAAACACGAACTCATCATTCTGCGAGCCAACACCGACGTCAACGCGATCACGCAGCTTGCTGCGAACGAAGAACAATACAAGCTAACCATCAACAAAATCGAATGGTTAATTCCGTACGTCAAAGTTTCGGATTTGGAGAAAATTCGAATGCTGAATTACATCGCTACTGATCCTACCATCGCCATGAGCTTTCGGAGCTGGGAGCTGTACGAGTATCCTCTACTACCTCAAACAACCAAGCATGTATGGAGTGTGAAAACATCGACTCAATTGGAGAAACCGAGATACGTCATAGTGGGATTCCAAGTTGAACGAAAAAATGTGAGAACTGGAAATATGAGCAACTTTGACACGTGTAATTTGCGTGATATGAAATTGTATTTAAATTCACAATGTTTTCCTTATGGAAATCTTAATATCGATTTTCAACGAAACCAGTTTGCTACGTTATATGAAATGTTTGCGAATTTTCAATCATCGTACTATGGCGGAAAAAATGCTCCATTGTTAACAAAAACTCAATTCAAAGATAATGCGCCTCTCATCGTAATCGATTGTGCTAAACAAAATGATTCTTCGATCACTGGTCCAGTTGACGTCCGTCTCGAGTTCGAATCAGGCGCTAATTTTCCAGCCACGACTACTGTATACTGTCTTATTGTACATGATCGTATCATAGAATACCAACCAATCAGCGGCGTTGTCAGAAAGATATGAAACGTTTGATTGTATCTACTACGCATGCGCTGTATGTACTCGCGAGAGCGTTTCTTGGTCGTTATAAATTTCATAATGTTGAACGTATTTAAGATACTTATCAAAGGTTATAGATTATGTTTAAGGTTATGTTTACATGTATAATTAAGTATATAAATAAAAGATAATTACTATACTTTAGTCGTAATGGATAAGTCAAACGATGAACGTCGTTGTCTTTTAAATGATTATAAATTGTCTGACAAGTATAAGCCTATGTCGGATAAGAAGGAGAAGGATGAGAAAAAGCCTGATGTCAAGTATGTGAAGTTGAAGAATTGATGTGTTGGTGGTGGTGGGGATAAAAGGAGGTGGATATGCGAGAGCGCGTCAGTGTATCAAGATGAAGTACATCGTCGATATGCAGAGCTTTCACGTATCCAAATTTATCATCAAGGAGCTCGCCGTTCTGCGAATGGACGGCATCATTACTACCACACTGTTTGAACCACCGTGCCGCTGGGATGAATTGTCTCCGCGACAGAGAAAAATGAATCAATGGTTGACCAAGAATTACCACGGTATACCATGGGACGCTGGAGATGTGTCCTACGAGGAACTCAATCAAGAGCTCAACAATCAACTCGAGGATGCTAGCTTCATTTTCGTGAAAGGCGTGGACAAGAAAACCTGGTTGCAGCATCATCTACACTCCAACCCTGTCATAATTGACATGCTGGAAATGGGCTGCCCTTCGCTCGAAAAGCTGCGCGTCTCCGCGTGTGAATTCAACGCGTATCATCGACCTGTGCAACATCATAATTGTGCCGCGGAAAACGCTCGGCGTCTCAGGATGTGGTTAATGGAAAAATTTGGCGATACACCATCAATGAAGAGATCTTTCACTCTACTCTTGTACACCGACTCGTTGCACAATCTGGATTCCGAGGATATCGCTGCACTGCCACGAGAATTTTTACTTTACTTTCGGAAAAAATGTATCGCTCAAGCTTGGAAAAAGTTGCCTCTGAAATTTCAAAAAGGTACAGACTTTGTTAGTTGTAAGCGATGTGAGAAGCATTGGAATTCAATGTATGATGATTGTGTTGGTAGCTCTCCAATGATAAAAGATTGTTATAGTTGTAAGAAAGAAAAATTGTAATTTTTTTTGAAATAAAAAAAGGAGGGACTAACATGATGGTTGTGTCTCACAGCAAGGGGCGGGGTGGGGCCCTTTGTACAGAAAAAATTATTGTTGAATTTATTTCAGAATATATTTCCAAGTGAAACTGAAGATTGAAAAAGGTTTCATTCTATTAATAGATTGTGACCTCATTGTCTAGGAATGTGATTACGTAATTTCCAAGAATTATCGTGCAGGTTTGAGCCTGGTGACGTCATCATTTCTGGCGACGTGTTTAAACTTGTCGTTATGACGACAGAGTATCAAATTACTTCTACGCAGTTCTATTCGGACGTTTCAAGGTTAACGAAAAGCGTGTTTGAACTTGTCGTTATGATCTCATCGCATAGGAATGTGATGACGTAATCGTTTTCGACGACGTGTTTAAATGTTATGACGTCATTGTTTAGTCTACGCTTTTATCAGAGTATCAAATTACTTCTACGCAGTTCTATTCGGATGTTTCAAGGTCAACGAAAAGCGTGTTTGAACTTGTCGTTATGATCTCATCGCTTAGGAATGTGATGACGTAATCGTTTCCGGCGACGTGTTTAAACTTGTCGTTATGACGTCAACGCTTACATAACTGCTTTCACATGGCAACAGCGCGCGATCGCAGCGCCATCACTACTTATAAGTACGGCGTTCCCGAGCGGGAGCGTTAGTCTGAAGCCAATTTTCGAATAATCAGCATGGATTTCTCAAAGCTCTACAAAGTTGCTCATACTGAGAGTTTTCTCCCAACGCGCAGGATTGCAGAGTTGGAAATCAACAAAAGCCATGCTGTAACTGGAATTCGCTCCGTTGCCACCAGATTTGGACTCAAATTCATCGTCACTCTGGATTCGACATTCGAGACTTTTCTACCAGAGAGGCTCTGCAAGATGCTACAAGAAGATTCTAATGAACTACTCAAACTCGAAGAATCTGCAAAGTCAAAGAATCCAGTGGAGTTTCGGCATCTCGGAGGGAAATTCAACGCCTGCGAGTTTTCTTCTAAAGAATAAATGCATTGTTCATGTAAACGTCGTAAATTGAAATGTAAAAATATAAAAAATGAAATAAAAAAAACAAAAAAAATATAAAAAAACAAAAAAACAAAAAAATAAAACAAAAAACAAAAAAATTGAAAAAACAAAAAAAACATTTCGACATGAGGTATTACAGGTCGCAGGTATTACCGAAATGAGGTATTACCGACCGAAGGTATTATCAACATAAGGTATTACCGACTACAGGTATTACCGACTACAGGTATAACCGACCGCACACCTACCTTACCGACCGCCACCATTTATATTCCTACCTTACCGATCGTCGCCATATTAGATTCCTACCTTACCGACCGCCACCATTTTGTATTCCTACCTTACCGACGCGGGGAGGGGAGGGGGACCTACCTTACCGACGCGGGGAGGGGCGCGTGGGGGGTCACGTGATGGGAGGAGGAGTGGGGTGACGCAGAACCCGCCTAGCCCCTCTACTAATAAGCACACTAGCAGCTATTTTTTAACTCATTGTTCGTGAAATTTTTCATATAGTTACGTAACCTAAGTAATTTTGAAATAAATCACTTATAAGAATTTTCATAAGGTGCACTTTATAAAAACCTTAGAAGAATTCAATTTCGTATAAGGTGACCTAAAAGAAACATTACAAAAAAAGAAAATTTCCTATAAATATTTGATCCAAAAAATTTTATAAGGTTTCTTTTCTTATAAGATTGAATCGAATATACCTACTCTTTTAAGAAGTTAAAGTTTCGTATAAGGTTTATATGATGTGCAACTTATAAGAAGTTGAATTCTCACAAGAAATTTCATTTTCTTATAAGGTTTTTATAAGGATAAAGATTATTAGGGAAGCGTATACAAAGTGATATAATATAACTGTGCGCACAAAACTCATGAGTTTTAAAAATGCTTATTTCGACCGTAATAGTGATAAATTATCTAGTAGTCGATTTGTCTGATTTTTTACGACAAATCCTTTGATGATGACAACATTTTACTGAATTATTTATGTGTATTGTTTATGTATTAAAAGAATGTACTATCTCATACAGTGAACTTGTTGAAATTCTATTATACCTGAATTTGACCGTTCAACTGTCAAATTTTGACTGCCAACAGTTGATTTGACTATTGTACATGAAAAATAGACTGCAAAACATTTGAATTTTTTTTTTTTTTTGTTGGAGTATTTGTATTCCAAAAAATCTAAAATTCACACAATCCCTAATTATTCGTGATGCATACATTTAAATTTCTTTGGTAAGAGGTTTGCTTCTTTTTCAATCAATATTCAGTGATTGGCATGTTATGATGAAAAGAGCCAACCTCGATCGATTTCGAGAATATTGAATACAGCGTCTTACGTCATTTACCCAACCTACTACGAAAACAATCACTCGAATAATGTTACGTGAAGTTAAGTTCTTTAAATAAATTGAGCAGTTTTATCTATTACTGTTTTCTTGTCTGCTAATGCACTAGTAAATATCGGCAAAAGAAAGTTAGTCTTTTACAATAAATTTCGATAATAACGCTGAAAATTTTCATTAATGATCTTCAAAAAAAAAGATTACATCAAAGCGATGAAAACTTTATTTTGAAAGGTTGCACTTATATTAGTAAAATAATTTTTTTTATCTGTCACAGATAATAAATTACCGAAAGTGAACAAAAAAAGCATGGAACAGTTTTTTCATTATAACATGTATTTTTTATAACAAACAATAGACGAATTTTACAGCTGTTTCAAGTTTTATGTTGATTCTCGGAAATTTTTCTTATAACTTAATGAGAGCATGTTATTAATTTATTTATATCCTTCATAATTGTTCGAATGTTCACGATACGTGATGTGATCAAAATAATTGCGTTTATTTGGCGTATTTCGTTGGCGCATTTAAAATTATAAATAATTCATTCATACATGTCGATCGGTCAATACAATGGGCAGCAATGTCTGCTTAGAGTAAATACAAAAGGAACCTTGACTTTTGTAAGCTTGTTTTTCTACTCACTGATTCTCCATAAAGTATATGTATTTTCGCAAATATCTCAGAGCAATTTTACATTGTAGTGCACAGATCCGTATGAAGAAATGTGTGTTCTTTTCGTGTTCCTCTTTTGTAATTTTGTGGGACTTTCTTTGAATCATGGTACTTTTATGACAGACTACTTTCGTGAAAAAAAAGTGAATCACGTCGTGAGTTTTCCTTGCAACTTCAACGAAGAACGTAAGTAAATAATTTACATCTTCTCACAGTAAATTGAAAAGAAATAATTAATATTTTAAAAAAGAAGTTTTAGAAAGTATTTTTTTGGGTGTAGGAGTAAAAATTTGTTGATATTTATTTTTTCCATGAAGTTGAACATGAACCTCATTAAAAATTACAACTATTATATTCTAACATATTACTCACTCTAGATGTAACAGATTTGATCAAGTTGTATGATGATACAGAAATTTTCATATCAATTCACAAACAAGATTCACCATCGTCTGTATTAAAGTCATTATTTTTGAATAGATATTGGAAAGTAGGTATTTTCGTCGACGTTGATTGCACGAATGGGACTTCTGCAGGAAATTTATTTAGAGAGGTGGAAAAAGCTAAAACTGTTTTACCTAATTCATTTTCGCAAGTGTGTCTTATTTTTTTACTGGATTAGGAATATAATTTTCCAGAGTGCTGAACTCGAAATGTACGGTAATATATTCAAATGGTTAGTCGTCAGTTCTGAAATCGGCGACACTTTGAAGCTTTTGAACGACTCGTCGTTCAGCATTTTCACGGATTTAGTTGTAGCAGTACCGAAAGAAGATGATTATATTTTATATGAAGTGTACAATGTAGCCTCTTATCTTGGCCATCCCATGGTCATTCAAGAGTTTTGCACTTGGGAAAAGTGTCGAGAAGAAAAATTTTTACAAAATATTAACTTTGTGAGACAACGTGGGAACCTGAAGAAAATGGATATTAGAATGGCTGGGCTTGTGATTTTCCATTTTTCTTCTGTTAATAAGTAGAAGTAGAATATGCACAAATCGATAATAAGTGTTCGGCTCAAAAAATGGTTCAACAATGTCAATCCTACTACCTGTGATTCTTATATACATAGACCTAATTAAAACCTTGTAGAATCCTAATATGGATTTTTTATGCAGTTCTTATAAGAACTATTATAAGAACGTTTATTGAAGAATTGATATTTTTATATGGACAGTAAAACATCGAAAATTTTGAAGAACTTCGTTTATTCTAGTAAATTCGACAAATTCCAGGAAAGGTCTTACATTTCGTATTAGACAATGTTCATTTCTTCAAAAAATTTGAGAAATTCAGAAAGTTTTAAGAAATTACGACAAATTAGGATCAGTTGTATACATTTTTTAAAGTTTGGAAAATTTTGAAAATGATGAATTAAGCTTTTAATGTCGAATACTTTAGAAAACCAAGAGAATATTGTAAATTGTAAGAATTGTTAATAATTTTGAAAAATTTTAAGAGTTTGTAGAATTTTCAGATTCTATAAATTTCGTAGATTGCCTTCTTTATCGTATTTCTTTGAAGTATGCGTGATAATATTTTCTTCATTTTCGATAACAATTTGAAAAAACTTGAAACGTATTCGAAAGTTACGAAAAATCTCAATGAGTTAAACACATTTGTCAAAATTTTGGGTAGATTTTAACAGTATAAACTAAGTTTGATATTTTGAAAAATTTTAAAAACCGAGAGTAAATTCGAGAATTTTAAATCCCAAGTATTCCGAAAGATTCTAAAAATGTGTAGAATTACAGAAAATGTTCATAAATATTGTAGATTGTGTTCATTTATAACATTTCTTTGAAATATGCATAATAATGTTTTTTCCACTTTACATAAAAATCTGAAATACTTGAAAAGTATTAAAAAACTACGAAAAAGTTTGCTGAAACGAACATATTTTATTTAAATTTAGAAATTTTCGTACATTTTCAAGTTTGACCTACTCTTTTATTTCGTGGAACTTGAAAAACTACTAAAACATTCAAGAATTTGAAAAATTCAAACGGTTTTAAAAAGTTTTCTTACATTTCGTAGTTCTTTCTTCATCATATTTCGTTGAAATATGAATGATAATAGTTTTTGATTTGAAATTTATAACCAGAAAATTTGAAAAGTATTAAAAAATTGCTCAGAATCACAGAGATTTAAACGCATTTTTGTAAAACTTGAAAAGTTGTGAGTACTTAGTATGTATTATGCGTAAAATTTTCAAAATTTCGGAAAATGAAAAAAAAAGATAAGAATTCATGTATCTTACATCGTTTTGAAAAATGCTACAGGTCTGTTTAATTTTGGACAATATTCATCACGAATTTCGCAGATTTTGTTCATTTTCATGTTTCTCTGGGATGTTTTTTTTTTTTTTTTTTTTTCATCTTTAAACAAAAATCTGATACTTCAAAAGTATAAATATTAAATTGTGAAGTATCGAAACTAGTTGGATGAATTTTTATAAAATTTGTAAACTTGAAAATAATTATTACGATAAATTGGAAACACTTCGAAGAATTTTTTAATTGTCATAAACTCCAAAAAATTTGAAAAATTCTGGGATTCCAGAAAAGCTCATAAATTTTATTCTGAAAATTCCTTTAAGTTGGTGAAAACCATGTTTCAAATTTTTTTAAATTAAAAAATTTTTTATCTCCTGGGATGGTCAATATTTTTTGAAAATTTCATTTACAATTTAAAGTTTAAGAAAATATTGATAAGCTTCATAAATGTTCAGAAGATCTAACCATTTGATCAAACTACAATTTGTAAATTGATGGGTTTGCACATGATTATTTTTGGGCATTTTACTCATGTGAAATATTCCAAGTGGGTAATTCTACCTACGATCCTCAAATTTACTGCTAACCAAGCTTATAAGTTTTATATGAGGTTTTTTTTTAGAATCACAACTGTAAGGAAATAAATGTTACTCGATAAGAGTTACACTGTAAAAAATAAATGAATCTCTACATACATTTGTATGGATATTTTTGCATACTGTATGGAAATGTTCAATGTATGGAAAAAACATCAGATTTTCATGGAATTTTTCCAGTATTTTACCAATTTTTCCCATAAGTCAGCGAAAATTTCGGTGCATTTATGGATAAATTTCTATACATGGATGGGAGTTTTATAGGAAAGTATGGAAAAATTTCCATACCATAGTAATGGTAAATAACTTTACATACATGTATGTGAAGTTTTTTTTACAGTGTAGCCTGACAGTGAAATTCTCAAGACTAGTCATTTTTCTTTATCAAATTTCATCCCTATCAAACTCAAGGAGAAAACTTGGCGATATGAAATGAGTTTCAAAATTACAATTATCAAATTCATATGATATGATAGCATTCTTTCTATAATACAAATATAATCATACCATTTTCTTATATCAAATCCCATTCGATTTACATTGAAATGATTATCACCATTTGTTGGAGTTAGTGAAAATGTTCCTCCTTTGAAAATATAAACCCTTCAAATATAGTTGCTATTTTAGATTAACGCACGTCCAGAAAATCAATCGTTGCTTGAGTACCTAACTACAAAAAATTTGTATGAAATTGATCGTCCGTCAAAAGTATCGTATGGCCTCGTCGAAGGTTTGGCGCATTTGTTCAATTTCACGTAAGTTCATTGTTTATTATACAGACATTGAGTTTCATACCTATATATATTTTACTGATCCAGTTTTTGCTCTGAGACATTTTTTTCCATTCAAGTGATATTTTTTATAACAATAACTTGAGATCTTGGATAAAAATTTACAATTTTCGTCATGACGGCGTTTGTCGCAGATTAATTGTTGGAGAACTCACTGAATGGGACACGACTACTGATCTTAATGGCCCAGTAGTGACGGTAATAAATAATCTTCAAACCATTAAGCGCTGCTAAAAGGAGTGAATTTTATTCGAGAGAAAGTTTTTCTTTGTTTGAAAATTGGAATAGTTATATTTTTTCGACGTTTTTTGAGTTAAAGAAACAGATAATCGATGCTTATTTTTCAATATACAACAATGCAAATGTATGAAAAACGCCTTAAAGTAGTACTAGCGCTTGGGCAATTTTCCATAGATTTTCCTGAAAATTTGAAAATTTGATCTTGATATTATACCTTATCTATAGTAAAAATTTTATAATTGCTTACCACACAGATTTTTGAGTTATAATTTTTTTAAATTAACACCCGCATATATGGGGAATCGTGCAGTTCCGCTTATATTTCAAAAACTTTTCTATAATTAATTTTGAAAAAATGACTGAAAAATTCCTTCTATTACAAAAATCAACCTTAAAAATTGCAACAAAGGTTAGCGAACTATTTTTTGAGACATCTGGTATTCTCGACATATTTATATCATTTAGAAATTAAAAATAAATCGCAAAAAACACTACATGTGCAAACTACGGCTACGGCTGCGCATGTAAACATGTTTACATATTTACATGCGCTGAGCGAGATATAAAAAAACAGTTGCAATGTTGCCAAGTCTATGAACAAAAATTGCGGAGCTAAATGAAGTTGGCCACGCAAGACTATGTGACTAACTTTAATTTCTTTCAAGTGCAAGAACTACCTTAGATTGATTTATTTCGAGTAAAAATGGTTAGCACCTTTTTTAACACTAATACAAACTAAAGTCTGTAAAAAAAGTACTTCAATTTTTTTAAGGGATTGTGGAAACGAGATATGGAAATAGGTGGAAGTACGCTTGCTGTAACACATGACAGATTGAATTACGTCGATTATTTATACCCTATGTTACCTCTTAGGTAAATTACACTAAAATACAAGACTTTCACACTTTTTTCAATTTTATACCTTAGTTATTATTTTAATGTAACCTAAATGTTATCTTATTTAATTTCTGATTTATTATTTGTTCGATGCATCACAAATTTTCTCATTTTTTCCCGATATTACTTGCCGTATGTACTGTGAGTTTCAGCATTGAAAGACTGAAAATTTTTTCATATTTTTTAATGATTAAAGCTATTCTTTTCCAGGACGTTTTTTGTTTCATTAGCTAAAACATCATCCAGTGTTAAGATGGATGTATTTACGAAACCATTAACGAAGGAATGCTGGTTACTGGTTTTCGTTACCACATTAGCAGCGTTATTTACATTCTCTGTACTTTTGAAACATGAAAATTTCACCAGTTATGTGCAGAGGTATTCTACGTCGTTTATTTTTATCTTTGGATCTTTATGCCAGCAAGGTAAGTATAATGAATTGAAAACTTATAAACTCATACAAACAATCTATACATATATGGATCTAGTCTACCTGGGTTTTACATTGGAAATTTAGATTGTGTTAAAACAAATTTTTTGTCTGTTTTAAATAATTGAATCATGATATTTTAATAATGTGAAACTCGCAGTATTACTCGTTTATTACTCGAAATCCACGGGTGAACAAAAAACTCGTCGAATATTAAAAAGTAGCATTCTTTGTCGACTTTCAGAAAATGTTAACATTTTTTGTTATTTTAAATAAATTTATTAAATAGTTTGAAATAAAACAAAAAAATTGGAAATGTAAATAATAGTTCGTTTGACTCTTTTTTAATTTATTCATTGAATGATTTGTCAAGCACGACAAAAATTTATCTGTATTTTGCATTGCATTAAGATTGAAAGATTATTTGATAAAATTTTTGCTAAGACTGATTTTAATGAAAAAGTTGTGCCTTTACACCTATATAGTCAAGGCATTTTTTATATAAAAGTTTTGTAATATCTACTTAACTTAACGTTACGTTTCCCAAATTATTTTTTGTACAACGTCAATTAATCAAACTCTTTGGGTGAAAATTCATAATTATCAAATGTCAATTTATGTTTCTTTCATGCTTGCATTGAATATTACACAGACATATGTATAAACGATAATATATTTTTCTACATTTAAAGAACATTTTGTGATGAGTAAAATACTATTCTTTTTCGGATTTCAGGCTCAGATTTGTTATTGAATACTTCAGCAGGAAGAATCGCTTTTTTACATATTATGTTTTTTGGTTACCTCACATTTCAATACTACTCAGCGACAATAGTATCCATCAGACTGAACGAGGAAATCGAAAAACTTGATGACGATTTGGGTGTTTTGGCTGACAGTGGTTACAAATGTCGTGCAGAAAAAAATTTGTTTTTTAATTACTTTTTAGAAATCGTGAGTCCATAACTGATTAACATTATTTAGTTAGGTAGTTTTAGAACTTAATTACCCTTACATGATATAAAGTTGGTTTAAAACTTATATGTGAAATTTCCATAACACGGCTTTACGATATTTTTAGTCATATCAAAACTTATTTTTTAAGTTAAATAAAAAAAGACATTTAGATAATTTAAAAAGTTCAGTTCGGGTCCAACAATTTTTTTGTGGTGGATGAAAATTACGATGTTAATGTAAAACATAATTTATTTTGTTTTAAAGAGAAGCGACGATGGGGCCAAACATTTTCGTAACGATTATTGGGCCAAAATTCCATCTGAAAAAAGATTTATTCCATTTATTGAAGGCATGACGAACGTTTTAAAAGGCCACTATGCCTATCACAGTACACCTGAAA
This sequence comes from Platygaster robiniae, assembly GCA_028476575.1. NCBI lineage: Eukaryota > Metazoa > Arthropoda > Insecta > Hymenoptera > Platygastridae > Platygaster > Platygaster robiniae. Next base: position 11,989,721 of record CM052019.1, on the reverse strand, counting down.
ATGCCTACCCCTACATCGAACGCCATTTCAGCAATTATGAAGTCTGCCAGTTGAACGAGTTTCATATATTTGGTCCCCAAAAAATATACCTCAATACTCGAAAGGGTTCTCCATTTAGTGAAATTATGAAAATTGGGTAGAAAATTTTTATTTCTGTTCTTATTTTTTAGAATCTTTATTTTCGTATTGTAATAATGAAACAATAACTCGGGAGATCCATAGAAAATTATTCTCAGCTTATAAATACTGATTTTTCTTAAATTTAGAATGGGTACAAAAAATAAATAATGGCTGTAGTTCTGGTTTTTCTGGTACATTTCTCTATTGATTACAAAATATGACAAATCAGATGCGACTTCAATGAAAATTTATTTTTTACAGTTTGACGAAAATAGGTGAAGTAGGTATTCTCGAAAGGCAACTCAAAAAATGGTCTGCGAGAAGACCGGAATGTCGTCGTGACGTTTTGACCGTGAATAGCATAAATCTTTATGATGTGTCTTCATGCTTCATATTTTTATTTTGTGGGGTCTTAATATCAATCATTGTATATATTATTGAAAAAATCGTGTACCAGGCAAAGAAAATATCGTACGTACATTGATAATCGTATAGACAAGATAGTAAATTTTTATTCTACAAAATAAAATTAGGAATTATTGTTGTAGTCCTTTGAAAAGAAATATATCACGAAAGGTATTTTCTGCGAAGTAATGAGTGTTGCACATCAGTTGGTGTACATGGAAGATTGTATAGTAGATTTATAAAAAAATATCATCATAGTCAATAAACATTGACCAAAAACAAAATTTGTTTTTTTTTTTTTGTGTAAACCGACAAGTACGTATTTATGTACATAAGAAAGTACGTACGAAAATGAATTTTCGACAGATACAACTTAAGTGACTGTCACGTATTATGTAGTGGGCTGCAGTTGACATTTTCGCGATAGCTTATATGAAAAATCATTCAAGTGTAGGTATTGTGAGAAAGCTTTTCTACATATAACTGCTAGAGTAAGCCATGAAGTTGAGCACATGGGAATCCAACTCTACGAATGTACTTATTGCACGAAAAGATTTAATTTATCTATTAATAGATTAACTCATGAACGAACGCACAGATGAGAGAAGCCAATCAAGTGTCGATATTGCGACAAATATTTCAAATATTCTTCTGGAAGAATAAAACATGAACGCTGCAAGTACACAGGAGAACCATCTCACTTGTTTGAGTAGACAATGTTTCAAAACCAACTCTTTTTTTTAAATTTTAGATTCTGGTTTTTTCTATGACTGTACAGTGCGATCTCCCGATAAAGACGAGAAGTCACATGAAGCAAGGTCTCTGGTCTTGGATTTTCAAGCCTCAGTTCCGAGTTGTCGTTTGCAGTCTACTTAACTTACCTTTAAAATGACACGCCGGCGATAAGAGTGTTCACTCTTGAGTGCTCTTGAGATTAGGTTGCGTAAAACTTGATTTGCTTGAACATATAAGTAACTTGAATTTTGTACAATAACTGTAAGATTTCATGGTTGAACATTGGCTTAAATTCACACTGTATCTTTGGAAGAAAAATCTCAATAAAGCTTCAATCTGATAAATCTCGCAAATCCTCAAAAAGTTATGAATAAAACTATTCTTGTGTCAGAAGGCGTAGAATAATTTGTGTACAACGATAGTGGTGAAACAAATAAATATGGATTATGAAAAGAACTTGTCGTTGCCGTATGAATAACAAGAAATTGCGAATATTCAAATGTATCAGGTTGTACCCTAAAGCTTTAAATTTTAATAAACTCTATTTAAACAATCAACACCTGAAGTAAGGTTTTCAGTTATTTATTTATCTCTTAAAGAACTTGAAAAAGTATCGACGCAACGCAACACTGGCGACTACAACTATGAATCTTGTTTTTGCAATCCTATGTTTACGTCTCACAGTCACCAGTCAGGTTACAATCTATACTATCGTTTTGCGATTATTCACACTTTGCATTGAAAATAAGATTTCTCACATATTCTGCAAGCAATATAATATATAAATAATTGAAAAGATTCCATTCGCATCTACGTCAAATGTTATATTGATACGTGTTTTACGTTTCATCGCACATTCCCTCAAACCACGACGTTTTTCCAAATAAAAATTTCCAAAAAATTTCACAAATATATTTAATATGACGTGAGTATGAAGTTTGCATTTTCCATGTAGTTTATGTTAACCCGTCAAACTAAATCAATATCAATTGTAACATAAGATATAATGATGTAAAGAGGTGATCAGTATAGTTTCATATAAAGTGTAGTAAAACAAACACCCGAGAGGATCTTTTCCTTCGAAACTATAAAACTCAACTAAATTTCATTCACTCTTATTTCTTCTTAACGCTAGTCAACACTCGAGGCAATTTCTTCATCTTCATGCATTATGTTTTGGTCTATGGTATGTAGATCTACATTTTTTGTTACGGTTAAGAAGAAACATATCACTAAATGAAACGTGCAAAGGACATTCGGAGAGTATAATAGAATATCTTCGAGTGCTCAGCTTTTATGGTCCATCCGAAGAAATCTGGATTAGTGACAATTCTGTGGGATTTAGAAACACGGTAATAATCAAGGACTTCGACTATAATGTTTATGTGAAAGATGTTACTGTGGATATATTGAGTGAAAATTTAACCGGACAGGGTGTAAGATGCACTCTTAAAATGACAGCTCCGTTTGTCCTCTTTTTTGGACATGCGAAACTCTTCAGAAAACTTCGTGATAATAATGATTTCGAGTTCAATACTAATAACGGTATGTAACTCATGTTTCATTCATAATAAAATTCATATCAATATTGATATGTCTCTCTATAGTTTGTAACTGATCTTTTGATAGGACCACTCCAGTTAACGGTAACCTTCGATGCAGGCAAGCTTGCGGTACAATCATGGAATACTTGTAAAGTCCATATGGAGAAATTTTCTGATATAAACCTGCAAGGTAAGGCTCATTTTTTTTAGAGGATTCGCTACTGTTTTGTATAAGACATAATTTTTTCATTGCTGTCTCACATGACAGCACTTGATAATGTTTTTTCGTATAATATTCGCACTCTAGCACGTTTGTTTTGAATCAACAGGTTATGATGAGTCTCTGGGAATAGAACGGACAGTGATGAAAAGTAAAATAGTTGAATTCTTGAACAATCGATTTTCGGGAATCGTGCGCGAATCATGCAGTAAGCTAATGATGTATTATAGAACTCGGTAAACCGTATGAGGAGCAATCAGAAAAATCTACAATCTTTGCAAGGGGTATAGGAAGTGTGCGTTTTTCAAAATCTGACATTGCAGAGTACTTAATTTAAACATTTGTTCTGACATATTTAATTTTTGTTCCCTTGTTTCGACTGGGTGATAATATAAGGGAATTCCAGCCTGTTTGTAGGTTTAAAATTAGTGTAAGTATTCAATAAATATAATTGCAAGAAATTACAATTTATTTTTTCCTTCAAAACCTTCAAGTTTAACTTTACTCTACTTGGAAAATGGAAATCGAGCCATAGGTTTGGTAGATAAAAATAATTTTATCAGACTATTAACGTAATTTATGTTTTCATTTGTTATTGACAAGATTTTTTGCATGGAATCAAATTATTAATACTTGTCGACTCTATTTATGCAAGTGATTTCTAAATAATTTCCATGAAAAATTCAAAGTTAAACAAAATTTTCTAATAAAATAAATCATTATTCTAATATTCATTGAAAGAATTATTTGATGACACAATTGCATTGACGAAATCACACGTCTGCTATTATTGGTGTTTACATTAAAAATATATCGTCAAAATTGACATTATATGAAGTGAGATAAAAAAATTTTTTTATTTCTCAAAAACAGAAATAATTGAGAACGATTATGTTTTTTCATCCATTATATTTATCTATTTCGAAAATTCTTGTACTTACTGATTTAAAATAACATACGAAACTCTTCAAATTCAGAAAACATGAAATTTACAGTGAAAGTTATGTTTGCAACAAAAAACTTCTTTTTTTGAAAAACTTGCGAACTGGAAGAATTGTGACAGAAAAAAAATATTCTGCACAGAGAGTGAAATAGATTCTAAATTCCGAAAGGTTAAGAAATTCAAAAAAATTTTTTTCACTAACAACAAAGTCAAAGAATGAATTCCAACAGTGCAATAATAATGCAAAAATAAAGAAAAAATTAGGTATATTTCATAGCAACGTGAGAATTTGCTAAGGAATAACGCACAGTTGAGTTTCTCGATGAATTGATTTCAATTTTTCGATTGCATATAACACGAGTTTTGAAAAATATCAGACTTTATAAGCATGGTGCATATTTTGCGTAAGACTTAATTCACTTTTTTCTATAAAAGAGTCAAGATTCTTTGAACAATCCCAAAGATGCTTGTCATAAGATGTCATAATTTGTCAAACTATCAAAGTAAGTATAATCAAAATAGTTTTTGATGATTTCAAGGAGTAAAGATTTCAAATGATTTTAATGATTTCAAAAACGTAAAAATTGGAAATCCCCGCTAGTTAGTAACGATCATGAAGAGCAATTAAGTATATAAAGTGGATATATGAAAAATTGTTAAACGGTCATGGAGAAAAAATTTGAACATACAATAGTATTGATAAAGTCGATGATTATTTAAGGATTGGAATGAAAATACGTGTAATATTATTTCCCGCTATAAAAAAATGGAGACAGGAAGACTAAAAGATTTTTATATACCTCTGGCATAGAAAACGCGTTTCTATCCCAGCTCGAGATCTCTAAACGCGTTTTCTATGCCCTCGGTACATTTGGCGAAACGGGTTACAGTCCTCGACTTCGCCTCGGACCGTAATTTCCCCGTTTCGCCAAATTCGCACATCCGTGCCTGTTACGAAATATACTATTTAATGATTTTAAAGAATAATCTATATAACGAAATGAAAGCACAATAGTCTATGAAATATTTATAGCAATGTCGAAAAAAATACGTTTAAAAACGGAAAGAAAAAAAATCGTGGCGTTACTATGATAAATTGTTTTTGATTCATGGCTTTTGAATATGTGAGTGTCAATTTTTACTTCAAACATCGTAGAATTGAACACCTAATAGTCAAATTTTGTATTTTTTTGCCGAAATTGGATAAACATGTGGAAAAGCTAAACTTTTTTTCTTTTTTGTCTTCGGATTTTGTACTGCTTTATTATATTTTCCTCAAAAGAAGACAGATTGTACGCCTGCTACCCAAAAATCAGAATATCTCCAGATGCATTACAACTATGTTTATACATTAATTCTACAGATGTAAAAAGCAAAACTGTATTTTTAGAAACATAATACGAAAAACAGATAAAAATTGACGAAATTATCCTTTTTTTCTCTTTATTCGTCGTATCGTGGAATACTCGTCTATTCCTCGTTTCCTGTCAGGCATTCAAAACCATTTGTTTTACTATTTCGTTAGCTATGATTATCGTCCGATATCGTTAAGTAGTATTTTATTGGGATTCCCACCGGACGTTCTCAGGAAAAAAATTATCAAATTTGTAATGTTCGCTTGTAGCATAAAAATAGGGACTTGAGTCCTAAGAAAGAAGTTCAGTTTTGGTTGTTGAGTGAAGTTTTGCGAAAGGGAATCCTGCAAACAAGATCTTCAATCGTTTGTTCTTGTGAATCTTCGTTTCAAGCTACGTGAGTGAACAGAAAATACCTGTTAGACGACTTTATGAAGTGAACAATGTGTACTGTCTTAAACAAAATAGGCTTGTAGTTAAACGTAAATTGGGAAATGATAAGTTGATGTTAGGTTTTTGTCTTTCTGATGAATGTTTTTGGTCTTTTTAAAGTGCACATTCAATTGTATTAAATAAGCCCACATCTTTGTGAAAGATGATTTTTGTTTTTGCCAGAAGCAGACATAACTATGGAAATGTTGAACTTATTTGGTCTGTTCTTTGCTTTCGGATTATATGCTCATCTGTCTCCCATTGTCTTGGGTGCGGAAAACGGTACGCATGCCACAGAAAAATTCTTGAGTCCAATATGGAACATATTTGATAATAGATAACACTTTTTTTTGCTGCACTTCTCCCTAGATGTTTCGTTACGCTTAAAAAGGAACTCATCACCCGATGAAACGTGCAAAGGACATTTAGATGATATCATACTAATACTCCAGTATTTTATCTACGATGTTCCATCTGAAGAAATCTCGATTAGTAGTTGGTATATGCTTGGCAAGACGGTAACAATCAAGGACTTCGAATATACCTTTCATGTGAAAAATGTAACTGTGGAAATATTAAGTGCAGGGCAATACGGTCAGGGTGTTAGCTGCACTGTTAAAATGACAGCTCCGTTTGTTCTCTTTTCTGGACATGCGAAACTTGTCGAAAATTGGCGTACGAAGAATAATTTTGAATTCAGTACTAGTAATGGTACGTAAGGAAAGTTTCATTCATAATGAAATACATATCAATATTGATATATCTTTCTATTGTTTTTAAACTGATATTTCGATAGGACCACTGAAGTTTATTGTATCCTTCACGAAAGGCGCTATTCCGCAAAAATCATTAGGCACTTGTTCAGTCAATATGAAGAACTTTTCCGATGTAAACCTGAAAGGTGAGGATCAGATTTTTAGAGGATTTGCTACCGTTTTGAATTTTTTTTAACAAAACATGGCTTTGGAATGTTTTCGGTATACGAGACATAATTGAAAACTTTTGTTTTTACAATAACAGATTTTAATGAGGCACTTGGAATAGAAAGGAAGGACATGGGAAATAAAGTAGCTGAATTCTTGAATGACCGATTTACAGAAATCGTAAGTACATCGTGCGGTTACGTGATGATGGCATATAGTATTCAGTAAACCGTATGAGGGGCAACGGGAAAATCTATAATCATTCAATGAGATCTATCGCATTGAATAGAGAAAGTGTGCGTATTCAAATATTTAACATTGCAGAGAACCTAATTTAAACATTTGTTCTGACATATTTACTTTATGTTTCCTTGTTTCGACTGAGCGATAATTTAACGTTATTCCAACCTGTTTTTTGAGTTTATTAAGAATATCAAAATTCAATAAAGTGATCGCAAAAAACTGAAAAATATATTTTTATTTGCAACCTGGAAGTTAACGGTTACTGTATTAGAAAGATGAAGATCGAGCTGTGAGTTTGGCATATGAAAATAACTTGATCATATTACACTGTGCGCCCATAAAAAACTTTGAAAATTACAAAAAAATGAAACTTGTGTAGAACGATTGGTAATCACCCCCTAAATACTTCCTTCAAACGTTTTTTCAATATTAGCTCCTGTTTTCGTTAAATTAAATAAATTAATTTTTTTTGCATGCTCTAAATCACGTAATATTGGTCCTTTTTTCTCGCACAGAAGACAATTTGTGTACTCCTATTATCCTGTTTACATTTCTGCGATAAAATAAGTCGAAATCTGCACGCGAAAAATTTTGGAATCGCGCTCGATGAGTCTGTATTTTTCTATAGCCGGAGCTATTTTCTAAACCTGAGCATTCTCTTTTATTGGGTAGTCACAAATTGGGTATACTAACAACTGATTACAAAAATTCCAAATTGTCACAATGGTAAGTAATCAAAAATTTGCATTAATCATGAAGTCATTCACTGTCCCAAATTAAGAAAAGTCATAATGAAATTATTATTAGATTTCTCATCATCAGAAACTTATTTGAAGAACATACTAAAATTGACGAAATTATTATTATTTTTTTCCTTTTTATTTGTCGAATTGCGGGATGCTCGTTTATTCCTAGTTTCTTGTCAGACATTAAGAACTATTTGTATTCATATTTTGTTGAGATTCCCGACGAATGTTCTCAAGAAAAAATTATCAAGATTGGTAGGTTTGCCTGTAGTATATAAAGAGAAGCTCGAGTCGAAAGAAAGCATTTTAGTTTTGGTTGTTGAGTGAAGTTTAGGAGAAGTGAACTCTGCAAAAAAGATCTTCAATCGTTTCTTTTTGTGAATCTACGTTTTAATCTACGTGAGTGAACGGTAATATACTTGTTGAACGACTTCATGAAGTGAAAAATGTGTACTCTTTAAAAAATTGGGCTTTTAGTCAGGCAGAAATTGAGAAACGATAAGTTGATGTAAAGTTTTTTTGTCCATATTTTCAGCTTTTTCAAATTATGTAACATCATTTTATTCACGAGCTATGTAAGAGATATCGGATCTAGAATAATACATTGTTTTTCTAGTTTGACAATAACCATTATGGAGAATTATTAGCTAAAGAACACAGAAAAAAGGAAAGTTGACAGTTACACGAGATTCATAATATAGAATAAACGTGCGTCTAATAAAAGTGTAGATGCAATAAATTGGTATCGAATATTTCGAATCGAATTGAATGTCTACCAATTTATACAGTGCCAAATTTGAAATGTAGTGATTTCCTTTTTGGAATGCATTTTTTTCATTATTATCGAGTGCCCATTCTTTTGTATTTGATGAACCCTCATCTTAGTGAAAATGATTATTTTTCATGTAACCTGTTTTTTCAAGTACATACCTATTAGATTTTAATTTTTTGTTTTGCCAGAAGCAGACATAACTTTGGAAATGAGCTTATTTGTCCTGTTCTTCACCTTCGGATTATATACTTGTCTGTCTCCCATTGTCTTGGGTGCGGAAAATGGTACGCATGCCACCCCAAAATTCTTGAGTCAAATACGGAACATATCTGATAACTGATAACTCTTTTCTTTTTTTCTAGTCATAATAATGCAATTTTCCTTATAATGTCACTATAGTCAATTATTTAAACGTTATAGTAAAAAACACTATAAAAATCTCTCCCTGTACCTTTTTTGATGGAAAATAAGCTCGATTAAAGAATCAACAAAGACTGCTAAAGAATTTCAAGACTTTCCTGAATCAATCGATACCAGATGTTTCTCTTTAAAATTGTTATCCCTTGACATTGTAAGGTTCATATTGATTGTGCAAAATAAAATAAATAAGAAATGACTGGATCAATTCGATGTTTGATTACTCGATGAAACACTTGTCAACAACTTTTTACTATTTTACTAGTAATCTGTTTCGGTCATCTATCCATAGTTGTATGCAAAAAATGTGGGAGATTTTAGCACTTTCTTTCATAAGCTTGATCAATGATTCCTTTTCTGATGTTCAATTCGTTTTCAATTACATTCGAGAAAAAAATATCAACCAATTAATTAGCTTTCCATGTGAATTAATGGTAGAGGTAAGTGAGTGAAATTTTTATTCAATCGGGTTTTTTTCGTGTGATTCCGATGTCATTTTTGATTGCATATGACGCTGATTTAATCAGGTTTTCCAGTAATTTGAGAATTTACATTTCAATGATTAATATTCCTTGACGTAGTAAAGTTCACATTGATTGTGCAGAATAAAATAAATAAGAAATGACTAGATCGATTTGATGTTTGATAACTCGATGAATTGCCTGTCAACAACTTCTTACAATGTATGAAAAGAAGTCATTTGTTTCGGTCATTTATCCATAGTTGAATGTATAAAATGAGGGAGATGTTGGCACTTTTTTTCATTAGCTTAATTAATCATTCCCTTTCTGATAGTCAATTTGTATTCAATTACTTTCAAGAAAAAAATGTCAATCAAGTAATTAGCTTTCCATGTGAATTAACTGGTAAAGGTGAGTGAGTGAAATTTTCTTTCAACCAGGTTTTTTTCGTGTTATTACGATGTCATTTTTCCAAGTAAATTTCTTGATTGCAGATGACGCTGATTTAATCAAGTTTTCCAGCAATTTGGGAATTTACATTTCAATACATGAACATCAATCGTCATTCTTTGTATTGAAATCATCTTTACGGAATAGATATTGGAAATTGGATGTACACGTCGAAACCAATTGCAGAAATGCATCTTTCGTGAAAAATTTATTCGCTGAGGTAAAAAAAAACAATTAAGCTCTGTCGGGAAGTGGTATTTAAAATACAATTAACTAATTTCAGAGCTCAAAGCTTGAAATATACGGTGAAATGTTCAAGTGGTTGGTCATTGGTTCAGATGTCGATGAAACCTCAAAACTATTGAAAGACACAACTTTCAGTATTCTCACAGACTTGACGATTGCTGTACCAATGAACAATGATTACGTGTTGTACGAAGTTTACAACATTGCTGCATATAAAGGTCAGACGATGGAGGTCAAGTTATATGGCACATGGAGAGATGTTCAGCAAAAAAATGCAATACTTACTAAGAACTTCGTACGTCAAAGGGGAGATCTTGGAGACATTGTGCTTAAAGCTAGTGCTTCGGTAATTTTTTTCGAATGAATATATTTTACGAATCAACAAAAAATTTATGTATTTAATTACTGAATGATTTTCACGGAACGAAGTTCAGAACAATGAATCGAAAATTCTCGAGGTTACAAAGAGTTTTTCTCTTAATAATGAAGATATGAAACCGTTACTTAGAATGTTCAAACCAGTTAAAAAAATAAAATTTTCGAGAATCACTGGCTAGTGATTATAAGCAGTGATTACAATCAGTCTTTGTCATTTTGTCACAAAAACGCTATGACTTGACCTATATGCTTTTCTACGCGGTAGAAACAAAGCTGCAAACATATTCTAGTTGATCGTAGACTGGATAAGGCTAAGCTTCTCCTGTTTTTTTTTTCAGTTTACATGTAGATGAATTTACAAAGTGGGATATCCGATCAGGTCAAAAGTTATATATAATCAAAAATATATTATATACCTATGTATCGCCATTACTATCCTATATTTATTTTTAATTTCGAACAGATCCAAACAGTCCAATCGTTAAGGTTATTCTCAGTTAGGATAAGGAAATTCTATTTGACATATGAGCTCGATGATTTTACATTATTTTTCATATAAATTCGTAGCATCTGTGGGAAAGAAACACTGATTTGTCCGGGACGTCTCTTGTTATCACACCACAAAGAATGGAATTCATCGATTATTTGTATCCTCTCGTTCCATTCAGGTGAGATCCATCTGATATGATAAGAAGACACCTTACGTACTTTGTCTTAACAATTTACCTTTTTTCAGGATAAATACCTTATATGAACAACGTAATATTCGATGAATCTGTTATTCAGGTTTTAAGAGTCAGAATATTTTTTATAGTTATTATGATTGGTTGTTTCAATTCCAGGTCATTTTTCATACTTATATCATCATCTTTGGATAATATTAAAATGAATGCGCTTACAAAACCATTATCTTATGAATGCTGGATCTCCATATGTATAACGTCTTTAGCTTCTTTATTAGTTTTTGCAATTTTATTGAAATATGAAGATTATGCACGACATGTACATAGATACTCTACTTCATCCATTGTTGTTTTCGGATCTTTATGTTTCCAAGGTACGGGTAGGTTTCTCATGTTCATATAATCAAATATCTTAAAATTTATTTTTCATTACAGATATGCATATTTTTTTCTTATTGTTTATTTCTATTTTGTGACTGATTGGCTATCTCTGAATAACTATATTATTCATTTTTGAATATCTATTATTAATCATAAACTTTACAGTTTAAGATTTTATTTAATTCACTGGCCGAAAATGATTGTAGAAACAATATTTTATTACCGTCAAGGTATTATTACTTGTTGTAGGTTCTAACTTAACAAAAAACACTATAGCCGTTTGAATCGCCTTCTTCCAAATGATGATTTTCAGCTATCTCATCTTCAATTATTTTTCTGCTAACATAGTTTCAATAAAATTAAATGAACCAATAATAAAAATGGAATATTCTCTAACTGATCTGGCTAAGAGTGGTTTTAAATGCAAGGCAGAACCACTGATAGCTTTCGAATTTTTGTTGGGAGTATGTATGGGCTCATTATAATTACATTTCTTTGCATGGCTGCTACGTGATACGTGAAACGTTTCTTGTTCGATGATCTTGAGATTTTTATTCTCTTCGGTCAATTTAACAAAGTCATCGGGAATCATACGTTATTCTAGCCAGAGAAAGTCTTTTGTGATTAGTACAATGTTTCCAATTGAGTCAACAGTTGAAGTATCGCCTTAGATATAAAGCTTGTCGCCTTTAGTAACGTTATTTTTAATAAACATGACATTTTGGTCCTCGATTTTGACTTGGACTACATGATGTTGACACGCAATGCTATATGAAACTTTAGTTTTCTAATATAATTTTTGCGGCACTAAACTAAACAAACATTTTGCTTGCGCTATAAAGACCTTCTATGGCTTGCTAAGAAATTTACAATTTTTATAACAGAAAAATGCAAAATTTACTGTACAATTCACCACTGCCAAATTACAGCGGAACGAAACGAATGCAAACTATTTTAGACAAAACTATAGGCTCAAAAGCTCACCTAAAAAAAGGTTTATAGTATTCGATGAAGGCATGAAACAAGTAAGGAAACAAACCAAAGGAAATTTCGCCTACCATACGTTGCCAGAAAAAGCATATCTTTATGTTGAACGTTTTTTCGATTATCGGCAAATTTGTTTCTTAACCGAGGTGCATTTGTATCCACCCACAATGGCTTACTTCACTATTAGAAAACATTCTCCTTTCAAGGAGATGATGAAAGTTGGGTAAGGAAAAGCTATACGATTGATTTATGATGATTCATGCTCTAGATCCTTTATTTTCAGAAAACGTTGTTTGAGTCAATTGAAAGATCAGCATTTTTTGAGATTGTTTATGAGTCATGTGAAATAGTCTTACATTAGATTTGTTTTAACAATTGAGTTCTATAAAGACATTTCACAAAATGAGAAAATATTTTCAAAAGATTGATAATACTATTTCTTCGGGCGACAAAAGCTTAAAAATTTACAACTCAGAATTTCACGATATCTTATTCGGGAAATATACTGCGTTGAAGAACTGTAAAAAATGACAAAAAAATGTTTTAAATCTGAATTTTACATGTAATCACCTCTGTGTATGATGCTATAAATCCTAGGGTTATACTCCCTAAATAATTTAAATTATCGACCCTATGAGAAGAATTATGATCGTTATATATTTTGTAACAATTGTTTCATTTACATTCCTTAGTTTGGTGAAAATGGGCGAAAGAGGTCTTGTGCAAAAACAACGCAAAAAGTTGATAGCGAGAGTACCAGAATGTCATCGAGAAGTTTCAAGCATTAATAGAGTAGATGTTTTTGATGTTTTGTCATGGTTAATATTCTTTTTTTGTGGGTTGATGCTATCAATTTCAATTTTTTTAATGGAGAAGTTGATTTACAAATGTAATAGTAAATTGTAAGTATACCAGTAGTCTATTCCCAGCTCTTTGTCAGTGTAAGTTTCCAAAAAATTACAGTAAATCATGTTTTTAATTATTTGTCTTATCATTTACAACAAGGTTTTGATGGTTTTCATGATAAGTAAATGAATAATGAATTATTCATATATACTACTTACATCTTACATCTTCAAGAAGCAATTGTTGTGATGCCATCCGACCTAAGTTATGAAATTTTTAAACTTAAGTTAAAAACGCATTATACATACATTCATCGATTTCAATAGAATATTTTGGTTATTCTGTAAAATTAAATGTCTAAGAATTTATAGTACATTTTCGTTGTGGAATAAGTAATTTTATGCATAGATAGATTGTAAGTTAAAATTTTAAAGGTTACCAAGAAGTCATTATCACTTTTATTGCATTAGTTTTTATTATTTATTATAAAAAACAGTTAAAATTCATTAATTTGTTTAACCTCTTATATTCTGAAGAGAGCTCAAATTACGAGTTTTCGATCGAAAAAGCTATTTTGGAAATTCAAAAAGTTTCTGAATTGAGATAAACTCTAAAGCTGTTTCTAAAATAAAATTATGCAACCTTAACTTCTAATGATTTCCAGTAACCTAATCTTCTTGAAAAACTGACCGTATTCAAAATATTCAGAATGCTCAAGTTAAAAAATTTGTCCTCTGCTGGGAATGTTGAAATTTATCATAATATATTACAATTATTTGGAGATTGTTAGAATATATTACAAATAATATTTCAAAATTTCGTCTGCATTTTGCTGAAGAGTAATATGTACCATATATTACATTCAGGAAAATTTTTGTACAGTTTCGAAAATCGCACAAATTTTTCGAGTTTTATACAACTATCGGCAATATTTTTTGAAATTTCTTTACAGATTATTAAAATACTAATTAAAATAATACGCGGAAACTTTTATTTTATAGTGATTCACTAGTTTTTTTTATATCACTTATTCTACGATTTTCAAAACGATATATTTCTTTGTATAATTTGGTAAGAGTAACCTGACAATAAAATTTTCCAAACACTGCTAATTAAAAATATCACAGACGACATTGGTGTAATTAAACTGTAATAAGGGATCATACATAACTGAATTGAAGAAAGAAGAATTAATTCTAGTGGACGAGTAAAGTATAAATTTTGTGTCTTGATACCCAAAAATTATAGAAGTCTACTAATTGTTTTAAGTATAATATTGTCTTACGAAATAGGCACAAAAAACAATGGATGAAACAGAAGGAAACAAATTCACTAACTGGACTGACTGGAAGCTGGAAGATATACTGACTGATACTGACACCTGACACGTCTGACATTCTGACACTGACATTGACTTTTGTAACTGTGCTTGTTATTAACGCTATAGTCACCAACTATCGCGGTAATTTATTACCACCGACCTTTTTGGATTTCTTGTTCTTGAGCCATACAAAGGGCCTCATCGATTGTCTGGCTCTTCACATAAAATGAAACTGTCTTAAAAAAAGCATGGCTTTGTAACTTGACATTTGGCAAGATCGCCATATTGTTGTCGTGAAAGGGGGCTTGTGGCCCGGGGTCACTAGACATATCGATTGATGAATGGTCGATGGATATCAGGAATCGATATCGATTGGTGGCGCATGCGCGCATTTCTTCTTGTTCGTTCCAGATTGAGAGTGACGCTAAGGTTTTTGGAGAATTGTCGATGCGGGCATTTTTTTTTTGAGTTGAAGTTCTGTCGATGTTGGGTGTATTTTGGGTTCGTGAATAGGTCAGCGTGGTTTCCATCGGTGTTTTGAAAGATTCGGAAAGGCACCGCCAATTTGGCAATACCTGGATTCTTTTTTCTTATTTACTGACGCGATCGACGAGGATACGCCATATTGGCGATACCACGTATTTCATTTTTAATACACGAACGCCATCGACAAGTTCGGCCATTTTGGGAATTTTGAAGATTCTCGTGACTTTTTGCGGAGGCAAATGCAGTGATCCCGCTGTAGAAGTGAGTTTCGAAGGATTTTGTTCAAGTATTCCGGGGTGTATTTTTTTAAAGGGTTGATATTTGCTTTTGGGTCGTATTATATGAGGTTAGGATTGCAGTGACGTATTTTTTGTTTATGGTTGTTAGAAGCGGGACGCTGTGTACCCAGAAAGGGAAATATTCGATTCTGAGATGCGGTGAAGAGGGGACAGATTATTTTTGGAATTTGGATGTTCATGAGACTGGTGCCTAGCAGTTGGCGGTCGTCAGGATCCTTGGAATTCATCTGCCGATTTCTTCTCTAATTATTTTCAAATATCATTGGACGTTCAGGGAGTCCCTGTTGTAATTTATTTTTGAAGGAGCGGAAAGGATTGTTGGTTCTGTATACATTTATATATCATTATCAGGGAATTTGGTTTATTGTGGAAGTGGAAGTTGATTTTTTTTAAAGAGGGAGATTTAATTTATTGTGAAAGTCAGAGTTGATTTTTTTTGAAGAGGGAAATTGATTAATTGTAGAAGTGGAAGTTGATTTTTTTTAAGAGGGAGATTTGATTTACTGTGAAAGTGAGAGTTAATTTTTTTTGAAGAGGGAAATTGATTTATTGTAAAAGGGATTTCATTTATTTGATGCACTGTAATTGATATTGATGTACATTTTTTGTGAAATATTTTTTTTGTATATATGAAGTATGATCTTATTTTTATTTTGGTATGATTTTGTACAGGGGTGAATACAATTTTTTTTTGCATCTATGTGATAGCATTTGTTGATCTTTGATTGGAGAATTTCAATCTATGATATTTTTTGGTTATTATTATTTTTTTTTTGGTGATACTTACTGATAATGATTAATTGCTAATCAG
Source organism: Platygaster robiniae (assembly GCA_028476575.1). Taxonomy (NCBI): domain Eukaryota; kingdom Metazoa; phylum Arthropoda; class Insecta; order Hymenoptera; family Platygastridae; genus Platygaster; species Platygaster robiniae. The sequence continues at coordinate 11,973,517 of CM052019.1, read as the reverse complement.
ATTTTGATTGAGGGATTTGTGATATATATATGGATGTGATTTTTCATATTGATGATATTTAATAATTGTGAATTATTTCTGATCGATTTTGATTTAAGGATTTCGTAGTGATTTTTTGGGATTTCTAATATTAGTGATCTCTGATGGTATATGATTGAGTTGGATTGAAGGGTTTCCGGTATATGAATTTGTTATAAAGTGAATTTCTGCGCTACTAAAGGCGGATTTACTATATTATTTGCGTGACGTTTTATACACAGGTATATTTTTTGTGTTTTGAGTGAGAAGGATCAATTTGTTATTGAAGTTAGATAATAAGCTACTTCAGAAGGATTTATGTTTTGATTGGAGAACGGGGCAAAGAATAAAATTGATTTTTTATATTTATATTTTTTTTGTACGGTTTTCAATTGGTTGAATTTTCTTTGAACCCAATCTTACCAAATCCTGCACAAGTCGATAAGAAGAAGAAGAAAATGAAAGGGGACGGAGGACTTTATTTTTATTTGTATAGATATATATATTTTTGGGCATCAGAGTTTGGGACGACCGAAGTCTGGAATGCCACAACTTAAAAATAATCGAATCTTTATCTCTAGGGGGTTCAATGGAGTTGTCACACCGAAGGTCGACAATCGAATGCTCGACTCAAGCAGTGGTTTTATATGCTGCAGCTTGGGTGGGGTTACAGTCACTTCGGATATAACGGAAAAAGAAAAATTCTGGAATTTTTAAAAAATAAATTATAATACTAAGAACAACCTAGAACATTTCTCATTCTTTAAATTCAAGGGAGTAATGAGGATTCTTAGAATTATACCATTTTGGGAAACATCACTGTCTCTTCATTATTTATAAATACCATCAAATAAGTATTTATGCATTATATTAACGTCATTTAACTTCAAATTAAATCAAAATCGTCGTTAGTAGCTTTTGTCGTAATTTTTGAAATATTTTTCAAGTTTTTCAGATGGTATTCAGAATGCTACAACTATTTATTTTCGCCCACATTTCGAAGAAATTTAATATGGAAATGATACCAATCTAGGAATTTCATTCACTTTTTCTTTAGCTCTAGAAATGAAATTAGCTCTAGAAAATAAAATTTGAATTTACACAACCATTCAATTTCTAATGATTTCCGGGAATCTTCTAATCTTCTTGAATGTCTCACCGTATTCAAAATATTCAAAAACTTTCTTAAGTTACATAATTTATCCAATAACCTGTTGAGATTCATCATAATACATTAGAATTTAGAATTATGTAGATTTTTTCAGAATTTGTTATAATAAATATTTGGAAATTCTGTTTCTATTTCTTATTCACTATTTAAGTATCAATATGGTGCAACCTATGTACTTTAGAATCAAAACATTTGGAACAATTATTCCGTCCATTTATTTTTTATTTTTCATAATTTGCTTTAGCAATGTACTACGAACATTTCCTTTAAAACAAGTTTTGTCAAAAACAATACTTGTTCTTACGAATATCTGCCTGTTTTTTGCACCAACAAGCTCAATGGATAGATCCACAAAGGCTACGAAAGTATTTCAAAACCTTCCAGATTAAATCAATACCGGATTTTTTTCTTCGGAATCGCTAATCCTCGACATCGCGAGGCATAAATCGATCGCAAAGATATGAATAAATAAAAAATGATTCCATCCATTACATGTTTCATGACTCAATGCAATGTCTTTTAACAACTTCTTACAAAGTACGTCAAGGAGCTATCTGTGTCGGTCATGAATTCATGATTGTATAAATAAAATGAAGAAAACTTCAACATTGATTTTTATAGGCTTGATGAATTATTCTGTTTGTGATAATCTATTTTTATATAATTACTTTCGAAAAAAGAACGTCAACGAAGTGATAAGCTTTCCATGCAAATTAAATGATAAAGGTAAGTGAAGGGAATTTCTCAGCTTACCTTGGTTAGCTAGATAAAGTGAATAAAAATAATGTTTGCATGCGATTTCAATACTACAGATAACGCTGATTCAATAAAGTTTTCGAGTAATTTAGGAATTTACATTTCAAAGCATGAACATCAATCGTCATTCTTTGTGTTGAAATCATCTTTACGGAATAGATACTGGAAATTGGGTGTATTCGTCGAAACCAATTGCGGAAATGCATCTTCCGTGGAAAATTTATTCGCTGAGGTAAAAAAAGACAATTAAGATCTTTCAGAAAGTGCTATTTTAAATACAATAAACTTGTTTTAGAGCGCAGCACTTGAAATATACGGTGAAATGTTCAAGTGGTTGGTCATTGGTTCAGATGTCGATGAAACCTCAAAACTATTGAAAGACACAACTTTCAGTATTCTCACAGACTTGACGATTGCTGTACCAATGAATAATGATTAAGTGTTGTACGAAGTTTACAACATTGCTGCTTATAAAGGTCGGACGATGGAGGTCAAGATATGTGGCACATGGAGAGATGTTCAGCAAAAAAATTCAATCCTTACTAGGAACTTCGTACGTCTTCGGGGAGATCTTGGAAAAATGGTACTTAAAGCTGGTGCTATGGTACGTTTGATCAGAAAATATGGATGTATTTTTTGAGGTAACAATACATAAATAAAATATCGTAATAGGAATCTTCATTAATGTTCATTTCCAATGTATTTTTGTCCCATTAAGTTCAGAGTCATATTTTAAAAAGAAAAAATTTTAAATATCTGATTTTTCGAATCTCTTCTGTCTAAAACGCTTTTATCAAAAATAACGAAGCGTCCAAACCTTACAGATTGTTGTTTAATAAACTAGAGCGCTACGAAGTTTTGAAATTTTGAAGAAACATTCCCATTAAGTTTATGTAAAATTAAGTATTACTTTTTACAGCTGAGTGTCCTTTGAACTATAGTCTTTTGTACATTGAGCATTTTCAAAACCATTAGTTTGTAAAGCCTTTTTGCATAAATAAACAATAATTATAGTTTTAGAAGTGTTTTTGGTGCAATGATAACATAAGCATCTTTTGCAGGTAATGACTATCATCAAACACAAATAACAGAATACACAAATACAGTCAAAATTTGTATGTTTTTTCTCATAGAAGTAATCAATATTTCAAAAATTTTCGATCCATAATTTTCTGAAAAAATATTCTTTACACCAAAAATACTTTCCCAACCGATTGTTGTTCACTCACATGCACCAAAAAAAAATTCTCAAAATGCTCAAAGCACATAAAACTTCTGTTTGAAATGACACTTAGCCCTCTTAATAGGTGAATTCTCGCCCAGCTAACCAGTCTCTTCATGATTATTTTACAACAAAAAATGTATATGAAATGGATACTGTGACGAAAATGCATTATAATTTACTTATCCACTTGACAGATGTGTATAATTTTACGTGAGTATATAAGAGAGTACAATTCCATAAGGAATTCCATAAGGAAGAAAGCCTCAGTGCATATGGAAATTTGACATAGTGGGACTAAAGAAATTCTGAGTTGTAGTGTATAACAGTTTGTGATAATAATCGACCAAAATTTTAGCCAAATACTTTGGACTATTGACTCAATTCAACTGTAATTCGTTTGTTTTGTTTTCCAGTTTATATTGAGATCAATATACAAAGTGGGACATCCAATCAGGTAAATAATAAAAAAACTGAAGTTACATATTTTTATTCAGCTGTTTCAATCATTAATTCATTACAAATTATTGTAGTGAAAAAAATTATTATAGAATTTTATTTACTGTATAAAATATCTGAGAGTGAATGATGTTGATTTTGATGCACGCAATAACAGTCATTGAAAAATAAAAAAAAATAAAAAATCTTGTAAGTAAAAAATATTTGAATTCCGGTCAGGTCAAAGAACGAAGTAAATTGTCAATAAAAGGGCAATCTAGACGAAGTAATTATAATCAACAGAATTTTTGATATGAACTGGAAAAAAAATAAACAAAACAAAATAATAATAATAGTAAAAAACTAAATGTCAAAATTTAAGCCTCTAACTTCTTTATTTATGAGGGCATAAAAAAAAATGAAACATGAATACACTAAATACACGAATTCTATGAACATTTTTTTGTAATTTTAAACAGATGCAAACAGTCCAGTAGTCAAGGTAATTTCCAATCACGACTTGAAAATTCTGAAGCTAAACATAATTTCTATGAATTCACATTTTTTTAATATAAATAGACAGATTTTATGGGAAAGAAGCATTGATTTGTCTGAGATGTCACTTGTTCATACACCACAAAGAATGGAATTCGTTGACTACTTGTATCCTCTCGTTCCATACAGGTAAGATTGAAAAATTAATATAATGAAACGCCTTATATTTTGCATGAAATTAATTGAATTCTAGGACCTTTTTTATTCTTATCTCATCATCATCGGCTAACATAAAAATACATGCTCTTACAAAACCATTATCTTACGAATGCTGGATCTCCATACTTATAGCGTCTCTAGCTTCCCTTTTAGTTTTTGAGATTTTATTGAAATATGAAGATTCTACAGACTACGTGCACAGATACGCTACTTCGTTCATTGTTGTTTTCGGATCTTTGTGTCTCCAAGGTACATTCAGTTAAAGGCTTTCTCACATTCATTTCCAAATACTTTATTTATCACCTTTAACTCCAGAAATACATTTTCCATTTTTTGTGACCAATGATATTTCAACCGTCAATTTATGATTTTATTCATATGCTTTTCGGTTCATTTGTTAAAAACTATTTTAAAACATATTTATCAACTCAAATAAATATTAATATTTGTTGTAGACTTGAGTTTATTATTAAATACTACTGCAGTTCGAATCGCCTTCTTCCATATTATGGTTTTTAGTTACCTTATCTTCAACTACTTCTCTGCCAACATAGTATCAATAAAATTGAATGAGCCTGTAATAAAAATGGAAGATTCTTCAGCTGTTTTAGCTCAGAGTGGTTTTACATGCAAGGCAGAACCTTTGATATTTTTCGAATATTTCTTGGCAGTACGTAATGGCTCATTACGTTACATTTCTTTGCATGGCTGCTACACGAAATCAAACTTCGTCAATGACCATGAGATTCCTAATATTGTTTGGTCAATGAGTTTAAAAACAGCGAGTATAAAAAAAAAACTTTATTTCAAGTAGCAGTCTTAAATATCGGTCATCTAGCCACAGAAGATCTCTTATGATTTTTACAATGTTTCGAATTCAAACCAATGATTCATGAAGAAACATTATTTGATTGCTGTGAAAATATCTTCAATGGCTAACCAAACAATTTACTCAAATTATCGCTGAAGTATGGGAAATTAATTATACAATTTATAATGGATAATTACAGCGGAACGAAACAAATGCGAACTATTTTAGGCAAAACTACTGGCTAAACATTCCATCTAAAAAAAGGTTGTTATTGTTCCATAAAGGTATGAAACAAGTGATGGAAGGTAATTTCGCCTACCATACGCTGCCAGAAAAAGCGTATCCTTATATAGAACGTTTTTTCGATTATCGTCAAATTTGTTCGTTAACCGAGGTGCATTTGCAACCACCCACAAAGGCTTACTTCACTATTAGAAAGTTTTCTCCTTTCAAGGAGATGATAAGCATTGGCTATAGAAATGTTTTACAATCATGCATTGCTTTGATTTGTAATAATGCATGCTCTGTTTTGATACATCTGTTTAAAAACTTTTTCTTATAAAAGTGTGAAAAAAAAGGTCAAAAGAAGGTCAAAAGTACTACTTCACCGAGCTTCAAAATTTCAGAAACTCACAACTTGGAAATTCTCGACATCATCTTCGAAAAAAAAACACGTGTTTAATATTTTTGTTTGAAGAACTGAAAAAAAACGCCGAAAAAATGTTTCAAATCTGAATTTCCCAAGGACTCAACCCTATATATAGAATGCTATAGATCCTAGACCTGGACTTCCTCAATAATATTATTAAAAAGGACACCAATTTCTTTGTATTTTCAAAAAATAGTCACGATGTTTTTCATATACTAAGAGAAAAATCATGATCATTATGTTTTTGATACTAATGGTTTCTTTTTACATTCCTTAGTTTGGTGAAAATGGACGAAAGAGGTCTTGTGCAGAAACAACGCAAAAAATGGATTGCCAGAGTACCAGAATGTTATCGAGAAGTTTTAAGTGTTAATAGAATTGATATTTTTGATGTTTCGTCGTGCTTTATATTTTTTTTTTGTGGATTGATACTGTCGGTTTTAGTTTATTTAATGGAGATGGTTCTTCATCAATGTAATGGATTAGTGTAAGTTTATTAGAGGCTAAATTCTTATTCATTGTCAGCTTTTGATAAATTAATTAATAGTACTGCCAGAAGCGTACTATACTTTTATTCTGCGAGGTAATTTAGAATCTGTTTTCAACGTGAAAGGAACGATATTTTTTAGAGCCTAATTGTAACTTAAAACTTTTAAGATAGCACAGATTATATACACTTACATTATATTGATATTAATATTAAAAGATGGTGTGAATCATAATTTTTTTTTTTCAATTTTTTACAGGTCCCGAGAAATAAGTTTTCGACGGAAAATTTGTTTTTTGAAGAGTAGAGAAAGTTGAAAGAAATAGTCAACATAGCGTGACGATAAAATATAAACCACAAAAACATACAGAATTATATTATTGACTACTTTCACTATGTATAGTTGATTTTTTTTATCTACACGTATGACAGATTCATAAATTAAAATTTAATTTGTATTCGTGCACGCATATGATTGAGGGTTTTTTTTCAGTTCAAACGTGAACATTTTTCCGCAACTGTATTTTTACATGATTTAAATGAAAATTAAATTTGTGCTGAACTAAAATGCTAATTTTTGTAATTTATCATTTTATTTGAGTCCCAAAAAACGGAGAATGTTCACGTTTATGCGCAAATGAGGAAGAACGCCTTTTATCAATAGTAATCATAGAAATAAAATTTTTCAATAGTTATGATTTGGTTACATGCTTTATCTTTATAATTTCCAGACGATCCTCACAATCGAGATTTTTCGAACGTTGGGCATAGAAAACTCGATAAATAAATTTTGAAGAACTGGATTAAAAAATTTCAAACGTACTACTATTCAAAATTAAATATACCTGCAAAAAATACGTGCTAGTAATAGATCAAACAGATTCGGTTGTAACAATACATGTATACAAACCAAATGAATAATCGAATGCATTAAATGATTTCTTAATCTGAGTAATTTTTATTTTATGATTTTCATCCTTGTTTATATTGTATGAATTTATTTTTCATATTAACCGATTTACTACAAAAATTGACACTGCTCCACTGCTAATATAATTTTCCCATTAAAACATACTGATTTCATTTACTTACAGTACAATGCAGCAACAGGCATAATGCCCGAAAATTTATACACTTGTCTACACCCAATCACATGAGACTCCATGTATAAACAATGATGTCCATTGATGTTTAACAGTAAAAAATAATCGCGATTCGATCCAAAGATATACGCAAAAAATGCAAACGAATATAAACAACGCAATATAATTATGTAATCCCTAAATATATGACAACAATTCACAACTAATTATGTCTTAAAATACATAACTGCTCACAGATAAGTCCTCTCTCGTAATACATCTGTTACTCCCTCTTATAATTCTAGCTATTGCATAATAGTAACCGTGGTTCATTCTATATCGCTCCTTGTAATTGATCTCCTTTCTTGTCCCTTAAAATCTCTGATTAGCTATAAACAGCCCATAAATGCCATCACACCGAATCCTTCTTGTCAAGATTATATGTATAGTTCCAAGTTGTTATCATTGGGTAAAATTCAATGGAAATTCTATTTTTTCTTCGATTTCCCAGTCGCATTTTATTTGTTTAGTTTACAAATTTGTCGACGTTTCGAGACTCTTGGTTTGAGTCCTTTTCAAGACCTATTTACAATCAATAATTTCCATTTTACAAACCATTACAAATTACAAATCGGTTTTTAATTTTAACTCACGTCATTATCATTGTATGTACAGTTTTTCTCGTCGAATCATTCTTACAAGACCTTTTCCTCATCCACAACGAAAGTAACTAACTTTTTTTGTACCGTAACAAACTGCCAATCAACTAAATAACGTGGTATTAATAAATATTATAAATTTATGCGTTGTCGTTCGGCCACCGGAATGTTCAACACTAATAAACTGAATGACTATGTCCTTGTGTTCTTAAAAACAACCAACCACACACAAAAATACTGTCTCAAATGTAATCTAAAAGTGAATCATAAATGTTATCCCAATTATCAAGATCTCTCTGCTTGTTTAGTGTAGTATTCTCTTGAAATTTTCTGATGAAAAGCCAATTCACTGAATAATTTTTTCTGTAATTCTGCTCCTTTTTTAAAATTTCAATATCCTTCCAATCAAAATCATGATCTAATTCTATTCTATGTGCACTAATTGCCGAAAATTCCGTATGTGTTTGTCTAATGTTATTTTGATGTTCTTTGTTCCTTTTTTCGAGGTATCTCTGAGTTTGGCCTATATAAGTCTTATCACATCCCTCGCAATTTATCTCGTATACTACATTATTCTGTTGTTTGTCTTTTATTTTATCTTTACCCAATTTAATGAATGTGTTATTATTTCTACAAATTTTATTAGTCACTCTTAAAGATCGTTTCTTATATTTTCCTGAAATTTTTTCCGAAAATCCCTTGACATATGTGTATATAAGTGGAAATCTTTCAAATCCTTCTTCAGAGTAGTTATCGTCCATATTTTGGGAACTGTGTGTTCTTGTTTCTAAAAATTAATTCTTCTTTCTATTGTTTTAGTAATTAAGTACATGGAATAATTATTCTGTAAAAGAATATCCTTAATTTTTTCAATGTTGTTTTTATGAAAATATTGATTAGATAAGAGACAGGCTCGATCGGTCAAACCAATAATCACCCCGATTTTATGTGAAAATGGATGAGATGAAAAGTAATTCAACATTCTATCAGAAGCAGTCGGTTTCTGATACCAATCAGTAATTAATTAACCATCAGATTGCCTGATAACAGAAATATCCAAGAAATTAAGCCTACCGCCCGCTTCTCTCTCTGACGTGATTATATGTGAAGATTATATGTGCAAAAAGAACATCATTTACTTTTCAACTAGGCTCCAGAGTGTGCAGGCCAGCAAAAATAGAAACCTCCTTATAATCATGAGTAATACCCAGATTTTTCATGTTAAATCTATACGCCAAAAATTGCAATAATTTGTGTTGCACTCTTTCTACTTTCAGATTCTAATATTTCAATTAAGGAGACCAAACAACAAAGCCATACTTAAGTTTAGGTCTAATTAACGCATTATAAATGGATTCCAATGTGTCCTTACTCCTAAATTCCGTACTCTGTCTTCTTAAACAACCTAACATTCTGAGATAATCATTGACTACATACCCGGTGAACCAAATGGAGTTGGATTTGAGTTAAAATTGCCTAGTCGAGTTGCACAAAAAATCATTGGTTCTACGACCGCAGTACCACGCTGTTTTTGGGCAAATACGTTGGGTGAAGAAGTCGAGTAAAAAAATGCCCAATTTTTGAGCAACGTGACTCAACTTCACGGTCGGTCCTCAATTGCCGCACATTTGGCAAATTTTTAAGCATATGGCGTGGTCCACGCAATCTGTAACATTTGACCAACTTTTGACGACTTTGAAACGCGATTCCTCGAATTCAATAAAAGTTGGTCAAATGTGTACCATAGTTGGGACGGCGTTGAGCTGAAATGTCGGATAAAAAGAGACAGACATATGTACCGTTTGTAACCTCAATTTTTCTGTCGCTCATTTCTCCGACTTCGACTTTCAGCCTTTCTTCACGTTCTTGCAGAATTTCCACAGCAAAGTCGGGTATCTAAAAAGATCAAACTTACTTGCTGAGTGCATTGATTCCATAATAGTTGGCCCGAGTCAAAAGTACATTATACCTATAAATCCGCTGATTACAGCTGAGCCGATGACAGCTGAGTCGAAAATAAAATCGAGTCACAGACGCACAACGCGGAGGGAGATACCCACGATCGAGCAATATTTACTTTAACCATCAAAAATTTACCTCCCCACAAAAGCCTAATTTTCCCTCAACATTAGCGTTTTTCTTAGTGTTTCTTGGAGTCAATGCAGTTGGGCATAATTTGTATGGTTCTGCGACCGCAGAACCACACAACGTTTGGCGAATTCGATTTGGGCAAAAATTGAGTAAAAAACGTCAATTTTATGGTCAATTGTCGATTTCAACGTAACCAAGCTCTCAATATGTAGCTGTTTTTTCCTCAATTTTTGCTCAACACAACACGTGGGATAAAATTTCGGTGGAAGTGGACTCCACGGTTGGTTCACCGGGTAGTTAATATGCGACACGAAGGACAATTTACCATCTATGAATACACCTAAATCCTCAATTTCATCAACGCCCTTAATGATCTCTTCAGATAAACTGTAGTGAAACATTCACTGGTCCCTCTGTCTTGAGAATTTGATGACTTTACATTTCCTCGGATTAAGCCCCATTCCATTCATACAGCACCGGATACCTATTGCATCCAAATCATGTTGAACAACATACACACCGAATTCTGGAAAACCTGAAATATGTCATTGATATAAATTGCAAACAGTATAGACCCTTAATGGGAACCCTGTGGCACACCAGAAGTCACTTTTATTCCTCTCGACTGGTATTCCTTATAAACGCACTTTCTTTTTCTGTTCTTCAAAAAAGACTTGAACCACCCAAAAGGAATACTTCTGACTCCAATTTGACTCAATTTATATGTCAAAATATCAATATTCACCTTATCAAATGCTCAGGGGCGGATGAAAGGTGGATTTAGGTGCAGGCAAAATCTCATTTGGCGCCCCCCCCCCCCCTTATTATCTAAAAGTATTTCAGACTTTCAGTTTTCAAATGAGAATAGACTAATGGAATTCTAAACAATTCTAAAATAAAAGTCTGGTTATGTGATTCTGATAGCAGCGATTTTAGTGTTAATGGTAATTTTTGAAATTCAAAAACTGTTTTTCTCTCAAGTCAACGGGGTTGCATAGCAATGAATATCTCCACAGTTTAAAATACATTTTGTATAATCATGCATATTTATTTACTTATTTATACTCAATCAATGTTTCAACAACTTTGTAATTCACAACAAAAATATTCACATTCCAGCAGCTAAAAAACTAACCTATACATTCACTTTTCTAGCCTTCATTTTGGCAAAATTTTTCAGTGTCATTGCGATATCTAATGTTTTAAGGATTTTTTTTTCTATCGAGATCGTAGCCAAATCATATAAGCGTTCTTGAGAAAAAGTTGACCGCAAAGTCCGCAAATAATGTCTGATCAATTTCAATTTGAAAAAACTTCTTTCTTCACTTGCTACGCTGATAAGCAAAGTTAACAAAATTCGCAAGGATACAAAAACGTTCGTAAATGTATTAATTAATTTGTTCTTTATTGCGATGGGATCCAGTGGACAAACTGGAGTATTTTCAGGCGGGATCATTTGAGAAAAGATAACAAGTTCTTGATGCATTTCTTGTCCATCGATGTCACATTCTTCTTCATGTCTAAGAATATTCTGTAAATTCAACAGTTTTTCTTGAGTTGCACTTCAGCACAGTGTGTCAACCCGTGAATGTAATATAAAAAGCTAAAATTGTCGCTATGACTCTTCATTTGCCTGAACCTCTCTTAAAACGATGCGAGAGCTACATCCAGTACTGAATATAGAAGTAATTCACTTTGAAAGATACTATCCTCGATGGAACTGGTTCATCTTGCTGTTAGTAATCAAACTATAGATAAATATAGTTTATATATAGATATCAAACTGTATAGATAACATCTACCTGATTACCTTCTTCCAGAGCCGTATCAACTATATTAGTGTATAAAACATAAAACCAAATTCGATTGCCTTGATCTACCTGATACAAAACCATGTTGGTTTTGATCTATTTTATCTTCAATATTTACGTTAACATTATCAGCAATAATAGTTTCCAGCAACTTTGCAATTAAATTTTGAATGCTAATAGGCAATTTTCAACGCTTCATTTATCTCCTGATTTAAAGATCGGTGTTACAAAGCTTTGTTTCCAAACATCCAGGAACTTCTGCTCATCGATACTTCTATTAAATATTATAGTCAATGGTAAAGATAGTTGATTCGAACATTCCTTTTTTTTTAATTCAATATGAAAATCAATTGTAATTTTTTTAAATTAAAATTTTAATTCAATAATGAAATTTTCCAATTTTTTTTTTTTCTAAAAGCTGTGGGATTCAAAAAATTCATAAGTAATTTCCAGATAGACACATTTAACTTCCAAATCGATATGTATGACTTTCGCATCAGAAGATGTCTATTGCATGTAAACACAGCGACATCGTCAAGATCAATAACTTAAGTAAACGATCAAAAAATAAAAGCTATTGTCAGAAGCTTCAATCTTGCCTTTTGCAAACTTAAAGCCTTCCGCTTTTTTCAACGTCTCACAATGTACTTGCGCGTATTATAAATGTATTTTAATTACTTTTCTTTAAGAATGAACTTCCTTTTTCTGTTTCATCTTATACTCATTTTTGGACTTTCTCATGCAGAAGATAATTTTGTGCTAAACTTTTTTCGTGAAAAAAATGTTCACCAGGTTATAAGTTTTCCATGCAACATAAGTGATGAACGTGAGTAAAGTAACGTTGAAAATTTGGCGATAGACCTGTTTGTTTCAAGTTGAATCATAATATAAATTAAATATTTTGATAAATGTGTGCCTTCCATCTAGAAACTGTACAGTCAACAAAAACCTCGAGTGCAAAAGATATATTTATCTCAATTCATGAACAGACATTATTTGGTTTTCAATTGGAATCATCGTTACGAAATAGATACTGGAAATTGGGTGTACATGTCGATGTTCATTGCGAGAATACAGATTATGCACAAAGTTTGTTCTCAAAGGTTTGAAAAAGAGTCTTTTTTACTTACTATACACACAATACATAACTCTCGATAATATTGAAATTAAGTGATTTTTTAGAGTGCGGAACTCGAAATGTACAAAAGCATATTCAAATGGCTGATTATCGCCACCGATGTGGGAGAAGCTTCGAAACTTTTGAACGATTCATCGTGCAGCATTTTTACAGATATTACTATAGCTGTGGCAACAACAAACGACGATTATATTTTGTACGAAGTTTATAACAAGGCTCCGTACAGAGGTCAACCAATAACCATTAATCGATATGGCACTTGGATGGACTGTCGTCGAAGAAAATTATGTAAAGCAATCAATTTAGAGATTCAACGCGGGAACTTTGAAAAAATGGAAATGAGACTTGCTGGATTTGTGAGTGATATTATTATTGTATTGATTGAATATAATGACATTTTTTTATTACGAAGATACGACCGCAGAGTATATTTTTATTACAGTACACTCTCGTTTATTGCAACTCTCACTTAATGCATGAAAATTATATGTTTATGTGCAATATCACTAGCCAATTAATATATATTTTCTATAACTATAAATATTATATGATAAACATGTAACTGACAAAGTTATTGTGAAGGTAAAATCTTGATATTTAGTTTTGCACTAATGTACATCTGTCATCTACGAATAAAAAAAATTGTGTTTTTTTTACGTAACGAAATATAACGGTGATCAGTCATAGGTGCGACAATAAACGAGAGTTTACTGTATATGTATGAAAATCGTAAAATATCCCGAATTCAAATGAAAAATGTGAATCTCAGGTTAACGCCCGTCCAAAAAACAAGACTTTACATTCTTATTTAACATATAAAAATGTCTATGAGATTGATATTCCAGCAAAGTTGACATACAGTCTCGCATTTCATCTATCAAATTTGTACAATTTTACGTGAGTATTTAAGAAATTTGATGTAACTGGGTGTCAAAAGAGATTTTTGAATAAAAGTATGGGTAGTTTGAAAATTGTTTGCATTCTTTGTGCTAAACAAAATAACAGAACGTAGGGAACTTATTCGAAGCAAATAGTTCATATATAAAAAATATTTGTAGAGTAATATATGGTTGAGTTTTAATAAATTTGTAATAAAAATCTGCTTTTTTGTCAACTTTAGTGTGAAAATGGAGGAAATCGTGACATGGAATATCGAAAAAGATCCTGAAAGTCCAATACTAACGGTGATAGCTTTTTTTCATTTTACTCAGGCACGTAGGCATAAGGGGGTTCTGGGGGTTCAAAATTCTGAAATTCTGATTAAGTCAATTATTATTTACTGTTATAATAAAAAAAAGTTAGGTCAATAGTAATAGGAATACAGAAGAATCCGGATCCTGAAGAAGGCTCGGGGCGATTAAAAAAGCATTCTTCAGCGTCCAATGTTTGTCGAGTCGTTCACGCGTATTATTAAAAGCTCACTCTCGTGCCTCTTTTCAGTGTCATATTCGAAACGGCACTGAATTACCCGCTTTTTCGTCGCAGGACAATTTCCGCTTGTCATGGCACCCGACGTCTAATCCCAAATTATGTATCCAAGGTTGATAAGATTCTTCGAGATCAGATTCTTCGACATCCGTATTTTACTGTACTATTTACGAACAAATGCGTGAAAACGCTAGTAATACATATTTTTGAAAAAAGCGTAAATAATGAAAACGTAAAATTACGTAGAAAATAATAACTTTTAAAAAGTTTTACAACCCCGTGAATAATCGGAAAATTTGAAATCTAAAAAAATGCTAAAAATTTCAAAAACTATGAATCTTAGTTCATCAGTTCTAGAAATCTATATAAAATCCAAATAAAAGTATTAAAAAATCTTTCGAATCATGTAAGCTCTGAAAAATACTGGAAGTTCCTTAATTCTATGAAAAACAGTTTTTTTAAAAATGTCGACAAATGCCTCTACGATTTATTATTTTAGAATCCTAGAGCATCAAATTCTAAATATACTATTACTCTGTAAAAATTATAAAGAATGCGACAAAATCTTTTGAATATTTCTAAAATGCGAGATAACAAGAACCCAAAAAAGCGTCAAAAATTTGTATAAATGTGATATTCTCATTAATTTATGGAATTATTGAGAATAGATCAAAATCTGCATTTTAGAGCATCAAGTTTTTTTGAATCATTGTAGCAATCTACAGATATATAAGAAAACCTAAACTACTGAGATATCTTCAAGAGTTTTGTAGATTATACTAGAATTCAGAAAAATGCGAATAATAGGTATTACTAAAAACCTTCTAACACATAAAAACTATGCAGATATAATTTTCCTAAAAACTTTCAAAACTTCTGATCCTAGAGGATATAATTCTAGAAATTAATACAGAAAACAATAAATATTCATCGAAATCAATTTCTAAAACTTACACAATTTAACATACTTTCAATTATACAAATACAAATAAAATGAACTACAAGTATTGAAAATCTATATAAGATACTGTTTTATGATAAATCAATTGAAATATTCAAAATCGTTTGAAGTTTCGATACTATAACATCAATTTTTAAAAATCTGTTGAGTGGACCATAGAAATACTAGAAACCAATAAAAAATACCAGAAACTACTACCATATTCGATAAATAACATGCTATACGGAAATTCTGTAAATATTCTACCTATTACTTACATAACTATAATTCTATAAATATATTATTAATATGTCATATTATTATAAAATTCTTGAAACTCATGAAATACTTTCAATCCACGTGGTTATAATTACCTCAAAAATGTATCATGATATTCAAATTTTTCAGGAATTTGAATACTAGGGCATCGAGTTCTAGAAAGCTCTTTAGAAACCTATATTAATATTAGAAAATCCTTGAAATTGTATAAATATCAAAAGTATTCGTAAACAAAATTTAAACCTCAGTGACTCATTGAAAATCGCAAAAATCGAATTTCATCATTTACGAACATGAAAAATGTGCGACTCTGGACTCCAAAAGTTGTATAACTTTTAAATTCTGAATTGTAAAAAGTTTTAAAATAGCTTTCTTCTAGCAACATTGTCAAATTAAAAAAATGATGAAATCTCGGACGAAATATATTTTTCAGAAAAAGCCCTCCTGAAAACTTTTTCTGCCTACGCCCCTGATTTTCCTTATAAAATGCACTGTTTTCAAGAATCAGCACAAACAATTTCCTATTTAAAAATCAATATAATATGATAACATCAAATAAACACATTGTTCTGTACCGTCTTAATGAAGGAGCTCATACTAGTACAGTAGAGCGTCTTAGAACTGGAACGCTCGGGACATTTAAACGAACATTCAGGGTACATTACGTTCCTCCGGCGACTCAGCGGTGGCTCAGCGAGTAGAATTATTTTAATGATGTGACACAATACCCTACAATATATGACAAGCACCAGATTTTTGGAACGACAATGACTTAATGGCTGAATCGTGACTTGAAATTTACGGTGAGCTCTCGAAATGTCGAGAACTTAGTCAAGCATATCTAAATTTTTTTCGGGCCTATTATGATTTATGTTCCTCCGAATCCCGGTACTAAGACGCTCTACTGTATATTATATTTTCGTACCCTTGAGTAAATGACAATTAATTACTTTTTTTCCCGAAGGGTTTATATAAAGAAGATATAGACTTGAGTGGTAGTACACACCTTCTGTTCAAAGAGAGACTGAACATCACCGATTACCTTTATCCAATTCTGCCGTCAAGGTATTAAGTTAAACCTAAAAATATCAAGCATATCACGACTGCTTTCCAAAAACCATATTTCTATTTCTTTGGTTTCAGAACAATTTTCGTACTGTTAACAGAATCATCTAACAGTATCCAAATGGACGCTTTTATAAAGCCTTTATCTAGTGGATGTTGGCTCTTCATTTTCATTCTTCTTGTAATATCTCTTTTCGTATTAGCAATTCTCATGAAACACGAAAGTAGCAAAGACTACTTCCAAAGATACTCTACAGCGTTCGTTCTTGTTTTTGGATCTTTGTGCCAACAAGGTATAAAACAATATTCAACAATACTTGTTCAAATAAAACAATTATTTCTTGGTATCTTGACTGATTTTATAATTTTCAGGGTCGGATTTACTTTTCAATACTACAGCTGGTCGAATGGCTTTTCTTAGTATAATGATCTTCAGTTACCTAACATATAATTACTATTCAGCAATAATAGTTTCCACAAAACTCAACGAGCCTATAGAAAAAATGGATGATTCTTTGGCTGTTTTGGCTCAAAGTGGATTCGAATGTCGGGCAGCATTCCAAGTTTTATTTGCTTACATCATCCAGGTACAATGTTTTGAATTCTTTGTCCGATAGGAAATTTGAAAAATTCGAATTCCGACTTTTTTATTAGCAAACAGACCCAGAAACAACAGCTTTTCGGAACGACTATTGGCTGAAAATACCGCCGGAAAAAAGATTCGTCCCATTTGATAGAGGGATGAAAAAAGCGATGACAGGACGTTACGCTTACCATACTAGTCCTGACGCTGCGTATCCTTACATTGAACGTTACTTCAGCAATTATCAGATTTGCTCATTGTCAGAAATTCATTTAATGCGTCCAACAAATGTTTGGCTTAATACAAAACGCAATAGCCCGTTTACAGAAATGATGAGAATTGGGTGAGCAGTTTATTTGTTTATGTCTAATTTTTGCCTAATTTTTAGTAACAATGAATGTGAAAAATTGCAGTTTAATAAAAATTGCTGAAAGAGGACTTCTGAAAAGACAACTTACAAAATGGACTGCAAGAAAACCAGAATGTCGGAAAGATGTTTTAAATGTGAACGAAGTAAACATTTATGATGTTTCATCGTGTTTGATCATTTTACTGAGTGGCTATATTCTGTCCCTCGTTATTTACGCAATTGAAAAAGTTTCAAATAATGCTTCGACGTGTCTGTAAGACATTTATTTGGAAATATTCAAAAAGAGTTCTATAGTCAATACAATTTTTCTATTTACAGGTTACCTATTGAACATGTTTCATGGAAAAAAAAATTACGAAGGAAATAGATATGTTTGCAATCACATTAGTTGTATATCAAAATTTTACTGTATTATAGGTTTAATAAAAAATATTTTAATTTTTTGAACTCACATCGTACTTATTATTGAAACTTTTTTTTAAGAAAAGAAGTACAAAGGAAATGAAATAAGTTGAAAATGCACTTGAGTTTATTTTTTATTTCAAGCTACAATGCACTTTATGAATAACAAACGATTCGCATTAAAAGATTCAAAAATGCAAGACACATAAAAGAAACTTATCAAGAATTGGAAAATCTATATTGAACTTGAACAAAAAATGAATAATTCTTCTTTCGATTCCACTGTAAGGGACAAGGAATAGGTACTTCAGAAACGCTCGTTAACAATGAATAATTAAACACTGTTTTAATAACACTTGACGTCATTCAGCCCAAGAATGTAAGCTTCGTACAATGTTGCATCTGTTACTGACAAGTATGGATTATCGTCTCTTTGCTGTAACTTTTATTTATTTATTTCTAAATGCAAAAATGTTTCATACATTTTCGAGTAACTTTATGCTCGAATTCTTCCAAGAAAAGAAAGTTCATCACATTATTAGTTTTCCTTGCACCATAACAGATATAAGTGAGTACCTTTCTGCTGATTTTGTAGTAGTAATCTTAAAAAATATATTATGAACTGCTATTTTGAAGAAATATGAAAAAAATACTATTTATAAATAGTATATTATAGTATAGTATTGTGACGACCCAAGTTTCGAGGTTGATGAATTTTGAATTTGATAATTTGTATCGAAAATGTTGGGCCGTAGTAGCGTGGCCAATATTCCAATTTTCAAGTTAATTTATTTTTATTTGAAAATAAAAAATCACCACTTTTCCCGAAATTCAATTTTATTTAAATTCTTTCAAACTTTATAATTTTCCGTATTTTATAACGCGCGCGAACACCGCAACACGAAAAACCAAATAGACCAATTTCGACTGACAGAAGTAGACCATCCGAGGTCCAAAATTTGACTTACTCAACCGATCGCGGTACAAAAATTGATTGACACATACTGCGCACTCAAACAGGTTTGTTTATAAGAGAAGCCAAAACGCAATAAAAAAAGAGCAATAGAGCAATAAAGGGCCCTAGGAGCCCTCTAATATATTATATTAAATATACATATTTTTTATGTATAGGGCCCCCCCTACTCCCCAATTAATTTTTTCATGTTTACTTTTCACTCTAAAGCAACGTTAGGTGAGGTTCGGTTAGTTTTTAAAAACAAGAGGCTCTTTTAGGCCCCTCCACCTTAAGTTTTGTATGTTTCTATATTTTTTCTTATATACTTTTCATTCAAAAGCAGCATCAGATGAGGTAAGGTTAGGTTTTTGTAAAAAAAAGTTAGGGCTCCCAACCCCAACTTTTTCATGATCCAATGAATGTTAAATGAATGTTATTATATACTATACATATAGTAACAATGACTGCAGCCAACATTCTCACAATGTAAAAGGTATGTACACAGCAAACGAGAAAATATTGGATGATCAAATCCTCAATTCAAACTTGATGACTTTGAATACTTTCCATAAAATATTAAAGTGCCGACATGAAAAGTATTTAAAGTTATCGAGTTTGAATTGAGGATTTGATCATCCAATATTTTCTCGTATGCTGTGTACCAGTGGCGGATCCAGGATTTTTAAAAGGGAGGGGTCTAAAATTTTTTGAAGGGGGGGGGGGCTTCATTTTTTGCCATAAAAGAAAATTGTTAATAAGCACATATAAGTCTTGTATGTAGAAATATTTCTTAAAATTTGCTTTGACTAAACCCACATGAATATGAAGACTTATATCCTGGAACATGCCCGAGTCAAAATCCAGAACGATTTTCGAAATTCATGCAGAATTTTCCAACTGTTTAATACGGATTTAAGGCGTTTGAACGAGTATGAAAAAGCGATGGTTGGTCAAATTGAATTATGAGCGTATCTGAACAAAAATAGTACATTACGTACCAGGGGACGAAACCGAGTGATTGCAGACAAGGGCGGTTTTGGCTGCACGAGGGCGCGTAGCGCCCGATCGCTACTAACGAGGTCCGTCCCCTGGTGCGTACCGTATTTTACTCAATGAGAGCATGGAATTTCGGCAGCTTGAGTAGCGTATAGACCTGCGAAAGTGCCCACAAGCCCACGAACAGCTGGGAGCACGAAAGTAAATAACACAAGGGTAAATCTACTTGTTTACTTTCGTGACTGTCAGTTGTTTGTGGGCTGCATGTGGGCACTTTCGTGATGGTCTATAGGTTACGAAAGCCGCCATTTTCTATGCTCGCGTCGAGTAAAAGTGTATTGTATAGTCTTTGCGGCACTTCTCGGGAAAAAAAACTTGCATGATACATGCATGCAGCATGCATGTAACATGCAATTTTAAAATGCCAGAACCATGCATGTTTCTTGTAAGATAACCATACATGGTTCATGCAAGCAGCATACATGTATCGTGCAATCTTGCATGGTACATGCATGCTGTTTGCATGCCGCATGCATGTCGAAAAAGTGATTTTTTTCTGCTTGCATGCATGCACCATGCAAGTTTTGCATACATGTCGCATGCATGCACCATGAAATTTTAGCATACATGTCGCATGCAAGCAGCATGAATGTCGATATAAGAGATTATTTTTATTTTTATTTTGCATTGTATTTTTTTTGCATTGCATTTATTTTTCATAAACTTTTTTTTCGGAATTAAAAACTGCATGATAAATTTTTATAAATAAATCAAACGGAAATTTTTCAAGAAAGTTTGCAAGTGATTGCATTACCACGCCTTTGCAGCGCCGGTAATGACATATCTACTGGAGACATGGGCCTAATAAATATGATATTTATAAAACTTCTCTTCGAATTGCACTTGGTTTAAGCATTCTACGCAAAACTTGAAATATAAGTAAAAAAATCCAGCAGCCATCTGGTGAGTGCGCTCTCCCAAACACTCACCAGATGGCTGCTGGTTTTTTTTCTCATTTTCAAGTTTTGTGTAGAATGCTTAAAGCAAGTGCAAGTCTAAAGGAAAATTAATATTATATTTCTTGAGCCCATGTCTCCAGCAGATTGAGCAAATATATCATTACTCGCGCTACAAAGGCGCGGTAATGCAATCACTTGCATACTTTCTTGAAAAATTTCCATTTTATTAATTTATGAAAATTTATCATGCAGTTTTGAATTTAAAAAAAAGGTAATGCAAAAATGCCAAATAAATTCAATGCAAAAAAAATACGATGCAAAATAAAATAAAGATAATCACTTATTTCGACATGCATGCTACTTTCATGCGACATGTATGCTAAAATGCATGGGACATGTATTCAAAACTTGCATGCTGCATGCATGCAAGCAGAAAAAATCGCAGTTTTCCACAAGCATGCGGCATACAAGCAGCATCCATGATTATCTTACAAGAAACATGTGTGGTTCTGGCATTAAAAAATTTGCATGTTACATGCATGTCATTGCATGCATGCAGCATGCATGTATCATGCAAGTTTTTTTTCCCGGGTCGCTGCGAGCTCGCAGCATTTTCATTTTTTCTTCCCCTTTTCGAACACGCCGCGAACTCGCCAGCGAGATGTATTAATAATTATCAACGACTGAAAGTACTTTGTGAGATCGTGGCGAGTACTCTGCGAGCTCGCTGACGAGCTCGCAGCGAGTTCGATTTTAACGCTCGCCGCGAGCACGCTGCGAGCTCACAGGTTCACTGGGATCCGCCAGATGTTCTTCCTTGGATATTTGGGAATCCAATATCTTGAACATGTACGAAAGATATACGGTCCGAGATATTCCCTAATCACACTAAAATCATCGAAATTTCTTCATTTCGATGTACTAAACAAATATCTAACGGATATATATCAGACATCGGCTCGCATACATTTTCACATATGTATGGCTTGTCAACAAATGTCAACAAAAAATTGGAAAAATAGAAAATCGAGGTCAGGCGTTCAATAATTTCATAATTTGGTAAGTATAAAAAAACAATGTCAATAAATATTATTGAGCAATAGTACATGCGATTGAAAATTTTCTTTTATCATACTTGCACAAAGATTGCTCTTTCTCGTGTGTAAAATTACTCCGCAAATAGTATATTGCATGTGTGTTTCCATTCCCGCACTCTTGTCTCATTCCTGCACTCTTTTTTCATTCCCGCACTCTTTTAAGTGCGGGAATAATATTTTTGCGGGAAAGAATATTTTTCATTTATTATTAATTAAAGATAAACAAGGAGGTTTGTTTATTTATTGTTTCCCAAACTTGAAATCGCCATCTTTGTGCAAGTGTGAAAAAAAGCACATTTCATAACAAGCGCGCAAAATAGGTCAGCCCATGAGGGTAAAGTTAGCAATACTCGTCTTCGTCTAGCACAGGGATGCACAACTCAGCAGCCCGCGAGTGGGCCTATGGGCTGCGGTGGGCTCCGCGCGGGCTCTGTTGGTAGAGAGGGGATGCGCGAGTCGAGAAATGGGAGGAAAGCCAGGTGTAAGCGAGAAACCTGTCTGTAGCCAAGATAATCTTTTCTTTCTTGCTATAAAGAGCGTGAAGAGCTTATTATATGTTCATTTTTGACCCACTCCCCAGGGCCCTCTTACTATGTCGCATTTCGTAAAAACCCTTGAATCAATTGAATGCAGAATAAATTTATCAGAAAACTATCACAAATCTTCAAATAATTCAATTACTATTGAAATTCTTTATTCATTAAAATATAGGTGAAATAGGAATGAAACTTTAATTTTTTTCAAATTGCGAAACATTTTTACAACTTGCTTTTTTCAGCTACGATTTTATTGAAACATGAGTATTTTTAATTACTTTCTCCATAAAAAATTTACATAACTAGTGTACAGCTCTTTGAATGGGTTAATATAATTGTAAACACCAAAATAGTTTAATTAACAAATTTATTTCTAGTATAACATTTACTCTTTGT
Source organism: Platygaster robiniae (assembly GCA_028476575.1). Classification (NCBI taxonomy): domain Eukaryota; kingdom Metazoa; phylum Arthropoda; class Insecta; order Hymenoptera; family Platygastridae; genus Platygaster; species Platygaster robiniae. The sequence goes on along the minus strand of CM052019.1, from coordinate 11,950,464 downwards.
AATTTTCCTAAGGATTTTGTCATTTCGACAAAAACTTATGACATTTGACAACGTTTGTTATTAACTAAGGCATCAATGTCCGGAGAAATGCTTTTTGCTGTTAAAACACGCAAAACTGCTTTCGTATTTTCATCAGAAAGATTCGCTCTTGATTTCGATTTGCTAAGTTTCATTTGGGAAAAAAATTGTTCACAATGGTATGTGCTACCAAAAATCGAAATGATTCTAGCTGCAAATATTTGCAAATTAGGGAACTTGAGAACGCTCAGTTTATTGTAAAAGTTCATAACATCACACTCGTCTTTGAACGCGTGTTTCAGACGAGTGTTTCTTTGCAAATCAATTATTTCCAATTGCAAATCTTCTGGAACATCTTCAATTTCAGCATTGAAAGGTGAAACAAACAAATCCAACGTTTTTTCTAATGACATGAGTTCGGCAAATCTTTTATTGAATTGATCTTGCAAATCATCAATTATTTCTGAATACTTTTTCACATCTAAGGAGCTTGAATCACTTAATGTTTTCAAGCAAGGGAAATGAACAAAGTTTTTTTTTTCAATTTGAGAGCGCCATAAAGTTAATTTTCTTTTGAATGCCTTAATTTCATCATTCATATTCCAGATAACGTTATTCGCACCCTGCAAAGCAATATTCAAAACATTTAAATGCTCAGAGATGTCTGTCAAAAACGCCAAATCTGCGATCCACTCAGGGTCCTTCAATTCAGGGCATGGTTTCCCTTTGAATTCCAAAAATTTACCAACTTCGTCCCTCAATTCAAAATATCCTTTGAGAGTTCCACCACGACTCAACCACCGAACTTCACAGTAGTAAGGAATGTCAGCATGTTCACTATTGAGCAATTTCAAAAATTCTTTGAAATGTCGGTGGTTCAGTCCATGAGCTCTGATGAAATTGACATTTTTCACTACAACGTCCATAACATTTTTCATAGAAATAGATTTGGCACACAAAGCTTCTTGATGTACGAGACAGTGGATCGCAATGAAGTCTTTTTTAACATTTTTTTCTTGTAAAAACTGTCGCAATCGTCCAATGAAGCCTAATTTCGAGCCTGTGATTGATTTCGCACCATCAGTAGCAATCGATTCCAGAATTTCCCATTTAAAGCCTATGGAATCAGTGCAATCAACGACAGAGTCGAAAATATCTTCACCTGTTGTCGTTCCTTTCATTTGAATAATATCTAACAGTTCTTCAGTAACATTTAAATCTTTGTCTACACCACGTATGAAAATTGCGAGTTCGGCAATATCACATACATCAAGACTCTCATCGAGAGCTAAAGAAGCAGAGACAAAAAATTTGATGCGCTCTTGCAGCTGAAGTCGAATACTCTCGAACATCTCTTGCACGCGTCTCGATATAGTCATTCTTGATAAACTTATGGACTCAAACTTTTGCACATCGTTTGGTGACAAAATCTGCACAGCAGTGATTATGCGTGATTTCACAAAATCACCGTCAGTAAAAGAATGATGCCCACAAACGATTTTCTGGGATATTTCATAACTTGCGCGAACAACATTGCCCGCAGAGCATTCTACTGTCTGAAAATATATGATATTTTCACCTTAAAATTTTGTTGCTGCATATTCTTAACTTTTTCTTTGGTGTTATTGATACAAAACTATAAAAAAATAAGAAAAAAAGAACATAATCAAGAAATAAAAATTAAATGACATTACTTTATATTGATAAATAAGCAAATAACTCGCAATATACGATATTTTATTCAGTTTGATAAAAACTCACGTCCAATTATCCGATTTTTAGAAAACTGTGAATGAAAATTTTTTTAAACGAATAATTATAAAAAATCGAATGAAAAGTTTTTTTTATTAGAAATAAAGAATACTTCGTTTTTTCAATCAAATTGTAACTACTGACCTTCTTATCAGTTGAGCATAACTCGGAAAAAAGATTCTTTCTTGAGTCATCGACGTAACTATCATATTTTTCAGCATGTAAGGTTTCGTAATGTCTTTTTACGTTGTAGGTTTTGCAAAGTACATGTTTCTTGCAAATAAGACACTGAGACTCTCCCCCATGCGATTGGCATTAATACAAGAGCTCCCACTCTTTATTAAACGATAGACTTTTACGTTTCAAAGAATTTGAATTGCTAGAAATATTGGTTTCCATTTTCATAAAGATATTAATGGCCACTTCAGGCCAAAAACTGCTCTGTCAGTCACAGTCAGTTTGAGAGTACATCGCTCTCTCCCCCCTGCCGTCAAGTCACTTGCAAACTCCCACTCTCCTCAGCTATCATGAGCCCGCGTGAGCCCGCGGCGGGCCCGTACGGGCCCAAAGCCCGTACGTGCTGAGTTGTGCATGCCTGGTCTAGCACACACTCGATGGAGGTTTGAACGCACTCGACTTCGCTCCACGCACTCGCTACGCTCGTGCGTTTGCCTCCGTCTCGCGTGTTTGCCTATGACTCGTATTCCGAACTTTACCTCCACGGAAAAAGCTATTTTGCGCACTTGTTGGGAAATATACTATTTTATGTTCGCACATAATTGTAACGGTACGTCTTTGCATTTTTATTATTTTTGCAACTTCAAAAATTTGAAAAATGTCGTGCGTTAACTTCGTACGCATAAAAAAAATTTGGGACTTGAGAAAGACAACTAAGTGAGGTAGACGTGAAATAAAATTAATTTAATTTTTGTACTGCGGACCCTCTTTTGTTCTAAAATGAATGCATGGAATAAATAAAAATATTCTGCCTAATCATCACCAATTATTTTTTAACCTAACCTCGAACCTGAAAGCCCATTCAATATAAAGTCTTATCTATCAAAAATATATTGCCAATGTGATAAAATACGACTTTCTCGGTAAATTAATCTTTTAATGTGTGTAAAAACATACAATGAAGGATTATTTGACTGGAAAGGTCATATTTTATTGCATCGAAAATCATTACATCAGTGGAGAAAAATAAAAATATGGATATATTAAAGATATACTACCGATATACTCAATATATCTGATGGATGTATGTTAGACAATTCTCTACGGTACAATCGCCACCGTTTTGTCCGGAAGCGTTACATTTGTATGTACGAAAAATATCCATCGGATATTTTGTTCGGTTATCCGCGTACAGATTTCGTACATCTTTCAGATATCTTTCAGACATTTTTTTTCGATCCAGCCGTCTCAATGTTCGTTTCTTTATTTGCCTGATTTCCCTAGATTTAACAAATGAAATTTAGGGAAATCAGGCAAATAAAAAAACGAATCAATTAAGGTGGTACTTGCATTTGGGCAATTTTCTATAGATTTTCCTGAAAATTTCAGAATTTGATCTTGATATTGTACATGATCTATAGTAACAATTCCATAATTGCTTACCGCACTTATTTTTGAGTAATAATTTTTCGAAATTAACATGTGTATATATGGGGAATCGAGCATTTCCGCTTACATTTCAAGAACTTTTATATAATTAATTCTGAAACAATTACTGAAAATCACTTTTATTATGAATATTAACCTTGCAAAAGTTCAACAAGGGTTACCAAACTATTTTTTAAGAAATTTACAAAAAACACCTATAACTGTCATTTTTGTACAGACCATAGGTACGCTTGGCAACGTCGCATTTTAAAAAACGCAATGATAATATTTATGACATATTTATATTATTTAAAAATTTGAAATAAATTCACAAAAACACTACGTGCATGAAATACATCTACAGCTGCGCATGCAAACATGTTTACATACCCTGTCAGGCAGAGGACAATACTCACGCAATAGACAATAGTCATAAAATAGTCAGATAGATGTCAGAATACATTCCTGGCATCTATCTGACTATTTTATGACTATTGTCTATTGCGTGAGTATCGTCCCCTGCCTGACAGGGTACATTTACATATTTACATACGCTGGGCGAGATATAAAAAAACAGTAGCGATGTTGCCAAATCTACGAATTCAAATTGCGGAGCTGAATGAAGTTGGCCACGCAAGACTCTGTGACTAATTCAATTTCTTTCAAGTGCAAAAACTACCTTAAGACTGCACTGGAAAAAAAAAGTATTTCAGACAACACTAAATTGTGCTGACCCAGCACGAATTAGTGCTGCCACTAAACTGAAAAAAGTGTTGATAAAAGGGATTCAAAGTTGTTGTGCCAACATTTTTAGATGTCGGTTGAACTCGGGCATCAGATTGACATAGGTTAAAGCATTAGTGGTGTTGGTTCAACCTCTCGTTGGATTTCGGTTGAACCGCTAGAGGCGCTCGCACAACTCCTCAGAGTCATCACTGTCAATGGTGCCAACCCAACTTTTCTGCAGTGCCCTCTGAAACACTTTTTTTTCCAGTGTGGGTGTATACCAGTGTACGTAGTTTGGAAACGTTTTTGCTCGCACACTACGAAAAGTAGCGTCTATGAGAGTTCATAGACACTAATTTTCAAAGTGTGCGAGCAAAAACGTTTCCAAACTACGTACCCTGGTGTATACAATGTGCAAAGTTGCGCGCGCATTTGAATTGGTGATGATTGGTGCGATTCGCACCAATCAGCGAGAACGAGTTTTGGAACGCACTTCCCGAGTTCAACTCGCGCAGGTTTTCATCAGCAGAAAATTCCTGCGCGAGTTGAACTCGGGAACGAGTTTTGGAACGCACCCCTGATATCGAATAGTGATTGACAGTGATCGATAGTAAACATCAACAATGAACACTGATAAACACTATTAAAACAATGAACAAGTTCGCGAAATCGTGAATTGTAGCGAATGAAAACGAATCTTAGCGAACCTTGCGAAAGTTGGTTGCGAACGCGAAATCGTGCGTGAACACAAGGTTGAAAACGGATTCGGGCGTATATATATGATATAGTCGCGCGCGTTAAAGTGAGTATTCGGGGCGTATTGATATCTCGTGAACGAAGCGAGATATCAACTTTTTTTTGTTTTATAAAGTTGTTTTTTTGGCTCATATAATCCAAATCCAGGAACCACAGAAACTGAAATCTTGCGAAAAATCGTTATGAAGCTACGGTAAACTTTCACCTACCTAGACCTTCACTTATCTAGACTCCCACCTATCTAGACCAGTGCTGCCAGATCAGAAAGAGCAAATTTACGTATAGAGGGAGAAAGTGGTGGGGGTAAGGGATCGAAAAATACGTATAAATATATTTATACGTATTTTATGGATACGTATACGTATCCATCTTTTATCTCTCTCGCACTCATTCATGTGTCGAAACTATGTGTTTGAAAAAAGGCGCGAAATAAATAGAGATTTGAATGAAAAAAATAACAACTTTAAATATTGTAAATGCAGATTTAATGTAATAATATTCGTATTTCCTACCAGTTGAGTAATCACACCAAAAATATCGTCGTTTGCTACATATTAGAATTTTGACAAACGCACTGTTTCGTAGTCCAAGGGAACGCTAGATTTAAACAAATATACCAGAATAAATATTAAAAATAATGAAGTATAGTGATATAATATGTATATAATATCATTATATTCAAATGTATCAGTAGACAAAACAATTTTAGTGAAACTTTATGGAAGTAATTTTCTCACAATAAATAAAAAATTTATAAATCATTATAACCTAGATAAAGTATTTATATTACATCAAAATATGTACATCTACATAGAAGTAAACTACAAAAATTAAAAATTAGTATAACATTAAGATAAATTTTCAAAAAATATCACAGTTTAAATAACCGAAAAGATATAAAACTTGATCGTTTAAAATAAAAGCCTGATTATAAAAAACTAACTAAAGTTCTTAGTAACAACGAAGAATGAAAAACAAATCATTATCTAAAAAGTGTAATAACAAGAATGTCGTGTTTAGTGTATATGTTAATGTCATTAATTAATTTCATAAAAATTTCTAGTCATCAGACGAAAAAATTTGATGGTAAGCCAGGATTGTCCCCATTTTTTAAATAATTGTTGAATGAGCAGCTTCATTCTGAAAAAAAAAAAAAAAAAAAAAAAAACACAATTCTTATTACTATTAAAACGTTTATTCAAAGTAGAAATAAAAAACTTTTTATTGCACATGATTCATTTGTACATTTTTTGGCCAACGAGTTTTGCCATATCTTTAAAATCGAACTCATGAACTTTTTTGTTTCTCAATAATGCGGATGAATGCAAAATACCTGTCAACGTTTCCATTTCAAGGGAGTTGCGCATTTTGATTTTATTGAGATTGATTCTGCTGAAGATCCTCTCACAATTTGCAAAGGAGTGCGGCAGAACGCGGACCCTTTGCACAATGTCCAGAATTTCAAGAAATACCGGAGTCCCGTCATGGAATTCGGCATCTTCGACTCTTTTCCAGAAGTATTCAAAACCCATGTCTTGCTCCATCTTTTCCGAGAACATCAACGTGAGCTTTTGAAACTCAGCATGGACGACCTCTAAATTTTTTCTGAAAAATTTCGCAACACCAGAGATGTTTCTCAAATTTTTCAAAACGGATGGTTGCATAAATACCAAATTTTTCAACATCTGAACACTAGCTTCTTAAAACGAGAATCTCATGTAAATTTCTCTGGCCACTTTGATCAAGAAAGATCGGCAGGTGTTGCGAAATTCATCAATTTTTTGGGTTGAAAAATTAGGGTTGTGGTGTAACCAAGTCTCAATGTCCGATTGCTCGACTAGTCCAAGATCCAAATCTCGCAGCACCAACCAGTTTTTATTGTTGTCACTTATCTGCTCGAAAAATGTCGTGTTTTCATCGTAGATGTCTTCCAAGTGAATTCTCCTGACGAAATCTATCTCCAAGTAGCAGCAGACAATCGACTTGATGAGGGTTTCCATTTTTTTATACAGTTCATATATTTTGGGTTTTTCAGCTTGGAATTCTTTATTTCTCGCACACACGAGAGAAAGAACGTGTTTCAAAAACTGCAAATGCCACTTTGTGAATATTTTTTTCAGGATGTTGAAAATGCGTTCGGCTTCGGCATTACCAGGCTGGGCTGCTTTTTTTTGAAGTAGTGGAATATAGGGTCATATTTTTGGAGGAAGGTCGAGACACCGGATTCCATCGACAACCATCGAATTTTGAAAATCCTCTGAATTTTTCGCTCTGGGGTGTCAAAAGCCTTTTGAAATTCTTTTAGCGCATTTTGTCTTTTGCCACTGTTTTTCACGTAGTTGTACACATCAGACAAGAGCTGCTGAACTTCTTGGAGAAATGGCTCCGATGCAACAGAAACAGCTCGAGCCAAAGAGTGGCAAATGCACTTCATCGTAAAGAGGCCCGGAATTTCTTTTCGCAGTAAGGCCGCTACGGAGTCGTGAGCACCGAACATAATGCTGGCTCCATCGCTGGAAAAACCAACCATGTTTTGTTGAAAAGGGATCTCATGTTTGTTGAAAAATTCGAAAATCAGAGCGAGAAGCGATTTGTGATCTCCTTCCATAACCTGCGAAAAATGTGATAATTGAATAACTGTTTTCATTCATTATTTTTAATTTTGTTTGAGGAAGAGAAAAAAACTAATGATTTTCAGCATTTAAAATTTGAAAAACTAATAAAACACGTTTTCAAAGTCTTAAGTCTTGAAAATAATTAAGATTTATTGAATCATTTATAAAACACCAAAAATAATAATTTCAGAAATATAGAATTTGGAACATAAAACTCTTCGGCATAAAAGATGAAATAGATTTAACATAAAATATTTTTTTAAGTAAAAAAGAAATAAGGAAAAGTTGAGAATACACAAAACGAAAAACACTGATAACTAAGTTGTAATACAAAAAATCCAGAATATGAATAAACAATAAATGTTACATATTATTTTTGAAAAAATGTTATTTATTGTAAACATATATTGTGACAAACTTTAAATTATTTAAAACACGAGGAGCAATATTAATTTTTTATAAGTTACCTCTAAAAGAGCCAAGAATTCGTCAGCGACCCAATCTTTCATGCAAACGCGCACACAAATAACCAAATGTTTTGTCGTGGAAATGTCCGTGGATTCATCGATAATCAATGAGAAATAGGATTCCCTGATCGATGACAGTAACTTCTCAAAGTTTGCCTTGCCCATCACATTGCGAATTAGCATCGTACATTTAGTACGATCGCATGTCAGTTGTGTCAAGGATGCCAGTTTGCACTGCAGGTTTTTAATGAGGTCCGTCAAGTCGTCTGTCGGCAAGTTTTTCTTCACAATAAACGCAGCAATTTTCAGAGCTACTTCATTGGCCTCCGAATTGGCATTTGTTGCATGAGAAATGAACTTTGATATAAGAGTTGTCTTTGTTCTTGTTTTCGCTGCAACTTTATGCCCTTCTAAGTTTGTATGTTTTTGCAAAGCTCCCCGCCCTCCTTGTGCGCAGGACAGTGGTTTTCCAACTGGGGTGCATCATTTGCATTGAAAAAAAGTAAACCTAAAAAAATATTTTTTTGTAACTTCCCTTATTAGAAGTTGGTAAATAATTAATTTTTTTCTTTATACCAGCTGTAGATTTCGTGCACCACGGAAAAGCTTCTTCCCAACATGGATTATATCGCTGCAGTCCTCTGAAAATTGCATTTTTAATATTTAATTTGCGAATATTATAAGTAATCTAAATATAAAGATAAACATTCACCTTTTCTTATCTTTTTGGTCAAATTTGGTTTTTCGTGATGATTTAACGTTTACCCCAGACCGATCAGCTTTTTGTCTCGATCTAGAATTTCAAAATACACAAATCAAATTAACGAAAAAACAAAAAATGTAAGGTTATGCCCAAGTTCAAACAAACAGAAAAATAATGAAACATGTTTGCACATACGTTTGAGAGTTTTCTGGAGGAACTGTTCCGGGATCCGACTCTAGATCTGAATCCGTGTTCTCATTCATTTTGAAACATCAAAAACAAACAACAATTACTATTTTTTTCGTTCGAAATTGGTTGATGACAGATGTTTTTGTTTACTAAATTCACTGTTTACGGCTTAAGACTTAAACACATTGAACACTTTATATACGTCCGGTAGACCGACATACATAAATGAGTACATAATATAGCACGTACTAGAGTGAAAAATCCTGAAGCATGTTTTCCACCATCATATTTCTTGGTACGAATGTGCAGGGAATTTTTATATGTCATTGCACGCCTTGAGAAAGAGATGAAAGACGTATAGTACACTAATACGTATGAAATTACGCATGACCCTCAAACTACGTATAAAATTACGTATTTCACTCAAAATACGTATAAAAATACGTATCACCGTCCGCAGGCCCGAAAAATACGTATATCTGGCAGCACTGATCTAGACCAGTGGCCACAGTTTGGAAAAAGTATACATTTCAACACTAACTCGCTGCACTTTGGTGTATAGAGGAGGAAAGCAATCATGCGCGCGCCGGTTTCTCTCTTGCACTCCCAGTTGTCTCACAGCATCTTGGAAGGCCCAAAAGCGCACGATGAATGCATATCTATATATATTAGAACTTTCCATTTCTAATACATTAGCCCAGTAATACATCAATTCGTTTCGGTGGTGCCGGCCGACTCAAGAGCGAAAATCGATCCTATTTCAATATTGAAAGATGCTTGGCGAGATTTTCCTATTTCACTTGGATCTTCAATATCTGCAGTTGTTTACATACGTTCAAATTTTCATCCATATATTACTCACATGATGTCCAAAAATTAATCAAATCGAAACGTTCCGAACTTACACATTTTATGATATAATATACGTAGTACATCTCATTTTTTGTTTCGAATACGTGATATTTATTTTAAAAATCTGCTGTTGTGTAACTTTTGAAAATTCCATGTACCATGCAAAAATTTTTTTTTTATTTTCGTAGATCGTTAAATTTTTCGCAGTGAATTTATTCAGTAAAAAAAAGATGGAGATCATAAAAAAATTAGATTGGGCATTCAAATTCAAAATTTGTTTATTCGTACTCACACAATATTGTAATTTACACAGGTAAATCCACTTTAAAAATTTTTCGTTATGATTAACTTATCAATAGTGATTATGGCCTCTGTGGAACTAACAGTAAAAATAAACATGGATTAATTATTAATATTGTTGTACACTCCTCGCCGTAAATGTGTAGTCACATTTACGTAAAATGATTATTTTAAATATAAATTATTACAATTTGAAGTTATCATCGCCATATTTTCACATTTTTGTATAAAAAACAATTTATATATTCGAATTAGCATTTAAATTCAAAGAATTGTTTGTTCGCACTTTCATTATCTAATAATAAGCTTGGGTAATTAACACAAGTAAATCGACGTTTGAGAATTTTTTGCTGACGATTGAGTTATTGATAGTGATATAATTTTATAGTCTATGAAACTAACAGCGAAAATAAAAATGCATTAAACACTAGTATCGCTGTACGCTCGTCGTAGTTATTGTTATGTCACATGTACGTGAATTTACTGTGACAAATATAAATTATAACAGTCTAACGTTATCATTGCCACGTATTCATATTTTCCTAGTTCTCAAAAAGAGACACTATGTATTCTCATGATTTTAATTATCACACATGAAAGGAAGAACACGCGAGTGTGTTCTTTGTGAAAATCAGTGATAATGTACTTCAAAAAAATTCAAAAAAATATGAGAAACTCGATAAAATAATGTCCGTTTTAGGAAATTTTTATATGTATCCGAAAAATTCGATCTTGTGAGATTCATTAATTTTTCAGCATTTTAATTTTAACTTGAAAAATTTTTACGATCCTCTGGGTTGGATTTTTTATACATTTTATATTTATCTTCGATGAGTAATTGTTAGAAAATGTTGTGACTTTTTTATTCGCAAAATTAGTAATTAGTTGATGTGACGTTGACAATCGAGAATCGAGAATAAATGTGTCAGTTTATGGTAGTTAGAGTTTAGGAAATAAAAAATTTGATGACTTCGCAAAAATAGCGCGTTATTAGATACTTAATCTGTTGCACGTTTTTCCAGGATATCATCCAGGTTTTTGATGCTTTTACAGTTTCAAATAGATTCTTTTTCGTTCTTAGGTCTAGTTTAGCATCAGCGAGATCTTCAAGTAAACAAAAGTTGAAAAATTTTTCACCTTAATCTAGATGAAATATTTTTTATCTATTGTTACTTTTCAAAACGATATGATTCTTAATGAGTGCTAAGTTCTTTCTATGGATATTTTCTTGATAAATCGTAAAAAATGTATAAAATTTTTAACCCCTTCTTTTTATGATCCACTGGCGCGTTGGGCCCAAGTGAATTAAGAAAATTAAAGGGAATATATGAACAACTAGTGAGTATAGACAGATATTCAGATATTTCTTGTTCTTCATAAAAATTTAAAGTATTAAACAATCTACCAACGTATTTGAATTAGGAAAAATCAGTATGAAGAGTTGTCCAGGTATAATTAACAAATGAAAATTTTTCAAATGCGCTATGGATTGGAGAGTTTGTATGAGAAAACAGAATGTTGAATTTGAAAGGCTGAAACGTAAAATGAAAAGTTATTGTAGATTGTAGTCGTTCAAAACATTTAGACTGTAGTAATTAGAACAACAGTGAATGGTGCAAATTTTAACGATAAGCGCTTGAAAAACGCGTTGTTTTCGAAAATCACAAATAAATAAATAAAATGCAATAGCTCAATCAATGTTTGAATAAATAATAAATGATTTAGAAAACTTAAGATCATAGAGGGTACGTAAGTATATGTAGGAATTTATATATTTATCAAAATGTTAGATTGCATTGGCAAGTGGCAGAACGTAGTGTAATGTTTTTGACGGGTAAAACCTCTCCCGGAATTGAGAGAAGATAGCCATATTTATGTTTTTTTGTATTTAGAAATTTTGGTTTATTCTTAGAGCCTGAATGTAAAAACTGTTTCAAACAACACGCTATAGGACTTTTTTTTAAAGAACGATATTTTACTGTTGGCATCAAAAAGCTTAAACTGATTGAATTTCTTTACTTTAACAGTTAAAGAAAAATTTCCAATACAATCGAACGCTTAGATTATAAGGTTTGAAAGGGAAAACGATCAGTCAAAAAATATATATAAATTTTAAATTTTAATTCTTCAACATGGAGGAAATAAAAAAATGATACCTAGAATGTATTGAAAATAATCATGTTTTCATATTTTCGAATTCAACTATAGTAATTTTGGCAAGGTAGAATGTCAATTGGAAAACATTTCAAGGTTTTTTTTTGGGGGGGGGGGGGGGTAAGGTTCATTGTTGTTGACTTTAAGATGTGTACTATTCCATAGAAGTATGGTAAATGGAAAACTTAAGGTACAATTATAAACGATGAATTAACACTCTTTCAAAAAAGAAAACATTAACGAATCAAAAGTGAAGAGATAAACCTATTAAATGTAAAAAAATTCACACTTAGAATTAAAAACTCGAGTGTATGTTAACTTCAAATTTTTGAGTAAAGGAATTAGTAAATGAACTTGACGTACCGTTGATCGATATTGAACAATATTCAGATAATTTATTTACTTCTATTATTTATTAACAATAAATTTCCTAAAACGAACATTATTTTATCTACTTTCTCATATTTTTTTGAATTTTTTGAAGTACATTATCACTGATTAGAACAAAGAACCGGTTAAGTATCGGTTAATCATGTTTGATTATTTATTGGCAAATTTAATCGTCAGAACTGTGAATTTCGCGTTTTAATTGTTAATTTATCTTTTTTTATAGCTGGAATATCCTAGAAACATTCAAAACGCAATAAGACTATGAAGACGATGCAGATAACTAATTGTAAATGAAAAATCATTTTGACACGCTCCACGTTGTAGGATGCATTAATTTTTAATATTTTTTCTCAAAAATTGTAAGTTATCCATAGATACGTGTACACTTGGGAAATCCCAGCCATGAAAAAAAATAAAAAGAACAATTAATAAAGGCAAAAGGTATAGTTCTGGCGATTATATTTGCCAATAAATAATCAAACATGATGAACCAATGCCATTCCTTGCAAAAATGTCGTGCAAAAGGCCCACTTTTTTCACTTAAAAAATTCACAACCCAACTTTAACCCAATTATAACCTTCGAAGGTTCAAGTTTGATTGCCAGGATATGTGACATTAATAACTTCAGATCATAATGATTCATTTGAAAGAGTTATTTCACGTAAATGTGAGTACACATTTACCGCGAGAAGTGTACAACAATATTAATAATTAATCCATGTTTATTTTTACTGTTAGTTCCACAGAGGCCATAATCACTATCGATAAGTTAATCATTAACGAAAAATTTTTAAAGTGGATTTACCTGTGTAAATTACAACATTGTGTGAGTACGAATAAACAATTTTTGAATTTGAATGCCCAATCTAATTTTTTTATGATCCCCATCTTTTTTTACTGAATAAATTCGCTGCGAAAAATTTAACGATCTACGAAAATCAAAAAAAAATTTTTGCATGGTACATGGAATTTTTGAAAGTTACACAACAGCAGATTTTTAAAATGAATATCACAAATTCGAAAAAAAATATTATGTTTCATGTAAATTATATCATAAAATATGTAAGCTTGAAACAAATCGATTTGAATAATGTTTAAAAATCATGTAAGTAATACATGGATAAAAATTTGAATAGAAGTAAAAAACAGAGGAAATTCAAGATCCAAGTAACCCTACCAGCACCCTAGGTTCCGGGGACGTTCGAAGGACGTCCCCGGGAATTTAGGACATCCTAAGGACACCCCGGGGATGTCCCTGGAACATTCGTGCTGTCCGAGAAGTCAGGCAAATTTTGCCGTGCATATTTCAATATTCAGATAGGATCAATTTTTGCTCTTGAGTCAGCCGACACCACCGAAACGAATTGATGAATTATTGGGCTGATGTATTAGAAATGGAAAGTTCTAATATATATAGATATACATTCATCGTGCGCTTTTGGGCCCTCCAAGATGCTGCGAGACAACTGGGAGTGCAAGAGAGAAACCGGCGCGCGCATGATTGCCTTCCTCCCTTATACACCAAAGTGCAGCGAGTTAGTGTTGAAATGTATAATTTTTACTTTTTTCAAACTGTGGCCACTGATCTAGACGGTATTCTTTCAGTTATCTAGAGTAAAAGGTTTCCCTTCAACTCTGTTCAGGATTCGATGTATTTCGGGTGTTCAAAACACACGAAATTTCGAGGAAGCGATCAACGCATTATTTCCTCCAATTTTCCCCTCTTTTTTTATTTTCGTCAGTTGTTGTCGGGTTTTTTCGTTTTCGAGTCAGTCTTTGTCCAAATGCGCCAAGCGACGAACGCGATTTCGTTTCGTGATCGAATAATCGCAGCGACTCGTTTAATTTTTTTTTTTTTTCTCAATTGTTTGACTTCAAGTTTATTTCTAAATAGTAAGTTAAGTGAGGATTTTGTGAAGAGTTAATAAATTTAATTTGAAACGCGAGAAACCGGGTGTGTGGACTTTTCATTTATTGCCAACTTAGACACTCGAAAGTTAGTGCTTGAATCAGGAGAATTATTCTCAAATAAACAGTCAGTTTAAGACACATTTTGGCGACCACGGCAGGACATTTTGGGATAAGTGAAAAGTGCCCAACGGATTCTATTTACTGAACTCAGAAATTTCGCCACAAAGACCTTTCCCCCGCACCCACGTTCGCGTGAAAACCTAAAGTGAAAAGGGTTCGTGAAGTACAAACTGGCGCCCGCCCCTCGCCGCGCCGGCGATCGCGAGGGAACTCAAAAGTGAAAGGTGTAGCGTCGCAGCTCCGGTGCTCCCCCCTCGCCGCGCCCGTGTTCACGTTGGGACTTGAAACCAAAAGTGCCGCGTCGATTCAGAGGCGCTCCCTTCTTGCCGCGTCGACGAACGCTTTGAAAAGTCAAAACCGACTTTTTTCGTTTTTTTTGGTTTTTTCGTTCGACTCCACGCCCAATAACATGTTTTCTCTGTTGGATATTTGCCACGCAGTCGGCTGTCCATTTCGCTCTCACATATGATCTAAGCCACGCAGTTGGTAATCACAAGAGCGTCAAATTTTAGTAACCATGGTCGGAAGGCGCAAGAAAAAAATTGATCCCTCGTTTGAGGACACTTACATTAACCAATCGGGGATTCACACCGACGATCCGAACATTCATGTCATAGATCAGCTGATCTCGGTGCAACGCCTAAATTTCCAGGCGCTCATTCGCCTCATTGATTTGACGACAAATCTGAACCCTGAACGTTGTACTGACAGCATTCTCACACAATGAGGAAATATGTTAACAAGCGCATGTGCTAAGTGCGCTGATCAACACGCTGCGATTGCCAAAATCGCCACCCCTTATCAAACACTAAATCTTCCATACTTTAAGAGCATGGAGTACGAAGACAAGGAGGAGATGTTTCTTACGGCGACAGATGACATCACGGAGTTTTTAGGGAATCCACGCAGATCTCAACACACGAGCTCACCGCACTCGCAACAACCACATCAAAGTCAGGTTTTTTGTGAACATGATTCCAGGTTACAAATCAAACGCATGGCTCCTCCTGCATTTTCAGGGAATTATGCTGATTGGAGTCCATTCAAAGACTCTTTTTCAGCACTTGTAATTAATAATCGTTCATTGAGTGACATTGAAAAGTTGCATTTTCTCAAGGATGCAGTAAGGGGAGATGCGTTTGATTTGATTCAAAATGAGAGACTGATGGATGGGAATTTTGAGGTCGCACGGGGCCTTCTCGAGACTCAGTACGAGAATTTACAGGCACTGATTAATACTCATATAAATGCAATATTTGGGCTGAGACCCATCACTCGTGAGTCTCGGGACGGCCTCGCAAAATTACGCTCAGAGATATGTAGGAATTTGGGCGCGTTAAAGAATCTTGGACGTCCCGTAGAGTCGTAGTGATGTTTTAGTGAATAGGGTAGTGCGGTTGTTGGATGGGAATACGCGACGGGACTGGGAGCTTTCATGCGCGCAATTTAATTCATACCCCACGTACGAGGAGTTAGATAAATTCTTGTGTTCTCGCGTTATCGCATTAAATTCACTTGGATTGACTTCTTCTTTTGTACCAGCGTTAAGTTCAGATGTTAAATCGAAACAGAATAATCAGGGTAAAGGGAGGGTTTCACAAGTAAGTTGGGATAGCGCCGGGGTACATGCTGTATCGGATAATGCGACATGTCCTTCGTGTTCCGCGAGGCACCACGTCTACTAATGTGCCCAATTTAAGGGTGTTGGTCCCAAGGCGCGGTATGAGTTGATTAAGAAATACGGGCTCTGTACGAATTGTTTGGGATCGTCACACCGTTCAACGGGTTGCCCAAGCAAGAGTAATTGTTCGGTTTGCGGCAAGCGACACGACACTCTGCTGTGCTTTTCCCCTTATCCTTCAACGCGGAATGGTACATCGAATAATGACCCACCTTTAGGGTCATCGGGTTTTCAGGTTGTAGATCAGGCATTAGTGCAATCTCATACGGCCATGGTAAAATCGTTCGCTTCTACCGAAGTCATTCTTCCCACAACACGAGTTTGGCTCTTGTCTCCTCAAAATAGGGCTCTTCGGGTTCGAGCTTTCATCGACCAAGGATCAACGAGGAGTTTTGTCTCCACGAAAGCCGTCAGAACACTTGGTATCAGACCGAAACGGATTTTTGCATTCATTTCAGGTATTGGAGGAGTTCCACTCGGGAAAATTGACCAGGCAGCGAACCTCAGAATTTCTCCGGATCTTTCTGATTCAGGGGGAGTAGATATGTTCGCTCTAATGGTTCCCACAATCACGGTTTACTCTCCGATGAAGGATTTCGATCAAAATCAGTGGAGTCATTTGCGGGACCTCACACTGTCAGATGACCCATCCAGCAATGAACCCTTTCATGTTCTAATAGGAAGCGATCTTTACGGTGCCTTGGTCTTAGGCGATTTTCGACGAAGTGCCCAAGATGCTCCAATCGCTTAGAATACCGCTTTTGGTTGGGTGATATCTGGACCTATGCGAGGTGAGGAGGAACGTTCGACAGTCACAGTACATCATTGTACAACGTTGCAGAGTATTGATGATTCATTGAAGAAGTTCTGTAAGATTGAGGACATTCCTGAACGTCCTATCTTATCAGTGGAGGATGAAATGTGTGAAATACATTTCAGACGGACTCATTCGCGAAATGAGCAGGGGCGTTATGTCGTTCGCTTACCTTTCAAAACTCCGCATTTCAGAATTGGAGCCTCTCGGTACGTTGCTGAAAAGGCTCTGGGGCGGATTGAGAGGCGTCTCTCGCGTGACCCTGGGAATTACGGAATGTATAGGGAATTTATGGATGAGTACGAGTCGCTTCATCACATGGAAAGGGTAGATCTGGCGGAGAATTCCCCAGACACGGTGTATCTACCTCACCATCCGGTCATCAGAGAGAAAAGTGTAACGACGAAGTTACGGGTCGTATTCAATGCTTCTAGTGCTACGGCAAACGGCACTTCTCTGAACGATCATTTGATGACTGGGCCTAAACTGCAGGTAGATTTGTCCAGTCTTCACACCAGTTGGCGAGTCTTTCGCTATGTCTATACCGCTGACATTACCAAGATGTTTAGACAGATCATAGTTGATGAGCGGGACAGGGACTTTCAGCGCATTCTATGGCGCGAATCTCTCGAACAACTCATTCAGGAGTTTCAGTTGCTCACTGTCACATATGGTACGCGATCAGCACCATTCTAGGTTCTTCGCGTTCCCGAGCAGTTGGCCAGAGACGAAGGTGCTTCCCATCCTGATGCTGAGCAGACTCTTTAAAATAATGTCTTCGTAGATGACTTTCTCTTTAGAGCCCATTCCCTTGATGCTGGCATTCTTTTACGTAAGAAGGTGGTCAATCTTCTCTCGAAGGGCCATTTTACACTGAGAAAATGGGCCAGTAATTCCGTGCATCTTCTTGAAGGCATTAAATCAGAGCATCAAGGTCACGCTTGGACTGCTCAATCGAGCGATATCGACAGCATCAAATTGCTTGGTATTGAATGGAACCCCCTTTCAGACGACTTTCGTTTTAAGATCAGCATTTCTCCTCCGGATATTATCAGTAAGAGGACCATTCTGTCTGTCATAGCGCGATGCTATGATCCTCTTGGGTGGATCGCGCCGATTATGATTGTTGGTAAGATTGGTCTGCAGAATCTTTGGACAGCTCACCTTGACTGGGATGACGAGCTTCCAGAGGATCAAGGGTATGTCTGGCGTGAGTACTTCACGTCTTTGAAGAAGCTATCGGAGTTTCGGCTACCTAGATGGATTGTTTATAGTCTCAGTTCGCAGTCAATGGAACTCTATGGGTTTTCCGATGCCTCGGAGTCAGCCTACGGCGCAGTCGTGTATGCCCGAGTGGTGACCTCTGAAGGTAGGATAGTCACACAACTCCTGACGAGCAAGACTAAAGTTGCTCCCATCAAACAGTTGTCGATTCCTAGGCTTGAATTGCAGGGGGCTTTACTTTTGTCTCGCCTCATGAAGACTATCATGTAGATTCCTGTCTTCAGGCTTCATATCAATGTTGGACCGACTCCAGCATTGTATTGTGTTGGTTACAGAAGGATGCGTTGAATTGGAAGGCATTCATTGCCAATCGTGTTTCCGAGATTCATACCACACTTTCAAACAGCCAATGGCGTCATGTTCCGACTGAAAGTAATCCAGCCGATCTGGCCTCTCGTGGGACACGCGTGACTGATCTTATGTCGTCCCGTCTCTGGTTTCATGGCCTCTCATGGCTAGAACAGGGGGCCGAGACTTGGCCGGTGTTTTGCCCTGCTATCGAACCTGCTATCAATATGGAGCAAAAGGCCCCAAGGATGATGGTCCATAGTGCAGTGGATACGGTATCCTTCATGGACACCCAATATTCGGACTGGTCTCGGCTGGTTCGGGTCACGGCTTGGATTTGACGCTTCATCGATATCTGCAGGAAACGACGCCCTTTTCAGATCACGCAGACGTCTTATCTGGATGCTCAAGAGCACCAGGCATCTCGGCTTTTATGGTACAGATACCTACAAGCCTTTCAGTTTCCTGAGGAGTTTCGAACCCTCGAACAGGGTCACTCGTTGGGATATAGGAGCAAATTGCGGGCTTTAGGTCCTTTTCTGGATGTGGACCGTGTCTTGAGAGTCGGAGGCCGGCTCTCCATGGCCTCTCTATAGGCAAAGCCACGACATCCGGTCATTCTTGACCGTCATTATTTGACTACGCTCATTGCACGGGGCATCCATGTGAAGTGCCTACATGGTGGAGTGTCTGTGACGTTGAGTACGCTTCGTGAGGACATATGGATTCTCAATGCCCGGACTTTGATTAAGGCAATCATTTCGAAATGCGTTGTATGCGCCAAGCTGCGGGAAAAGATGGCTTCACAACTTATGGCTGATCTTCCAAGAGAAAGGGTCACTCGGACATTGAGGCCATTCTTGGAGACTGGGCTTGATTACGCGGGACCACTCCAGGTCCGTATCATCGGCGGTAGGGGGCGACATGCTCATCCGTGTTACATTGCGATTTTTGTATGTTTTGCTGTAAAGGCAGTTCATCTTGAACTCGTGATGGATTATTCTACAGAGGCATTCACTGCAGCCTTTAAACGGTTTTGCTCTAGACGTGGATTACCCCAGCGTCTTCATAGCGATTGTGGCACCAATTTTAAAGGGGCACAACGCGAATTGCAATTGGCTCATCAAAAGGCTCTGCGTGATCCTCAATTCCAATCCTTGTTGGCAAGAGACGGGATTCAGTGGAAATTCAATCCGCCCGCAGTTCCCCATTTCGGAGGATTATGGGAGGCTGGAGTGAAGAGTGTGAAGCTCCACCTCAAAAGGGTACTTCTGAAAAAGACTCCTACCATCGAGGAAATGACGACACTCTTGTGCCAGATCGAGGTTGTGTTAAATTCACGTCCATTGGGACCATTGCATGATGATGTCGATGATTTGTCCCCCTTGACCCCGGGCCATTTTCTCATAGGTGGGCCCATGATTGCTGTTCCTCAACCCCCCTTGCTCAAAACCAAGGTCTCGGAGATTAATAGGTGGAAAATGATGCAGTAGAGTGTCCAACGTTTTTGGGCGCAATGGTTGAGAGACTATCTTCAATCTCTTCAACACAGATCAAAATGGCGATCTCTTCAGGGGCAAATTCGAGTTGGACAGCTGGTAATTTTGCGCTGTCCCAATTTACCACCCACAAAATGGCCACTTGCGCGAGTTATTCATGTATTTCCGGACTCAAAACAGGTCACCCGGGTAGTTCAGGTTAAAACTGCGACCTCGGAATATCTCCGTCCTATTACTGAATTGGCACTCTTACCCATTGATTCGGAATCATGCGAGGATGCGGACCCTGCATGATCTTGTAATTACTGTACATTGTATTTGTTCAATAGAATAGGACATAGATTTCCTCGGGAATTTTGAATTCCGGATGAATTAAGGCGGGCGATGTTGTTCGGGATTCGATGTATTTCGGGTGTTCAAAACACACGAAATTTCGAGGAAGCGATCAACGCGTTATTTCCTCCAATTTTCCCCTCTTTTTTTATTTTCGTCAGTTGTTGTCGGGTTTTTTCGTTTTCGAGTCAGTTTTTGTTCAAATGCGCCAAGCGACGGACGCGATTTCGTTTCGTGATCGAATAATCGCAGTGACTCGTTCAATTTTCATTTATTTCTCAATTGTTTAATTTCAAATTTATTTCTTAATAGTAAGTTAAGTGAGGCTTTTGTGAAGAGTTGATAAATTTAATTTGAAACGCGAGAAACTGGGTGTGTGGACTTTTCATTTATTCCCAACTTAGACGCTCGACAGTTAGTGCTCGAATCAGGAGAATTATTCTCAAATAAACAGGCAGTTTAAGAAACAAACTCCCACCACCAAAAATTACGCGACCTATGGGCAGAAGAGTTAAATGGCAGGAACTTTGAATGCGTGTGATTGTATTTTATTTTACGCTAGCATTTGTTTTTGCGTACTACCCAAGATCGCTGATTGGCCGAGATCATTCTCACGCGCGAGCTAATAAGAATCGGCTTTGAAAACCACGTGGAATTGTGGAATGGTCGGAGCCCCTCTCGACTCTAGATAGCTGAATGTTTACATTTTCAGCAGGTCTAGATAGGTGGAAGTTCACTGTATTAAGAAAATTGGATATATTCAATATGGGTACATTCGATATATGGCCACTGAACCAGAGGATGATGCGATGTATTATCCACCGGAAAGTGAAGAAGAGCCAGAAAGAGAATTAGAAGAATCCGAAGACTCCGGAACAACTCGGCAGTCTCGGCACCCGTCCTAGATGACTACGAATCTGAGAATTGTGACTAAACATGCCGGTAAGCAAATCGTTTTCCGTAAATATATTATTCGATATTGGTTTTTTAAAATTTTTGTTTCCTGTATTTCTATTCCATTTATTTATTTTCATCTGTTTGTATTTCTTTATGTTTTAATGATTTGAGATTATATTGTTTATTTCAATGATTGTTGTTCGTTAGTTTTCCTGTTTGTTTTATCATTATTATAAAAATTTTTATTTGTTGGATATCAAGTCTAAAAGTAAATACAATTGTCACTCTTCTTCTAACATATACAGGGTGTCTCAAAGTCACATATTAACAAAAACACCTTGGATTCTTTATTCCATTTCAATTCGAAAAGTCCTTTGCCACTTTTTATAAAACTCAAAATTTATAAAGTTATTTAAGTCTAAAATTTAAACAATGATTGCACTCTCTCGACAAGTCGGGGTGATTTTCCACTGGCCAAACTTTTACCAAATTTTCTTAATATTTCTCCGAGTCAAAAAGTCCTTTTCCATTTTTCAAAAAACTTAAAATCGAAAAAGATATTCGAGTCTAAAATCTAAGAAATCTGATTGGTTAAAACTTGTCACCCGAATATCTTTTTCGATTTTGAGTTTTGTGAAAAGTGGCAAACGACTTTTTGAGTCGGAAAAATATGAAGAAAATTGGGCAAAAGTTTGGTCCGTGAATTTTAACCTAACTTGTCGAGAGAGTGCATTTATTGTTTAAATTTTAGACTCAATTAACTTTTTAAATTTTAAGTTTTATAAAAAGTGGTAAGGACTTTTCAACTTGAAATTGAATAAGGGATCCAAGGTGTTTTTTTATATGTGACTTTGAGTCACCCTGTATATGTTTTGTTATTATAAAATTATTTACATTGTTACTGTTCTTCTTATTCCTTCATTATTACTTCTTTCTTTTCTTTTTTGATTGTGGTCCTCATTTTATCATTAATTCAATAATTACTTATTATGTGTTTTTAAAGAAAAAAAAACAACAATTTCTCTACTTCAAAGCTTAATTTTTGCTTCATATCCCTAGCAAAGGCTCAGGAACGCAAAAAGCACGGAACTCCGTGCTCATTCCGTTCCAACTCCGTGCCTTTTCCGTCCTTTGATAAATTCTCCTAAATTTCAAGCTGAAATGTCTTGTTTTTGATTACATGTAATAAATAAAGTCAATTTCTCCGTTATTACATAGTTGATAATTGTATTTTTACATGTTTTAATTAAAAAGTAAAAAATTAAATCCGTGACCGCATGATAACTGTCTAGCATCCAATTTATTTTCATCGGATTCAAATGACTTTTCATAAATGTGATTTACCTAGGTAAATCACATCTTTCCTCAAAAATTGACATTTTTCTAGTTGAATTACCAATTTTGCATTTCTTAATAGTTCTATAAGTTTATCGAATATTTATCCGTGTTCTTCCAAACCTTTCGCAAAAAATACAATGTCATCTAAATAAACCAAACACTCTATGTAAGTCATGTTAAAAAGAATATCATTCTATTAAAACATGCAGGACTTGTTTTCAAACCAAATGGTAATCTATTGAATTCAAATAATCCATTCGTCATCGCAAAAGCAGTCTTATGTTTTGTGTCTGGATATAAAGGTATTTGATAGAATCCTGAAGCGAAGTCAAAAGTACTAAAATACTTTGCGCCCCCCGAACAATCAAGCAAAGTCGCAATATTTTCCAATGGAAAATTATCACTCACTGTTTCAAGATTCAATTGTCTGGTATCAATTACGATTCTATATTTCTTTTCACCATTTGGGCCTGGTTTTTTGGGAACAATCCAAACAGGAGATGAATATGGACATTAAGATGGTTGAATTATACCATTTTCTAATATTTCATTAATTGTTTGTTGATTTCTTCTCTCTGAATTGGTGCAAATCGATATTGACATTTAGCTTTTACTGGTACCTCATCAATTGTCTCAGTTCTGTGGTAAACAACATCAATATGACCTAATTCTTCTCCTTCCAAATAAAATGTTGTCCTGATATTTTCTAACAAGATTTTCAGTATGAGACTTTTCTCCTGAGTTCAACTTCTTAAGAATAAATTTCTTCGCAATTTCTTTGTAACGATTTTCTGTGCACATTTCTGCTGAAACTCTATGAATTTTTGCATTTTTTTGTCTGGGAAATCTTTAAAATTTTGATTGCTAATTTCTTCGACTTTCTCAACTTCAAAGAGTTCAACAGTGGGTCTGTTCAAACGTAATGCTTCCTCACTTGCGTTAATTGCATAAAGATACGCTATACCATTTTCATTTTTGACCAATGCGTTCCCTATATATATGTCCGGACCTGCGTCCAATTTCGAAATAAATCCCTCTTGAATTTTGTCATTTGAAATACGAACATACAAAAGTTGGCGAGATCTTGGGGGCAACATAATCAAATCTTCATTGAAAAATATCTGCTCATTATTCAAAGTAACTGCTCTCTCTGTATAAGAAATTATTGCTCCACTATCTTCAAAAAATTTCGTACCAAGCATACCGTCACAGTGGATTAGAAAATTTTAATCAACAATTTGAAAATCTTGTTCTGATCCTTTGATTTTGAATTTCACTTGACCCAAAGTTTGAACTGTTTCACTCGTAATTCCACTGATATTGAATTTTATATTATTATCTATTTCAACGTTTTCTTCTAATTGTGAAATTTTGACACTATTAATTGAAGCTCCAGTGTCAACAAGAAAGTCCCACGATCATTTTGTAATTCTTCTGTTTTCAGGTCAATAGTTGGGGATTCCGTTGTACGAATGTCAACAGAATTTACTGTTTTTCTGGCAAAACCTGCCTGATGCGAGCATTCTTGTCGGTACTGTTGGTATTTTGATGCGGAGTCGTACCACTCATCCTCATCAGTTTTGAGTTTAAATCTTCTACGTTTTGATTATAAGGTTTTTGATTGTAAATGTCTCGTTCGTAAGAATTTTGTCTGTTAGAATTTTGATTGTAACGATTTTGATTGTAAGAGTTTTGATCGTGGTGGTTTTGGGGACTATATCGATTGTGATTTTGCTCTGGAAAATTATTAAAATTGTTTCTTGCATTTTGAAAACGTATTTCATTGAACATCGGTTTTAAATTTTGAAAGCGATCGAAATTTGAATTGTAATTTGAAAAACGGTTGAAATTTTCTCCTGAATTCTGAAATTGATTGTCATTGTATCTTGGAGGCTGATTTTGAAAACGATTGAAATTGTTTCTTGAATTTCTGAAATTAAAATCGTTGAAATTCCGTCCTGTATTTTGAAACTGACGATCACCGAAATCGCGGGGACAACGGTTTTCGAAATTTGGTCTTGAATTTTCATTTAAATTTTGATATTGGAACTGTTTATTTGCAGGGAAAAAATTCTGTTG
Source organism: Platygaster robiniae (assembly GCA_028476575.1). Lineage (NCBI taxonomy): Eukaryota > Metazoa > Arthropoda > Insecta > Hymenoptera > Platygastridae > Platygaster > Platygaster robiniae. Next base: position 11,925,692 of record CM052019.1, on the reverse strand, counting down.
AAAATTTCTGTTGTTCTGATTTTCGAATAATTCTCGGTTGGGAGGAAGTCCCCGTAATTTACAAGTACTTGAATCATGAGTTCCAACTCGAATGCAAAAATCACAATATTTTCTGTTCCAATCTTCAACGTGATACATTCGAGCTTCTGATTGACGAAAATCTACAAGTCTTCGAGTTTCATATGATCTTTTCTCAAATTTTCGCGCAAAAGCCATTGCCACCGCCAATGTCTCTGGATTGCAAGTTGCGACCCTGATTTCAATTTCAGGTTTCAACACAAGAACGACTTTCTTGATTCCTGTCTTTTCAAGTTCAATGTTTCCTCAAATTTTCGCAGTCTCACCAAGAATACTATTCTGAATTGCAACCCTACCATGTCTGAGTACCTGTGAAATTCGTGTGCCAAAGTTTTCTGTTTTTTCGCGACCTCTCTGATATTCATTTCCAATCTTACTTGTCCAATGACCAATGTCATTACCATCTTCATAAGCAACGTTCAAATCCTTAATCAATGATTTCAAGTTCTCATATTCATAGAGATATTTGCCAAATTGATCCTAAGCATTGCCCTTGAATCGAGACGCCAAAAGTGCAATGAACGCATTTTCATTTTCCGGTGCAATTAATTCAAAAACTCGCGAAATCAAATGACAAAACTCAAAAACTGGGATGTTATGTCCAGTAAAAATTGGAATTGACTCCTTAGCATCTTTTGGTTTCAGAAAATTTTTCCTTTGAACCTCATTCATTGTCAACTCCCTATCAGTTCTATCCCACTTTTCTCTCTCCTGACTCATTTTAATCTGTCATGAAATCACTTGCTTACTTTCTTTCAAAAAAACTCAACATCAATTTAAAAATTCCCAAGTTTTGTTTTTTCACTTACACGGTTGTCAATAAAATTATCACGGTGATCTTCATGATGAAACGAGAGAATCAAAAATTTCCTTGGAAAAGGCAGCCGGTTATGTCTGGAAGTCCTAGACTCCACGGGGTCCTCGAAGTTCACGAAGTCCACGGTTCGGAACCGCTGCCGCCAATGTGACGACCTAAGTTTTGAGGTTGATAAATTTGATGATTTTTATTCAAAACTTTGGGCCGTAGTAGCGTGGCCAATATCCCAATTTTCAAGTTAATTTATTTTTATTTTAAAATAAAAAATCACCACATTTCCTTATGTTCAATTTTATTTAAATTCTTTCGAACTTAATAATTTTCCGTATTTTATAACGCGCGCGAACACCACAACACGAAAAACCGAATAGACCAATTTCGACTGACAGAAATAGACCATCCGAGGTCCAAAATTTGACTTACTTAACCGATCGCGGTACAAAAATTGACTGACACACACTACGCACTCAACCAGACTTATTTATAAGAGAAGCCACAACGCAATAAAAAAAGAAATAATAATTTAAAGACCCGATGACGAAATTCAGAATCTACTGGATTTCGAATACAACTAGGCCTATTGCATGGCCAAAGCAACGCCGTAAAAACAGGCCCGCCTTGCATTTGTCGAACTAACTAGATTCTCTGAACAAAACTTCGCTCCTTAAATGGCTCAACGCACATAGAACGACTACAAATAGCAAATAAAAAACGATCGATTCAAGAACTTGTAGAACTCTTGAGCCAAGTTTGTTTCAGAGTTTTATTTCAAGTATTCATGTTACCGGGACGTAACAAGTATATTATATATTATAGTATAGTGTATTATAATATATTATTCAAAAAACTGATAAAAAAAAAATATTTTTCATAATGTAAGTATACTTTTTGGTTCTGTTTTTAGGAAATACTGACATTTTAAAGTACTCCAGTAATTCAGGAATTTTTATTAGTATCCATGATCAGAAATCACCATTACATATCCTATAGCGAATAGTGAGAAATAGATACTGGAAACTAGGTGTTTACATTAATGTAACTTGCGATAACGAGATTTTCGCTAAAGATTTATTTATGAAGGTAAAACAAACTGACAATATTTTCAGGGATTTGTATGAAATATTAAATCTGAAAATTTTCAAAATGAAGTCTGATTTTGGGGATAAAAAGCCAAGATCAGAAAATCAAAGCAAACTTTTTCATACTTTGAATGTATGATAAAATTAATAAAAATCAAGGTTCTGAAAAATTAAAATTCGCAAATGATCAGTGAAATTTTTTAAACCAAAACATTTATTAGACATCAATTTTTTCCATTTCAAGTTTATTGAACTTTGTTATAAAAAATACGTTTACTGGATTTCCATTAATTATTCAGGTATGATCGATAGAAATGAAGTTAATTTTTATTTTTCGTTCTACAACGTAACAACTTGTATGGATAAATTATTGAGATCTAAATAATGCAGTATTTGTACTCGAAAAATAAAAAAATTTCTATTTATGTCAAACATTATTAAATTTTTTAATTTTATTCATCATACTGAAAAGGAAAAAGATTGTTTGAATTGATTTGGGAACATATATTTTGCATGTATGATTTCATTTCCAAACTTTTTTCAGACGATTTAAAAAACCTCAGGTGCCCTAACTATTCCCACATTTGTGATACTTATAAGTTCTGAAAATAAATGGCTTCAAGATAAAATACAACAGCTTGAGCCTCGCATAATTTTCTAGACAGGTATTTTCTTTTCAAATTTATAATAATGTAAGCATTTTTTTAGGCAGCTGAACTCAAAGCATACAGTAATATCTTCAAATGGTTGATCATCGGATCTAATATCAATTCCACCTTAAAACTCCTAAATGATTCGTCATACAGTATTTTCACAGACCTGACCATTGCTGTTCCAAAAGAAAACAATTATACTCTATACGAAATTCACAATACTGCTCCACATCGAGGAAGATCCGTAACTGTGAAACAGTACTGTCTTTGGACAGAATGTCAACGTAAAAAAATGTGACTGAATAGAAGTTTTGTAACTGAATGAGGAAACTTGGGAAAATTGGATTTGAAAGTTGCTGGGCTTGTAAGTAAAGCTTCGTTTCCATGATAAAAAATCAACGTGAAAACTATGAACTTAATTGCAAAGTTTCAAAGTTTGCAATTAAGTTTAGAAAAATTTTGCCCATCTACAGAATCCTTATTATGAAGACCTGTATTTCAGTTCGGTATATTGAGTCTTTACTATTATTGTAAAGTTATTACTATTATTGTATACTATTGTCTTTAAATTTTTTTTTAAGTTCCAAAAAAATCAGAAAAAATTTGAGAAGAGTAAAGACGTCCTGAGTAAACCATCGAATTCAAATGCAACTCGGGAATAATTCGGTACCATGTTAGTAATAAACACCATAACGACGTGCCCATGCAGCTGTGTCTTATTTTTTGAGCGCGAATTTACTTTCTCTTAACTCCGAGCGTCCCGACTAAAGTATCTTAACTCTGTCGGCTCGAGCAACAGTAGCCTATGCCCTTGGCGCGCGTTTACTTTCTCTCAACTCTGAGCGTCTCGCACAAAGTATCTTAACTTGGTGACGTTGCGGAGCTATATCTTATTTTGGGTAACTGATTCCGAACCATCTTATTTTCCGAGACTCTTGAACAGAGTATTCTAACTCGGAACGCCTGGAACACACTATCTTATTTCCGGCACTCGAAAATATTTTATCTTAACTTGATTTTTCCAAAAAATGAAAAAATTATGTAATTCAATGCACTGAACTGTGAAGAAGTTCTCAGATAAATTTCAATTGAAAAAAATTGTTTTTGAACCCATTATTACGAAAAAACTAAGTAACGTTTGTCAGAATGCTACAAATTCTTTCTTCCCTTCTATCTTAACTCGGCGCGTTCGGTGAAAGTCAAGATTAGTGAAATAATTTATTAATCAAGTTGTTTGGCATGATTTTTTTTAGCATTGGCATTTAAAATTTTTTTTCAATGTGAACGATGTGAAATGACATGTTTGAATTTCAAAAATAATTTTTTGCAAAAAACACACTAAAAATGTTCTTTGAGCCCCTGTTTTTTGACATTGAAAACGCACTTAAAGGACCAATGTTTTCGTTCTCTCCCTTGGAATGTTCCTTAGTGCGTGTTTTTTCCTTTTTTCTTTTGTAAAATAAAAAAATTGAGTAAATTTTTTGTAAGAAAAAATGCCGTCTTTTGTATATTTTCAAAAATGAAAATATTCGGTGATCATAATCGAATCAGTTTTACATTAGCAAATTCATTAATTACCTTCACGAAAAAAACCTCTAACTTGACCGTGATTTTGAACGCCCAATTGAACGTCAATGTTAGAATTAAATAGGAAAATGAATCCACCGTTCGGACTCACGGTCAAAATGACCGTTTTTTTTTCTAGTTGAACGTTTTTTTTCTAAAGGTAAGTGAACTCTTTGCGGAGTGATTGTTGTCAAATACGCACTGTTAATCATGTAACATAAAAGTTTCTGGATTCATGCAGTAAAATAGCAAATCAATTTGTAGATTTTTAATTTACAAGAAGATTTGCAATTTTACCGGATAAATTTAAGAATGTTCGAGTTATGTGTCAATTTTACAATTTGTGAAATTTTAAATCTCTTGATTTTGAGATCTGATAAACATTGCGTAACTATCAAAATGTGTTTGTTTTGGTAGAAAGCAGATTCATATTTAGTGATATTTTTTTTAATTTTTTGCAGTAATGAACAAAAGTTTTCATTCGACTGATACAATAGCATTTATTATAATATAAAAATATTATTTTGGTCATTGTGACCTATTAATGTGCCAAACACAGGGGAATACAGAATCAGTGGAATTCGAATTTTCTTAATTAAATCTTATAAAAAATGTACAATCTTAAAATTCAAGGTGACAACGATTTTTGGAGAGTTAATCACATTATCATTTTTTGAAGATAAAAATGCAATATAAAATTCAGATTTTTCAATTAAATTTTTGAACGCGATTAGAAACAATAAAAATATCTAGAACATGAGTTTTAATAACTGAAATTGCAATGGAAGTTTTCGAACTTCTGAGGTCATTAATTAGTGATTATTTGGCGTTAACTAATGTTTTAGTGTATGTACAAATAAATATTGATTGACAATGATCATATAATGATCTTTTTTTTCAGATATATTAACAATTTTTCCAAGCAGTATGAAAAAAATTTTTATTCAATAAAATTTCGAAGAAATGTTTTTTAGTTCAGAACATTATTTTAACAATTTGCAATGCTTGTTTTGTAGTTGTTTCCTTTACTGTTAAAAATAACTGAATTTTTCACATTCTTTTGGTTGATAAATTACATAGTAATTTGAAATTTTTTATTAAATTCAAGGTAGATAAATAAAAATTACCAGTGGCTATGTAAATTTTTCTACCAAAGAAATTGAAGAAATCTTAAGATTTTTTACAGTGTTTATTACTAATTTTTTGTTCAATAATCAAGTCTATAAAAATAACTTTTGTATCAATTTTTTAAAAGCAATGATTTATGTCTGGAAAAGTAATGAAGTGATAAAGTCCCAAAATTGATGAGCGTGACCCTCCCCCTTTCTAATAGCGCATTGTGCACAAATTTTACCTCTTGCCCCGTTAAGCACTGTGATCTCTGTTCTAACTGTTCAGAAAGCAGAAGCCCGTTGTTTTGTTGTTGTAAGACCCCAAAATTTATCCGAAATTTTGAATCGAAATCACAGATTTTTTTTCTGTCTCCCGTGTTTTATTTTTAACCATCTTTGGCCTTATCTCGTCAGTTGAGTAGATGCCAATGAGACAGAGGCGCTATTATGACGAATTGGTTTTCCCCATCATAATGGGGAAATACGAGAATGAACCAATGAGAAGACGTGTATATGTCAGCCGAGAAAAGCACGTGATTTTCTTGGCCATCAGCAGTTTGGGGACTGTTTTATTCCATCTCGGAATATCATTTTTGGACAAAGTCACTCAGCTCTTCGCTAACTTTGATTCCGCACTACACGTTTTATTTATTTTATTGAATTTTTCTTTAACATCGGTTTCGGTGCATCAGTGGTGACGGTCGGCATGTACAATATTGAGTAGTCGACAAGTCAAATTTTTCATTGGATAATCCAGGAAAAGGTGATTATATAACAAAACATTTTCATGCATTTTGGATAATATGATATTATTGGGTCTAAAGCAACGTTCTCTGTTCAGAAAAGAACAATATGGATCCATACCAATTCTCTGATGATTCTGAATCTCCTGAAGGGTATTCTGCCAGTTATTCAGTTTATCACGAAGAAAACATTGAGGAAACGCAGGACGATGAAGGTAATTTTCATGATCATAATTATTTTTCAAATGTCTTCATTCTGAATTCTTCGACTCAAAAATACTGATCGATAATCTTTCATAAATTCAAATTTTTATTCGAAAATTTCTTAGTGTGATGTGATAATTCATGATTGTATTACGACTATGTCTTTCAAAAAATTTCCTTTTCTTTATAAGAGAATATGAAAAATGACTGATGGGATTTTTTTAAATCGCTTTCATAAAACTTACATGAAGAAAATTAGCTTGTTGAAATATGTGTCAAGATTTAAAAATTTTTTTTTGTTTTTGATTTTTAATATAACTCTTTCTATCAATTTCATATTCTGACCTAATTTTACAAGCAAATTTTTTTTTTTTCATGAATCAGACGCGGTGCTACGCCGTTGCTACGATGATTTTGTAGCACAGTCGTAACACGATCGTAGCATCAGCGTGGCACCGTCAATTTTGTTTGCTTAACGTCAAAATCAATGTTTATTTTTATTTTTAAATTTTGATCGTGTACGTAGTAGAATAATTATTGTTTGCAAATATATATTGTTCGGTTTTATTGTGCTTTTTTCCGGGTTCGAGTAATTCTTGGACTAAGTGAAACTCATGATCTTGGACTTAAAATATTCTCGACAATTTTTGAACATAGAAAAACTTTTTAAAATTTGGACTTGGAAAATTTTTAAAAATTTTGAATTCGAAAAATTTATGGATTTTGAAATTAGAATATTTTTTGAATTTTTAACTCATGAAAATTCTTTATTTCGAATTTGGTATATTTTTTTAAATGTGAACTCGTGGAAAAATTTTTTATGTCGAAAAAAGAACATTTTTAAAAATGTGGACTTATGAAGATGTTTCTTAATCTAATTTATCTTACGAATTAGTTTACCCTGACTGGATTTAAGATTTCATTTTATTTTCTCTAATTTAATTTAACATACATACCCATTTCAATGCAAGTACAATCAGAAAAATAAATTCTTAGAACAAGTTATTACTTATTAACAAGTTTTTACTTCGAACATCTTAATTTGTATTTTTATCTTTTAACATTACGGATAATTCACATTATTGCAGTTACTTTGACCGAACTCACACCTGTTTTCGTGGCCACAAACACTACACCAAGTCATCCTGGAACAAGCAAAGAACCTGAAACTGTAATTAGACAGGATATCGATCTTGACGGTGACAGGCAGGCAGTCCATGACGACAATTTGGCGAATGTAAAAGAAAAAATTGCTTCACGTAAGCGTAGTGTAAATACCTACAAGTGGTCAAGAAACATTGCGAAGAAAGCGAGACAGTCCGGAAAAGAGTATAATAATGAGAAGGGATCGCAAATCGAAGCACGTAAAATGGGGGAAGGCTGCGACAAGAAATGTAGGCGTAAGTGCGGAGAAAAAATACAGGAACATGAGAGATGCGAATTGTTTACACAGTTTTGGAAAATAGGGAGTCATAAAGAAAAGTGGGAATTTTTAGCGAGGCGCGTCGGAAATGTTGCCGTCAAATCACCTACGACATGTTGGAAGTCCAGACGCGCTGATACGAGATCTTATTCTTTTCGTATCAATGGCCAAGTAGTTCAAGTATGCAAGCCAATGTTTCTGAGTACTCTGGGAATTAATGATCAGTGGGTTAGAACTGCAATTCGAAAGCAAGGTGCGGGTAGTTCAGTAGGAGACGATCAGCGCGGCAAAAACAAAAAAAAGTGTTTGAATCCAGAGTTTGTAGAAAGTGTTAAAGAGCATATTAATTATTTTCCGAAAGTGCCATCACATTATTGCAGGAAAGAATCAAATCGCGAGTACTTGAATGAAACTTTGTCGGTGCCTAAGATGCATTCTCTGTACGAAATTTGGATGAAAGAACAATATCCCTCGAAGGAAAATGTAGCTAATTTACGCCAGTACCGCGACATTTTCAACACTTCGTTCAATTTGTCTTTTTTTCAACCGAAGAAAGATCAGTGCGATGTTTGTTTTACGTATAATAATGTTACAACACCAGAAGAAAAAGCGAGGTTGGAACCTGATTACAATGCTCATATTCAATTGAAAAATTTGGCTCGAGACATAAAAGACCAAAATAAAGAAGAATGTAAGCGAGATCCAACATCGTGCATAGCATGTTTTGATTTGCAAAAAGTTTTGCAATGCCCTCGTGCGGAATCTTCTGCCTTTTATTACAAGAGACATCTTGGTTTGTATAACTTCACTGTCTATGATTGTTGTGCGCATGAAGGGTATTGCTATATTTGTAACGAAACTATCGGTTCGAAAGGCAGCAATGAAATTGCCAGTTTCGTTCTAGACTTCATTGAGACAAAAGTATCAGCGGGGGTAGACAAGTTTTATTTTTATTCCGATAATTGCGCTGGCCAAAACCGAAACCGATTTGTATTCTCTATGTATGTGTTAGCTGCTTTCCGATTCAATGTACATATAACACACAGATTCTTGGAAGTTGGTCATACGCAAAACGAGGGGGATTCCATGCACGCTTTAATAGAAAGGAGAAGCAAAAATATAAAAATCTTTAGCCCGAAAGACTGGATTGTGATAATCCAAACTGCAAAAGCGGGTAAAAAACCGTACATTGTCAAGGAAGTAGAGCAGAAAAACATTTTTGATTTCAAAGATTTGACTCAAAATTTCAAGTGGGACAAAAATGTAGAAGGGGAAAAGTTTGCTATCACCAAAGTCCGGGAATTCAGTGTGTCTCCTAATGAAGAATATGAAATTTTGTATAAATGTTCATTCAAGGACGACGAGTACCGAAAACTCCGATTGAATCAGGGAAAAAAAAGGCACCCCTTCAATGTTTGTTCTTATGAATTAAAAAGGGCTTACGATGACATTTTACCCATTGATAAGGCGAAGAAAAAAGATTTGATGGACTTGTGTGACAAAGATGCAATTCCATCAACGCATCATTACTTTTATCGGTCCTTGCCTGTAAGAGAGGAATAATTGTAAGATCTTCGTTTTAGGCATTCATAGAATTCATTCGACTGTATCGTAGAAGTTATGAGGGTAAAAATATATGGATCATATTCAGTAAGTCATTAAGATTTAAATGTACTTTCCATAAGTTTGAATAAACGTGCACGATGTGAAAGTAACAATTATTGTTCTTGTTATTCAACATTCTCCTGTTTGTATATACTCCATGAATCTGCGCTAAAAAAACTTGATTTGAAAGTGATAAATTTTGTGGATTTCCAAAAAAACATGAAATTGTTTTGTTGAGACTCAGAAATTCCTCCTGCACAAAATTAGCGAAAACTGTTAAAAAATGTGAAAAGCAGTACTTTTTTTTCATCATTGTCATCATTTCAGTACAAAAGATTTGCTGAAACACTCCATGTTTGGAAGTATGGTTTCAATGTTAATTAGGATACAAGAGTTCGGCTTGCAAAAAAGACCAATTTTTATGAAAAATCGTTTCTCATTTCCCTTCCCCTTTTTGTAAGCGAAATGAAACTGCTTTTTGCGTGCGATTGGAAAATCGCGCGCGTTCCAAGCGATTGGAAAAAAATTCCTCAGAGTTCGTGTTTTACTCGAATCAACTTAATTATTCACTAAAATAAGCTTTGAACGTCTTAAAGCAACACTCTAAAAAATCGCTCAATACAAGTTGAAAAACCAGATTTCCTCGTATAGTGAAAATAAGAAGTAGAAAACTCTACCTTGATTGATAAAAATTGAATATTGAGCAATTGTTTTTACTATTTAATTTTTCATAAAGCGCATAAGTGATGCTAGAACGTAAATATGGTACAAAAAAATTTAATTGGCCTAAAAATGACCGAGATTTGAAAATTGAGGTTCTGAAACTTCACGATTTTTGGGTTACTTAAAAACCAGTTGTTATTTAATTACGAAAAAACGATCGGCCTTGAAAAAAAATTATATAGCAAAAAAAAATGTTCCTTTGCACAATATAAGACCATGCATTGTTTACTTGGCATGATCCCAAAAAATTTTCATATCCTGGATTCTGAAAGTAGACAATACTCATACGCGATTTCACGCGGTGAGCAGGTTGTTGGATCCGACTCATCAATAATAATTGATGTTGAATTAATTTTCGTTATATTTGTCACGAATGTATAATTCATATTCAGCATCCAAAAATAGTAAAATGCACACGACATTGAAAAAAATTGACAACTTTGCAGTAGTTTGTTTAAAAAATTTGTTTAAACAAATTAATTAACGAAAACTATTAAAAATTATTGTTTAAGAGCCCAAAAAACAATGAATATCACATACGTGTTGCAAAAATACAAAATTTTTCATAAATTCGTTTTCAAAACTTGGTTACAAAAAAATTATTTTTTAAAAATACCGTCAAATTTTCATTTAGCGACCCAAAATAATTTTTTATAATTTTGAGTGAAAAATACAATTTCATCGACAGAGATTTCTTAAAAACGTATATAATTTTTTGAAACAAAAATTGATATAATGTTTCAGTTTAACATTAATTACTTAATGAAGCTGGTTTTATAAAATTTTCGAAAGTCATGGCAACTTCTATAATTTTGCTTTGAAACAAAATAATGAAAATTTTTTTTATATTCTCATTTTAAGTTTTTTTTTAGGAATTTTCTATTTCAAGAAATATGAAAAAAACAGTGTCAAAGTAAAGTATACAAGTCGTACGTTTTAGCCATAATTTGTAATAACAAGTTTATATTGCGAATATTCCATTAAATTCTTCTTTAGCTACTCAAAAAAATAATATATGAAAACCGCATACATCTTGTCATGTCAGAACATAGTTCTGCAAAAATTTGTTTACACACATAGACTTTACAAAACAAGTGTCAAATAGCTAGTTAGCAAACTAAAAAAGTCTGCAAAACTTATACACATATAGGGAAAACATAAAATTGTATAACTATTTCTTCAACAAATTGTTGAGAAAACTCAACTCTGCAAAAAAAGTTATACCCGTATTGAGCAAGCAAAAGATCTCATGAATTGATATCCAACTTTTTAATGAAAAACGAAATTCCAATACTTCGCTTTAAGTGACAGGCTTTTATTTTTTAATGTTTTATATTGTTGTAGTATTATGATACAAAAATCAATGAAATATTCTTTAAGGTTTTTTCCCCATGGATCGCAAATAAGCAGTTTTTTCACAAATTGATAAAACATCAAGAAAATTAGTTTCAAAAAATGTTTAAACATAGAAATTTTGCAAAAATTATAATGGATTTGTGATCAGCGACCCCAAAAACCTATTATAGCACTTTCCTAAGCCATATTAAATAAGATTAAGATGTTAAACACAAGTACGAACTGCCCGAATCTTTGAAACGTGTTTTCTCAAAAACCTTTTTTTCAAGTTAAGATAAAATATTTTCGAGTGCCGGAAATAAGATAGTGTGTTCCAGGCGTTCCGAGTTAGAATACTCTGTTCAAGAGTCTCGGAAAATAAGATGGTTTGGAATCAGTTACCCAAAATAAGATATAGCTCCACAACGTCACCAAGTTAAGATACTTTTTGCGAGACACTCAGAGTTGAGAGAAAGTAAACGCGCGCCAAGGGCATAGGCTACTGTTGCTCGAGCCGACAGAGTTAAGATACTTTGGTCGGGACGCTCGGAGTTACGAGAAAGTAAATTCGCGCCCAAAAAATAAGACATATTTGCATGGGCACGTCGATAAGATAAAGTATTGAATTATTAATAAATACTATCTATAAGTGAATACGAAAAATCTATGTAGACTTAATATTTAAAAAAAAAATTTTTAAACAACTGAACACTGATAAAATTTTGAATGCCTGAGCATTAGATACAAGGAACTAACAGAAAAAAAGAGAAAAATACCAGAAATCCTTCTATTTAAATACTAGACAAACACGAAATAACTGAAGGGTGGTCAAAGTCGTATAACTGCCATTTCCAGTTTTTAACAGGAGAGCGGAAAAACGCTCGTATTTTTTTTTATTTAAAAAAGTTTTTGATACTCTCAGGAATGTTTTTCATTCTAAGGTAAAATACGTCACTAGTTCAAGTTTGAAACGATTCCGATTAAAATTAAGGAAAACACGACCACTTGAAATTTCGCCACATGTAAGTCGAGGGTGTCTAGCAGTTCGAAGTCAAATATCAACTATTAGCCTTACTAAATAAAAGTAAGAGAAACAAGCTTCGCGAAGGTTTTATTACGTTTCCGGCAATTCCATAACCGAAATATATTAATACATTTTCACTTTTTGTTTATTATTTTAATTATTTGTGAGTGTAAGCAGAAATTTCATGATTAAATTCGTTTTATATTTTTATTCGTATATTTTATTGTGAATAACATTGCTTCTTGTATCGAAATGTTTATCAATGGATGTAACAATATTATCAAATGCACGGTTTGACGGTTTTCCCACGAAGCATCAAAATGACGCACAGAGGACGCACTTTGACGCCCCTATGTCCAAGGTTTTTACGTCTACGGGATGTCCCGTTGGGACGTGCCCGCTATTTACCGGTAAGCTGTATGGGAGGTCGAATTTACTTAACTTTTGTGACCTCCCGGCGATGTAGCAGGCTTTAGCACATAGACCTCGCCGGTAGATCGCGGATACATCCTGCAAGCTGCATCCCATATACATAAAAATCTTGGACATGGGGGCGTCAAAGTGCGTTCTCTGTGCGTCATTTTGATGCTTTGTGGGATCTCACTGAGACGCAGCGGAGATAAAACTGGTTCGCTGGGTATTCAGAAACTATTCAACTATAAATTCTAGAGTATTAAACTCTAGAAATATATGTAGAAAGCAATTAAGATACTAGAAACTGCAGAAAATACTGGAAAATCCTATAAAAGTTGATTGGGTCTGAAAATTACAAAATAGTATACTACGTAACAGGTACGGATGCGCGAATTTGGCAAAACGAGGTAATTACGGACCCAGCCGAAGGCCAAGTTCGTAACCCGTTTTGCTTATAAGCACATCCGTACTTATTTACGTGAGATATTTTTCATCACATTGGCCGAAAAGTCTCTTCGAAATGTCACTTTTGATGTTAGAGTGATAAAAAATACTTTTACGCCATTTTAACCTCAAAACTGACATTTTGACGTGACTTCTCGGTTGTCATGGCGTAAAATACCTCACGTAACAAGCACGGATGTGCAATTTGGCGAAACGGCTAACAGACCTCAGCTTCGCTTAGGTCAATTATCTTGCCATTTTACCAAATTCGCACATACGTGCCTGACACGTAATGTACTATTTTAACAAATCTATTAAAGTACGAAAAAACTGCTGAATTAAGAATTCCATAAATCTCTGTGTGTGCGTGTGTGCGTGTGTGCGTGTGTGCGTGCGTGCGTGCGTGCGCGCGCGCGCGCGCGCGCGTGTGTGTGTGCGTGCGTGCGTGTGTGTGTGTGTGTATCTAAAAATAATAACGATTTCTAAAAATAATAGAAATCTATCAAAATAAAGAATATTCTAAAAAATGTAATGAATGTTCAAAAGTTCGAAGAATATTCGTTCCACCAAAAATCCGTTAACTAATCGAAATAACTTTTGATGTTTTTCTCTCAAAAAACTCCGAAATTGTTGAAAATCTATGAAACTTTGAAGAATAAAGTATCGGATCCCTGAAATCTATATGGAAATACATAAAAGTCACACGAACTCTTTTAAATTGTTCAAATATTTTCAAAATTTTTACCGAAAAAAATACTAAAATTACTAAAAATTTTATGGAACACTTGAAACCTATGAAGATACTGTTTTCCTAAAATAAATAAAACTTCTAACCCTAGAAGATTAAGTCCTAAAATTCGAATGAATTTACTAGAAAATCCTACTAGGTCCTATTAAGACTAAAAAAATACTTAAAATACTGAAAATAAACAAAATAAAATTCTGAAAGTCTGTGTAGGTATAAGTATCTTAGAATGCTATGTAAGCATAAATTATTCATAAAACTCTGTGTACTAGGGCACCAAATTATTATTCTAATTCTAGAAAATTCTTAAAGGAATGAATACCAATTCGAGTTATTCCTTTGAATGGTCTCAATACTACAAAGACATTTCAAACAAATTTTTTCGATTTCCCAGTCAATAATGTTTATTCTTCATTACAATACAAAAAAAATACTGGGAAATCGAGAAACTTTATTTGGCATAACTACCCAGTTATAAATCATTTATTATTCAAAAGAAAAATTCTAAGAGGTTTGAGGTATAACATGTTGTTTCAAAAGAAAAATGTTGCAATAGTATTTTTAAAATCTTGAATAACACAAGTCGATTTATACGATTTAATGGTCCTACAATAAATAATTATTATTGATACATTAATAAATCAGTTTTAATTTAATTAATAGATTATTGCGTTTTAATAGTTGAGCATGACTCAATAAAAATAAGTTAAAATACATATATTATACAAAATTAAGAGTTTGGATACGTGAGCGCCTCCCCTCGTGTATGAAAATATCGTTGCAACGTCCCTGAAGTTGAAGTTATACCCACAATAAAATTCACGCTAATTTGATATTTTGCATAGGAACTTGGCTTAAAGCACATAGAAAAATTTCAAATATACTTAGTCAACAGTCTCCAAATTAAGAATTTCATCAATCATTAGATATATCAATAAAATCACGTAAGTACGGCATCACAAAATGATGATAAAGTTTTTTATTTATGGTACGAGGTTTGACAATTAAGTAATGAGACTGATTCCATAAAAAGCGTATATTTAAAAATTATTCTACAACTCTGCCATCCCCTTCAAAGTAGTCCCCTTGAGCAGCTATACAACGATTCCAGCGCGTTTTCCACGCTTCGTAACCTTTCTGGAACGCTTCGACTGGGATGTTCGCGAGTACCTTTGTCACGGCCGCTTGGATGTCCGTAATCGACTCAAAATGGGTTCCTTTGACCACCGATTTTGTTCTAGGGAACAAAAAAAAGTCACAAGGTGCCATATCGGGCGAAGAAGGCGGCTGTTGCAACACGGCGATCCCTTTAGAGGCCAAATACTGGGACACTCTGAGGGTGGTGTGGCACGGCGCGTTGTCGTGATGAAGGATCCAGTTACGAGAGATGTCTGGGCGCACCCTGTTGACTCGTTTTCGCAATCTTTCGAGTACTTGGCAATAGTAGACTTGATTGATGGTTTGCCCTGGTGGAACAAATTCTTTGTGGACGATTCCACGGCTATCAAAAAAGGCAATGACCATCGTTTTCACCTATGATTTGCTCATGCGAGCTTTTTCCGGGCGGGGGGCGTGCGGAGACAATCATTGTGAGCTTTGGCGTTTGGTTTCCGGGTCGTATTGGAAAAACCAGCTCTCATCGCCTGTAATAACTCGATCAAGTTGCGTGGGATCGTTTTTCACTTGTTCCAAACAGTATTCTGCAACGTTCATTCGATGCTACTTTTGCTCCTCAGAAAGGTTCTTTGGAACCATCTTCGCGCACAACTTTTTCATCCCAAAATCGTCGGTTAAAATTTGACTGACTGTTTCACGGTTCATACCCAGCTCCGAGGCCAACATTCGAACTGTTAAACGCCGATCTTCATGGATGAGGGCGTGCACACGCTGCGCATTCGCGTCAGTCCGCACCTCGACTGGTCTCCCGCTCCGCGTCTCGTCTTCCACGTTTTCACGACCGTCCTTAAACTCTTTATGCCATCGAAACACCTGGGCACGACTAAGAGCACTATCACCATGCACTTTTACAATTTTAGCGTACGTTTCCGAAGCTGTTTCGCCTAATCTGGCGCAAAATTTTATCGTGACGCGTTGCTCTAGATTTTGTTTCTCCATTTTCGTGACGAGCACCACCAGCACACGTCTACTCAACACGACGTAGCAGGCGAACTAAACAAGCTAGAGTGACGGTAAATACATCAATAGAGAGGGGAAGGATGCCGGGGAAAGGGGAAAAAAATTTCAAGGTCGCAGGTTTATCACAAGCGCGGCAATACAATCAGTCTCATTACTTAATTGTCACACCTCGTGTGTACGTGTTTTTATAACATCCTGCATCTGAAAAGTGCAAATGAACAAGACAACTCAAAATATGTAGAATCCTTTCAGGTAAATGCTCGGCCAAAAAATATGTGCATTACTGATTATCTATCGTCCAAAAGTACAAAAGTATGAAATTGACTATTTAGCTAAAGTGGAGTACAGCTTGATATGGAATTTAGCTGATCTATACAATTTTACGTAAGTCCCATAATAAAGTACTATCTTCCGAAAAAGTACACTATATTTGAGTTCCGTTAGGTTACTAAAATGTATTTATTAAATGATTTTATTGTTGGAATAACCTAGACCGAAATTCAACGAATTATCAGAATGGAATGTGAGTGCAAATCCACTTCATCCAGTTTGGAGGGTAGCGCAATTGTCATGTTACAGGATCGGTTAAAATATGGAGACTATGTGTATCCATTTGCGAATTAAAGGTAAAAGTTTGAAAAATACTATTTTTCTATTAAGTTGAGATACTTGCAAGATGACAGAAAATCAAGTGATGTCATGATGTAGACAGAATAGTTTTTTTTCGACCTGTTTTCCATATTATGTTAAAGATATTGTCTTTAATGTTCGAATATGTAAGTGAAAAAAAACCATAACAATTAAAAAATTTTTTTACTGATACTAGGAGTTTCATTTATTTGATTACGATTTTCGTCTAACTCAGTTTATATTTTGTTCTAGGACATTTTTTGTATTACTTGCTAATGATCGTAGAACAATACAATTGAACACATTTTCGAAACCCTTAACCAACGAATGCTGGTTTTTCGTTTTCGTATGTATGTTTGTATCTTTCTTGTTTATTGGAACTCTTATAAAACGTGAGAGTGAGGAGAGTTATGCCCAAGCCTACTCGTCTTCTTTCTTGTGCATTATTGGTTTCATGTGCCAACAAGGTATGTATAGGGAGAAACACAATATTCTTCAAAGATAAATAATGAGGACCACTAAAATTTTTTTGTTAAAACTCTATTCCTTTCTACAAATGTTCATCACTGCCTGAAGTTGGCTGTTGTGTAGAGATAAAATGCGCGCGCATCACATAAAAGTGCGGGAATTTCACATGATATGTTTGTCATGGTTTGACTGTCATTTTTGGAATGTCAAAAAAATAAAGAAAAATGCAATGGCGCACCCGACGGGCACGCAAGAATAATCTATTTGCTTGAAAATTAAAAATTTAAATGCAGGGCTATTTTTAGATTTTGTTTTGCATTATATTAGCAAACAGAATAATATGTCTGTACATTGGAATGTGTATATTTTCAAAGGTTGCTAAGTAAAATTCTCTAAAAAACAAGATGTTTCAAATTATGCACTAAAAAAATAGTAAACGTAATCTAAAAATACTTTTTTACTGCAGGCTTCAAAATACCATCCCGAAAAACTGCAGGATGCATAACTTTCTTCAGTGGCTTTATGTTCGGCAGTTTTATTTATATCTATTATTCTGGTACGATTACATCCATTAAATTGAATGAACGAATCACAAAACTTAACGATTCAATGAAAAAATTAGCAGCGAGTGGGTTTTTGTGCGGAGCAGAGCGTAAATATGCCATTCCAATAATATCACCTTTTTTTATTACAAGCATGACAAATAGCATGTTCCTACCATAAATTTTTTTTTGCTTTGTTTTGATCTGCCTTTATACCATATGTGAACTTAATAAATTACACCTTACTGAATTTTTGCATGAAATATCATCTGACAAGATTTTTTTCGTTACAGGAAACATTTTCTTCGATTATTGGTTGAATGTAGATATAGATTTTTGAACGAATATATTTCGTATGAAACTATTGGGTGTAACTAAAGTTAATATGGTTGATATCATTCTTAGTTACATAATCTATTATTCACTTAAATTCATATCTTCCACTACTTTCACAGAACCCTGGTCCTGAAGTACGCTTTTTTCGAGATGATAAATGGAACAAGTTTGTGCCGGAAAAAAAATACTATCTTTTTGAAAAGGGAATGCAAAAAGTAAAAGACGGTCAATTCGCTTATCATACAACACCTGAAAGTGCTTATCTTTACATTGAAGTAAATTTCAATAACTACCAAGTTTGTAGATTGACAGAGATTCACCTTATCCAGCCAACCAAATGTTGGCTTACTACTCGTGCTGGTAGTCCGTTTACTGAAATGTTCAAGATAGGGTGAGTAAAGTACTATTTGTTTAAATTTGTATCATTTGTACTACTTGTATGCATTTTTGGTAACACTTTAGCACATATTATGTTTTTGCAGGAAACCTTTCTTTTCAACCAGCTTGCTAAATTTTGAATAAAAATTCCTTTTTTTCTAGTTCATCTAAAATTACAATAATTCAGTGTAATAAGTTTGCACTTCTTTATTTTTCAGAATAATGAGAATGGCTGAAACAGATCTTGCCCATCGTCAAGAAAAAAAGTGGGGAGCTCGTGTACCAGAATGCCGAAAGGATAAGTTGAGTACAGAAAGTATAAATATCAACGAAGTCGCTTTTTGCCACATTCTTCTGATTTTCAGGCTCACATTAACTGCCGCAATTTATATTATTGAAATGATTGTGCGTCATATTTTACATCAAAACGATAATATTCAAAAAAACACGTTTCGAAACCATGGTCACTGAATTTGGAATAATTATTCATAACAACTTTGCTCGAAAGTGGATAACAAGATATGAGAAATACATTTATCTAAAAACATTTAAAACATTTATGACAGGATTTTTCACAGACTGTAGTGTCGGATTACGGATGATATTTTTAGACTGTGCTTTCTGAAATGTCCACTTGAGTCTTATCAGCATATATTAGAGATATTGTAATGTGTTTGTTGATATTGTGATGGTTCTTTTTGATTGTATTGAGTTTCGAGTCATTGTCAGCATTTTTGTAATTTGTTTTTATTTAGACATTTGAGAAGGAACACAAAGCTGGTGCCTAAAAACATTGTGTCTTGCACAATAAAGGAGATAGATTTTTTGACTGGAAAAGTTGTATTCTACTTTGAATAAAGATAAGAGAAATTCGAATAGCAAGTGACAACTAGGTAATGAGAGAAAAGTTTGGAAACATTCTGTACGTATATTTAAAAAAAGACAAAAATGATACGTGCTCGATTTGTTGACAGTGCGATATTTATGTTTGCACTATTTTAGCTCACATGTTTTTTATATTCCACAAAATTTAAGTATAGGTTGTGCAGTATTGAAAATTTTACAGAGGTTCTTTTACTTTATATCAACTATGAAATACAATTTGAAATTCAACATACTTAGCATTTTCAGTCGACTTACACTGAGAATTCAAAAAGAAAATGATTGAAATGAAAAAAAAAATTGAAACTGAGAATAACAAATCTTCAAATATCCTATTCTTTGGTTTTGGGAAGTTAAATTTTTTTTAATTAAAAAATGTTCATTTCTCTATGATGAGCCGATTTTCCGGGCTCATTTTTCTTCCTCAAAAATCGAAGATTTAACTGATACGGTCGCTGTTTGCTCAGCCACGGGAACTTAGCGCTGTCTCTCTCTGGGACTATTCCCTTGGGTCGCCTCCATCGGAACGAAGATGCAATTTAGCATGCGCGAAATATAGAAGGAGCTGTCACTGATTTTGAAAAGGGTAGTCAATTGTAGATACTTTGTAAACATGATCTAAGTGAAAGGACACTCTTGAGATGATGGCATCCCTACCGGATTAAATCCCACTTTGGCCCATTTTGAAACCATTACCAGAATGGTTTTTGACGTCATTAAAAGATTTTTCATTTGTTTTCTAGCATTATATACTGCTAAGAAACAAATGAAAAATCTTTCAATGACGTCAAAAACCATTCTGGGAATGGTTTCAAAATTGGATTTACTCTGGTAGGGATTAGGGATTCATTGGATTGATGATCAAACTGTCACGCAATGACCGCACGCGTGGGCATTTGTTTTCTTTGAAAACAGGAACACTTTCTTTAAATCCTGGTAATGGGCCAGCTGTCAGATCCTTCTCCAAGGAAAGGGGCCTAGTGGGATATTTCCGGGGTTTCGCGATAACTTTCGCCACCGGATGGGCATTTTGATGTTGTTTTAGGCGGGTCCCATTGTTAGATGATCCCCGCGAATTCCTTTGTGTCAAGTTGACAGGTTGGCGGAGAGGACTGCACGCGCTGACACAATGATGAGACTCCGCGATTTATCACTTTCACTTCGACACTTCCTATTATTGAGGTGATCGTCAATCATTTAGGTTTGGTTGTCTACCGGAAGCTAATAACAGGATGTTACTCTTCTTGAATCTTCGCAGATTCCTGCACCAACTTGTCAGGACGGGTCAGGATTCCCGATGACGCAACCTCACCCCTTCTTTCGCCACTCTCACATTCGTGTACAGACTCGTCGAGTGAATCTGAGTCCTCGATGATCCCCCCCCCCCCCCCCTCTTAGATCTTCACGTATTCCTGCTTGAACTTGTTGAGGGAACCGAGGTTATAAATATGACCCAAGTCCTCAGCTAGACAATAAAGGTGATCGATAAAAAATTGTCTTGCATGCGCCTGGAATATAACATAATGGCCAGGGGGGGGGGAGTCAAGCTCGAGCGAAAAAGTGCACTCCGGTTTTGAGACTCTGTCGAGCTTCTCAATTTCCTCACAGGGAGCGCCGGCAACAACAACGAAAAGGTCACGTGAGTCAAACGTTCAATCAAGTACCATTGAAAAAGTCACGTGAGTCAAACATTCAATCAGGATGCTTACGCCCCTACCGACTATTCGGCACCGCACGGATCGGTCTAAAAACAGGAGTACACTTTTTCGAGCCCGGAACATACCGAGCTTCACCTCCCGGATAATGGCTGATATTTGCAATATTTAAATTTTGCGGTTATAAGAACCCTGGAATCCAGAAGTACGTCTACTGAAAGCTGTAAGTTGCATGAAATAAGTTTTACGTGTGTGAGTGTCACCCTTTCACTTTGCCTACCCATGCTCACTGGTGCGATGCTTTTCCATGCCGATTTTTTGGGAACGATACCAAACCTTCTCTCGCACCACCACCCTGTGACGTTTCGTTTTTTTCTTTATTTCCCAGCGATAGCATTTGCCAGTTCAATCAACGTCTTGCATTGTGGGAGCAAGGAGATGGAAAACAAGTTGGATGCTGAACGACAGCGCATATTTTTTTCTTTTTATTTTTCAAAGAGTTAGATGTATCTTCCTCCTCTCTGGAGGCTCTCTTTTCGTGGAAGACTTTAAGGATTCCCCCCCCCCCCCCTTTATTTTGTCTGAAAATCAGGAAATTTTGTTCGCGTGTTTTAGGATTATCATAGGAATCGCTATATTTATTCCCCATTATCCGTGCCCGCTCACATAGCCAATATTTTCTGTGCTTCTGTCATACAGGGTTTTCGGGTGCTGCTGAACATCCCTTTTTCAAGCTTAACAAACGAGAGTGCTACGACTTGGCTTTCTTCCTGAAGCAGATAAACGATTGGTTCGATTCTCTGGACAAAGAAATAAAGTGCAACCCTTCAGGTATCAGCAAGTACGAAGAAAATTGGATTCGCTGGAAAAACATGGCGAACGGCATGACCTTCATCGACAAATACAAAGAAAATAACATTCATCCCGAAGCATTGAGGGAGAAAGATGTGAAAAAAGTCTTCACGACAACGCCCACGAGTTTTGTAACTACTATCAATGGATTCCGACGTGTTTAAAAGAGAATGTGCGACCTCGGATTCACAACACTTAATGGGAAATTTCTAAACCAAGATTGTCTTAAAAACACTTTCGGGCAAATCCGGGCGTTGAGCGGAGAGAACAATGTTCCGACATGCTTCCAATTCGATGGGACTATAAAAGCGATTTTAATCAATGGCTGTTCTAACATCAAACTTTCTGGATCGAACTGTCTGCCTGAAGAATCATCAGAAGTAGACTCCCCATTCGATGTTTCTGATTTCCTCTTTCAGGGAGACCCAACTGACATCATAATCGATGAAGAGCCTGATGCTCTGGATCACGAAATCACTTTCATTGATTCATCCGACATAGCAGGAAAACTCTCCCCTGTAGTAATTCGAAAAGACTGCTTACAGTTCCTCAAAACTGTATCTGTATCACGGGAAGAACAAGACGTTCATTATGAAAGCAATACCAGTGAGCAGCACACACTTGGATGCCGCCAATGTTCAGATGACTTGCACAGCTCGATTTTCGTTGATAGCATTAATGAACTTAGACAGAAGTTGATGGAAGTGATAAAAACGAATTTTAAAAAACTGGATATTCATGAAATTTTATGCAATAAAATGACGGAATTGATAAAAAAGGATTGGTCGCAATGTGCTGTTCACCAAAAGATGTTATTGCAAAAAGTAGCTGATAAAGGATGCGATTACTTTCTTTATTTCTGGTGCGCTTCACAAAATGTTGCGATCAACAAATCGTATCTGGAGTTGAGGAAACGAAAAAAGCCAAAAAAAGAAGACGAAGAAAACGAAGCATAGGAACCACTATCTTCTAACAAACGACAGAGTCTCATAAAAAAATATCAAAAGCGCGACACCCGCAAGATGTCGAAAGGGATAGAGGATACTCCGGAAAACATTGTATTCCATTCTTCCAACGAAGCAAACAGTTTTAAGCTTTTCTCTCAACCCATCAACATCCACCAACGTTTGTCTTTGGAATGTGACCCGTATCAGACGGAATTGGTTCAACCAAGGCACCACGTTTCACCAAGGTCTGAGACACAGAGTCCTTTCCAGCATCCAACGTCTTCAGCTCGTCCAAAGTTCCCTGTCGAATCAACCCGTGACCAGCAAAAAACACCCAATCTTCAACCAAAATGTCTAATTCCGCTGCCTCGTCGACAGGTTCCAGTAACATCGATGCCACAAACACCATTGGTTAAACAGCAAAGTATCCAGAAACTAGCGCAAGTGAACCAAAATGCTGAGCAACCAGCTATCAAAGTAAGTGTTCCTTTGTTCCATCTCCAGTGTTTCTCAAATTATCGCACCATGAATCTGATTACTTATCCCCCCAAAAATACATATATCGTGCAGTCAGATTTCTAAACTTTATAGTTAGTTCTTATTGTACCAATTCCTCTACGAATTGCCGTGGTGAAGGTGGATATTTTCTGAACAAGTGAAAAAAAATTATAATCCACGTTTGTCACATATAACATTGCTAAAGCAATCAAGTTTCATGTAATTTCGTTTGAGAAATAAAGCCAAAACGTGTCCTCAAAATTGAGTACTCGCCAAGTTAAGGTCAACAGAAAAAATTGTTGAGAAATTAAATATAGAGAAACATAGAACAAATTTGTCATTTTTCATAATTATACGCCTGTGGAAATTTTGTGTTCCTTGTGTTATGTAATGGATCGGTTTGTCAACTGTTTCAGATAATGAAAACTGCCATCCCCAACTTGCAACGATTGACGGACGTGCAGCCGTGTGGCATGCTCAACTACCACAATATTTGTTACATGGCGAGCGTTGTACAAATATTGTTTGGCTGCCCAGAGTTTCGGGAGGATTTGTTAAAAACCAACTTCTCTGCTATCAATGGTATAGGTCACTTGTTGACAGAAACGTTTCGTCGTTTGTGTAGAAGTCGTGGTGCATTCGAGCCGAAAGAGCTAATGGCATATTGTGCAAACATCTTGGGATATCCTGTTGACCAACATCACGAGTCAGCCGAATTCTTCACAGATTTCATGGGCAGAATTCTGGAGGAAAACAAAGGATCCCAATTTGAAGCTAAAATACAAATTGCATATTTCTGTGAAAACTGCCTCATCGATTCCTCCACTTCGAGCAAACATTTCATTTGGCGAATCAAAGAATATATCGATGAAAAACGAAAGCATACAACCATCCAAGAAGCATTTGATGCAACCATTGCAGAGCTTGCAAAAGAGCAAACATATTGTGACTGCCGCCAGCGTATCCCACTCGTCTACTTCAAAGGTGCGTATATTAGAAACGAAAAGTTGTTTGCCTGCAAGCAAGTGAGCACAGCTGAGCACCTTTTATTTCTAATATACGCCCCCTCTCTATTTTTCAGATGCACCGCTGTATATGGTAATTGCCATTGACGAATCTGCCTGGGATGTTGACGAAAAGAGACACGTGAAAGTTAAGGCCAATCTCACTGTTCAGGCACAATTAACTATCGTCACCGAGAGTTCCCGACTAAAGTATAATATCACGGGAGTGATTGTCCATAAAGGTTCGCCGATAGTCGGCCATTACTATTGCTTCGTCAAATACGGACATGGAAAATGGCGGCGATGCGACGACGCTAAGGTGGTTCAGGGCGTTCGAGACCCTTTCTCCTGCATACCATCCAGTGATGAAACATTGAGCACGCTGATGTTGGTGTACAAGCGTGCATGAAGTAAGACTTTCATGCTTACCAAAAAGGTTTCTCAGATACTGGTAGTCGATGAATTAATTATTAGACAGAGTAATAAGCGAAAGTGCGATAAAGGCACATTTTACATCGTAAAACTTTAACATAAAAGTATTGTTTTTGTAGGTCGCAGCACGGAACTCTAAAGATTCATTGAAACATCATGTAGCTTCTTTCGCCTTCTCAACATTTTTCAGATTTTGTGGGGCAGTTCATAATCAGTAAGTGGAAATCAAATGTCTTGATTCTTTTTAAATCAACAAAGGTATATAATTGGCAATTAATTACAGTTCCCACCGACGATCACTGACATTTGACAGAGAACCGGTGCGTCAGAAACGAGGAAACTATTACCGTGCTTGTTATTATCATGATATAAATTAGGAAAAAATTATTTCAAGTTTTTAATTTCTTGATAGTTTTCCAATTGTTGCTTCTATTTCCGGATTCAGAATCAAACTACGTACATAGAATAAGTTCAAATTAAGGTGCTACGTTAGTGGAATTCCGTGCCAAAAGTTTTGCCCTTCAGTATTGATGTGCGTTGCAGAGATGGTACCTTTAGTACGTCTAAAATTTTTGCTTATATGTACCGTACCCATTGCCAACCTAATGGCGTTTTCGAGTGACCCGATCTGAGGCAGATCCCGACCAATTTCTAGGCAGGTTTAGGCAGATTCGAGCACATATCAGCAAAAAAATCTGCTCCGGATCTGCTTCGGATCGGGCCACTCGAAAACGCCATAAGTAAAGCACATTTACTGATGACAACTGGTGACATTCATGTAAACAGCTCAGAGAGAAAAGTCACGGCAACGCTGTGCATTTCTCATCTTTCTCACTCTCGCGCGGCGATAATTCGCGGAATACACAGCTGATAATTGCAACGTTTCCACTTTTCGGAGTACGAATGGAGGTGACAAGTGGTGACAAGTTGTTGATAGTATTTTTTTGAAATTAATTAAATATTTATTCTCAAACTATGTAGTAAAGTCCTGTTTCTTTTCATTGTTTTATTTTTCATATGTCGTACCTACTATTCACAGTTTTTTGAGATTATCTGCAAATTACTTTTGATGCTACAGGCACTTATATGTCCATGCTATATCCTTACCTTTATAAAACTAGTCGACTTTGTCTTTAAATTATTATAGAACGGGATGGTCAATGTTTTTGAAAATTTGCACATGATTACACGGTATTTTCAATAATCGATCACCAAAGTTTCAAGTATTTCTACAGAAAAGTGTGTTTGCTAACGTAACACCTTAAAATGCATAATAAAGATTCAACAGTTTGCTTGTTTGTTTTTTGAGTCAGAATGTACATATTCTTGTAAATACTGTGACTAGTTCAGAGAAATATTTTATTTACCTTTACGAAACGGGAGAATGTGAATTGTGAGTATGAAAATTGTTTTTTTAGCTTCGACAAATTTTTAAAAAAATGTTGTAAAATTTTCTGTAATAAAAGTTGTGTGATTCATATTTTTGAAAATATTGTGAGTTGGTCCAAATAAGTATTATACTCTGAGAACATGGGGAAGGAGTAATTGAATGTATGGAAATTGATTATTTCTTCTTCGATAAATTTTGTGAAACAATTTTCTACAATTGTTCAAAGCAAAATTGAGACTTAAGATTCGTCTCTACTGAAAATGAAATTTTCATGTTAATCTCACGTCAGATCTGATATGAGATCTCATGTCCGTCGGTTCTGAGGCCAATTGCTCATGTAAGATCTCATGACAGCAATTGTCCGCTGGAAACTAGTGTCAGATCTCATATAAGATTTCACGACAGACATGAGATCTCATATCAGATCTAACTTGAGATTAACATGAGAATGTCATTTTCAGTAGGAGTACTGAAAATACCGTTAATATTTTAAAAGAATATTTGTTATAACCTGAAAATCCCTGACGATCCCGAGGGAGCCACCGTGGACTCCTTCTGGCTCCCTTTTGGACTCCTTACAATTTTGTGAAATTTCATGTATTTTTACCCAATACTTCGCACAAATATTCATCGCTAACACACCAGGCATCGTTTTTTTCATAAATATTTTTCCAACTTAAGCCATGTTACCCATCACTATGGTAAAACAAGATTTTCGGCAGAAGTCAATTTTCATACTCAGATACGCAGAAATAGTTTTTTTCCACAGTTAAACACTCATTTTATGGCAAATTCGACTGAACAATAATTGTCAAACATACATGTTATAAAATTATTTTGAGTCTTTATTGAATGAAACACTTTGATTCTCCCACACACTCATTTGAATCCCTTCTGGACTCCTTAGGGGTCCAAAAGAAATCCACGGTGGCCCCTTTTTGGCTCTCTTCTGGACTCCTCTGGCCCGTACGGGATACAGAAAAGAATTTATTGAATGTAGAAAAATTGATTGTTTCATGTTCGAGTAACTTTGTGGAATAATTTTCTGAAATTGCTCAAGGTAAAATAAAGTAATGAAAATAATATTTTTGAAAATACCAATAATATTTCAAACAAATATTTTAAAAACCTTGAGAACACAAGAATGAATTAATTTAATGTATGAAAATAAGGTTTTTCTTATTCAAGTAATTTTTGGAAAAATTTTCTATAATTTCTCAAGGCAGACTGAAGTCTTGATATTCTTACTTTTATAAATACCGTCAATATTTCATAAAAATATTCATTATACCCTGAAAGCACAGGAAAAAATCAGCTGGATGTATAAAAATTAATTTTTTGTTATCGAAGTAATTTCGTGTAATAATTTTCTAAAATATCTCAAGGCAGAAGTAAGTCATGATATTCATATTTTGGAAATAATGTCAATCTTTTATGAAAATAGTTGTTATAGCCTGAGCACACAAGAAAGAATAATTGAATGTACAAAAATTTATTTTTTCTTGCTCGAGTTATTTTGTGGAATAATTTTCTAAAACTGCTCGAAGCAGAATCAAGTCATGAGATTAATTTTTTGACAATACTGTCAATTTTTCATAAAAATGTCGGGAATCACCGAGTTAGTTTAACAAGGGAATACTGCCAATTTTTCATACACATATTTTTAATACCTTGATAACACAGATATGAATTGATCGAATGTAGAAAAATTTATTTTTTCTAATTCGAGTAATTTTGGGGAATAATTTTTTAGAATTACTCAAGGCAGAATGAAGTCTTGACATTCATACTTTTATAAATACCGTCAATATTTCATAAAAATATTCTTTATACCCTGAAAGCACAGAAAAAATGTATAAAAATTGATTTTTGGTGATTTAAATAATATTGTGGAATAATTTTCTGAAATTGCTCAAGGCAAAATAAAGTAATGAGATAAATATTTTTAAAAATACTGTCAATATTTCATACAAATATTTGTAATTCCTTAAAAACACAAGAATGAATTATTTTTTTGTATAAAAATTAAGTTTTTCTTATTCAAGTAATTTTTGGAAAAATTTTCTAGAATTTCTCAAGGCAGAATGAAGTTTTGATATTTATACTTTTATTAATACCGTTAATATTGTATGAAACTATTCTTTATAGCCTTAGAACACAGGAAAGAACCCAGTTAACCCAATAAGACATTTATGCAGTTACAAATATTGGCAACGGGGTTTGCTCCATCCGTTGCTATAAGATTTGTCTAATGTTTGCGAATGCGGGTGGTGGCAACATTGTAACCCGCTTATGTTGCCGTCACTGTTGCGCAATATATGCGCTACCGTGGTCTGCATTTGTTTGCGTCAGAAGCTGTGGAAAATGAGGACGCACCTTGTCTCAAATAAAGATAAAATTTATGTCAACAGCCATTGCTTCCAAAATATTGCAAACGATAGCTGCAGCTATGTTCTGAACTTTTGTGAAATTCTAAATATGCTAGATTTTCGTCTCACAATTGAATTGTAAAATGGCAAATCTCGCCATTACTGCTACTGCAATAGACATAAAGTCATAATTGATCGTATCTCCCGCGTCGCGCCATCAGTGCATTGTGTGCAATTGTGTGCAATTGTGTGTCGTGTGATGCAGTGTGATGCAGTCTGACACCATCTGACACCCTCGAGCTCGAGTAATGAAATTGTTTTTCGCCTACAGAAAGGATTGAAAAATTTATTCGACGAAGCGATTTTGGCTGCTTTGGAGCCTCCGGAACCAGTGATAAGGAAAAGGTGCATCCAGCCCCGTGCAACTCCCTATGCTTCCTATAGAAAAGAGTTATTCACGAAGTGGCACCGCGACTCTGAAGGCGCCACTTATGCTTCCCGAAAAAAATGGTTCTCCAACACAGGCAGAGGCTCATTCTCTGTCCGTGTGCCTCCACGAATTCTGCCCACTCAGCCGGCTCAGCCGTTTCGGCTTGAGCTTCGGGTTATTTCGGTGATCACGGACTAGTACGAAGATGACTGACTCCCAATATAACGAATGATCCCGAATGATCGTTTTCTGTTATTATGTTTTGACCGTTTTCGGAGCTTTCTAGGGATGTGCGATACCTTGAAAAAGTATCGGTATCGGGTACTCGAGTACCGCGGAAACGTCGATACCGATCCGAATACGATACTTGACAAAAAGTACTCGATACCTAAGTATCGAGTACTTTTATAATCTCAGGATATATATGGGGAAAACGTAGGAGCTCTGACAAATCTCTAAAAAAAAAAGTCATCAATTTTAAAATTTGTTTTATAAAATTTGTAAATCCTGTATTACAGATCGGTGCTATTGATATTACTATGATGTTGGTGCTCGAGTCGATACCAGCTCAGTGGGTATCGACTCGCCTAGGTATCGAGTGCTTAGGTATCGGTATCGAATACTCGAGTATCGAGCCTAAAGTACCCGATACCTCAAGTATCGAATCGGAATCGCACATCCCTAGAGCTTTCGAAGCTGTCGAAGTGTCGTTTTAAACTCAAGCACAAGTTTTATCGTGATTATCGTGCTTATCGTATTTGAATTGAAATATTACCGCGATAAGTTATTGCATAGTAACGGAGTGCTCATCGGGAAAAAAATCAAAAGAAAAATGTTCTTTATTTCAAATTCCTCGGGATCAAGAAAGTGATTATTTTACATTGTGCCGGAGACTGGATTATATAAACAAAGCCAGTAAAAAACCACGTTTGATTTGTGAAAAACATTTTTCTCCGGATAATATCATAAGAGAGAAGGAATTTTTCGACCACAATGGAAAATTAATTTCTAAGGTGAAAAAGCAATTTATGATAAACTATAAATTTTGTCACTGAATAGTTCAATTACTGTACAAACTCGGAGAACTCGGATTCTCTTGTAGTAGGTTTTTTTTTTCACTCGAAATCTTTTTACTTTTTTTTCTTCCTCGTTTCCCATTTTACACTCTCGATTACGTGACTCGAGCGAAAAAAAATGCGAACGCCTTAATCCAAGAAGAAACGAGTTTCGCATGATATTAATTTGATTTGCGTAAGAAAGAAATTCCGAGTTTGTAGTTTAAAATTTTTAATTATGTCATTTTTTCGTTCTGTCGTTCTGTTTTAATGTAAAAATTTTTCATGTTATGATTATGTATTTCAATTTTTATTTCATTGTTAATCATATTGAAAATGGTTTTAATCATCAATAAATATTATGTCATAATATAATTTATACAGGGTGTATCAGAAACTACGGAGGATAATTTGCCAGATTTTTTTTAGATTTTTCTAAGACTAAAAGTCCTTTGCCACTTTTTACAAAACTTGAAATTAAAAAAGATATTTGAGTTTGAAATTCAACCAATAAATGCGCTTTTCTGACAAGTGGGGATAAAAGCCATGGACCAAAATTTACAAAAATTTTCTTCATATTTTTCTGAGTCGAAAAGCCTTTTTCCACTTTCCTTAAAATACAAAGTCAAAAAAAATAATCAAGTTAGAAGTTTTAACCAATCAGATTTCTCGAATGTAAAACTCGAATATCTTTTTTGATTTTTGATTTTTTGAAAAGTGGCAAAGGACTTTTTGATTCTAAAAAATATGAAGAAAATTTCGGTGAATTTTGGTCTATGATCTCTATCCCCACTCCTCGAAGGAGCGCTTTTTTTGGTTTAATTTCAAACTCGAATATCTTTTTTATTTTGAGTTTTGTAAAAAGTGGCAGAGGACTTTAAGTCTTAGAAAAATCTGAAAAAAATCAGGCAAAGTATCCTCCGTAGTTTTGGATACACCCTGTACACATGTATATTGAATGTGATGTCATACGTTATCATTCGATATAATATATATTACACAGTTCGACAAAATTTAACTTTCAAAACAATGATTGAAAAACACTTTCAAACAAATAATAAAAATATTTTTCATGTCTCAGACGCTAAAGTCGCGATTTTTGCCTCTGTGCGTGACGCTTAATCACACTTTTAGAGCCTTCAACATGAAAAATTATGTTCGCACCTGAGAGCAATCGTCGATTTGGGCTCTGACGATTTTACGGCTCGGCTTCGCTTCGCCTTAAAACCCTCGTCTTCACCAAAATCGACTTCTTGCTCATAGACACGAATATAGCTATATATTACGTTCTGTTTCAACAAACGAAAAAACTTTTTGACGCACTTAATGAGAGGAATATATTTCCATAATTTCATTTTCCGAAAAATTATAAATGAATTTCGTGACCTTGTGATTTTGGTACATTAACTGAAATGATGCGAAATTCTATCTATTTATACCTGTTCCGATAAAAATCAAATTGACATTTTCCGACGTACGCGATGGAAATCCGTGTTCAAAAATTGTTGAGTTCTTGCTATACCTAACTTAACGACATAAATACAGGGTGATTCAGAGTCCCCGAAAAAACCAACAACCATAGGTTCCTCATACAATTTCAAGACAACTTTTCTTTTGCCATTTTTTGAAAAACTCAAAACAAAAAAGTTGTTTAAGCCTAAATATTAAACAATAAATGAGCTCTTATGACAAGTGCGGGTGGAATTCACAGACCGAACTTTTCCCAAATTTTCTTCATATTTTTCTGAGTAAAAAAGTCAATTGGTACTTTTAACAAAACTCAAAATCAAAAAAGTTATTCAGTTCTCAAGTTTCAACCAATCAGAGTTGTTAGATTTTGCGCTCGTATATCTTTTTTGATTTTGAGTTTTGTAAGAAGTGGCAGAGGAGTTTTTAATCTGAAAAATATAAAGAAAATTTGGGAGAAGTTTGGTCTGTGATTTTTACCCCTACTTTTCGAGAGAGCGCTTTTATTGTTTGAATTTCAGGCTTTTACAACTTTTTTAATTTTGAGTTTGAAATTTAACCAATAAACGAGCTCCTTCGAGGAGTGGGGATAGAAACCACGGACCAAAATTTATCGAAATTTTCTCCATATTTTTTTGAGTCAAAAAGTCCCTTAACGCTTTCCAAAGAACTCAAAATCAAAAAAGATTTTCGAGTTTCAAATCCAACAAATCCGATCGGTTGAAGCTTCTTGCTTGATTATCTTTTTTAATTTTGAGTTTTGTTGAAAGTGGAACAGGACTTTTCGACTCAGAAATATATGAAGAAAATATTGGTAAATTTTGGTCCGTGGCTTTTATCCCTACTTCTCGAAGGAGCTCGTTGATATTTTAAATTTCAAACTCGAATATCTTTTTTAGTTTTAAGTTTTGTAAAAAGGGGCAAAGGACTTTTAGCCTTAGAGAAATCTGAAAAAAATGAGGCAAATTATCCTCCGTAGTTTCTGATACACCCTGTATAAATGAAAGGATACTGAATTAGTACTAAATATTGGAAATTCAATTCAGTATTATAAGAAATTTCCCTGAGTCACAAAAATTTTTGTAGGTGCCAATTCTGAAACCCAGATTCATTGCAAATGCCAGACCGACCATATTCCTTGGTCAAAAAAATGTGATGATCACATTTCATCTGTAGTAAAGGGTAGTCAAAAATTCATTTCTTTGGCAAACTCGGAGCCAAACGAAAAATTTAACGAAGATGATAACATGTTGCAAAGCAATATTCATCTTGTTAGCAGTGTTACAAAAAACGTTGCAAGTGATTCAAATGCTGTGAAAAATCGTTTGGAGAGCATTGGTCTGGAAAATAAGGCGAAGAGTGCGGATAGTACGGACAGTATGTTAAAAATTCGCACAACTGATGACAATAATACTTCCAGTTCAGATGGTTCACATGATTTACTGCAAATGAAATTCGATATACCGATTGCATGGAGTCAACAACGTTTAAAGTTTGATGGCTGTTCTTACGTGCTCTTTACTAAGGCAGTCGCGAAAATTGAAAACAAAGAAATCGTTACTGATTGGATTAAAGAGGTTATCTTGTACAGTGATAAGACTGTGCGGGTTCGACTTTCGGGTTAGAACTCCTTGCTACTCCATTATTTCATTTTTACGTACTGCATGCCTTTTAACTCTTTGGAAAATTTCATAATAGGTATCGAATTATGAATATGAATATATTAGGTATCTCTTTACATAAGAAACTATACTTTTCAGGGCAACCAGTCGATCTTAGTACTTACGATAGGACAAACGATCAAGTTTATTGTGCTGAAGATGTGAGAAATCTTATTTTAGCTGTAGACAGCTCTGTACTTTGCTGTGGGTATGATGCTGGTAACACATTTTTTACAAGCTCATTGCCTACCAGGAAAAAGGAAAGAATAAATAGAGGCACAATAACTGCCCTATTGTAATTTCTGTATCTACCACAAAATGCCATTACTGTTACAATTTGTCGAAAAATTTTGAAAAAAGAAAAAGAAGATATGAAAGTTCAGGTACCAGTGCCAAACGGTTAAGATTAGTCGACGATGGTGAAACTCCTGAAGAATATCGAAAATGCGTAGATACTCTTCGTCAAGAAAGAAATGACGCTGTCAGAAAGTGTCGAGTGTTCGAACGAATTGTAACAAAACAAAAAGAGCAGCTTGAGCACGCCAGACATGCAATCAAAGACATCAAAGAAGAATCTTTGGAAAAACGCATGGATGAGATAAATTTATCTGACAGTTACCGTAAGGTTGTCAGAGAAATTTTCATTTCAGCTAGGACGCCTCCAAAAGGTAAAAGGTACTCCGAGGATTGGTTGATGACGTGTCTGCTGATTCATTTGCACTCTCCGAAAACGTACGACCTGATCAGAGAATTGGGAGTACTACCTTTGCCATGCCTTAGAACCATGAGAAAGTAAGTTTACTTGTTTAGAGCTTAATATTTCGAATAAAACGTTTATCGTTGATGATTTCGTAGCAATAACACGTGATTTTTCCATTTGAGTCATCTTAAATTAATTTATATATTCAAGTTTTTTTTCATAAGGTTATAAATCGTACTTTGAAAATGATTAAAAATAATCTAAGTCAAGATGTTAAAATAAAATTTTCGAAGCATCTACTTTCGAATCCCCTGCTTTTCTAATGTTTCGAACCATTCATAAGCTCAGAAAATTTTTTTTCATGTTGGTAGCATACATTTTAAAAGAATACTTATAACCAGGGGAACCAAAAATATTTATTTAAATATAAAATATTTAAATAAATATTTTGGCAGTTTTTGGCGGAACATAAATATTTCGCCACTTTTAGATTTTTCGTAAATATTTTAAGGTTTTTCATTTTTAATCCCAAATATTTTCAACTATTTTTGACCATAAAAAATATTGTACTTCTTATACATGTTTCGCTATGAAATATTGGACATTTTCTTCAATTTGCAGTTTGAAAATTATCGAGAAATTATTCGACATGACAACAGATTAATGATCCGTTTGAGAACTTAGCAAAACATGTGGTCATTTTCTGTAACAACTTTGATAAGGAGCCGAAAATGTAAACAAATATAAAAAAAATATAAAATTTGTTTCAATTCGATCATAAATATTTTTTGCATTTCATAAATATTTTGCGTTTTATCGTAAATATTTTTGGTTGCCCTGCTTATGACTATTCAATATTTTTTGTTATACCCGTTATACCTTACTAAGTGCATATCATCAATCCTTTTTTTTTCTCGCGACGAGTTATGGAGGAGTTTTTGATATTCCGTGTCTAGTTATGTGTTTAATTATTTTTTTCTTCGATTTCCTTTTCCAGTTACATGTCCTTTTTTACTTCCAACTGTGGTTTTGATCCGACATTTCTTGAGAACTTTAAATGTTCGATTCTTGAGAAACCAGAAAATGAAAGACATGGGATTTTACTGATCGATGAAATGGGCACTCGTGAAAGTATAAATGTCAAATCTAAAACTTTAACAATAACGGGCTTAGTGGATTTTGGTGTAAACGAATACAAATCTGTTGACATTAATGAAAAAGCAAATCATGGACTGGTATTTATGTACCAGCCACTTGATAATGTATATGCTGCACAACTTGTTGCTGTGTTTGCATGGAGAGGACCGGTGAAAGGAGATGTACTCGCAAAATTGATTGTTAAAGCAATAATTTTGCTTGAAGAGTGTGGAGCGAAAATCCACGCCGTGGTGTCCGATGGCGCTGCAACAAACCGGAAATTTTGGACGGAGCTAGGCATTTCTAGTGACATTGGAGCTGTCAAGTCACATTTTCAACATCCCTCCGATGATGAGAGAAAAGTTTTCGTATATTCAGATACGCCCCATCTGATCAAAACAATAAGAAATAGATTTGAATCGAAAGATTTAAAGGCACTAATATGTATAGAATCATCGTTAGGAAAATATATTTTTCGGACTTGTCTAAAAGTGTTTTTATTATTTCTGATGTGTTGCATTACAGATAGATTTTAATCTTCCTGAAATATCGTGGAAACACATCAAGGCTTTGTATGAGGTGGACAAAAGTATGCCTCACCGACTTTGCCCCAAATTAACAGATAGTCATATCAACTTGAAAAACTCTGCCAAAATGAAAGTATCATTGGCAGTTCAGGTATAGTCTGACACAAGTTTCTCGTAGCTTTGATCCGACGTAATAA
Organism: Platygaster robiniae; assembly: GCA_028476575.1. Classification (NCBI taxonomy): domain Eukaryota; kingdom Metazoa; phylum Arthropoda; class Insecta; order Hymenoptera; family Platygastridae; genus Platygaster; species Platygaster robiniae. The sequence goes on along the minus strand of CM052019.1, from coordinate 11,890,034 downwards.
CTGAATTCGTGACAACGCAATAACGCTACAACGTTTTTTGAACATCTAAATCTTTAGTGATTTTCCATCAATAGGGTTTACGAAAATTTATATGTAAAAGTTTTTTTGAATATCATTTGATGGATAAAATGGAATTTTTTTGTCATCTCCCTCATTGTGAAATGTGTCTGCTTTAATAGGTACTGAGTAAGTCAGTTGCGAAAGGATTACAAAGTTACAAAGGTTGCCACAGTGACCTTGATAACGTTGAAGGTACTGTGGAGTTTTGCAATTGGATGAATGACATGTTCGACGCATTAAATCGCACTGTCATTCAAAAAGGGCTTGTACCCGGGAGCGCAGATTTTCAGGTGAAAAGCAGGGACAATACTTTGGTGTTGAACTGAACATTTGAAAATTATATGATATTTTATTCTTCTTATTTGAACAGATTCTACAAAACTCAGTGGAGAAATTGGATAGTTGGGAAATCATGGCAATTAACAATCTGATTGATCCATCCAACTTTCTTACAAAACAAACAGTACAAGGATTGAGAGTGACGCTTCATTCAATGATAGACATGACTGTCTATTTGATCAATAATTTTGGTTTCTCAAATGTCCTTTTCAGCAAAGTGAATCAAGATTCTCTCGAGGTATGCGTGCTACATGCAAGTTGTGCCTCCCTTGTAACTTAAAACCTTATAAAATCCTAATTAGAATTTTAGTTTCCTTATAAAATTTTCGATTTTTATAAGGCAACCTTATACAATTTTTATATGGATTCCAAATCTTTATAAAATTTCAAAATCCTTATAGAGTTTCCATTTCCTTATAAAATTTGAAGTTTATTATAAGGATTTTATAAGGTCGCTTTATAAAATCCTCATAAAATTTGTATAAGGTCACTTTATAAAATGTCTTTGTAAGGATTTTATAAGCATTTTATAAGGTTCCAAGTTACAAAGGCTAGACAAATTTTATCTAATGTCAGACTTCTATAAACATTTTTTAATCTTGAATCATAATGGGATGGATCGTTTTGCCCTAGTGATTCTAAACCTTATAGAAACCTTATAAGAAAACGAAATTTTTTATAAGAATCCGATTTCTTATAAGTTGACCTTATAAAATCTTTACAAGAATTCGATTGCTTATAAGGTGACCTTATAAAAACCTTATAAGAATTTTTCGATAAATTCTTATGAGAAAAAAATTCTATAAGATTTTGTAGCAGAAGTTATAAGAAATTTCTTATAAGAAATTTTTCTTTCTTACAAGGTTTTTATAAGGTCACTTTATAAGAAATCGAATTCTTATGAGAAATTTCGTTTTTTTCTAAGGTTTAAAATCACTAGGGTGAGAAAAATAAAAACTCATCTTCCACTAAGTGTAGTCAACTTGGAATCAACTAAAAAAACGAGATCGCTAACCTCTGAATAATATAGCTGTAAGAATATTTTTTTTACCGTATAAAAAGCGTATGCTCGTATGTATACCGGATTAAGTGTTAAACGGCTGTGTTTGTTTGCGTTTTCACCCTGCTGCCGACGATGGATTCAAATGGATAAAAGAAATTCTCTGTCCATTTGAATCTGCAAAAATTGGATTGATTTGAACTTAATTTAAAATTATTTAATATCGAAAATGTTGATTGATTTTAGTTCAAATGAACTTTGAATTCGAATGTAATCACTACGGAAGTTATCCAAAAGCTCAAAAAAATTTAATCTTTATTTTTTGGATCGAAATTTTCTCAAGAGAGATTTTGATTAAAATTGAATTTAAATTTTATACTTTTAATCCTTATTTTCTAAATGGAAATAGGTTTAGAAGAATCTGAATTATATTTAGATCAAAATGAATTCACTTTTAATTTTTTTTTTTTTTTTTGATTGAAATAGATTAAAAAGAATCTGGATTATATTATCATTAAAATGGATTCACTTTTAATCCTTATTTTTTCGATTGAAATAGATTAAAAATAATCTGGATTATATTTGAATTAAAACGGATTCACTTTCAATCCATAGAAAAAATGGAAAAAATCATCTGGATTTTGTGAATTCGAATGGATTCAAATAGAAAAAATGTTAATCTATTTCAATCCATTTGAATCGATTGTCGGCAGCTGGGCACCTACAGAACTGATAACTGCTTGAGCAGTCATCACGAAATATTTTGTCTATACAGGGTGGCCACAATTCCCCGACCGATAATTTAACCGAATTTTTTCCATATTTTTCTGAGTCGAAAAGTCCTTTGCCACTTTTAACAAAACTCAAAATCTATAAAGATATTCCAGTTTGAAATTAAACTTATCAATGCAATCCATTAAGGAGTGGGGATTAAAACAACGGACCAAAATTTACCAGAATTTTTTCTACATTTTTTTGAGCCGAAAAGTCCTTTGCCATTTTTAAAAAACTCAAAATCAAAAAAGGTATTCGAGTTAGAAGTTTTAACCAATCACATTTGCTCAATTTTTAATTTGAATATTTTTCTTGGTTTCGAGTTTTTCAAAAAGTGGCAAAGGACTTTTCGATTCAGAAAAAAATAGGGCAAATTCTTGTAAAATTTGATTTCTAGTTTTTATCCCCACTCCTCAATAGAGCCCATTGATTGGTTAAATTTCAAACTGGGATATCTTTTTTGATTTTGAGTTTTGTAAAAAGTGGCAGAGGACTTTTCTACTTGGAAAAATATGGAAAAAATTTGGTTAAATTATCGGTCGTGGAATTGTGGCCATCCTGTATTTATAGACAAAAGTGATGACACTTCCATTCTTAGAGGAGTATCTTATTATGTGTAACTTCTTGTATTATGCGTCATTTACAGAGATTTTTCGGTTGTGTGAGGCAAGGTGGCGGATGCGACGATCACCCATCGACCCCAACGTTTCTGCAAATTTATAAGATTTTGTCCACCTATTCTTTATTGAAACCTCCAAAGTATGGAAACTGTTCCATTCCTGTCAGTGGTCCAAAAAAGCCTCTCCTCAAACTGTCGCAATTAAAGACTAACCTTCCCCAAGAGAAGACCTCATTTCTTGAAAACATAAAAACAAGTTAGAGCAAATTATTGCCAACGTTGACTGGGATTACTTCGAAGCTGTCGATCACGATTATTGTGGTCCTCTTCGAGTTGACTGCCTGTCATACTACGTGACAGGACGAATTTGCAAAATGTTGCTGGAATGCAAAAAAATTGAATCCTGCAGTGTTTGCAAAACTGCATTGACAAGCAAGACTTGTAATGTAGTAACAGACTACATAAACGTGACGACTGTTACTGACAATACAGACAATACTGATTTCACGCATCCAAATATTTCTTTGTTTAATTTTGTGATTAGTCTAGAGACTCTTTTTCAGAAACATTGCTCATCTCCAGAAGTATCTTATTATGTTGTGGATGAAGCTATGCAAACTTGCATTTCTAATTTTCCTTGCAACGAACACCGCATCTATGTAATTTCACAAGCAGTGAAAATGTTTTTGTTAATTCGACTCCGAAAATTCGTCAAAGAGTCAAGAGATGTCGAAAAGAAGAATCGTCATCAAAAAAAGTTGTCGAAGTTCACACACAGTTGATGCATTTTTGAAAAATCAGTTTTCTACTTTTTTTCTTGTTTTTTTGGTAAATTGGTTTAAATATATATATTTTTTGAAAACATATATAATTGTTATTTTTTTCATTAAGCTACGTTAGGCTCCCTCGTTATATCCCACTTGATTGCAGAACATGTATCACTACTTTTTTCCGAACTTATTTCCTGACTTGATAGAGCAGTTTGTACGGAATGCATGCAAATATCATGTAAACGCGTTTGAAATACAAACGCTTACACAAAATCCACAAAATTCGCGTGAACTTTTATTATGGATGAGTCCGTGGATTTTAATAAACGTAAGATATAAATGCTTCACGTCTACATTCGAAATATTATCGTTGCCCTATTAAACAATCGAACTATTTATCATCTTTTTCGTAAATCCAAATATTGTTTTACGGTCGGATTATCTATTGATTTTCTTGGTAACAAAAGATATTTTTTCAACGTCTTGCAACAATAAATTAAAATCATGTATTGTTAGCAAAATTTTACTTTCGTGTTCTTGTTCATAGTGTTTATTTGAAACAAGTTCTTTTTTTAAGAAAAGTTATCAAGAAATTCTGCTGTATTATTTCCAACTTAACTTCTTCCTAGCATAATCAAAAGGTTTTCATTGTGGAATTCAAAATTCAATAATTTCAATACATAAATTTTACTTTTGTGATCTAATTTATTTGATGAAAAATTGGTACACCGCTAACACGACACGGGTGTTTGGAACAATCAAATCTTAATGTATTTTCGAATCGTATAGTATTCATTAAAAAAAATTAAATAATTCATGTTTTTCTCATCCATGCATGAATCGTAATCTATTGTGATAGTAATTCTAAACGAAAATAGATGACTTCAGCAAATGTAAAATGCTTGTTAACAATTCTGTTTTCTTATTTTTGTTTTAAAGTTTGGCAACAAACTATATGTATAATTTATCAACTGGTGTAACATTTTCTTTTACTGAAAATATTTTCCAACACGCCTCGAGAAATGGTCACTTGAATTACATAAATAAATACTCATCAGAATAAGTACCAGAAAAAGTTATTACTTGAATGTAATAAATAGTTTACTCAAGTTGAGATTTTTTATTACTAGTAATTCTTTTAAATACTCATGATTATATTCAAGTAAGAAAACTGTAATGCTTATTTAAATAGATATGTATTCATTTCAATATTCCTTTTGTTCTAGTTGTAAAAAATTAAATGAAAACTGTATTCATGCTCATTTTTAATCAGAAATATTATTATTAAAATCATATTTTATGCCAGAACTACAAATTATCAAGAAATTTCAGTTTCGTAGAAAATAACGTTTTACATCGTTATGCCCTGAATACTAATAATATACTTGGTAATAATAATAGAAAAAAATTGAAATAAAAGATAACACTTCCAATCATAATTCTTTGAAAATTTCAATTTACACAAATATTTTGAATTAAAACTACAACTCAATAGTTTAAAAAATTGATCAACAAAACAAGTTAATTATTTCAAGCATTTAAAGTACATATAGCATAGGTAAAATAAAAATAAATACTTTCTCAAGTATGTCAATTTTTAGTATCGAAAAAGTGCAAGGCATTGCAGCAAAAAGTGTATAATATTGACGCAAATTTTTCGATTTGTCTATAAGGACGTTTCAAATTAATCTCTCGATTGCAAAATTGAGTGCGTGATTTTTTAATTACAACTGATACAATGATTTATCCTTGCAAGTCTTGCACCTCTTGCACCGCTTGACTCGCACGGCTTGCACCGTGGAATCACTCCGATGCTTGCCGATGCTACCAAACGGCAGATTTGATCAGAGTTGATGTTTGCCCGGTTCGCCCGGTTCTTCATGTACCCACCCTCCACGCCCCTCCAACCCTTTTCGCCGAACGCCCCGGCTGGCGTTCAGCGAAAAGCCGAACGGGCGAACGGGATTCGGCTTGGTCCGCGGCCCGAGCCGAATCAAGCCGAAGCTTGTCGTCATATGGACACAATCCAAAAGCTTGATGTGTAAGTGAACCTGTCGGTGCCACAGCGTGAATCGGGAACTAACGAAGTTGCACGGGACTGGGTGCATCGTTTTGTAAGGAGCCTGCCCAGTTTTGTACACAAACCGAAAGCTCCTAAAAATTGTCTTCTTTTTGTGAGTAAAATGGATGGATTTCCTTATAAAAGCACGTGAACAGGAACCCTTGGAAGCATTCCAAGAAACTTTGCTTAAAACTTAACAAGAACGATACAACTACATTTTTTTCAGAAGCCTTTCTGAAACTGAATTGTTTTTCAAAACAAATGCCAGTATTTAAATTGCTAACTAGGAATGCTAGGAATGCTTCATTACTTTCGTGGAAATTGAGTTTTGAGAGTTTCCTTATTTTTCAATATATTTTTGACTAATATTTCATCCACAATAAGTATGTCAGACATTTAGGAATTTTTTTGTATGTTCCGTGCCCAAAAAATTGAGAATCAAATTTATAAAATCCCAAATATGATTGATAAAATTATAATCCTTTTTTAGCATGGTGTGCTTTAGTCTACTGAATGTCACTCAAGTAATTTTAAGCTTTCACAATTAGTATTTCAGACATTTAGGAATTTTTTTCTATGTCCCGTGCCAAAAAATTGAAAATAAAATTTCTAAAATCACAAATACGTATTTTTTTCCACTGAGGAAATTTTAAGGCCAATTCGCAATAAAAGTTTGTTCTGACTTATTCGCAGTGAAATAATAATAATCGAAGTTGAACTTGAAAATCACACGTTGAAGATTAACTAAGATTAAATTAGATGTCAACTAGTTAGAAATGTGTATTATCTTCAAATTTTGAATATACATTTTTGTGTATAATTTCTTCCATTATAGAAGTTTATACAACTTCTGAAATCAAGTTTTCAAGCAACATTTTCATTAATCTTACAATGTTTAGAAATTTGACACTATCGTTTTCATTACAAACATTCGTAACTTTTCTGGTACACACCAACAAATCGGGATAAAAAACAAAGACGAAAATTTGCCGAAATTTTATCTACATTTTTCTCAGTCGAAAAGTCCTTCGCCACTTTTCACACAATTTAAAATTCAAAAAGATATTCAAGCTGGAAGTTGTAATAAATCAAATTTGTTCACTTTCAAAATCGAATATTTTATTTGATTCAGAGTTTTGTGATAAGTGGCAAAGGACTTTCCGACTCAGAAAAATATGGATAAAATTTCGGTAAGTTCAGGTCCGTGATTTCCATTCCTATTTGTCGGAGGACCGCGTTAATTAGTTAGATTTCAAAGCATAATATTTTTTGATTTTGAGTTTTGTGATAGCTGGTACAGGGAAAATCGTCTTCAAATATAGCATGAAATTTTGTATGAGGTGATTTATGAAATCCCTATACAAACGTTTCTTATTTACAGGAGTACACGGAAGCCATTTTCATGTTTTCGATACCTGTTGACCCAAGGAACGAATATAAAGACAACAAAAGAATCATGTTGTTTACGTTTTCATTTGCTATTATCCTTCCATAACATTTTTCACACAGGTTATAAAGAATGAGGCGTTGCACTATTAAGAGGCCGGCTTTACTTTTTGCGCGGTCAACAAATCGAAACAAATATTTTCGTAATTCACTGATGTTTTCAAAAATTAAAAACGTACAGAGTAAACAAATTTAGGTCTCGCAAACAGATTTACGATATTTCACGTCGTCAAATTCGAAGGAGGGAAAAAAATGTCCGTCTACATGTGCAATATAATCAAGTCACTCCAAGTACAAGTATAGCACCTAACTGTAGTGGGCCTTGTGTAGAGAACTTTAGTGACAATTTAATTGTTGGTTATGTAGAAACCTCTTTTTCTACGACAACAAATGTTGAAAATGGAGTACCAAATTTATGCTTGTCAGATGTTCAGTCCGATGTCGATTTGGCTGTAAATAACAGCATTAGTAGTAATGACTTTGTCGAAGAATACAGGGACGATTTTTCTGACGGTGATGAAGGTTTTGATAATGAATGTTATGCATCGGAAAGTAGTGAAAGTGAAAGTGATACAGAGGATGATTTAACTGTATCAGATACTTTTTTGCAAAATTTGCGAGACATTCTAACTCAAACGACCCACAATTTGGGGGACAAAATTTTACGGACACTTCGTACCCATCCCTGCTACCAACATCTTCCGAAAACGGCAAAAACGCTCTTTAAGACACCTCGAAAAGTTGTACCGCTAAGATCCGTTCCATCTGGGGAGTATCTTCATATTGGCATAGAAGAAAGGTTACAGTTTTTGCTTTCGAATTTACCCTCAAAATACCTTCCAAGCACGATCGAACTTGACATCCATGTCGATGGGTGTAGAGCCGACAATATGGGAAAATGGCAATTCAGGCCTATCCAAATAAGAGTAGTTTCCGACAAGTTCAAATGCCATCCAGAGGTTGTGGGTATTTACCGTGGCAGGAAAAAACCAGCAGATACTCATATTTTTTTCGCTGATTTCCTATCCGAGTGGAAATCTATTATTATGAAGGGTGGTATTGAATTCAAGGGCAAAATCTTTCCTACTACAATCCGTGGACTCATTGCCGATGCTCCGGCTCGATCATTTATGCTGAATCATAAAGGCCATAACGCCGAATATCCTTGTGCCAAGTGAAAAATATGTGGAGTAAGATGTTCGTCACACAATTATTCATTCAAAACCTCTAATAACGTACCCCGCACTGACGAAGAATATGCTTTACGTCTCGATGAAGATCATCTGAAAGAAGGAGGAACTCCTTTAATTGAAGTTTTAAACGGACTGGTAACCTCTGTTCCATTTGAGTATATGCATCTAGCTTTGATTGGGGTAATGAAAAAAATTGTGGATGCTTTCGTAGAAGGAAAATACTCTAAAAATGTCAAATTAAGGGCCGCTGACGTGCTGAAAATTTCCCAGAGACTTGAAAACATCGCATTGTTCTGTCCAGATGAGTTTTCTCACAAACCAGTCCCCCTATCTGAATATGGAATTTTTAAAGCCACCGACTACCGCCAGTGCCTTTTGTACACAGGAATTGTAGTATTTCATAATATTATTGACGAAAATGTGTACAACCACTTTTTGCTCTTACATGCTGGTATTCGGAGTTTGTCTTTCCCCAGGCTATCGGAAGATCAATGTTTATTTACGGAGATTGCATTAAACGAATTTGTCAATATGGCTTCAGACATTTATAACGATGCATTTGTATCTTATAATGTTCATGGCTTGCGACACCTAGCTGATGACGCTCGACACTTTGGAAACTTAGACTCGTTTTCCGCTTTTCCATTTGAAAGTAATATGACTTTCTTTCGAAAAAAAGTCAGAAAAGCACATAAGCCACGTCAACAAATTGCAAAACGTATTGCAGAGCAAACGAATTTTCACAGTATCAGTCTGACCATCGGTAAAAAAAGTGTGAAACTCAGTCAAAGACATTGGAATGGTCCAGTTACATCCGATTCAAGAAATCCTCATCAATACCGAAAAATAGAATTTCAAAACATTTCGTTTTCTCTAAAGCCAAATAATAGCTGTTGTATTTTGCACAACAACGTTGTCTGCATTGTTGAAAATATTTTGAAAGAAGGAAATGATCATTACGTAGTCGTTCGCAGATTTTGTGAATCAAGAGAGTTTTACGACATTGGTGTTTCTTCAACAGCGTTGGGTATTTTCGTTTGTTCGAAATTGGAAGAAACTTGTCGAAAATTAGATGTGCATGATATCCAATCAAAATGATTCAGAATGCCCATGTGGGAAAGTTCCGAGACAGATTGTTGTAGAGTAAATGACTACTCAGAATCATTTGTTGTCATAGAAATCGACGGGCCCATGCAGCTGTGTCTTATTTTTTGGGCGCGAATTTACTTTCTCTTAACTCCGAGCGTCCCGACCAAAGTATCTTAACTCTGTCGGCTCGAGCAACAGTAGCCTATGCCCTTGGCGCGCGTTTACTTTCTCTCAACTCTGAGTGTCTCGCAAAAAGTATCTTAACTTGGTGACGTTGTGGAGCTATATCTTATTTTGGGTAACTGATTCCAAACCATCTTATTTTCCGAGACTCTTGAACAGAGTATTTTAACTCGGAACGCCTGGAACACACTATCTTATTTCCGGCACTCGAAAATATTTTATCTTAACTTGAAAAAAAGGTTTTTGAGAAAACACGTTTCAAAGATTCGGGCAGTTCGTACTTGTGTTTAACATCTTAATCTTATTTAATATGGCTTAGGAAAGTGCTATAATAGGTTTTTGGGGTCGCTGATCACAAATCCATTATAATTTTTGCAAAATTTCTATGTTTAAACATTTTTTGAAACTAATTTTCTTGATGTTTTATCAATTTGTGAAAAAACTGCTTATTTGCGATCTATGGGGAAAAAACCTTAAAGAATATTTCATTGATTTTTGTATCATAATACTACAACAATATAAAACATTAAAAAATAAAAGCCTGTCACTTAAAGCGAAGTATTGGAATTTCGTTTTTCATTAAAAAGTTGGATATCAATTCATGAGATCTTTTGCTTGCTCAATACGGGTATAACTTTTTTTGCAGAGTTGAGTTTTCTCAACAATTTGTTGAAGAAATAGTTATACAATTTTATGTTTTCCCTATATGTGTATAAGTTTTGCAGACTTTTTTAGTTTGCTAACTAGCTATTTGACACTTGTTTTGTAAAGTCTATGTGTGTAAACAAATTTTTGCAGAACTATGTTCTGACATGACAAGATGTATGCGGTTTTCATATATTATTTTTTTGAGTAGCTAAAGAAGAATTTAATGGAATATTCGCAATATAAACTTGTTATTACAAATTATGGCTAAAACGTACGACTTGTATACTTTACTTTGACACTGTTTTTTTCATATTTCTTGAAATAGAAAATTCCTAAAAAAAAACTTAAAATGAGAATATAAAAAAAATTTTCATTATTTTGTTTCAAAGCAAAATTATAGAAGTTGCCATGACTTTCGAAAATTTTATAAAACCAGCTTCATTAAGTAATTAATGTTAAACTGAAACATTATATCAATTTTTGTTTCAAAAAATTATATACGTTTTTAAGAAATCTCTGTCGATGAAATTGTATTTTTCACTCAAAATTATAAAAAATTATTTTGGGTCGCTAAATGAAAATTTGACGGTATTTTTAAAAAATAATTTTTTTGTAACCAAGTTTTGAAAACGAATTTATGAAAAATTTTGTATTTTTGCAACACGTATGTGATATTCATTGTTTTTTGGGCTCTTAAACAATAATTTTTAATAGTTTTCGTTAATTAATTTGTTTAAACAAATTTTTTAAACAAACTACTGCAAAGTTGTCAATTTTTTTCAATGTCGTGTGCATTTTACTATTTTTGGATGCTGAATATGAATTATACATTCGTGACAAATATAACGAAAATTAATTCAACATCAATTATTATTGATGAGTCGGATCCAACAACCTGCTCACCGCGTGAAATCGCGTATGAGTATTGTCTACTTTCAGAATCCAGGATATGAAAATTTTTTGGGATCATGCCAAGTAAACAATGCATGGTCTTATATTGTGCAAAGGAACATTTTTTTTTGCTATATAATTTTTTTTCAAGGCCGATCGTTTTTTCGTAATTAAATAACAACTGGTTTTTAAGTAACCCAAAAATCGTGAAGTTTCAGAACCTCAATTTTCAAATCTCGGTCATTTTTAGGCCAATTAAATTTTTTTGTACCATATTTACGTTCTAGCATCACTTATGCGCTTTATGAAAAATTAAATAGTAAAAACAATTGCTCAATATTCAATTTTTATCAATCAAGGTAGAGTTTTCTACTTCTTATTTTCACTATACGAGGAAATCTGGTTTTTCAACTTGTATTGAGCGATTTTTTAGAGTGTTGCTTTAAGACGTTCAAAGCTTATTTTAGTGAATAATTAAGTTGATTCGAGTAAAACACGAACTCTGAGGAATTTTTTTCCAATCGCTTGGAACGCGCGCGATTTTCCAATCGCACGCAAAAAGCAGTTTCATTTCGCTTACAAAAAGGGGAAGGGAAATGAGAAACGATTTTTCATAAAAATTGGTCTTTTTTGCAAGCCGAACTCTTGTATCCTAATTAACATTGAAACCATACTTCCAAACATGGAGTGTTTCAGCAAATCTTTTGTACTGAAATGATGACAATGATGAAAAAAAAGTACTGCTTTTCACATTTTTTAACAGTTTTCGCTAATTTTGTGCAGGAGGAATTTCTGAGTCTCAACAAAACAATTTCATGTTTTTTTGGAAATCCACAAAATTTATCACTTTCAAATCAAGTTTTTTTAGCGCAGATTCATGGAGTATATACAAACAGGAGAATGTTGAATAACAAGAACAATAATTGTTACTTTCACATCGTGCACGTTTATTCAAACTTATGGAAAGTACATTTAAATCTTAATGACTTACTGAATATGATCCATATATTTTTACCCTCATAACTTCTACGATACAGTCGAATGAATTCTATGAATGCCTAAAACGAAGATCTTACAATTATTCCTCTCTTACAGGCAAGGACCGATAAAAGTAATGATGCGTTGATGGAATTGCATCTTTGTCACACAAGTCCATCAAATCTTTTTTCTTCGCCTTATCAATGGGTAAAATGTCATCGTAAGCCCTTTTTAATTCATAAGAACAAACATTGAAGGGGTGCCTTTTTTTTCCCTGATTCAATCGGAGTTTTCGGTACTCGTCGTCCTTGAATGAACATTTATACAAAATTTCATATTCTTCATTAGGAGACACACTGAATTCCCGGACTTTGGTGATAGCAAACTTTTCCCCTTCTACATTTTTGTCCCACTTGAAATTTTGAGTCAAATCTTTGAAATCAAAAATGTTTTTCTGCTCTACTTCCTTGACAATGTACGGTTTTTTACCCGCTTTTGCAGTTTGGATTATCACAATCCAGTCTTTCGGGCTAAAGATTTTTATATTTTTGCTTCTCCTTTCTATTAAAGCGTGCATGGAATCCCCCTCGTTTTGCGTATGACCAACTTCCAAGAATCTGTGTGTTATATGTACATTGAATCGGAAAGCAGCTAACACATACATAGAGAATACAAATCGGTTTCGGTTTTGGCCAGCGCAATTATCGGAATAAAAATAAAACTTGTCTACCCCCGCTGATACTTTTGTCTCAATGAAGTCTAGAACGAAACTGGCAATTTCATTGCTGCCTTTCGAACCGATAGTTTCGTTACAAATATAGCAATACCCTTCATGCGCACAACAATCATAGACAGTGAAGTTATACAAACCAAGATGTCTCTTGTAATAAAAGGCAGAAGATTCCGCACGAGGGCATTGCAAAACTTTTTGCAAATCAAAACATGCTATGCACGATGTTGGATCTCGCTTACATTCTTCTTTATTTTGGTCTTTTATGTCTCGAGCCAAATTTTTCAATTGAATATGAGCATTGTAATCAGGTTCCAACCTCGCTTTTTCTTCTGGTGTTGTAACATTATTATACGTAAAACAAACATCGCACTGATCTTTCTTCGGTTGAAAAAAAGACAAATTGAACGAAGTGTTGAAAATGTCGCGGTACTGGCGTAAATTAGCTACATTTTCCTTCGAGGGATATTGTTCTTTCATCCAAATTTCGTACAGAGAATGCATCTTAGGCACCGACAAAGTTTCATTCAAGTACTCGCGATTTGATTCTTTCCTGCAATAATGTGATGGCACTTTCGGAAAATAATTAATATGCTCTTTAACACTTTCTACAAACTCTGGATTCAAACACTTTTTTTTGTTTTTGCCGCGCTGATCGTCTCCTACTGAACTACCCGCACCTTGCTTTCGAATTGCAGTTCTAACCCACTGATCATTAATTCCCAGAGTACTCAGAAACATTGGCTTGCATACTTGAACTACTTGGCCATTGATACGAAAAGAATAAGATCTCGTATCAGCGCGTCTGGACTTCCAACATGTCGTAGGTGATTTGACGGCAACATTTCCGACGCGCCTCGCTAAAAATTCCCACTTTTCTTTATGACTCCCTATTTTCCAAAACTGTGTAAACAATTCGCATCTCTCATGTTCCTGTATTTTTTCTCCGCACTTACGCCTACATTTCTTGTCGCAGCCTTCCCCCATTTTACGTGCTTCGATTTGCGATCCCTTCTCATTATTATACTCTTTTCCGGACTGTCTCGCTTTCTTCGCAATGTTTCTTGACCACTTGTAGGTATTTACACTACGCTTACGTGAAGCAATTTTTTCTTTTACATTCGCCAAATTGTCGTCATGGACTGCCTGCCTGTCACCGTCAAGATCGATATCCTGTCTAATTACAGTTTCAGGTTCTTTGCTTGTTCCAGGATGACTTGGTGTAGTGTTTGTGGCCACGAAAACAGGTGTGAGTTCGGTCAAAGTAACTGCAATAATGTGAATTATCCGTAATGTTAAAAGATAAAAATACAAATTAAGATGTTCGAAGTAAAAACTTGTTAATAAGTAATAACTTGTTCTAAGAATTTATTTTTCTGATTGTACTTGCATTGAAATGGGTATGTATGTTAAATTAAATTAGAGAAAATAAAATGAAATCTTAAATCCAGTCAGGGTAAACTAATTCGTAAGATAAATTAGATTAAGAAACATCTTCATAAGTCCACATTTTTAAAAATGTTCTTTTTTCGACATAAAAAATTTTTCCACGAGTTCACATTTAAAAAAATATACCAAATTCGAAATAAAGAATTTTCATGAGTTAAAAATTCAAAAAATATTCTAATTTCAAAATCCATAAATTTTTCGAATTCAAAATTTTTAAAAATTTTCCAAGTCCAAATTTTAAAAAGTTTTTCTATGTTCAAAAATTGTCGAGAATATTTTAAGTCCAAGATCATGAGTTTCACTTAGTCCAAGAATTACTCGAACCCGGAAAAAAGCACAATAAAACCGAACAATATATATTTGCAAACAATAATTATTCTACTACGTACACGATCAAAATTTAAAAATAAAAATAAACATTGATTTTGACGTTAAGCAAACAAAATTGACGGTGCCACGCTGATGCTACGATCGTGTTACGACTGTGCTACAAAATCATCGTAGCAACGGCGTAGCACCGCGTCTGATTCATGAAAAAAAAAAAATTTGCTTGTAAAATTAGGTCAGAATATGAAATTGATAGAAAGAGTTATATTAAAAATCAAAAACAAAAAAAAATTTTTAAATCTTGACACATATTTCAACAAGCTAATTTTCTTCATGTAAGTTTTATGAAAGCGATTTAAAAAAATCCCATCAGTCATTTTTCATATTCTCTTATAAAGAAAAGGAAATTTTTTGAAAGACATAGTCGTAATACAATCATGAATTATCACATCACACTAAGAAATTTTCGAATAAAAATTTGAATTTATGAAAGATTATCGATCAGTATTTTTGAGTCGAAGAATTCAGAATGAAGACATTTGAAAAATAATTATGATCATGAAAATTACCTTCATCGTCCTGCGTTTCCTCAATGTTTTCTTCGTGATAAACTGAATAACTGGCAGAATACCCTTCAGGAGATTCAGAATCATCAGAGAATTGGTATGGATCCATATTGTTCTTTTCTGAACAGAGAACGTTGCTTTAGACCCAATAATATCATATTATCCAAAATGCATGAAAATGTTTTGTTATATAATCACCTTTTCCTGGATTATCCAATGAAAAATTTGACTTGTCGACTACTCAATATTGTACATGCCGACCGTCACCACTGATGCACCGAAACCGATGTTAAAGAAAAATTCAATAAAATAAATAAAACGTGTAGTGCGGAATCAAAGTTAGCGAAGAGCTGAGTGACTTTGTCCAAAAATGATATTCCGAGATGGAATAAAACAGTCCCCAAACTGCTGATGGCCAAGAAAATCACGTGCTTTTCTCGGCTGACATATACACGTCTTCTCATTGGTTCATTCTCGTATTTCCCCATTATGATGGGGAAAACCAATTCGTCATAATAGCGCCTCTGTCTCATTGGCATCTACTCAACTGACGAGATAAGGCCAAAGATGGTTAAAAATAAAACACGGGAGACAGAAAAAAAATCTGTGATTTCGATTCAAAATTTCGGATAAATTTTGGGGTCTTACAACAACAAAACAACGGGCTTCTGCTTTCTGAACAGTTAGAACAGAGATCACAGTGCTTAACGGGGCAAGAGGTAAAATTTGTGCACAATGCGCTATTAGAAAGGGGGAGGGTCACGCTCATCAATTTTGGGACTTTATCACTTCATTACTTTTCCAGACATAAATCATTGCTTTTAAAAAATTGATACAAAAGTTATTTTTATAGACTTGATTATTGAACAAAAAATTAGTAATAAACACTGTAAAAAATCTTAAGATTTCTTCAATTTCTTTGGTAGAAAAATTTACATAGCCACTGGTAATTTTTATTTATCTACCTTGAATTTAATAAAAAATTTCAAATTACTATGTAATTTATCAACCAAAAGAATGTGAAAAATTCAGTTATTTTTAACAGTAAAGGAAACAACTACAAAACAAGCATTGCAAATTGTTAAAATAATGTTCTGAACTAAAAAACATTTCTTCGAAATTTTATTGAATAAAAATTTTTTTCATACTGCTTGGAAAAATTGTTAATATATCTGAAAAAAAAGATCATTATATGATCATTGTCAATCAATATTTATTTGTACATACACTAAAACATTAGTTAACGCCAAATAATCACTAATTAATGACCTCAGAAGTTCGAAAACTTCCATTGCAATTTCAGTTATTAAAACTCATGTTCTAGATATTTTTATTGTTTCTAATCGCGTTCAAAAATTTAATTGAAAAATCTGAATTTTATATTGCATTTTTATCTTCAAAAAATGATAATGTGATTAACTCTCCAAAAATCGTTGTCACCTTGAATTTTAAGATTGTACATTTTTTATAAGATTTAATTAAGAAAATTCGAATTCCACTGATTCTGTATTCCCCTGTGTTTGGCACATTAATAGGTCACAATGACCAAAATAATATTTTTATATTATAATAAATGCTATTGTATCAGTCGAATGAAAACTTTTGTTCATTACTGCAAAAAATTAAAAAAAATATCACTAAATATGAATCTGCTTTCTACCAAAACAAACACATTTTGATAGTTACGCAATGTTTATCAGATCTCAAAATCAAGAGATTTAAAATTTCACAAATTGTAAAATTGACACATAACTCGAACATTCTTAAATTTATCCGGTAAAATTGCAAATCTTCTTGTAAATTAAAAATCTACAAATTGATTTGCTATTTTACTGCATGAATCCAGAAACTTTTATGTTACATGATTAACAGTGCGTATTTGACAACAATCACTCCGCAAAGAGTTCACTTACCTTTAGAAAAAAAACGTTCAACTAGAAAAAAAAACGGTCATTTTGACCGTGAGTCCGAACGGTGGATTCATTTTCCTATTTAATTCTAACATTGACGTTCAATTGGGCGTTCAAAATCACGGTCAAGTTAGAGGTTTTTTTCGTGAAGGTAATTAATGAATTTGCTAATGTAAAACTGATTCGATTATGATCACCGAATATTTTCATTTTTGAAAATATACAAAAGACGGCATTTTTTCTTACAAAAAATTTACTCAATTTTTTTATTTTACAAAAGAAAAAAGGAAAAAACACGCACTAAGGAACATTCCAAGGGAGAGAACGAAAACATTGGTCCTTTAAGTGCGTTTTCAATGTCAAAAAACAGGGGCTCAAAGAACATTTTTAGTGTGTTTTTTGCAAAAAATTATTTTTGAAATTCAAACATGTCATTTCACATCGTTCACATTGAAAAAAAATTTTAAATGCCAATGCTAAAAAAAATCATGCCAAACAACTTGATTAATAAATTATTTCACTAATCTTGACTTTCACCGAACGCGCCGAGTTAAGATAGAAGGGAAGAAAGAATTTGTAGCATTCTGACAAACGTTACTTAGTTTTTTCGTAATAATGGGTTCAAAAACAATTTTTTTCAATTGAAATTTATCTGAGAACTTCTTCACAGTTCAGTGCATTGAATTACATAATTTTTTCATTTTTTGGAAAAATCAAGTTAAGATAAAATATTTTCGAGTGCCGGAAATAAGATAGTGTGTTCCAGGCGTTCCGAGTTAGAATACTCTGTTCAAGAGTCTCGGAAAATAAGATGGTTCGGAATCAGTTACCCAAAATAAGATATAGCTCCGCAACGTCACCAAGTTAAGATACTTTGTGCGAGACGCTCAGAGTTGAGAGAAAGTAAACGCGCGCCAAGGGCATAGGCTACTGTTGCTCGAGCCGACAGAGTTAAGATACTTTAGTCGGGACGCTCGGAGTTAAGAGAAAGTAAATTCGCGCTCAAAAAATAAGACACAGCTGCATGGGCACGTCGTTATGGTGTTTATTACTAACATGGTACCGAATTATTCCCGAGTTGCATTTGAATTCGATGGTTTACTCAGGACGTCTTTACTCTTCTCAAATTTTTTCTGATTTTTTTGGAACTTAAAAAAAAATTTAAAGACAATAGTATACAATAATAGTAATAACTTTACAATAATAGTAAAGACTCAATATACCGAACTGAAATACAGGTCTTCATAATAAGGATTCTGTAGATGGGCAAAATTTTTCTAAACTTAATTGCAAACTTTGAAACTTTGCAATTAAGTTCATAGTTTTCACGTTGATTTTTTATCATGGAAACGAAGCTTTACTTACAAGCCCAGCAACTTTCAAATCCAATTTTCCCAAGTTTCCTCATTCAGTTACAAAACTTCTATTCAGTCACATTTTTTTACGTTGACATTCTGTCCAAAGACAGTACTGTTTCACAGTTACGGATCTTCCTCGATGTGGAGCAGTATTGTGAATTTCGTATAGAGTATAATTGTTTTCTTTTGGAACAGCAATGGTCAGGTCTGTGAAAATACTGTATGACGAATCATTTAGGAGTTTTAAGGTGGAATTGATATTAGATCCGATGATCAACCATTTGAAGATATTACTGTATGCTTTGAGTTCAGCTGCCTAAAAAAATGCTTACATTATTATAAATTTGAAAAGAAAATACCTGTCTAGAAAATTATGCGAGGCTCAAGCTGTTGTATTTTATCTTGAAGCCATTTATTTTCAGAACTTATAAGTATCACAAATGTGGGAATAGTTAGGGCACCTGAGGTTTTTTAAATCGTCTGAAAAAAGTTTGGAAATGAAATCATACATGCAAAATATATGTTCCCAAATCAATTCAAACAATCTTTTTCCTTTTCAGTATGATGAATAAAATTAAAAAATTTAATAATGTTTGACATAAATAGAAATTTTTTTATTTTTCGAGTACAAATACTGCATTATTTAGATCTCAATAATTTATCCATACAAGTTGTTACGTTGTAGAACGAAAAATAAAAATTAACTTCATTTCTATCGATCATACCTGAATAATTAATGGAAATCCAGTAAACGTATTTTTTATAACAAAGTTCAATAAACTTGAAATGGAAAAAATTGATGTCTAATAAATGTTTTGGTTTAAAAAATTTCACTGATCATTTGCGAATTTTAATTTTTCAGAACCTTGATTTTTATTAATTTTATCATACATTCAAAGTATGAAAAAGTTTGCTTTGATTTTCTGATTTGATTTTTTTAAATAATTACCTATGTGGAAAATTATCGAACGAAGACTGTGAATGAGCGGCTACTGAACCGCGATTAGATTCAACCGCACAGCCGTTGTCAGGGTTTAATCTATTTTGTTATTTACAGGCTATGTCTTCAAATCGTCCTCAAAGGGATAAAATTCTACCTTACCGATATTGGGAGTCAGATTCTGACGATCCCTCGGCAAAAATCGTTCCAAGAACTCAAGGAAACAAAACATCTGACGTGAATGAAATGAGGGACAACCCTAAGAAATCTCAGACGACAGTTCGACCTACAATCAATGTAAAAAAGCGTTTCGCAGAAATCAAAGAAATGTATGAAGCAAAAAAAAAATTGTGTGCCACAAAAAATTTTGGAAAAAGCGTGGCACATAACTCGATTGCTCAGAGAGATGTACCAATCCAAAAAGCCTTGGACGAAAATACGCATTCGCATGGTTCTTCCACTATTGAAGAGACGTCGCCGACAGAAAACGATGATGCCCGTCGTACGGAAAATGCCCAAAATCTAGAAGTGATTGAACTTGAAGGTACAGAGCGTGCTTCACAACCACAGTCAGAAGAAATCATCTCCGCAAATCCTCTCGATGCCAACGGAAATACTATTGAACCTTCCACTGCATTCTCAGAAGTTGACATCAGTACGACAGACAATGATGATGTCTTTCTAAACAACGCAAACGTTATCAATGTAACAGATCCTCTATCAGAAGAAATGGTTCCTCTTCCAGAAACGACTGTCGAATCCATTGTCAGATTATTACAGTCTGAAAGGTCATGCTGTGTAAGTTGCTGTAATGAATGTTGCATTCCAATTGTAAATAAGCTGTCTCTGTATTTTTACACATTGAAATATTCAAACATTTGTAATTTATGAATGTAAAGGCATGAAGAGGCACATTTTCAAAATTAAAAGTAATTATTACGATATATAATGAAAATGCTTATGAACTTGTAAAACAAATATTAAGAATGAAATTTCTTTTTCCAAATTTTGGTGGATGAAGTAGGGGAAAATATTCTGCTAACGTCTAATTTATATTTCATAGGTATTCATTCCCTCCGATTTTGTATACTCTAAAAGTTCATAAGATGATTTATAAAAATTCTGCTTTACATTCATAAAGTTATTAAAAAGTTTTATATACTTCAAATGTAATGGTTACTACTTTATGAAGCTCTCTTTTTGAATTACGAAGAACAAATTATCAAAATCGTTAAATTTTTAAGAAAATTGTTTTACTCTGTTTCCAGGAAATTATCGCAGCGCATCGAAACACTCCATAACAAGATTGATGTCCAAGGCAATGAAATTCTGTAAGTTTTCGTATACTTTAAAATTGTGAGATTATGAACATTCTTATTTTTAAATAATTCGTGTTTGCAAACGTCCTTTTCCAATGAAATCATTAATTATAGAAATGAAAAAGGTAATAACTTTAAAGATTGGAAAAAGCCAAAAATAAATATATCAGGACTATTTTCAATGTGGAAACTTTTCTAGAAATTATAAGTTATGTTGCACATAACTGAAAACGGGAAAAATGGTGGATTTTTTGTGAAATTTTCAAACGGCGACATATATCCCAACAAATGATGAAGACTTTTTTTTACGAATTCTTCAAAATGCGATTAAGTTTTTGAAAACATTTTCAAAAAGTGAATAATAATATCAATTACTTTTATTCAAGATAGACACCTATTTTTGTAGGGATAAAATGTTGATTTTTTTTATGTTACATTGTTTCAGAAATATAAAGCACAACTTAGTAAGGTTGGAACACGACTTACAAGGGACCGAAACGCCTTGCAAGCCAGCCTGCTTGCCGATCAACAGTGAAATCGAGTTAGATGTAATAGAGGATCTTGATGAACATCGCTTCAAAGCTTTGGTAAACACTTTTTAATGTACAAATTACACTTATTATTCATTCGGTTTCTCTCTATTTTCTGTATGAGAATATGATATTTTAGAACTTACATGGTACCCTGATAACGTTTTTCTTGATAAAATGAAGATATGCAATATTTTGCATTTCAGGTGGCTTACTTTCCATTTTTGGGCGGGGAAAACATTTCCAATGCAATCAACAACATGGTGAAGGAAGCCTTCACCGATGAATTTGCATACTCGGTCACCTGGTCCGGAAAAAATGAAAGCCTAAAACTAGAAAATCGAAAAATCATCAAAGCTTTTTATGGTACGACCATTGATTTATATTCTATGCACATAACACTTTTTGTATACAATGTCGTGAATTTCAGTAGGGCCCACTAACAACCAAAAATTCGAGCGACCCACAGCACCCATCTTTAAGCTTGGTGTGTCGGAGGCATTGAGGAACGCTAAACAACGTTTTCGAAATTTTATAACAAAGTGAGTCAACACGGACAACACCGAGGAGAACTCAGATCGTTCCATGACCAACGAACAGCTGCAGCGATTCCTCGAGTCTTAATATAATCTTTGAAAAAACTAATCAAATCTTTTAATATTCTAATGCATTGTGTGTGTATGTATGTATGTATGTATGTATGTATGTATGTGTGTATGTATGTATGTAAGTATGTATGTATGCAATCTACAATGACGATATGTTATTTTAAGTTTCAATAAACCTTCTACTTTCCAACTTAAATATGCAACTTCGATCGTTCTGTTTGAATTTAGAAAAAAGTAATCTCAGAAATTCAAACATTTAGTTATAAGTAATGTCTTTTTCGTGATCGTCGTATTTTGAAAGGTGTTCAAAAAATTGAAGAAGTCGGAAATGCATAGTTTAATTCTTTTACTGGTAGAAGTAAAATGCGTTTAAAACCACTTTTTCGTGAAAAAAGCAATAAAACACTTCGATTGTACAAAATTAATATCATTTGAAAAGTAATGTTTTGCTCACGAAATTTGTGAATTGCTGTAAGATTTTTTTTATACTACAAGCATTTGCGTATATTTCGAAAAATAAAAAAATGTTTAAAGTGCGTCATACCTACTGTATTTTTTTTTATTTTGAACATTTACATTCCTACCAATTTTCCTCTCTTCCATTTCAATTTATTCATTTTTTCAATGGACAAAAAGATAAAACAAAAATAACTAAGAAATGAAAAAACTGTATTTCACAAACAGTTTGTGATATGTTGCTGTTATTTTGGAGACAATCGATGCACACACGCTGCTACGACTGAGAGCCACTCGTTTGAGCGATATTGCTGAAAGGTTTGCGATATTGTGTTGGTGACACTGTTGCCGACAAAAGTATTGACGAATGAGGACGCAACTTATCGCCATCTTTGCTTCATGTCATGGACTAACGTTGCGCAAACATTTCACAAACATTGCGCAAAATGTCTATTTAGGAACATTTGTGAATTCATAATGAATTCACGATGCCGGCATTTCGTGAATTCGTGAATTCATATTGCTGCGTGATGCGTCTGCATTGTGAATTCACCTGGCCGGCCCGCATGAATTCGTGATTCGACATACCGGCACTGGGAATTCACTCGGTCGGCACGCGTGAACTTTTCCTAATGCTTATATATATAGAGACACATGCGCAGTAGTGTTACTCCGAGGCGCGAATTTTCAAATTCGCGCCTCGAAAAAAGTTGAAAAGGATGCATTGTAAAAGTCACTGTTTCAAAATCATCATTTTTATTATTTATACATTAGAAATATAGATAACATACAAAACACATAATAAAAATACATAATATATTTATGTATACAAAACAGACGCTCTTAAATATATAATAAAAAATTCTTTTTTATTCATCAATTAAAACGACAAGTGAATGAGGAAGAATTTTTTTTCTGCGGCGCAAATTTACAAATTGTAACTGTCAATTATTAATGTTTTGGGATACACGATATTGAATTTATATAATTATAAGATTATGAACTATTATGAACAGTGTAAAACATTTTGAAAGTTGAAAGAAAGTATTATAGAAATTTTGAGAATTTCAAAATTGTCGTAAATTGTAGAGATTTATATTATCATTAAAAATTCTGAAAAGTCATATTAATGGTTATTGGGATTTTGAAAATTCAACGAATTTATTAAACTTCGGAAGTATTAATAATTTCCAACATCGTAAGATTTGTAACAATTTTTCAAAGTGTAAAAGTTTATACCTCTACTATATTTGAAACATTTTTAAAGACTAGAAAATTAAAGAAATTTTTTGAATTTAAAAAATTTACAAATTTCCGCAGATTTCCGAGACCTTAAAAGTCTAAAAAATTCTAATTTGAAGAGTTTGGAGTAGGCTAAACATTTTGAAAGTGTAAAAAGTTCTGACAATTTTCAGTATTGCAAACTTTTTGAAATTTTCATGAATTTTAGACATTTCAAAAAGTTTCAAAGATTAAACTTTATATTATTTTTGTTTATTAGTAATAAGAAATTTTTAAGAATTCCAAAATTGTAAAAAGGTTGATAATTTTGAACATTATTAGATTTTTCAAAATTTGAAAATTTTAGGAGTTTGAAGTATTTGAAACATTTTGAACGTCCAGAATATTTTGACAATTTTTAGACTTTTAACAATTCAGAAAACTTCAGAGATTAAAAACAGATTTGAAGATCCTGAGAATTTGGAAAGTATTTATCATTAATGTTTTAATACTACAACGAACAAAATTTAAAAAAAACACATGTGTGTGTGTCTGTGTGCATGCTTCTAGTCTACTGCTGATTACAATATCTTAGGTACTTAAAAAAAATTCAACACTTTTTTGTAAAAATTAAATTCAATTTTTTTTAAATATTAAAAACTACATTCCCTGTTACGGATTTATTACTCTCTTTAGGATCCATTTCGTCATCTGCGGCGTTGTCATCCGCGTCGGAATCGAGGGTGACACCTGTAATTTCTTGTTATTCCTCCAAAAGAAGCATCTTTTCTTCACTTTTTCTCATGGTTTTTCTTGTATCGTTTTCCCAAAACGCTGCTTAATGGACTTTAAAACCTGTACTATTTCATTTTTGAATGTAATTTCGTTTACAATTAAATCCGAAATTGTTGAGGCTTTGGCGGCTTCTGAAAAACAATTGTAAACAAATTTTTGATATTTTCATTTTTATTAATTTCTCTTTAAACAAAGAAATCGTTTTATAATTTAAATAGTATTAAGACATACCGTAAATCGTTTTCGCCAGTTTTGTTTTCGCGAAACTCTCCGATTCCCCAATTCCTGTGACTGTGAATTTGGAAACCACACCATCTTTTAATGCCTTGTCCATGGAATGGTATAAAAATGGTCTTAATTTTATGAAACCAGTCTCCTTAAGGTACAGGAACTGAAATAGGTATTTTAAAGGAATATTATTACAGACACCTGTCACTTGCGATTCCAATTGCGACAGCAAATGTCATCCGGTACATTTAGATAATAAAATATAGACATAAAGAATAAATAAGTATGAAAATTGTAAGAAAGCGAATACTTTTCGAAAATTTCTATAATTGCACAAAAATTATGGGAAAAATACAAAGTATCCAGAAAAGCTCATTACGTATGTGGATATTTTTTTGACATTTATATATAGAAACAGTATTAAAATGTTACAATCGAAATGAAAAAGTATATGAACATTGATATCGCACAATTAACAAAATCATTTTTTTTCTACTTTGTACAGTAATTGTCGGTTTTTTCTGTTACTCACCAAATTCTCCCGGGATTTTTCGTTTTCCTCATCTTCCATCTTCCAAAACTGTCCAGTTGTTTCAATTGGGTAGCCGTCAAGGTCACTTCCCAATGAAGTACTGAATCTTTTACTGTTTAACTCGGCGACCTTGTGTTGGACATCAAATAATTTTTGTAACCCTAAAATTTGTGAATTCTGCTTAATAATTTGGTTCATCGAACTCTCAAGATTGCTAAAAGAAATTCAAAATTATTAGAAAAGTTTTTTGAAGTAAATACGGTACTTACATGCAAAATTACTTACGTCACTTTTTCAGTCAATTCGGAGATGGTTGGAATATCTTCTTCGAGTGGTATTTCAACGACCTTCATATTTTTGTTAAAAATTTGTCTGGTGATTGCGTCGCCAGCACTGAAACAATTAATGATTTAAATGTAAAGCTATTTTATACTAATCCTTTCGTCATTACTAAAAGTTACGCTGCAATAAGAGAAAGGACATTAAATTATACTTTGCATATTTTGCAATGACGCTCATCAATTTTTATACTTGACTTTTTTTTAAACTATATTTGTTAGGTATAGAAATTATAGATTACATCAGCGATTCTATTTCCTCTGCATCTGCCTCTTCCTCCATCATCTTTTCACTGGACTCCGCTAAATAGGACTTCTTGGATACAATGTTTTTCAACATTGCCAGTTGTTTCTCCAACGTCGTTTTCGGTTTTGATGCGTCGCTTCGTTTTTCATCTTTGTAGATTGTTGGTTTCTTTGTTGAGAAGTTCCTTGAGATTGATGAGCTGCGGATAATAAAATAAGGTTAAACTATAAAACCAACAATACATTTTTTTGAAAGTGTGTCACAGTTAAAGCTTACTCTGCCGTTTTTTCCTCCAACCGAGTATCTGCAGCGTACATTGTTGGTTCCTTTGTTGGGAAGTTCCTTGAGATTGGTGAGCTGCGGAGTAGAAAATAAGGTTAAACTATGAAACCAACAATAAATTTGTTTGAAAGTGTGTCACAGTTAAAGCTTACTCTGTCGATTTTTCCTTCAACCAAGTATCTGCAGCGCACATTGTTGGTTCCTTTGTTGGGAAGTTGCTTGGGATCGATGAGCTGCGAAGAAGAAAATAAGCTTAA
This sequence comes from Platygaster robiniae, assembly GCA_028476575.1. Taxonomy (NCBI): domain Eukaryota; kingdom Metazoa; phylum Arthropoda; class Insecta; order Hymenoptera; family Platygastridae; genus Platygaster; species Platygaster robiniae. The sequence goes on along the minus strand of CM052019.1, from coordinate 11,863,889 downwards.
ACTTATTCAACGAATTTTTCAAATGAGGTGGTGTATTATATTCAAAAAGTCGGTACGTTAACTAAGGAAATTATATATCTGTATATCTGAATTTATGGTTTTTTTTATACTATAGTTGTAACGTATAGAAATTATAGATTACAGTAGCGATTCTATTTCCTCCTCAGCTGTCTTTTCCTCCATCTGTACATTGGACTCCACCGAATTCGTTTTCAGCTTTTTGGATGCAATGTTTTTTAACATTGCCAGTTGCTTGTCCAACGTTGTCTCACTGATTTTTGTTTTTTTCGGTTTCGGTGCGTCGCTTGAAGACGACGAGCTGTCGTACGGATATCTCGGCTTTGATATTAGACGACCGCTGACATTACTTTTCGCATAAACTTTCTTTACCTTCGTGTCTGTCATCTTCGACGTACTCATGTTGTACCTGTTTCAAAATTATGTACAAAAACGAACGTTTTTTATTTTCGGTAAGGTGTAACATATCCTTAAGCACAAATTGCAGGTAAAACATAATTTTACATCTCTACAAAACTTAAATATGCTTACAGGTTTTTTTCATCAAATACCCGCAAGCGAGACCTTACTTAAATTCACAATGCGCGAGACTTTTTTATTACAATCAAAGTTGTAACGGTCAATCAGATATAGTACCTAAAATTTTATTAACTACGGATCACTCTGTGGCGATATTAATGATCAATGAATTTAATCATTTTGTACTTAAATAAAAGGTAAAACTTAGTGATTTGGTACAATAACAGGCGTAGTCATCGCAACGCAAACGAACCGATTTGGAATGACATGTTCTTCTAATCTTTCAGCACTGCTGAACTTGGGCATCTTAAAACACTTTCTTTCGATATCACGCAGACGCACGACAGACAAATCGTTTGACAGATTATGACAATCAAATACTCCAATAAACTCTGATTTGTATCCAACGTCATAAATAGAAGACATTGTGCGATATTTACTGACAACCAAAAAGTAGTTTTGTTCGATTTCAATTATGTTCCGAATTAAACAAACATCCGATGTACGTAAAATGCAGCAGTTGTCTTTATCACTTGTCGAAAAGAAAATTCCACCGAATCGAATATTTTTGAATTGTGAACACCTTTCTGTCGGCATGTTGCCAGGTAGAGGACCTGAAACATGACGTTTCTTACAGACAATGTGTAGGTCATTGTTGTTATCGGGGTAGTTCATGTTTTGTCTCTCTTTCATTCGCTTATAATATTGTTGGCAAGGATGGGTGCGTTTCCTGATTAAATCGTCTCGAATGTGGGCCATTTCATTCTCATAACAAAAAGCTGAATACGACTCAAATGGACCTAATTGTCTTACATCTTCCACGACGTGAAGAAGACCATGGACATTACATACCATGTATTGTTCTCCATAAAGTTGCTCGCAAAGAAGAACATGCGAGCGCAAAGCGGCAGTACAAAATGTTAAGATTTCTTTGGAGGGATTTTCACGACACAGCAATCGTATGGAGGAGTGTAACAACAAAAAATGTCGATAGAAATCATCGCCAATGACATTTTTAAAAAGGACTGGAAACGTATATATCAAAAGTTGTCTGTACTGGGTAGCTTTGTACTGATGGAATCCCGTCCATGGTCTTGGAGGACGATTGAAATCAGTGGGACAATAATTTCAGATGATCTCAACCCTAGCATCAAGAATATTAAGTTTACGACCATGAAGTCGACCCGTGCCAAATTTCCCCTCAATATGAGCTTGCAAGAATTTTTTCATAATGCCAAGGTACACCAAATGCATTCCTTCATACGGAACATTGGAAACTAATGATAAAATTGGAGCCAAAGGACTTGCCCCTTTGTGATGATCATCATCAAGGGCTTCTCGGTAATCTGCATCTGTGCGTGGTTCGTGATCAACTCCAATAAAGACCATTGTCCCTTCAAAACCCTTAACGACACAGCGACGACCTACAACTTTACACTTAGAGCAGGGGTGTGCAGATGTATGGCCAAAATGGTTCAGTGCGAAAGATCTGGCCGGAGTGTCCGCGATGAAACATCTGACAGACAACCGAATTGGTTTGTCACGAATAACGATTCCTCCGCTTTCCATGACCTGTACATATTCCGTCACAAAAGACTCAAAGAACTCGAAACAATTATTTGGTTTCGATGTTCCAACGAATACGATAAACTAACAGTGCTAGGTTTTTTGTTCGGAATATTCAAGACTCTAAGTTGGATTGGCCAGCATTGCATTCTACCGACTCTGAATAGTTGTCCTCCGTCAGTGCTAAAATCGATGATTAATGTGTCTGGCAAAGCACCATCAGGCAAAGCACTAAGTTTTTCAGCAGGAACGTTCGTTACACCTAAGTGTAAATACTCCCCCCCACATTTATTTTCAACAATGTTTTTTACAACTTGTGCTGGAGTTTGTAAAAGAGAGCGTGGATCTTTAGGGATTCTTTGAAGGGATGGGACCGTAATGTACATAAAATCCTTTTTTGCTGTGTGTGTTTCAAGTTGGCTGATAAGAAAACATTTTTCAAGGCCCTCCTACCCGTTTCCGCAATATCAACATCACGCGCGATATTCTCATCAACAACTGCTACATTGTTACGCTCTACATTTGCATGATCATTAAGAATATGATTGTCGACGTCATTAGCTCCATTTTCTACTACACGATTGTCATATACTCTTTCAAAATCATTCCCCAAGTCATCGGCAGAATGTCTGGCAACGATATCATTTTCCCTGTCACTATCGGAGTGATTTTCATCATCAGCGAACGAGCTCAGAGAATGTTGCGATGTACGGTCTGAGTTAGAATCAGACGAATCATCATCAGTATCAGACGAGTTGTCAAGGGTCAGATTTCTTTGTCTGCGATTGTTTATAACAGCTAAACGTTGCAATCTCCGTCGATCAGAAAGTTGTTGCAATGCTTTTGGTTTTGACGACATGGCATTCCATAAATTCTGGAAATCAAACGCGCGAATTCGTTTACACGCATATTACGCACAAAAAAAATATACCTACACTTCGTGTATTTTACCGTGTCATACAATTGAAGTATGACCATTTTTATACATTTCAATAATTGATTCATAAGTTAAACGTATGCAGCACCACAAATTTAAAATATTGAATAGCTTCATAATGTAGGATGGTCATTTTGACTGGAATTTTGATAGTGCCGGCCATTGAATCGTTTCAATCAAAATGTAAAAATAATATGAAGTTTCAGTCTTTGAAACTTTTTAAAATGTCTTAAGTTCATGAAAGTTTAAAAATGTTCGAAATTCTCGACTTTCTCAAAATTTAAGAGATAAATACGACTTTTTAAGTTTCAATAATCATAATATTATGAATTTTCAGAATTTTCCCAGCTTTTACAAATCTCCAAAACTTATGAAAGTTAAGAAATTTTTGACATCCTAAAAATTGTCGAAATTTCTAGACTCTCGAAATTTTCAAGATAAGCTTTCGAAATTTTGTAAATAGTTAAAAATCTTACAATGTTCGAAATTAACATCTTTCTCAAAGTTTGAGAAATTCGTAAAATTTTCGAAATTTCAATAATATTATGAATATTATACATTTTCAAAATTTTTTAGACTTTTAAGATCTCGAAAATCTACAAAAATGTGTAAATTTTTAAAATTCAAAAAATGTTTGTAATTTTCGTAACTTTGAATATGTTTTAAATAGTAAATACAAACTTTTACCCTTTGAGAAATTGTTAGAAATCTTACGATGTTCAAAATTTTGGACTCTTCGAAGTTTGAAGAAATTTGTAAAATTTTCGAAATTCCAATAACCATTATTATAACTTCAGAATTTTTATAAATTATCCAAATCTCTAAAATTGACGACAATTCTAAAATTCTCAAAATTCCAAAATTTTATAACACTTCCTTTCAACTTTAATGTTATACATCGTTGAAAATTACGCAATATTAAAAATGTTCAGAATTTGTTAAATTATCGTAATTTTAAAAATCATAAGAATGTTGTTAATTTTTACAATTTTTTCGAAACTCTGCAATTTTCCAAGTGCTTGGAGTTCTGATAATTTCTGATTTTTTAAAAACTTGGTAAATTATCAAAACCCTCAAAACATCAAAAATTACCGAAATTGTTCATAACACTGTGGAGCCAAAAAAGATTGGTGGGTAATTGAACCGCGGTCGGTAAATGTACTTTTTTTATTAATTTTTTAAATTATTTTTCAAATAATTTGTAAATTATTTGAAAAATTTTCTTTGTTACAAAAAATTTGCATGTCAGATAAATTCTCAATTTCTGGAACAATTTTCAACTTTTCGAAAAATTATCTTTTGTTGGAAAAATTTTCAATTTTTGAACAATTTTCAATTACAAGAGATGTGTTTAATTATTTGTAATTTGTAAAGTTTTTGAAAAAGTTTCTATTTTCTTGAGAAATTAAAAATTATGTGAAAAATTTTCAATTGTTATAAAAATGTTGATCTTTAGAAAAAATTTCCAAATTCTTGATTATTTCTTCATTATTTGTCATATTTCTGATATTTGGAAGGTTTTTCAATTATTCAAAAGATTTTCGATTTTTCCAAAAATTTGCTTTTTTTTGAACAGTTCTAAATTTTTCGAACAATTCAATGATAAAAAAAAATTTTCAATGATTTAAAAAATGTAGAATTTCGGAACAATTTTCAATTCCTCAATACGTGTTAAATTATTTAAAAAATTTTAAATACTTTTAACGATATCTAATTTTCTGAAGCGTTTTTATGTTTGTGAAAAATTTCCAATTAAAAAAAAAATGTTGAATGATTTAAAAAATTTCAAATTAAAAAAAAAATGTACAATTATTAAAAAAATTTGCACTCAGTAAAGAATTTTCCAATATCTCGAAGGATTTGCGATTTTTGAACGATTTTCACGTTCAGTTAGAAAAATTTCCAAGAATTAAAAATTTTTTTTGGAGAATTTTGGATTATTTAAAAATTTTTTTCATTTTTCGAAAACTTTTATATTTTTTAAAACATTCATTATTTGAAAAATTTACAATTATTCGAAAAATTTTCAATCATATAAACAGTTTTTTCAAACACATTATTATTTATAATTTAATGAATTAATTAATAATAAATTAATATTAAATAATTATTTAATTATTTCATACTTATTAATAATAATTATAAATCAGAAAAAAATTATTTTAATAAATTATTGACAAATAATAATAAAAAAAGCCAAAAGGTTTTTCTAAAAATGTTTCGAGAATATAAGTTTTTGAAGATAAATTATTTTCCTTCAGAGACAAAATTTGTTATTTTTATATATTGCTCATTAAAAAATCAACAACAGTTTATTGGGAATTTTTAACATTTTAAATCAAAGCTGCTAACAATTATACCAAATAATTAGAAAAAGAAACTTCAAAATCCTTCAATTTTTGGCGAACTCATATGCAATAAATAAAAAATTTGTCGTGAAGCCAAAAGGGACTTTTTACTATAGAGAGTTAAAAATTTCTAAAGAATCTTTATTTCGGAAGTCCTTATTTTAAAAATATCATTAGAGAGCTGTCACATTCTGTTTAGGAGCACTTTTAACGTTTCTCCGCGTTAGCGCCATTTCCTGGTGTCCTGGTGTTGAGCTGAAAGGAAGATTTACTCACCCATACCTACCTAAATTGACAATTGTGTTTTTGAATCCAGCGCCATCGTGGACGCACAGGTGTACCAACCCTACTTGCTTTCACACACTTACATTTATTTTAATCTGTCTCTCTCTCACTTATACCTGCCAACCTACCACAAGTACTCCTTATCTGCGTTCCTCACTTCCAAATCCGCCCGCGCACTGTAAACATGTAAAAGAACCGCTCTCGTTTCTCTGTAATAAATCTGCAAGTTGACCCGTAATCCGTCTAAATATTTATTCGATCCATACCTAGTTTAACACCTGGCTTAAATAAGAAGTTCAAAGTCTATTATATCGACGTTTTCAAACGGAATTCACCCAATTCCGCTGAATTCCGTATTACGGAATTCGGCCGTCCGCCAGGGGATCCCAAAGCATAAATAATTAAATGTAACAATTTCTACACTTCAGACCAATCCTGCTGATGAATAAAACAAAGTGTTGCAGAAAAAAAATTTTTCCTCGTGGATTATTTGATGTAATTTACTAATGAAAAAAATAATTTTTTAATCTAGTATTGTATATAATGTAACCGATAATTTTCCCAAAGAAATTGGGTTGTATTATTTAAAAGTATTAATTCACATTGTTAACTTGACAGTTAATGATATTTAACTGGCTATGAAACAGAAAATATTTTGAATTCATTTTCTACTATGATTTTTTACATTTTTTTGAATTCGAACATATTTTTTAATTAAACTTTTCAAAATTGGAAACTTCATATTTTTTGGTTTATATTCTTAAGAATTGTAATTATAGCATGTCAACTTTTAGATCTTTAAATTATTGAGCTTTTTTTTAATGTTTTTTATTCGAGTTACAACAAATTTTAAAACACTGCTATTTATTACAAGAGCTTATTACACGCATAATATATCGAACAAGTTGTATCAAAACAGTGAGGGCAGTTCTGGTTTTTCAATATGATTATTTTTAATTGGGTGATATATTAAGTGATATTAGATTATGTAAAAAATTTTTTCCAATTCTATTTCACTAACTCAGATTTTGGCTATAATTTATTGCTCTTTTTATAAAAATTTTAATTTAATTATAAATTAAAGTGATTATAAATTATTGGAATTATTTAATTTTTGAAGAATTGTAGCGAGCAATAACCACAAAAGAACCACACATACAATTCGTAAACAATAGTTAGTGCTCGTCACTTTTCTAATACATGTAAACATTATATAACATACAATTATATAGAATATATTTGCATGTACGGTAAATGTCTAGTTTTCACTGCATTGCTAAAAATGGCCGAAAAAAATGATATTTTCCCAATTACGCTCCGGGTATTTTTAAAAAAAAAACCTAACCTGGTCCCACTTTTGGGAAAAAATCATTTTTTTTCGGCCATTTTTAGCAATGCAGTGGAAACTAGACATTTGCCGCATGTACTATTTTTCATGGCGCAATAAATGAAAAAATCACCGTTTCTCGGAAAAACACTAATTTAAGGTTATGTTTCGCAAAAACATCACTCTGTAACAAAATTTGTAATTTCGAAATTAGGGTCCTCTAAAAAAATACGAAATGCTTCCCAAAAAAACAAAAATATGAACCGCATCTATATTTATTATTAAAAAGGCCCGAAATTGCAATCTTCCATGCATGCATGCTGCACATGTGAGCTTATTATAAAAGAGAGAATTCACCTTTACTACAATTATAGTGGATTGTTACTTACGATTATTGAAGAAGCTGTCGACAAAGGAACGCTTTTCTTTACGAAAACTCGAACTTCGCCTTCGCGATAAATTGCAGATAAGCACGACAACAAATTGATGCATCTATGACAATTGTCACTCACGAAACCCGCGCCAACCCGCGCATATATCGGGATCGCGGTTACTGCGCATGCGAATACAACTTTCACTTCTAAATCACTGCGGGCAGAATGGGGCTGACTGGAAGGATTTCCCGGAGAATTCACTGTGCCTTCACTACAGTAAATTCACGTCAATTCACCTTATGAATCTTTGGTGAATTCAGCGCGCTCATTGCGCATGCTCTATGAATAAATTTCTCCAAGTGAATTCATGAGGAATTCACTTCGCTGGAACTTCGTGAAATTCACGCTCGTGAATTTTCGTGAAATTCACGAATGTTAACTGGGAATTAACTAAATGTCTAAAAACTAATTTTTTCTTATTCAAGTAATTTCGTGTAATAATTTTCTAAAATTACTCAAGGCAGAAGTAAGTCATGATATTCATATTTTGAAAATAATATCAATATTTTATAAAAATAGTTGTATAGCCTGAGAACACAAGAAAGAATACTTAAATTTATGAAAATTTATTTTTTCTTGTTCAAGTAATTTTGTGGAATAATTTTCTAAAATTTCTCGAGGCAGAATTAATTCATGAGATTAATTTTTTTTTACAATACTGTCAATTTTTCATAAAAATATTTTTTAAACCTTAAGATAACAGGGAAGAATTGAATGAATGTATAAAAATTGATTTTTACTGATTCAAGTAATTTTGTGGAATAATTTTCTGAAATTGCTCAAGGTGAAATAAAGTCATGATATTAATATTTTCAAAACACTGACAATTTTTCATACAAATATTTTTAATTCTTTGAGAATACAGGAATAAATTGGTTTAATGTATGAGAATTGATTTTTTCTAATTCGAGTAATTTTGTGAAATAATTTTCTAAAATTACTCAAGGCAGAATTAAGTTTTGGGATTCATATTTTTGAAAATATTGTAAATAATTCACAGAAATATGTTCAATGCCATAATGGCACAGGAAAATTGAAATTCGAACAATAAAATTTCATTCAATGAATTTTTTTCGAATTAGAATTGAGTTTGAATGTTGATATTTTTGTTGATATTGTAAATAGTTCCTAAAAATATTTCCCATACTCGGACGAGACTAGAAAATGGAAATTGAATTTTTCAGTTCAATGTTTATTTTTGTAATTATTAAAAAAAATTTGTCAAGTCAGAATTAAGATATGGGTTTCACATTATGAATAGTGTATCATGAATAGTTCGGATCATCGTTTTCATAGTTAGACGATGGAAAATTTTAAATTAAAATTGTAAAAACTGTTTTTTTCATCATTTGACGAAATTTTTACTAATAATTTTGAAAATGTTGGGTGATGTTGCTATCAGTGGCAAGTTTTGGAGTTCATATTTTTGATGATATTGCAAATAGTTTCTAGCAACATTTCCAATACCCAAACGACACAGGGAAAATGTAATAAACTTTAAGTTATCGTCACACTTTCCGTTTAGCGTCGGAGATGGCGAACTTGGTGATCAACCACTTACATCAATTTTCTGATTGATTTCCACGTATGCTCTATATAAACTTTGGCGACCATGGTGAATGTTATCCTAAACGCTTAAAATCATGAAAATTCATTGATAGTAGATGTTTATTGTTGTTGACAGAGAATTGTTGTCAAAATGTCAATCAATTTTGAAGATATTGACAAAAATTTTACAGACTAGTACAGGCCGTGCTTCCCATGCAGATTCCGAAGAATCACTGAGAAAATTTTAAGAAATCGGTAAGGTAGAGCAACATTTATGCCGTCTCATAGCGTGCATAGGGCAGATGGCGCAGACTTTCATTTATCGTTATAGCAACATGAAATTTCAATAGAGTGTACGAGGCCTGACTACTTCCACTCTAACATCATTGGGTAACGTATGGTTAACATTATCAATTCCCTTCGGGACTAGAACTGTCATTGGCAGAAGTAGTGAAGGAACAGCGTCGTTTTTCAGTTTACGTCGATTCCGTGGACCAACACAGAAGTCGCTCACTTGAAAATGGTTCACACAGACCCTTTTTTTACTTCTTTCTAGCGTCCTCATACCTGGAAACGGTTTAAATGATGGTTCGGAATGAAAGTTTTGGACGAAAAGTTTCTGTCTCCAAGCTAAAAAGCTTCGATCATATATAAATGCTTTTCATATGTAAGTGGTCTTGCACATAATACATCACACTCTTTGGGAGAGGGGGGTCAGTCTGAATGTTACGAACTATGTTAGCTCTTATGGACAACAGCGCGACGAAGGGGAATGCTGTTATCGAAAACTGCTTGATCCAGAGATTATAAATATAATACATCAATATGGTTGATTAATTCGTTATAAATTTTAAAACTGTCACAATGAATATTTCCGATAGTTAAATATTTTATAACTGAGTCTTTTGCGAATTGCTCGCTCAATTTTCACTGATACTTATTGGCCAAAAGCAACGGATTGATGGGGAAGATTAATTTACTCTTTATTATTTATGTTTTTCCTGTATGTATTAATTTCGATAAAAATGGGCATTAAAGAAAGTAATGGCCTTAGGCGAAAAATAGCGATATTTACTCCTACGAATAAAAATGCCTAAAAATCTGAAAAAGAAGAACAACTAAAAGAACAAGAACGCTAGTGTAGCGCTCTTGTCATGCCCGTCTGTGATTTAAGCGCAACCACCATTAAATTTTGTGAAACGTAACGTTGCAGTGATTATTGAATAGCTGTCGGCAACCATGAATAAAAATTCGCGAGCAAGAATTGTACTTACTCAGTAACACAGGACAATTGATGCGTGTAGCCCAGGAACGTGACCGATCGGGATTCATTGGAAATGAGTATACTTCCTTTTCACTTTTAGTTTCGCAATGAGGAATGCAACATGTAGGCGCCATTTTTGAACAGTTTGATTCGAACGTTCGATCAGACGTAGCAGAAACCCTGACAATCAGAACAAGTATTGTAAATATTAAATCTTTTTGATCATCTTGAAAATGTTTCTCGGCTTGAAATCTGTTTTGAGATTTATACTTTTGTTAATGTTGGGAAAATGAGAATTAGTTATTTCTTATCTGATGAAATTTTTGTAATAAAAGTAAAAATTTTTTGAGTTTGACTTGAGTTCTAGGGTTCATATTTTTGTACATATTATCAGTAGTACCTAACAACATTTCCCATACCCCAAAGACACAGAAAAATTGCAATTAGAGATATAAAAATTGATTGTTTATTATTTCAAGATTTTTTTTCGAATAAAATTAAAAATTTTCCAAATCAGAGTTAGGTTTGGGGTTCTTTCTTTTTTAAGTACATACAGTTAATCGTTCTTAGCAATATTTCCCATTCTCTGAGGACAAAGCAAACCTCAAGTTGAGAAAATTGAAATTGTGTTATTCTAAGACAATGAATTTCTTGGAAAAATTTTGAGAATTTTTCCATGAAGCTGAAAACAGCTTTTCCGATTCATATTTTTTTAAATGTTATAAAAAGTTCCTAGCAATTTTTCTAAAGCTTGGCTACACATGGAAATATGCATTAGAAAAATAAAGATTGATTCCATATTCTTCGATGAATTTGTTTGTATAATTCTAAAAATACTTTCAAGTGCATTCAGGTCTAAGGTTCATAGAATTGTAAGTATTGTTAACAGTTCGTAGCAACGTTTTCTATATCCATACGAAACAGGAAAATTAAAAGTGAAAAAAATGAAAATTTGTTCTTTTTTAATTTCTTGAATTTTTTGTAATAAAAGTGAAAATTTTTTTTGAGTTTGTAGATTTTGCAAAAATAAACGAGTCACAAAATATAAAATCCTAAAGTGCCGTAATCACAAACTAATAAAATTTCACAGAAATTAGTGTTATTTTTTGCAAAAAATAACACAAAATCATAAAATCACAAAAGGTCACGAATCACAAACATCATAAAAATTTACGAGAACATGCAATATAAGCAGCGTTCCCAACAAGGTAGTTCGTGACAAGGACAGAGTTATGTGCCGTTGAGCGCTAGAAAAGGAAGAAAGATGAACTGTTGCAAACGCTGAATAAAAGAAATAACAGAAAATATACCAAAATCTTACAAAAGTCATAACATGTCAGAATGATAAATAATAACCTCATATCACGAATCACAAAATCATACAATGTCACAAATCATAAACAGCCGTAGTAATTATTATTTTGATCCACATCATCATCTACTTATCTTGATTAACAAATACACTGCCATCAATTTTACTCTTTACCTTATCGAAAAATAGTATCATTAGAAACTATTTCTTTAAAACATTTAAAACATCTTTTTGGCCAATATCATCCATTCTTTGGTACCATTTTTGACAATCTAGAATTTCGATAAAGAATTTCCAATAATTTTGAATAAAAAAAAAAATTTTCTTCCCATTGATTGATAAAATCGTTCTATAATCAATGTTTTCTACTGTTGCAATTTTATTAAAAAAAAATTTTTTTTCTTCCCTTCCATGTTATCTCAAGTTTACATAAAAATAGACTATTCATATTATTATACAACGATGATGTACTTTCCATCGATCCTAACTTAACTTTTTTTTTTATACGAAGTCCCAACTGAAAGTTACAATCTATCCTAATATTGAAAAGTTCTTTTTTGAACCTGTATATTCAATACATTAATAATAACATGTCATTACATTTTGATAAAATGAATCAAATTACCAATTTAAATTTTCCCTCATATTACCTGTGATTACTTTTTTCGAAAATCGACCTCAAAAACAATTCATTCATGTCTTCTCAACTATCCAATTAGTCCTTTTTTTTCAATTAGTGTTTCGTTATTCACATTTATATATACTAAATGCTCATCATTATGGTTCTTTTGCTTTATTATGTCTTTTGCTAATTTGCGTCTCATAACACTATATTCAATAAACTTATTCACTAATTATAAAAAAATATAAAGTGAATGGCCTACTCCCCCACCTACAACCCCGCTGCACTTGTTTACTATATGACTGTCCATGTTATTTTGTAGTGTTGAGTTCGACACATAGTATTTAGTGCTTGAAAATAATTTTCAAAAATTATGTATACAATCAAATATCCCTCGACACTTGGGGAGTTTTTAAGATATTTGCGAGGCATGTTTTAGCGGTTTTTTTTTTTTTTTTTTTTTTTCCAAGAAAATAAACCGATTTCTGAAATGTTTACTCTAATGTTAATGGAAAATTTCGGGTTTAACGACGAATTTTGATTGTTACTGAATAGAAACTTAACTTGTAAATGCATGGGACTCTATACCATACTAGAGGGTATGTTTATAATTATTTTAAGGGATTTTCACCATCCGGGATTTTTCTCTTTTTTTTCCCGCTTGTTTATTTTATGATTGCCGATGTTACTTTTAAGTTTTGGGTTCAACACGGAATATTTAGTGCTTGAAAATAATTTTTAAATGTTATATATAACATCAAAGATCACATGATACTTTTAGAGTTTTTGAAATATTTGCAAGGGATGTTTTACAGTTTATTTTTATTTTGGTGAAAGAAAAACAAATTTTTTGAATGCTAATTCTCATTTTTATAAAAAAATTTGGATTAAACGACGAATTATGATAGTTAATGAAGATAAAATTAACTTATTAATGCATGGGACTGTATATCTATAGTAAGGGGTAAGTTTATAATTATTTTTAGGGATGTTCACCATCCTGGATTTTTTTCAGATTTTCTTAACTTGTTTATTATATGATTGTCCATGTTATTATCTAGTGTTGAGTTCAACACATAACATTTTGTGCTTGAAAATAATTAACAAAAGTTATATATTACATCAAAGATCACTCGATATTTTGGAAGTTTTTGAAATGCGTGCAAGAGATGTTTACCAATTTTTTTTTTTTTTTTTTTTACCAAACGTGTAAAATGTTTATTCTCATGTTCAAAAAAAAATCCATCTAACAACGAATTTTTATAGTTACTGGAATTAAGATGAACTTAGTAATGCATGTGACTCTATACCTATACTACGGGGTAAGTTTATAATTATTTTTGGGGATGTTCACCATCCTGGATTTTTTTCTGATTTTCTAAACTTGTTTATCATATAAATTTCGACGCTATTATGTAGTGTTGAGTTCAACACATAATATTTAGTGCTTGAAAATATTTTCCTAAAGTTATGTATACTATCAAAGATCACTCGACACTTGGGGAGTTTTTAAGATATTCGCAAGGGATGTTTAACCTTTTTTTTTTTGGAGAAAATTTACCAATGTATGAAATCTTTATTCTCATGTTAATAAAAAATTTCGGTTGTTACGACGAATTTCGATTGTTACTGAGTATAAACTCAACGTGTCAATGCATGTGACTTCTACACTGTACTAGACGGTATGTTTACAATTATTTTTAGGGATGTTAACCATCCGGAATTTTTTCGTTTTTTTCATATTTGTTTATTGTATGATTTTCGATGTTACTTTAAAGTTTTGGGTTCAACACGCAACATTCGGTGCTTAAAATAAATTTCAAATATCGTACATTCAGCGAAATTTTCATCGTTACTTTTTGTGTATTGATAATTTTTTCTGGGGATGCGTTTATTTAGTATAATTAAAAAAAATAACGGTTATTGACAATAAATTTTTTGATTTTGTTTCTAATTTTATTTGCGTAGAATATTTAGATGATTTCAAGAAGTTATTGAATATATGATATACATGCACATGTAGTATTTTCTTCGGGGTTGTCTTTTTTTTAAGGGGGTTGGTGCTTTGCATTTATATTTGCTAGCTAAGTTTTATGCAGAAACTCTTCTTTTTTTTCTCAGTTTCATTTTCGTTGGTGGAATCATAATTTCTTAATTTCTAGGTACATTTTTTTGTACCATTCAGCATTGTTATCAGTATTCATAAGTGTAAGGGTGAGTTTACTTTTTTTGTAAGGGTCGTGATTTTTAGATTTTCAATTTTTATACTTATTTCCAGTATATTTTTGATTTTAGAGCGTAAAGGTAAAAGAATTTTTTCGTGACTTTAATAATTTTTACAGAGGGGTTGTTTACCCTTAACACATATGTTTTTTAGGGGTTGGTAAATGCAGTGATATTGGTTTGTCCTATTTAATGTTTCTTTTTTTTTTTTTTTTTTTTTTGTTAGATTTGATGGGCAATTTTGGGTGTAAAATATATACATGGTAATTAATTTTTACAGTGATCGATTTGTAGGGGTGGATTTAGCCTAAAATGCCGCTTCATCTCTTTTATGTGAATTTATGGCTTTTATTCATCGGATTTTGACCTTCCCTATTTTAAATTATTGGAATCTGAAGAAATTTTTATGTTATCATCATCCTTCATTTTCGATGAATTTTCATCGTTGGAAACTTCAGTTACATAATGAAAGAAACGCGCAAATCACTAAATCAAAACATCACAAAAAGTCGAGACATCATAGAATTTGAATAAAAGTCACAGAAAAATCACACAAATTTACAAAATCGTGAAAATGAAATAAATCATCAAATTTCATTTATTACGCGTAATTAAGAATCCCGTGTAACTGCAGAGCGAAGCCTGCTGGTGACAGTTAGTACATTATATAGCCTGACAACACATGGAAATAAAAATTGGAGAAACAAAAATTGATTTTTTTTTTTTTCAATGAATTTATTGGAATAATTTTGAAAGTTTAAAAGTCAGAATCAAGTTGTGGCGTTCATATTATTATAAATATTGGTAATGGTTTCTAGCAAAATTTCCTATACTCTGGCAACGCAGAAAGTTTGTCGTTAGATAAATGAAAAATGATTTGTTCATATTTGATGAATGTTTTGCAACAATTTTGAAAAATCTTCTCAGTTACAAAAAATTTTTGGAGTGTAGTTTTTTGTAAATATTGTTAATACTTCAGAGAATTATTCTCCGTATCCTGACAACACATAGAAATAAAAATTGGAGAAAAACTCGTAGAAAAAAAAAATTGATTTTTTCTTCTTTAACTACATTTTTCAAATAAAATTAAAAAATTTTTCTGAATCTAAACTAGATTTTTAGGTGTATATTTTTGCAATTACTGTAACTCACCACAATTTTTCTATACCTGGACGACACAAGAAACATTAAATTAAAAATTTCTGATAACGTTAAAAACTTTATGATTTCATGCACAAGTGTTTGGGTTTATCTCTTAGTAAAATTTTACAGTATCTGTAGGAACCAAAAGCTGGCAACGTGAACTTATATTGAAAAGTTTTTTAATCATGAAAAATTCAAAAAGTTACCGAGTTTTCGAAAAAAGTGCACTTTACGATAATAAAATATAATTAATTGAAATGTGATAATTTTCATATTGAAAAAAAAAAAAAACATGTGGCGTTCATTTATTGTTGAAAATAACACGATGTTACTCCTAAATATTTTTTACCTGGAGTTGTTTCTGCGATTCGTAGGCTGAATTGTTCTTGATTGTTATCCAGGGGTAAAATTTCACTACACAACACTAAACACTTTGCACTTGACCTAATTTTTATGCATGTCGCAGTTGGCAATTAGTAAAAATTAGAGAAAATTAAGATAAATCTCGAGATCGAATGGAGATCACTTGTACGTGCTCATGAAAAACAAACAGGTGTGAACAGGTACACAGTGTTGCCAGATGTTCCAGAATAGAAATAGCCGTTGAGTGGCGCTAAAATCGCCGCGCTACCATTTGAAATCGCCTAAAAAGTAGCCTCCCTTTTTTCAAGTCGGAAACATAAATAAATTTCTTTTTACTTGTAAAATAATGAAATTTTTTTTTATTTAGTCATAACATTTTTTTTTAAAAAAAAAAGAAGGCCCAGCTTATAAAAATCAGTATTAAAACACAGTTTTTTTTTTTTTTGTAATGATAATTTACAAAAAAAATACAATTTCATTATAATATTATTATAATGAAAAATTCATACAGAAGTTTTTTTTTCTTTTTTTCTTTTTTAACTATGGATACTAAATATAAATTTCAATTTTTTTTTTACCCAGCATGCTTCATTAAATCCGTTCGATGGGCTCGAAGAGGTACTCGGCAAAATTTGCACCAGGCTTCGTGGGCACCATTTTTTACCAATTCTTCTGAAGTTGGTCGTAAAAAATGTGAAAATACACATTATCTTTTAAATTGTGAAGTGGGTAAAGTTTGTTTTTAATTAAGAAAACAAAAATTCGCTCCTATATTTAAATTTTAGACATCAGAAACAAAAAGCACAAAGTTGATCATCATGAATCCACAACAAAATTAAATAAATTATAAATTTCTACATTTTGTACAATTATTCGTATAAGTAATAGATTGAATTTTTTTATTAAATAGCTCAATTTTTCAATTGCTATGCTAAAGAAAAGCGTTTTCTAGGTTCAGGAAAAAGTTATTGAATGAAAATTTATTTTACATTACGAAAAAATGTTAATAAAAAATGTTTGAGACAAGCAGCTGTTTTTGAAGGGTGATAATATTTTCATCAACGATTTAATTGTCATGTGAAAATGTAATGAAATAATTTCTTTCATTGTTTTGATTGCATTTACTCATCAAGATTTCGTGGTATGGTCATACATAACCTTCAAGCGTATTGTTTGTTTGAACACAAGTAATGCATTTAAGTTGTACATATTGGATTAAATGCAGTAGTTACCTTTCAAACATGGATCCTTCTCCCAGGCAGGGTTGTATTTTTTTGCATATTTACTATAATTCACCATGTTTTTTTCTTCAAAAATTTGTCAAACGAAAATTGCGAAAACAATCACAACTGTCATTTGTCAATACGTGTGCTGTTAGCAGCTGTTAGCGACAGCAGTGTGGCCAGTGTTTAGTGCTATATTTAAAGACTGACAATATGACAATCCAAAAAAACTATAAACATCAGAAAAAATCAAATATAAAAATCATAACGTAAAAACCCTATACGTGGTACACTGGCTATACTCGATGTATATGCCTATTCGGCAAGTAGCCATAAAAAGCAACACTGTTAAGTAAAAATCGCCCAATCGGCGACTAGTCGCCTAATGCTAAAATCAGTAGCCGATCCATCACTAAAAATCGCCCAATTTGCGATAAGTAGCCTCATCTGGCAACACTGCAGGTACAAACAGGCGAATAGGATTCATAACATAATACCTTTATGAATTCATAGCTTGAAACGCGCTCGGTGCGACATCTGCACTATGGTGGCAGAAATAAAAAATCACGACATGAAATTTCAATAGAATGTAGGAGCCCTGGAAGTAGTAGAGAAAAGGTTCTCACCCGGAGATATTGGGAAGAAGGGACAGGGCTTCTCCGGAAGCGTCGGAGAAACATAGGGTTTATTTTGAGAAGTGAAGCAAGCAAGACAATTTTAGGAAGTGCCAAAAAATGCAAGGTTTTTCATAAATAATTGAAACTGAAGAGTTATTAGGATTTTAAGATAATTTTAGGAATTGCCGATAAATTTAAAGTTTTCCATGAATAATTAAAACTCAAGAATTATTTGGATTTTGAGACAATCTTAAGAAGTGCGGAACAGTTTGAAGCTATAACGAATATTAATTTGAAGAGCAAGAATTATTTGAGACTATACTCAGGGAATATTTCAAATCTGGTAAATGGGAAACAATAAACAAGCCTAGAATATTGCAAGGGTTCCAATATCCTAGATTTAAATATCATAGCGTAATCGAGTAATTTAATGATAAAGTGCGAGTGAGACATAGTGATTAGAGCGACATCGAATTGTATGGAGAACAGACTGTGACAAATTGATACAGAGAAAAAATTTTGAATGTTTTCTAGTGATAGAATCGAAGTGTCAATAGTGAACAGTGTGAATAAACGTTAGTGTGGAATAACCGAGGCTTCGATTATTTATTGACCCGTCTCCCTGTTTTCAGTTTCGAAAGATTCTATTTTGGGGCAGACAAAAGGGTACCTGGGGGGTAATTTCCTCGAATTATCCTATTCCCGTTATGGGCTCGCTCGTGACATCTCTCAATTTCGAACCTAATTCTTCAAAAATTTCGAATTTTTACATACAAGGTCTGAATTTCAAATATTTTAATGCCATATCGTAAACCTCTACGATTTCAAACATTTCAACTTTTTGAAAACATAATAATCCTCTATATTTTATAATCGTATTATTATTCTACTGAATTTTCATTCTCTTACACCAAAACTTTCAATTACTAACAAGTTAGATCTAAACTTTTAATTTTGAAATTTCAAACGAAATTAATTTTGCAGTTTGAATGATTATAAGTTTGAAAATTCGAATACTGGAATCAGAAAATCATGAAAGAAACGAGAATTTGCGAGTTTTTTCACTCTCACATCCACACCCGTATATAATACAAAATAAGATAATTACTTTATTGCTTGATTTTATGATGTTCTTTGATCTTGGAAAGCCAAAATTTCATACCAAGTTACAAATTTTGACTTATGATAATTTTATTTTTATAATGCTCACACTATCAGCCACAAATTGTTCGCTTTTTATAAAGTGCGAAGCTGTATCATTCATATAATCACATTAGAACATACAATAAAAATTTCGGACAGTCAGAATAATTTTCGAAATTTAAAAAAATAAAGTCATCTCAATAAGATAATCATAAAAAAGCTACGGATATTCATAATCAAGAACTTTCGGCGTAAAAAGATAAATTCTTAGAATTTTAACTGGATTAAGTAGTTTTGTAAATTTTATATAGAATTATAACGAAAAAGCCGAACATTCTTTATTATTTGCAAATAAAAATATAAAGAAACACGTGAGATTAAAAAATGCACTAGAATTCGAAATCAATAATAAAAATTATTGGAAAAGAAACAAAAAAGTTATTGTTATGTTGTTTTCATTGCACGTAAGAGATCGTCCATGAAGAAAACACGTAAACAATTAATAATTGAACACTTCTGCAATAACGTTCGATATTATGCCAACCAAGAAAGTATGCTCCCTACAATATTGTATGTTTTGCTGACAAATATGCATTATCGTCTCTGATTTGAGTACTATGTATATTTTTTTTATTTTCGATGTATTCAAATTTTCCTCAGGTGATTTTATGTTAGAGTACTACCGAGAAAAAAATGTTAATCACATCATCAGCTTTTCATGCACCATAAATGATGGAAGTAAGTATATATAAAAGCCTATCTGATAGTATAATATTCTGCTCCTCAGACAAAAAAAAACTTACACCAGAGGTATCTTTTTTCATGAAACGAGGGGGAAACGAAGAAGTTTTTACTAGAACGAAGAAATTATCTGGATATTATTTCTTTGATGTGTAAAAGGAAATTTCACAAGCATTATTACTGTAACATTTTATTTCTAGGGGTAGTGGACACGATAAAATATTTCAGTGATTCAGGAATTTTCATAAGTATCTTTGATCAGAAATTACTTTTTCCTACTCTACAAGCATTAGTGAGAAATAGATACTGGAAATTAGGTGTATTTGTTGACGTCAACTGCGAAAATGAGGTTTTCGCAAAAGATTTATTTAAGAAGGTATAAAAACTTTAAATATTTCTTTGGTCTAAAATATATTCCGAAAATAAGTTTCTATAACCTAACTACCCCGTTGTTTCTAGTCCTCTTTATGCCTGGAAAATGGAACTTGTTATTGATATAGGCATTGTTTTCAGGCTACAGAAATTAAATTATATCGTAACATCTTCAAATGGTTGGTTATCGGGTCCGATATTAATGCCACCTTAAATCTCTTAAATGATTCGTCTTACAGTATTTTCACAGACGTAACTGTTGCTGTTCCAACAGAGAACGATTACATTTTATACGAAGTTTACAATATTGCTCCACACAGATCAGGATTTATGACTGTGAATCATTCCTGTATTTGGACAGAATGTCTGCAAAAAAAAGTTTTACAAAATGAAGTGTTTATTACTGAACGAGGGAACTTTCAGAAATCGGAGCTGAAAGCTGCTGGAGTTGTAAGTTAGACATGTTTTCTACAAAGTAAAATTTACGTATCGTGAATATTCGTCATTCTCGAAAAGAAATCAAGTACATAGTTATTCAATGATGCATTTGTATAATTACTTTCAATCATAATTAGAACTAGCATGATGTAACATTTAAAATAAATTTATCACCTAACTCGTTATTAAAAATAATCTAAATTCAGAAATTGAGTTTTTCCTTTAAACTGCATTTTAGAGTTTTATCAAACAATAATAATTTTGTATTTGAACACATATAATATCGATTGTCTATATGACAAGTTTATTTATTAATTAGTGATGTTTGCATTTTACAATATTTGTATACATAAGCATGCAACGAATTCCGTTTAGAAACGAAGTTTCTGTGTACGGCGGTCATAAAAATCTCATCCTGTACAATTTTCAGTACTCTTTAAACAGAAAACAAAAAGGAAAAATACATACAGAGCAAACATTATTCCTTACAGTTGCAATCACTTCAACTATATACAATCCTCAATAAATTCTGTATACACTCAGAGAGAAAAAAAAAAAATAATAATAAATCACCTGGAGAAGACAATTGGCGTAGTAATAAGTATCGTGATGAATTATAGCATATCATGACATTGTAGGTGTTAACTTCAGATACAAATATAAACATAGATCAAGATCTTTTTGAATTAAAACGTCTCGGAACAGGAGAAATCAGCCTCGGCCAAATGGAATAGTAAAATACATTTTATTCATAAAAAAAAAGTTACAGAACAACTCGCTTTGTAGATGACATTTTTTAATGCCATTTTATGGCGCTCTGGTGCGATTTTCGCGAAATTTCAATTTTTCACATTTCATTATTTTTCGGGTAGAATCAAATCATTAAAAAACTATACATTGCACAAAAGCCAAACTCCGGCAATAGCTCCTTTTTATGAATATCTATGGGGCTCTGGTGGATTGTTGAGAAAATTCGCGAAAGAACGAGAGAAATTTGAATGAACATAATATCGCCGTTATTTCAATTTTACGAACGAAACAATTATTTTTCTAAACTTTTTCTTGAACATATATAAGCACTATTGTAGATGTTCGATGAATTTTCCAAAATTTGTGAAATTCGTATCATAAATTAGCCTATGCGATAAGTTTTCTTATTGCGCGCGATAATATATTCTCAATATCGTCAATTTAGTTCGAAATCCATTGCTTCATTTTGGTCTTCCGAGACCTTCAATTATAACACAATTTTTCAAGATTGGAAAAATTTTTTTTTCGTAAACTATAACATTACACTATTATACGATATATTTCTGTTCATAAACAGTAAAATGATTCATCATTTTAAATTTTGTGTAGGCACTTGGCTTGTAACAATACACGATTTCAAAAAAAATGACACAGCTATGCTCTTAAATTAGCATTTGGTCTATCAGATACAATTATGAATAGTTTCATGTAAGTATGAAATTTTCAAATACCAATTCCAGTTTTCAACTGAATTCTGAAAATAAGTCGTCAACGTCCAAACAGGCTACATATTTATGTGATAGCCTGAAGTTGGACAATGCAAATCAATTCGATAACTTTGAATATGAATGGAGTGATTGCAGGTCAATGCTCGACCAGAGAAATGATAGCATCATCGAATACTTACTGTTCAAAAATACGTATGAAGTGGATTATTTAGCTAAAGTAGCTTACAGCGTAGCACTGCATTTAGCGGATTTATACAATTTCACGTAAGTATGTATAAGTAATGTCTACTGTACGGGAAATGTGGGAATTCTACAGGAATATAGCGTAATGCACAAAAATCTGTAATTGGTCATAATTTTACTAATCAATAAAAAACAAATTTTTCAGTATTTCAGATTGTGCAATTTCTCTATGGAGATTTTTTCAAATGAAATTAAATCCAATATAAAATGAATCGTATCGAAAAATTAAATTTAGTGCATTTATGAAAAATTATCATTGCAATAGAGAGAACTTTAACTTTTACGATTTTTTAATCACTAACTTCATCGAAAAATTTGTCAAAGGTTGAGAATTTAAAAATTTTTTTATCTAACAATTCAAATAATCTAAGTAAATGATAATTGCTAAATTATAGAATCGATTATAATGGAATTTCCCTCATCAGAAGTAATTGCAAATATCACAATTTAATGTATGTATTTTTTTAGATTAGTTTTCGAAGAATTAACAAAATGGAATGTACCAGTGCAGATCCGGTTCATCCAGTTTTAAGGTCTCTTTGGCGATATGAATCTGAATTAGGAAGTAGTGGCGTAGTTATGTTACAGGATCGCATGAAATATGGGGATTTTCTGTACCCCCTTGTAAATTTTAGGTAAATACATCACTTTTTTTGTGAATCAGATAAAATTAATGGGTAAGGGTTAGAAAGCAGGGCCGAAAATACAACTGAAAAGGCCCCAGGGCAAAACATAATTTGGAGCCCCATCCAAAAATTAATCGTACCCTGCAGGGGCAGCAAAAGATGTGGTTATGGTGGATATCACCTGAGAAATTCTAGATTGGTAAAATACCGAAAAATATTTACTCAAAAAAACATCAATTTACATGTTTACTTTTACTTTGTTTGTTTATACAATGAAACTTTTCACTATTGACAACAAACTTTAAGGATATAACTTAGATTCTGGAGTCAAACGTAGCTTTTGTAATTTTTCACAATCTGCGAAATTTAATAACATTTTCTGCAAATTTGTAAATTCATCGAATCTTTCAATATATTCAACATTCTGGAAAATATATCGGTTTGAATCACTCGAGTCATTCAAAATTTTCCAAATCAAGAAAAATATATAAAAATCTGAGATATTTTATAAATTTCGATTCTTTTCAAATGTTCACTTTTTTTTAAGAATAAGAAAAAAATAATAATGCATCCCTTGAAGAAAAATTGATAATGAACACAATATACAAAAATGATGTATATTTTCTTAAACTCTACAAACCTTTAAAATTTTACTAAATTTTAACTATCTATAAAATTTGCAATGTTTCTTAATTTTCTAAATTTTCAATAATAATTCAGACTATTCGAGAATCTCCAAATTTTATTAATAAAATAAAAATTTGTCGAGCCCTATAACATTGTTATTTCCCATATATGCGAGGCGACCCGAGAAAAGGAACCTACTATCCAAAAAGCAAATTTTACAGGACGGGCGATTGAATGAATCAAAATACACAACGGTAAATGGGATGAGATTTTTAGAAATTCATAGCTTGAAAAAAAATCAAAGTTAGTAAATTCTGATTGCACATAATTGAAAATTGGATTAAAAACTAATAGAATCATTCATATTTGGAAAAACGATTTTTTGGATAGTAGGTCCCTTTTTTCGGATCGCCTCACATATATTGTTAAAATTTTCAGATTTTTACTAAAAATGAGAAAAATTATCATACAAATTACAAGGAATTCGTAAATTAATACTTCTTTACTTCTTGGGTCTTAATCACTGTCCACCCAAAAAAAATCGTGTTTCGCCGTTCCTAGTCCACTGCCCTGGTTGCCCTATTGTAATTTCGGCCCTGTATAGAAATTATATTATATGTTGTCATTATATCAATGGGATGAAATGAATCTTTTTTTTTATAGAATTACCAGTAACATCAAACAAAACTACATAGTTCTGTGAGTTGGTTGCACATCTTGTCTTCTATTTTTGAACCCCCCTTTTTTTGGTTCTAGGACGTTTTTCGTGTTAGTAGCTGATGACCATAAAACTATACAGTTGGACACGTTTTCCAAACCTTTGTCCAACGAATGCTGGTTGTTCGTTTTTGTATGTATGTTCATATCTTTCGTGTTTATTGGAACACTTTTAAAACAAGAAGTCGCAGAGGGTTACATCCAAGCCTACTCATCTGCTTTGCAATGTATCATTGGTTTTTTGTGCCAACAAGGTGAGCCAATGCTATGGGTGACAAGAATTTACTTTACTTGAATATCACTTTTGCAAGACTATAAATTTCTAGGTATCATTCGTGCATTCATGCATCGCATGAATGACAAATAAAGTTATGTTAAAAGTGTATTCCATAAAATGATGATTTGAACAATTGTTTTTTTTTTTAATTTTAGTTAAAATAACGTTGTGCAGAAAAAAGAATATGTTCATTGATTATCATTTTGTGCAGTTGGTTTATTGTATTTCGTTCCAACACAGGAAATATTAGAAAATTATTCAAACACTCTTCATAATATGATAAAAAGATCAACTCTGAAAACGCTACGTAAAATGGATGAAGATTTCACAAATATTTTCATTTCGAACCAAGTATGAAGTAAAAACTTTGTCACTGTAGGTTCAAAGACATGTTCCAGCAAAACATCAGGATGCATAACTTTTTTCAGCGTAATTTTGTTTGGTAATCTTATCTACGTTTATTACTCTGGGACAATAACATCTATAAAATTGAATGAACCCATCACAAAACTCAACGATTCAATGGAGGACTTAGCTTTGAGTGAATTTCCGTGTGGAGCCGAGCGTAAATATGCAATTTTCAGAATAACGCTTTATCTTCAATCAAAAGTATGAGCAAATTGTTGCAGCTTAAATATTTTCAGTAGAAATTGTTATATTACATCAGGGATATGCAATAGTAAGTTCTGCCATATAGTAATATATAGTGTTATTCCATTACATTTTTTTTCGTTTCACATTAATAAATATTTCCATAAAGTAGGATATAACAGCAGTTTTTTCATAAAAAGATACACTTTTCTTCGAATATTGGTTAAATGTAAGTATTCTTTTGATTAACATTAATTTAAAAATAATATAATTGAAATGGGGACCATGACACAAATAGTTTTTTTAATGAATAATTATGCACTGCAGTTTCATTTATTCAAAAGAAAATATAACCTTAGAGAAAGTTAAGAAAATATAACATTATATCTTGACTTTCTTAAAGAGAAAAAGGAGTGACCGCAATAGACACAGCCATTGTCCTGATGGGCGCAGCCATATTGAAATGTGGGTGCGGCCATGTTGAACGCTCACTTCAATCTTGTAATTTCCTGAAGTTTACCAGAGCATTTGAATCTGAATTTTTCGTCGAGTGAAATTTCATTACAGTTTGGTTCATCTTAAAGAAACATTCAACTCTTGGCCTTTGAATCACCATTATCAGTTTTTTTTTTCTTATGACATTGTATATACTATATATATAGTACTTGAAAAAGCTGAACAACACTCAACAGTAAGCTGGGATTCAATTAATAAATAATTAAGTATTTCTGAAACAGGAAAAGTCCATGGAGAAGACAATGAAATTCTTTTCGAAAGTTGAAAATATGAAAAACGCCTTTTTTTATGCGAATCAAAATCGTTATTGTTTTTCTTTTCTTTTACTAAGGCGCATTCAAATGACAGTGTCATTGCCATATGAAAGTGGCTTAAAACATGTGCGAATTTCAAGGGTTCAACTTCGCCTAAAAATTGATTTTTATTTGCGAAACAAATACAAGTTAAATCAACGCGCGTAGTGCGCTACAGTATCTAGTATCATCATGTATTTCAAAAAAAAAAAAAAAAAACGCCCAATAAATAAGTTAAAAATTCGCAATATGAACTTGTTGAATGAATATTTTATAGATTCCAATACATACTTAAAAGCAATTTCGAAAGAAATCGAAATATTCTCTAATGTAGAACTGAACACTTCAAATAATTTTTAATAAGTAACCATTGTTCGTTAATTTCCAAGGTTGAAATTTCCATATAAAAAAGTTGCACGAAATTTTTTTCGTGCAAAAAAACCTTTACTGCTTTCAGATACCAGATCCTAAGATACGCTATTTTCGAGATCATATCTGGAATAAAACTTTGCCAGGAAGAAGATACTATGAATTTGAAAAGGGAATGCAAAAAGTGAAAAATGGCGAATTCGCATATCACACAGCACCAGAAAGTGCTTATCCTTTCATTGAACGACATTTCAGTAACTATGAAGTTTGTCGATTGACAGAAATTCATCTGATAAGTCCGACTAAAACTTGGCTGAATACTCGTGCTGGTAGTCCATTTACTGAAATGTTCAAAATAGGGTAAAGTACTATTTTACCAAATTTCAATCCTATAAATGCTTCCAGTGTGCATTTTTGGTCACAATTATTCAAGTTTAAAGAGTTATTTATTTCTATCAATCACTATTCATTTTTTTTTTTTTTCAAGAATCGCAAACAGATGTAAATCACATCCTGTTTGTACAAAACGGATCCTTCTAATTATATCCTAATTATAGGATTATAAAAATAAAATCCTAAAATTGTACAGTTTTCATCTAAACACACAACTTTCGAGAGATTTTTTGGTTACTTTGTGTTTATGGAATGCAAAATATTTATTTTTTAGAATGATGAAAATGGCTTAATCAGGTCTTCTCCAACGACAAGGAAATAAGTGGGGAGCTCGCGTACCAAAATGTCGAAAAGATGAGTTAACTACGAATAGTATTAATATTCACGAAGTTGCTTTTTGTCACATTCTTTTGGTTCTTGGACTTTTCCTAGCAGTAGTAATTTACGAAATTGAAAAGATCGTGCACTACTTTGTAAAACGAAACAGGAGTAAAAAAAGGAGAACTTTGAGAAATCGTTGCTATTGAATCTGAAAAAAATTATTCAGTAATATGTAACATTTTTTTTTAAGTGTCGTAATTGATATTTGAGAGGTGGAAAAAAAAAGTAGTATGAAATGCGAGGAAATCTGTGCATGGAATTTAACGTAATTTTTATTTGTTAATCGTGTGATTTTTATGTTTGAATGTTTTTTCTTCATACTGTAATACATGTCTTATTTCGTAATAAACGTCATTGACAAACTGAATAATTGCGTCCATAGAATAGAGTATTTACAGTAGAATAAGGTTTTATATAAAAATTGGACAAGATATTCTTATTGAAAATGTATTAATCTTTAAAGAAGATCCTGCATTCTTTTCCCAATAAGTTTTTAAACCGAAGTGAAAATTCCATTTTTGAATTTTAATGATTCATCATGTCATTATTTGAAAAATGAAGGATAATATAGTTCTCACATTTTTAACTCGTATATTTTGTTGTTCCGCTGAAAGGCTCATTTTATCACTCTGTCTGTATAATTTTTTTTATTGTAATTGTAATGAAATAAAGCAATGAAACAAACACGATTTTGCATATTAAACATCCGATATTCAATCGCCAAAAGTTCCCAGACACGAATTTTTGACTGTTTCCAGATTTGGAATTTCGATATGAACATGAATATTGTTCATGTTTTTAGTCCCCTTTGTAATTTTGATTCTTATAAGATGCACCTTATGAAAACCTTAAAAGACTTCAATTTATTATAAGGTGACCTTACAAAAACATTATAAGAAACTGATCTCATAAGAATGTGATCGATAAAGTCCTATAAGAAAAAAAAAAAAAATTAAATACAAAATTGTTTCGACGATTCTTTATAAGAAATTTCACGTTTAAATAAAATTTTTATAAGGTTCGTATAAGATGCACCTTATAAGAAATTTCATTTTCTTTGTATAATACTGTATAATATAACCTACTCTATGTATAATATATAACCTTAAGGTGCACGGCGTTTAAGAAAATTTTTTTTCAGTTTCGAAACCTTGAAATTTTCGCATTTGACAACTTTCTTTACAAAGCGAAAAACTTCAGATTTTTCAATTTCGACTGCACTGTCGAAATCATAAAACTTGTATTCTATAGTCATGAGTGATTATTTCTATTATTTTCAATGTCTGATACGATTCTAATAAAATCAACTCTCAAAAACTAAATTACTAGTTTGAATTTCGCCCTAAAATATCTCAAAATTTTAAGACACACTGTAAAAAACTTTCATTTATATTAAAAAATCATACAGTTACAATTTCGCATAAACTCCTAATCGTTTTAAACTGAAATCAACCCATATTACGCAAATAATAATAAAAAATCTATAAATGCCAGCTTTCTCATCAAAGAGACGTTCATGCATATTCCCAGAATTAATATTGATTGTGTTTTTAGAAAACAAAGCAACCAATATGCAAATTCATTATGAACACTTGTTCACTATACACACACTGATATTACGAACATAATGAACTTCTTTTTCCAAAATTTTATTCACTCAAAATATACACTATAACGTTCGATATATGATGCACTGGTATTGATTTTTAGAATATTCAGATTTGTTTGGTCAATCATTATTCGCATGAAACTTTTGAAAACCTTCAACGCGCGTAAATACGGATCCTGTAATGAATTCCATGATTGCGCTGACTTTTAAATCTGAGCGTGACGTTGCTGCTCGATGGACCACCTTTGATAAGAGACGCGTACGCTCCGGTTCCGTCTGTTTTTAAATCCAGAGCTTCAATCGCAGTTATTCTCGAGTATTTCGGACAGTAAAACGTTTTTTCTTTGGTTACGATCCGCCAAAACTTCGATGATTTGTTAATTTGCTCTTCGACAACAAGCCTTTTCAAAAAAATAATATCACCCTTATTATTTAATTCAATAAAATAAAATTTCATGCCCATTTTTTCTAGTACCTTTCACCAAAAACATGATTACCCAAAATCAAATCATGAGATTTATATCGAGCGTCCACTGGGCAGTTATTAAAAAATAACACGAAAAACGCGGAGAGTGATAAAAAAACGAAAGTAAACTTTTTCGCCATATTAGATTATGAGAATTTCCCAAACTGAAGCGCAAGTGTTTTTTTCGGAGTATATACGTGCCATACATTGGATTGTTTACTTTTCCCACCGACGATTTTTTTAAAGAATTCGTGTCGTTCCATGTTAATTTAGACAGATGCTTTTATAAATTCGTTCATGAATTTTTTATCGCCCACGAAGCAATGACTTTGTAGAATTAATGTAAGATTCAATTTTGTGAAATTTAATTGACTCAGGAATCAGATTTTCAGAATTCCAGAAAGTTAGTACATAAAATAGTTATTCAGGATAGGTTGTGTAATGGTAAATACAGAATGAAATTTTTTGTGGTTTAAACATGAAACAAATCATTCGTAATGCTAACCAGGGCATTTCGGGACACTTTTTGTATTGTGAATTTTTACGAATTCATAAAAATAGTTAATGTTCAACAACCTATATTTTCTGAAAGCATGAACCCTTCTCTATTGAACCCCGAAAACTGGATTTTTCTACTCTAGACGTTATTAGTAATATTTGTCAGATAGTAAAAACCGGGTTAATTAGGGACAGGTACCGGTGCATTTAGGGACAAGTAGTTTATAAGCAAAAAAATGCAATGAAAAGTAAGGAATATGTTTTTAAGGCTCATTTTGTGTTTAATACCTTATTGACTTCAATACTTGCAAAAAATTGTCATACACAAAGAATTTATTGTCGTCGCTGGATTCCGGCTCATTTGTTCTTGGGTGTCCTCTGCGTACTGGTTGATTCATTGTTGGGTTCTTCGCTGTACTCGAATCCTCTTTTTTATTGGTTATTTTGCGAATCCTATTGGTAGGATTTTGTTTTGTGTTAGTTTTTTCTTTCTTGCGCTTAGCCAATTCATGTTCTTCGGCAAGTTGTTGCTTCGTTTCCGGTTTAACCCGAATTGCCGCAGTTTTTTTTCTTTTTTCTGTTTGATTTCTGCCGACGTCCCGCTTTTAAAAATGAACGAATAGTATCAAGCGTTTTTTCTAGTTCTTCAACTGAGGCAAATACTTTCCATGATGGAATTATTATCCGTCGTTGTTTGGCAAAATCGATGTAGAGATGATCTAGACACTTTGTATGTTTCATCTGATTTTCTGATTGACAAACCTTCATTTTTCACGGCTGCTATTACTTTTTTCATTTGAACAGTGGGCACTGCATCTTTTTACGCTTACAATTGCCCAATATGTTCCAGATAAAATAATAATCAGTTGTTATTCGTCTTGCACTCAAAAACAAGGTGTCCCGAATTACCCCTGACATGTGCGTCCCTAAATGCCCCGACATGATTTTTTTGGATTTTCGCTCTGTACAGATTCTACCAATAAACTTCAGTTTGAATTAGAATATGAGTTATGTTTGAAGGCATACTCGAAGTAAATATACTTGCCTGTTTCGGTTTTCCGCTGTTCCTGCTAAGCAACAAACGCGAAAACGTAACAACGATTATATTTCGTTTTAGTGTCTGAAAACACATTTACTCCTCTACACATAATATGTAACATGTGAAATCGACCAAGCTCCGTCAGTATAGTAGTTACCTTGGACGCAATATAAGATAATTTTTTTGAATTTTTCCAATGTTACATTTTTAGTGTATTCGCACTGTCCCGGAATGCTCCGTGTCCCGAAATGCCCCGGTCCCTCCCGCGATTCAACGTGAAACAACCCAATTGTGCTATCGGATGCAAAGAAATTTTGTATGCGTCATCACGCAGCTGGAATAATAAAACTTGTTACGTAGAAAATATTGGATGTACGAATGAAAAGATTAAGTTTTACATGCATGACACGTTTGATGCAAGAGGGAAAATTTTTTTACCCGAAATTCCGAAAAAGACGAGCGTGAGTCATTGATGAAATGAACAACACTTGGGCCATGTGTACAAAATTACTTTTTTATTTGATCTCTATAATAATAGATGAAATCAATGCAACCCATCACCATTTCATAACTATTTATATGATAAAATGAATGATTGCAGGTAAAAATTTTCATGAATGAGATGCGAAATCTGAAAGCGATTATCCACATTTCAGTAAGGATCATTGTGTCGTTAAAATAGTTTGGAAATTGAACTTTACGAAAATGTGGATTGGAACTTCTACGCTTCATATTCTCTATATGCACTAATAATAAATAAAAATGATTACTAAAAATACGCAATAATTAATTAAACATATTCATCTTCATAAAATTAAGTTTTTGGATATTCCAGATGGTAAGGCAAAAGTCATCAAATAAGATTCATAAAGTAATTCCAAAAATAGCATCTTTATCTTAAAATTGAGTGCCCCGATCGAGTAATGGGACTCGCGCTCGGCCTAGTACGCAAGGGAGGGGATAACGCCCTTCGCGTAGAGTCTCCTGGAGCGTATGCTTCCAAATATACCAAAATCTCAACCTATTCAACTTGCAAGAACTTCACAAATTATCAACCAATTTGCTTAAAATTTTAACAACATCTTAATCTTGCTTTAGCGATCCCATTAAGATGAAAAAATTATCAACTTTGCATAACAAATCATCAATAAATCAAGCAGGATCATTCAATGACCTTTTTGACAATTTTAGTTAAAATAATTGAAATTTTTATGTATAAATTGTTCGCAAAACTTCAATGAAGATTTTTTATATGGTTGCGAATCATTATGGTTAATAATAATAGCGATATGGTTATTTAAAAAACTTGTCACACGCCGGAAAATGGAGCATTTTGCGCTGAATGCGTATTCTGTAGCGCTTTAGGTGGTTAAGTAATTTAAAAACGAACTTTTAAATATGCGAAAAACACATTATACTTGATTAAAAAATGTAAATACTGTAACTTCTTAAAATTGAAACTTGAAATCTGTCTTTAAACCTCCAAAAATTCCTTTTGAAATTTGTCTCCTTTTTTGGCGCCCTTATAGATGCTTGATGATACCTGAAGTTATTTTTAAAAAAACGAAGGGTCTAATTGACGATTCATTTCCCGTTCCACAACTTTCTATAGGAGCGGAAAAAACGTGCCTTTTCCGACATTTCTGACGCATTTTCGCCAGAATCATCAATCGAAAAACATCGCTTACGTATATTTTTTCTCTTTCAACTCATCAGTTTTATTAACTAAGAACAAAGTGAAATTAAAAATTAACCATATCAGTGTGCTATGTCAAGTGAAAACCCCTCTCATTCAGGACGAAGAAGAAAACGCCATGAGAACGAGTGGAAGGCCAACAAAAAAAAGCTGCAAAGAAATAAAGTAGGTAACAGCTTGAATAAATTTTTATTCACCAAGGGAGGTAAATTTTATTCCCGCACGCGAGTCAAACGCGCTTTGAGTATATCTACATAGCCGCAAAACGCGTTAATTATTGCGAAACATTCATATTTTATAAATTATTGATGAAGTTTTGGAAAAAAAATTTTTAAGCATTAAAGATTTGATGATGAAAAATAAAAAATTCATTTTTTTGATCGATCTACATGGTTAAGTCTTCTAAAGGATCAAAATCATTAAGAAAGTGAAAACCATTCACAACTAACTTTCATTTCCTTTATATCAGGGAGAAACGTACATTTCTGAATCCGGAGGAGTTATCAGTGCGAAACAGTTCGAACCTGTACAATTCATGCTGTGCAAAAAACTGCCACTGTCTGGTTGATGTTGGCATTCAAAAAACCTGCTTTTCCGAATTTTGGGAATATGGTGACTATCATAAGCAAAATATTATGTTGCGATTTCTTATGAAACAAAAGACTCCAAAAAATCCAAACGCGAATTCTGTGAGACCTAAGACAGTTTTTTGGAATTACTTTTTTTCCTGCCCTGATAAAAATGTCGAGGTGTGCAAAAAATTTATCTTGAAAGTTCTTTCTATTGATAAAAAAAGATTGGAATGGGTGCAGAAAAAAATACTGAATGGGGAATCTCTTAGCGATAATCGAGGAAAACATGCAAACCGGATTGTTAAATTGACCGCCGAAATCAAAGAGTTAATCAAAATTCATTGCGATTCGATACCACATGAACAATCGCATTACAATCGAGAGTCTACGAATCTAAATTATTTTAGTAATTCCGAACTCAACCTTTCCACTATGTATGATCTTTTTTTGGATTATTACGCATCGATAACCGGAGACAACAGCATCCCTTTGAGTTTTGCCACATATGCCGAATTTTTCAATCGTGAAATGAATTTCAGTTTTTCGAAACCACGTACAGATGTTTGCAATACTTGCTTTGAATTTGAATCCGAAAAAGAAAAAAATGCTGAATACGAGCTACATAAACAAAGAGTAGAGGAACATGGGAACCTTAAGAAAAAAAATTTATCTCTGTCAGATACTTTAATTTGTGAATTTGATTTTGCTCAAAATTTGCCTCTACCAAAAATCTCTGTTACAGATCAGTTCTACAAACGATTGTTATGGTTATTTCTTTTCAATGTACATTTTTATAACACTGACAGGAGTTACATGTATCCGTTCATGGAGGGGACGGTGAAAAAAGGAGCAAATACGGTGTGTAACCTAGTGTTAGATGCAATTTTGAAAGAATTGAAAGTTCAGTCATGTGTCAATCAAATTTTTCTTTTTTCCGATGCTTGTGGTGGACAAAACCGCAATTACTTGTTCCTCGAATTTCTGTCACTTTTGGTAAAAGAGTTGAATCTCGTTATAACGCATATTTATCCTGTTCGAGGTCACTCTTATTGCGAATGTGACAGAAATTTCGGAATGTATACCAAACTGAAAAACCGAACAGAACGCATCGAAACAAAAGAAAAATACATCAGTGTGATAGAAAAAGCAAAAAATCCTCCTTTTATCATCGTCCGCGAAGAAGAATATAAATTGAAAGATTTTGAATTAAATTGAAAGATTCAACAAAATTCCCAAACAACTTTGCTATTAGTAAAGCGGTCAAAATTGTGTATGGCTCAAACGGGGATGTGGATGTCTACGACGAATATAATGGGAAGCCCAAAACATTTAAGATAGGCAGCAAAGTCACATTTGACGATTTAAAAAACGCTCCCAAACCGCCAAGCGTTGGCATTTCTAACGAAAAAAAAAAAGATGTTGAAAGTTTGTTGCATTATCTGACCAGCGAAGGCCAAAATTTTGTACGTTCTTTTTTGCAATCTGTTACTTGCAAAGTAAATAAAAAAAAAATAAATTACATAAGACTGTTCACTTCTCTTGATCCTTCTCGTTTTTGTAGTATGCACGCAATGGGCACTTTGAAATACTTGGTAAGCATAGAATATATCATTGCGCAACGTACGGTAAGTTTTTTAAATAACCATATCGCTATTATTATTAACCATGATGATTCGTAACCATATAAAAAATCTTCATTGAAGTTTTGCGAACAATTTATACATAAAAATTTCAATTATTTTAACTAAAATTGTCAAAAAGGTCATTGAATGATCCTGCTTGATTTATTGATGATTTGTTATGCAAAGTTGATAATTTTTTCATCTTAATGGGATCGCTAAAGCAAGATTAAAATGTTGTTAAAATTTTAAGCAAATTGGTTGATAATTTGTGAAGTTCTTGCAAGTTGAATAGGTTGAGATTTTGGTATATTTGGAAGCACACGCTCCAGGAGACTCTACGCGAAGGGCGTTATCCCCTCCCTTGCGTACTAGGCCGAGCGCGAGTCCCATTACTCGATCGGGGCACTCAATTGTAACGCGTAAGTTGTTCCAAATTTAGTTATGGCTTACTTCAATGTTTCCCATTGATTATGATCACTGTCTTCGAATTCGAAATTCTGGAATAGTCCTTCCAGTTCAGTTTGTTTTGTGCTCTGCCGTTATATGGGAGACGTTTCAAGGTGAATTCAGTGTTTTTCCTGAGAGCGCAGCAGCTTTTGAAAGCACAATTTGAATATCCGTTGACGGGAAATTCTTTAAACAATTCATATTTGTATTATAACCTGATCCATAAGATGTTTGTCAATATAAAAACACCAGGCCTCCTACACAGGAAAATTGTTTTGCAAGTTTCAACAAAACCTTAAAGTATATAGTAAGATTTCAGAATCGTTGACAATCTTTGGAATTCTGAATGTGTCTGAATATTTTGAATTTTTTTTTATCCATTTTCATTAGGATTTCAAAATCTTCGACGATCTCTGTACGCCAAAATTTTTGTTTGATTTCAAAAAATTGCAAGATTATTACGATTTTTGTTTTTCAATTTCAGGCATTTTCTAGTTTCCCAGAATCTACCAAATTAATTCATATTTTCGTATATTTTAGAATTTTTAAAATTTTGCTATAGATTTATTGACGGTACTTACAAGGTCTGAAATCTTTAAATCATTATCATAATGTTCAATATTTTTGTTTTAAACCTTCATGAATTCTCTTCGTCCCTCATACTACTGAACATTTATTGATTTTTCAAAAAATTACAGAAAATCACATTGTTATGTTACGAAATTAAAAAAAATTTTTGAACATTTACAAAATTCACCGGAAAATGTTGAAATCCTTCGATTTTCACAGTTTCTATTACGAGATTTCTAAATTTGTTTACATTATTGTCTCTATTCCCTAGCAAACGCGGTGATATCGATTTGCTATCAACTTTGATAGCAAATCGATAGCAAGTCGATAGCAGATCGGTAGCAAGTTGATAGCATGAGGGGAAAAAGCTTTGTTTTTCACAGATATAACCTACAATGTTAAAGAAAACACCCTTAATATCTTTTTCATGAATTATCCTTATTATTTTCACGAATTTAGACATGATTATGAGCATTGATTTTATTTTATTTTTCACCGACTTCGTTTCCGTAAAAAATACATAAATCATGCTTAAATTCGTAAAAATTAGAAGAACAATTCATAGAAAGGCTGCTTAGAGTGTTTTTTTGGCATTGTAAGTATTATCTGCAAAAAATGAAGCTTTTTCCCCTCATGCTATCGACTTGCTACCGATCTGCTATCGACTTGCTATCGGTTTGCTATCAAAGTTGATAGCAAATCGATATCACCGCGTTTGCTAGGGTTCACTAAATTTTCTCGAAAGTATCGATATTTCTTGGAATCCTAAAAATTTTCCGAACTGGCCAAATTTATCGAAGGCATTTTCATATTTTTATTGTATTCTAATTTTTCGGAATTTCTACATTGTTATCAAAAAGTTTACAATAATCGATGATTGCCGAACAATTAAACATTTTTTGATTTCAGAATACTCAGAACATTCAACATTTTCTGTTATCCTACAAAAATGTCAAAATCTTCTATTATTTCAAAAATTCAGGAAATTCGAAAAAGTTTTCGAACGACTTAGACAAATTTACAATGTTCAAGATTTTTAATATTTCTTATTTTTTCTAAATTTTTACGATTTCTAGATTTTAAATACAACAATTCTAAATATCGGCAACGTCCGTACAAAAAAAAATTCCTTTCTATAATATGAAGACTTTTATTTAGTGTTTGTACGTTTTTACGAAATTTATAAAATTCTCGACTGTCTTCAACATTTATCATTATCTTTAGAAATCCTACAAATTTCTTAATTTATATTAATATAATTTATATTCTTCAAAGTATTGAAAGTTTTGAACTATGCATGATATGGAACAACTTCTCAACTCTCATTGACGTTTTTAAAATTATCGATATCCGAACGGGATGAAACTTTTTTTTTATTTTCTGAAAATTTCATAGCTAATAACTAGTTTTTGGAATTTTACGGAATTATTATGATTCTTCAAAATACATTTCCAAAAATAATTTACGTTCAATCTCTGTTATACACATTTTCTGATGGAAATATATTTTAAAAATAACTTTTTAAAATATATTTTTCATATCTAGCTGTACCTCCAAAAAAATTTTCGTGTTCATAACATTAATGGTTTTTTTTCAATCCACGCACAAAGTTGACTGACGATTTAGAGCATCTATAGTGGTGTCCCCCTTAATGAATATTGCAGTTAACGCAATTCAACAGAATTTATAGATTTTTCTTCAATTTTTAAAATTGATGATAACTTTCTGGAATCTTAATAATTTTTGAATTTTCTAGAATTATTTGTAATTCCTGAAATACTGAACGAAACATATAACAGAACCTATGTATATTATTGTTATTTTGTTGGTTCTTGGTTAAGAAAAAAATACTTTATCATGAAAAGCAACAAATTTTATAAAGAGTGAGTGTAGGAAGCCTCGAGAACACTAAGCTTACCTGCAGTAATTTTACATTAGTCGCAAAATCACCAGCGAGAAGTTGGTCCCGTAACAATCTGCAAACAAATGAACATTTACAAGATTGATGGTACATCGTACGGTTGAGCAGGGAAATGAATAGTTTACAATATTATATAAAAAAATTTAGAAATTATAAATATATAGATACATATTTTCACTTGAATTCACATATCTCCACTTTCACCCACACAAAAACCATACGTCTTCACTCAACTTCACATTGATCCACTTAACTTCACTTGAATCTACACAAACTTTACTTATTTCTACATATTTTCACTTAAATCCAAATATCTCTATTTTGATAAGTCCAGAGGAACATCACATCTCCACATATATTTACTTACCTCTTCACATTTTTTCTCCTAAATCCATGGATACAAACTCCTATTATCTCTTCTTATCTCTACAAAAACTTTGCACTTTTTTCACTGTATTTCAGTTAACCCGTTAAAAAAAGAGGTGTACTCACAACAATTTCAAAATTTAGACAGCTAAAACTTACAGAATCATGGCGCAACAAATGTGGGTCAGGAATTCGAATCTATTGTCATCTGAAAACAGGGAGTCCCAAATTCGTATGACATCTGGCAAAGGAAATTCTTGAGACAGAAGCAAAGTTAGCCATCTGTAAAATAAAACGAATAGTTACATTCAATTTTCACTCTTTTTCTTTCTTATTCTGAAACATTAAAAAACATAGAAAAAGAAAACTTTGTATTGGTACTGCAACATCTAAATTTGACAACGAAAAATCTTCCTAAGATTTTTATAATAATTTGTGTATTGTTTTCTAAAACTCTTTCAAGAAAACTTAATTTTCCCTTTCCGAAAATAAGAAATCTTACGAGTATATTACCGAAAACTATAATATTGGGGACAAAGTTCTTGATGATGCAAGTGGAACCAAACTTCGTAATCATTAGCCTTAACTTCCTGCGTCAATTTGATCATCATTGCGTTGATACCAAACTCCGCTTCATCCAAAGATTTAATAAAAAAATCACGTATTTCCGCCATGAGATTCGTGAAGCAGAAAAATGTGTCTGCTTCTGCGTACACTGCAAAATGGGCAATATTATGTAACTTTCACGAAAAAAAAAAAAATATGAAGAACAAAGAACACTGAAAATGTAATTTGTTACAATTATTGATAGCGATCAATTGTTAGAAAAACGAGTGTTTATATATATTCTTTCTACTTTTCAAAACGTTTTCTCATTTAGATTATGGAACTCTATCAAAACTCAAAATCATTGGCTGCCTTTATGATATTTAAAACAATGATCCGTTTTTGAAGTTTCGAATTTTTCATATTTTATAACCAATAGTAATTTATTCAACGTATGAAACATTCGTCCATTTTTTCAATTGAAAAATCGTCTTTGAACATAAATTCAATAAACAATTCTACATCTAGCTCGAGAGTTATTAATGAAAATAAATAAAATAAATGAAAACAAAAAATTTCTAAAAACTCTTACCAATTTTTTTTTCTCATTTCTTGATTCTAATAACCACCACATATATACAGGGTGCGCCATTTCTTATGTCGGCATGTAAACATTGAATAACTTGAAAAAAAAACAACCGATTTCTGTAAATGAGGTATTTTTATTTAGTTTGGTCCTTTACAATTTATTTAGACTAGTTTTTGAACACAACATCAATCAAGTGGCCGCCCTTATTGTTCACAGCAAAATATGCCCTTTTTGCGGCGTTTTCCATTACCTTTTCGAGCATCTCGGGTGGTATAGCAATGATTTCGGCACGAATATTTTCCTTAAGCTCTTCAATGGTCTGCGGCTTGCTGGCGTACACTTTACTTTTCAAATAACCCCACAAAAAGAAGTCTGGAGGGGTCAAATCTGGAGATCTGGGTGGCCATTCAATGTCGCCTCTTTTTGACATCAGACGTCCAGGGAATTTTCGTTGCAGAAACTGGATTGTTTGATTCGCAGTGTGGCAGGTCGCACCATCTTGTTGAAACCAGTAATCTTCAAGACCTTTTTCACGCATTTGTGGGCAGACATAGTGAGCCAACATCCACCGATATCGGTTTCCATCGATCGTTTGGTTCTCTTTGAAAAAATAAGGACCAATGATGGTTTTGGCGCAAACGCCGGCCCAAACAGTAACTTTTTGGTCATGCAATGGCGTTTCATGGATCTCGTGTGGATTCTGCGTTCCCCAAATGCGGCAATTTTGCTTATTAACGCCTCCAGAAAGTTTGAAATGTGCCTCGTCGGTCATTAAAATTCGCTTCCAAAAATCAGGTTCAGTATCAACTATTCGAGCGATTGTTTGTCCATATTCCAAGCGACGTGGATGATCTGTAGGCAATATTCTTTGTGTTAATTGCATTTTGTACGGAAACAAATGCAAATCATCTTTCAAAATGCGCCGTAGAGTGGTTCCACTGATGCCGAGATGCTGAGCGCGGTGACGATATGAAACTTTTGGGTTTTGGGCAACGCTCTCTCTGACAGCTTCAATCAGTTCATTTGAACGTCTTGGTCGTTGATGAACGGGTTGTTCGCGATCTTTCACTGTCCCGTGGTCACAAAAATTCGACACCAAACGACGAATAGTGTTGTCAGATGGTGCCTGTTTGCCAAGATATTTTCGACGATATGCTCGTTGAGTTAACACAACTGAACGACTATTTTCAATGTACAAAGTAACTATTTCAGCGCGTTCTTTTGGTGTGAAGCGATACATGGTTGAAATTGTACTGAATTGACGTTTCCAAAACAAGT
Source organism: Platygaster robiniae (assembly GCA_028476575.1). Lineage (NCBI taxonomy): Eukaryota > Metazoa > Arthropoda > Insecta > Hymenoptera > Platygastridae > Platygaster > Platygaster robiniae. The sequence continues at coordinate 11,823,716 of CM052019.1, read as the reverse complement.
GAAGTCAAGTAAATCGGTTGTCAAATGTTTAAGTTATTCAATGTTACAATACCGACATAAGAAATGGCGCACCCTGTACATTTAAGTGTTTCATTAAATTATGTATTAGTTGTTGAAACGTAGATAAAAAATTGAAAAAAAAAAAAAAAAAAAAAAAAAATACAGAATAATTACAAATAAATTATAAAAAACCCAATACTCTACATATTTTTGTTATTTACCTCTCCAATCTGGATCAGGATCACAAGCAAAAGTATAGTAAATAGGACCGACGATTTCGTTCATTCCTTGGACATACCCCTGACCAGGATTTAATTTTGCGTACAAAAAAAGTATTCGTTCCAAAATTTCCCAATGAGCTTCTCCACCTTCGTCTAGTGGAGCATAATCTTCTGCCGCTTTTCTCACAGAAACCGCGATCTAAATTAAACAAAAAAACTATTTTCGAACACTTATGAAAATAAAGGATACAAAATAGGGTGGAAATTCGAATAAATAGTCCATTGTACGAAACATGGTTAGAAATTGTAGACAGGGAAAAAAAAGAATATCATGAGGTTAAAAAATTAAAAATTTAATATCCTATATGTTTTCCATGATATTCTATATTTCTTGTTATTTCACAAATAACTGAAAATTCACAGAATTCTCATGAATTTCTATAGGTGTTCTAAAATGACAAAGATCTCAAGGAATTTTCAGTTTCATGCTCCAACAAAAAATCTTACAAATTAATGACTAGATTTTTTCAAAAGTTGTTTAATTGCGTTAACTCCTTATTGGATTTGATATTATTCTGAAAAATTCGAAATTTCCACCTTTTAAATAAGCCATCGTAAATTACAGTGAGTGTACCTGCTGCGGTCCATTAAGCGTACGACAAATAATGCTTGAGTAAGGTTAAAAAAATATGCATCGAGTATATGCTTGGATCAGGCGCGTAGGAAAACGGGTTTTCGTTTATTTAAATTTATTATTGTTTTTTATGAAAATGAAATAGACTCTTGATAAATGATATAAACAGAAAAATTAGAATAAATTATCAATAATAAAACATAAAATAAGTAAAAATAATCAAAAATATACTTATCTTAAGTTCTCAAAGTCAAAGAATATTCAGAATTCATCATTTCACTAACTTGAAAATAATAATTATTTGGCCTCAGAAGAATTTTTTCTTAAACGAAATTCTGATCACAAATATTCAACTAGAATAACGTAGAAAATAAAAATTTGAAAAACTATTTCAACTCTGTGAACTATACAGAAAAATTGGTATTTACCAAAAAGCTAAAAATTAAAAAAGCTTTGAGCCCTGGAACATCAAAATTTAAAAATCCTACATAATAATCCATAAAAATACCAGAAAATCATTCGAATTATTTAAGCTCTAAAGAAACACTGAAAATTATGGAATTTTATTAAAAAATGTTTTCTGAAAAATCTAAACATAACGATCTGAAAAATTTCTAATTCTAGAGCATCAAGTTCTAAAAAGTGTATGTAGCAATCCAAAGTACTCCTGAAAATGTATAAAAATACTAGAAAACGCGAAAAAATCTTGTAAATAAAAAAAAATACGAAAAAACCGGAAATATAAAAAACATGGAAAATCTTTGTAAACGTGATTTTCCCCGAAATCTATAAGATTACTGAAAATTGATTGAAATTTGAATTCTAAAGCATCGAATTCTAGTTAACCTAGATAAAAATTTTCAAAAATACAAGAAATCTATAAAAATAATCAATAACATTCAAAGTTTCGTAAAAACTAGAAAAAAAGCGAGAAATACAAAAGATTTTTTAATACTCAAAAGTAACAGATAAAATTAAAAAAAAATATATAAAACTATGAATTCCACAGCATAAAATTCTATAAATATATTTAGAAAATCGTTAATATACTGTCGATTTAATTTATACAGTTGAAAATTGATGTCATTGAACTTTCTTACAATTGTAGGGTAAATACTACAAAAAAATACGAAAAAAAAGTACAGAATATCTATTCGAAAGAAACTGTTTCCTGAAAAATTAATTTTTATAGCCAAAGTCGTTAAAAGTTCGAGTTCTAGAAATCAATAGGATAGAGCAATCCATTGGAACATTGGAAATCTATAAAAATTAAAAAAAAAACTAAAAAATTTATAACATACAATACGAAAATTCTAAAAATGGATAAATTGTTATCTATGAAATTAAAATTTTCTCAAAAATTTCTAAAAGCATTTAAATTTTGTAGAACTCTGACTCCTATAGCATCGAATTCTGTACATCCATATAGCAATCTACAAAAATTTTAGAAATCTTTACAAATACTAAACAATCATTCAAAGTTTGATAATTACTTAAAAAAAATAGAAATTTTTCAACGCTTTTAGAACTATGAAAATAAAATTTTTTACAAATGTGTAAAACTTCTAATCTTAAAAATTTCTATAAATCTATGAAGAAAACTATAAAAACATACAATTTACATGATACGGTCCCACCATCCTGAAACCGATTAAGTGGCTAAAATCCGATCTGTGTGCTTCGTTCCATATGGAACATTCTTATAATTTTTTTGTAAGTACTTTAAAAATACGAACAAAAAGTATTAAAAATCTGTGTAAAAGATAAAAACCAATTGTAATACATACTCAAAATTGTTGAAAGGTTTCAATACAATAACATCGAATTAAAACAATCTTTTAAGCAATTCATAGAAATACTAAAAATTTACGAAAAAACTAGAAAATCCTACAAAATTGTACAAAATACAATACGAAAATTCTAGAAATGTATGAAACTAAATATCCATGTAATTATAATTTTTCTAAAAGTCTATAATATGAACATTTCAATTTTTCAGAGCTGCAATTCCTAAAGCATCAAATTCTAGAAAGCTGAATATAAATCCTTCAAGCTATATAAACACTAAATTATGAAAAATTCTGAAAGGATTTTTTTTTTAATTTGATCATACATAAGTCCAACAGTAGATATTCACAGGGCTACAAAATAAGCGAACAGCGTCTTAAACTAACTGAAAACGTTACAGTAATAATAACAATAATGTCACAGTAAAAGTCAGAAAATAAAAGTTAAGGAGATCAAGATTTGTGAATGTAAGAAAAATTAAACAATAGTATCATCAACAAAAAACGAAGTCGCAGCTGATACAAATCCATTCAATGAAGAAAAAAACAAATCAGCATCACGATGTGAACTATTTGAAAAAAATCTAAATCTCAGTGACTTGAAAATGACTTAAATAAAATTCCATCAAAATGTACACTAATATGAAAAATATGCAATTATGGAGTCCAAAACTTGTATAACTTCAAAATCCCAAGATTCAAAAAATTGAAAAATCGGACTCTCGTTACTATCGAAGATAAAAAATCATAAAAACCTTTAAGGAAATGTATTTTTTCGGAAATTCCCTGCCAAAAATTTTGTCTGCCTACGCCCCTCGCTTGCATAAATTATTTATTACCTTTGTGATTCCAAGTCCTTTTCTTTCGACGTTGGCACTCCTCAAAGCAGTGTGTTGGACTCTTTTGTGCAAGCGTTTTTGCCCGTTGCCTTTGACTATTGCTTGGCACGGATGATCGCTTCCTTGTTGAAAAAATGATATGTCTGGGCACAGCCTCCTACATTTCAATGATTCCAATGCACTTGAATTTTTTAACAACTATTATCAGACGCGTAGGCAGATGGGGGTTTTGAAGGTGGCAGCACCTCCCGGAACTCGGATGAAATTAATTATTATTTCATGCAAGAATAAGAAAGAGTTACAATTATTAATAAAATTACAAAGTATGTATGAAAAAGTATGCATTACAATATAAAAAATGAATAATAAAATAAGTCCAAGTTACCAAAAATAGTATCATTTTTGGTTTAAAATCAAAAAACATTCAGAATTCTTTATTTCACCTGCCCAAAAGTAACGAAAATCATGGCTTCAGAAGAATTTTTCCTTCAACAAGGTTCTAATTATAAGTGTTTGGCTAGCAGAACAATAGACAGCGCAGTGAATTATAGAGAAAAATGAGAACCTACGAATATGCTATACAAATATAGAAAACTTTGAACTTTGAAGCATCAAATTCTAGAAATATACATAGAAACCAATAAAAATAAAATAAAATCTTTCTAAACATATAAACACTGAAAAAATACTAAAAGAGATAGAAATCTGTGGAAGTACTGTTTTCTGAAATATCTAGTTAAATACTGAAGATCTAATAACGATAAATTTTAGGGACACACTCATCAATCCGAATTTCTAAAACACCGTACTTGTCATATGTCCGAATCACGAAACTCCGGAAAAGCAAAAGACCGTGAAAAAAATACTAAGAACCCTCATTGCTCCGAAAAACGATTCCCCCGATTCTTTATACTGCCGCGATCGCGCTTAACCAAATATTCATAGCGCCGATGAATTAAAGCGCCGAAAATTCAATTCACCGACAGTTTTTTATCCTGTTTCAACAAAATACCAGGTTGTCGTTTTTCCGCAAAAATATAATTCCGATTTTTCGAAACGGCGAAAGCTTAATTGGCCGATTTTGTTTTTTTCCGTTTCCTCAATTAACCTTTTATTCAGTTCTACGAATAGTCATTTGACCGAACCCGCATTTTGCCGATTCTGAAAATTCCCGATTTATCATACTTCCGACTGATGAAAAATCCGAAGTATCAAAACACCTAAAATTCAGTATTTCGAATCACTAAATTACCGAACATTCAAATCATCGGCTTGCCGGAATATCGATTTATCAACGTCACGATTCATCGAAAGCGCGTTCTCTTGTTTACCAGAAATGTCAACGCCTAGATCCGCCCCCCCCCCCCCCCCCCGTTGCCTAATTAACGAGAAGTTAATACAGATATATCTATATATACAAATTCTCTCCCAAACTGAACGGAGGAATGAATTCACGGAGTTTTGAGGTCTCGGTGTTCCTTGCCCACGCTGTTCTGCGCTGTTCCGAGGCAACGGGGGGGTGGCGGATCTAGGCGTTGACATTTCTGGTAAACAAGAGATGAGAACGCGCTTTTGATGAATCGTGACGTTGATAAATCGATATTCTGGCAAGCCGATGATTTGAATGTTCGGTAATTTAGTGATTCGAAATATTGAATTTTAGGTGTTTTGATACTTCGGATTTTTCATCAGTCGGAAGTATGATAAATCAGGAATTTTCAGAATCGGCAAAATGCGGGTTCGGTCAAATGACTATTCGTAGAACTGAATAAAAGGTTAATTGAGGAAACGGAAAAAAACAAAATCGGCCAATTAAGCTTTCGCCGTTTCGAAAAATCGGAATTATATTTTTGCGGAAAAACGACAACCCGGTATTTTGTTGAATCAGGATAAAAAACTGTCGGTGAATTGAATTTTCGGCGCTTTAATTCATCGGCGCTATGAATATTTGGTTAAGCGCGATCGCGGCAGTATAAAGAATCGGGGGAATCGTTTTTCGGAGCAATGAGGGTTCTTAGTATTTTTTTCATGGTCTTTTGCTTTTCCGGAGTTTCGTGATTCGGACATATGACAAGTACGGTATTTTAGAAATTCGGAGTGATGAATGCGTCCCAAATTTTAAAGCATCAAACTCTTGAAAACATTAGTAGCGATCTATAGGAATAATAGAAATAAAAATATTATAAAATCTAATACATACTCGAAAAATTCAAAAATATACAAGAACTGTGTAAAATAGTGCAAATAAAATATAAATGCAATTTGCTGATGAATCTATGAAATTATTGAAAATTGATCTAAATTCGAATTGTAATGTATTGAATACTAGAAATCTTTATAATAATCTACAAATATAACTAATATCTTTATTAGTGAAGAATCCTCAAAAATTTTATAAATATACTAAAAAAAAAAAAAAAAAAAAAATGCGAGGAATACTAGAACTCTATTCATAACTACTCAAAAACTATGTAGATATAATTCAAAAATTTTTTAAACCTTGAATCCTAGATTTTCAGAGAATTCAAAACATCTGTATGAAAATCCATAAAAATGTGTATTAGAAAATTCTTCGAATGATTTAAACACAGAAAAAGTAAGACAAAACAAAAATAAATAAATAAATAAATAAATAAAAACGAAAAGTACTTTAAATCTGAATGAAAAATAATGGTAACTGAAACATCAATTTAAATACTCAAAACCGTTGATTTTTCGATACTATAGCATTGAATTGTAGAAATTTATGAAGCCACCGATAAAAATACTAGAAATATTTAAAAATATCAGAAAATATTGCAAACTTGTGTACATAACATACAAAACAAAAATACTAGAAATACATGAAATACTTAAAATCCATACAGATGCGATTCTCTAAAAAATCTATGAAACTGCTGAAAATTGATCAAAATTCAAATTTTTGTAAATCAAATTTTAGAAATCTATTTTAGCAATCTAAAAACAATTCACAAAATCTATAAAAATACTGAAGAAACCTTCTAAAATTTTTAAATATACACAAAAAATGCGAGAAATTCTAGAAATCTATTTAACTTGAAAACTACTAAGTAAATATAATTTTCTTCAAAATTATCATAATTTTGAAGCATGGAGCATATAATTTCAAAAATCTCTATAGAAATCCATGGAAATACCAGAAAACTCAAATTCTACTGATACTACAAAAATATTTTTCAAAAAAACCAAAAATACTTGAAATCTCTATCCAAAAGATTCTGTTCACTGAAAAATTGATTTAAAAAGTCAGAATCGTTTAAATTTTCAATACTATAGCATCGTATGTATTCTAATTCCATAGTGCTCCATAGAAATACTCTAAATATATGGAAATACCAGAAAATATCACAAAAATTTCAAAATAAAATACAGTACGAATTCTCCTTTTAAAATACTTAAAATCTGTGTAGTTGTGATATTCTGAAAAATCTATAAAATTATTCCAATTTTTTAAAAATTTTAGTTTGATTCCCAAAGCATCGAATTCTAGACAGCCGAATAGAAATTCATCAATGACCTAAAAATCCTTAAAATTATGTAAATACTATATATATCAAGGAATTATTAAACATACCAAAAGTATTTCAAAAAATCTAAGCCTCAGTGAATCCAAAAACACAACAATCGAATTCCATTCTATTAAATACAAACATGATAAATTTTCCAATCTGGACTTCAAAATAGTATGAATTTGAAATCCCGATATTCGAAAAATTGTACTCTTGTAACCAGATCATCAAAGATTAAAGATATTCCAAAATCCCGAGGAAAACATATTTTTTCGAAAAACCACCCCAGAAAATTTTTTCTGCCTACGCCCCTTACTGTTATTAATAATATAAAAGAACGGATTACCGAACGTCTTTGTCAATTTGCAACAAAACGTCGTTGTCTTTAAAATATGTTTGCCATTTGCTTTCTGGGTTGAGATTCAAGGGATGATCTTGGGCAGTCACATCGACTCTTTCACAGTCTTCCATTTCAGCTTCTCCTGGCATTACTATAAGATCCTCTGGAAATTTGTTCGCACAATTGTTCGTATTTTTAATCATACCCAGTTGTGAAGTTAGTACCCAGTAAACCACCTGGTATCAAGATTTGGACAAAATTTGATCAAGCCCCTTGAAGAAACTTCGCTCAAATTTTATTCGTATCTGTGACCGTTTTCAGTATCAATTCTGGACCATGATCTGGACTAAATCTTGAACAAGACTCGCGATCAAGATTTTGTCAATTGTAGCTCAAGATCATCGATGTATTTTTCCTTGCTGAACCTTGCTTGTCCAAGATTTTATCAATTCTAGTTCAAGATTACCCAGTAAATTATTGAAAAAAAAAAATGTTCTGCCAGGTGGGATTTTATCCTTCGTATGCTGCAGAAAGCGGGTGTCTAGACCACTCGGCCATTGGGGCTTTTTATAGGCTTTTAGAAACAAAAGAGTCATGGTGAACATGAACACAGCGGTAACAACGATATCCTTTTGTTTTTCCAATGTACATATAAATGGAGCCTTCACCCTTTTAACCGGTTTTTCATGTACAATAATTATTATTAACACAATAGTCACAGAGCATTGAGAAGGAATTAATAAAATCTTGGACAATGCTTTTGTTACAGAACATTGAACAATTTTTTTCCAAGTTGGCTAGAATGAATATTTTCAAGACACATGCTCAGGAATTGATAAAAAATTGATCAACGCGGCATTCACAACAGTTAGTATAGAATTGATCAAGTCTGGAACAAGGCACTAGCTCAGGACATTGATCAAGATTTTGTATTTTCTGTGACCGAAAAAAGGTATCTTTCTGGACCAACGTCATTGACTTACTCTGGGGTTAAAATTGACGAAGTTTTTAACAAATCTTGAAGAAGTTACTGGGATTTGATTTTAAATGTATGCACCTGAACAAATCATGACCCAAATTTGCCAAAGTGTCTAGAATCCCACGTCTGGTTTACTAGGTATTTGTATTTGCTAACTCGTTTTTACCAATAAATGTTTTGTATAGTTCCCTTTTCCGCCGGAGTGTTTCTATCCATGTGGAACGTTTTGCTGGCAAATAATTGAGCAATATTCGCCAACATAATGAACGAATGCTGCCTTCATCAGGTATACCTGAAAATTTAAAGCTTTCGAGTATTTATGAGAATATGCATTTTTTCGAACCTATACTTCGAGAAAACAAAAGTAATTGAATATCTTTTTAAACACCCAAGTGTTACAAACATTCAAAATTTTTTAATGATCAGAAATAACTAGTAATTTTTGACGATCCCAAAAACTATCTACGATGAAGGAAATTTCCTGAAATATATTGTTAGATTCCAGAAATTCTAAGGAAACAAATCACGAAAAGTTATATTTGAAATTTGAAAAATTATGCCTATTTAAAAAAACACATGTTTCTCATATTTTTTCAAAAATCTCATTGAAAATGTTTAAGTATAAATGAAAACAAACCGAATTTGTGATTTATATCTATGATATATGAAGTATTTTTTGAAATTTTCAACAGTACTTCACAGATGTAGAAAAAAACAAGGCGAATAGATGTGAACAACATATATTTATTAAAAATCATAAAAAACATCACAAGATCGAATTCAGTTGTAAAATTATTTGAGAAGTTTTACAATCGAATACATTATTAAAAAAAGAAAAAAATGCAGAATGATTTTCTATATGGTAGCAAAAATAAGTCAAATAAATATTGAAATGTTTAAAATCTATAAAAGTAAGAATTTTAGATGTATCGTACAAAAATGTTTTAAAAAACTCATAAGAAGTTAAAAAATAATCGAATCAAAAGCAAAAAATAAATTTCCAAATGTACGTGACAGATAGTATTGAACTTTAGGGACCAAAGTAAAAAAAATCTAAATTGAAAAACAACCTTTTTAAATTATTTTTGATGAGGAAACAACTTTACTAGAAATTTCATTTCACCTTCAAAACTCATTCGCTTTAATCGGCGAATGTCGATTTCTTCAGCGCTCAAACTTGCTTCGAATTCGCTCAATCTGGAACAATCAGTAAGTAGCGGAGACTATAATTTACCATTTTCTGAAAAATCACTTTTGATTCTCAAAGTTGTTGAAATTTTTAATATCATAGCATAAAGTTCTGAAAATCTATAGGGTAATCTATGGAATACTGGAAATCGGTAAAAATATCAGAAAATACTACAAAGTTTTATCAATAACATACAATATGAAAAATCTGGAAAACTATGAATCCCTTACAATCTGTGAACTTATGATTTTTTTTTAAATCTATAAAAACATCAAAATTTTTCAGAACTTTCATTCCTAGAACATCGAATTCTAGAGAGTTGAACAGAAATCCTAAATAATATCAGAAAATCCTTCAAGTTGTATAAATACTAAAGAATTGCAAGAAATACCAAAAGTATTTAAAAAAATCTGAACTCCATAGACTTGAAAATTAAAAAAAAAAAAAAACCTAATTTCATTATATCAAAAATGTATATGAAAAATGTAAAACTTTGTACTCCAAAAGTTATATAACTTCATAATTTCAAAATTCGAAAAATCATAATATCCAGATCATGAAAAATTAGGAATTAGGAAATCTCAAATGAAATATATATTTTCAGAAAACCCTTCAACGTAAATTTTTTCTACCCACACCTTTGGTTTTGAGTAATTTAGAACAATCCAAAAAATATCTCAATTTAATATATTGTAGAGGATAAAAGTTGATCAATTATTTATCAAACTTAATTTACCCTAATTTATTCAATTTCTAAAATATTAAATTTTTTGTCCAAGATCTCAAATTGGAATTCGAAGATCTTTAATTGAAAGATTTGAAAAATATAAAAATTTGTTAGAATTTTTTTTTAAATTCGAAAGCTGAATATTTTTCGTCTTAATTATACAAAGTTATATGGGAAAATTTTAGTTGAAGATTTGGTAACTAAAATAACAATTTCATCAAAATCATCTGATTTCAGGAAATGTTTTCACAGAAATTTTATAAAATTTAGCTTATAAAAATTTTCTATCTTATTAATAATATGTGACGCGGTTTCTAGAAAGGGACCTAACGACCAAAACCTCGATTTTGAGATTTTTACATGGGTCGATGTAGTAATCATTATCTTTCATTTGCAGCCAGTCTCACGTTTCTACGATAAAAATTCAGCTCAGGATAAATTTTTTTCTGAATGTGTATTCCAATAATATTTTTGGTAAAATCTGGCTAAAGCATCGCTGTCTCACTCTACGTGCTTAGATGTCCGTACCTAACGGTCCCTAGGAGACTGGTCACTTTGTATTTTGATTGTGTAGAATCATTAATGACATCTTCTAGTTCATGCCTATTTTGTCCAAGAATGGTTTAAAAAATAGAAAAGGAAGAATGTATTAAATAAATGTTTTAAAGAAGCATAATAATTGCAAAAGTTACATTTTGATACACAATTTTAATCAAGTCATTACATTGAGAAATAAAAATTTTTTAAATAAATAAGTACCTCATATTATACAAAACTTTTTGTCCAAGGAAAATTTTATTCATTTATCAGTAACTTCATAAAAAAATTTCTCAATTCGGAACCATACAACTATTTCAATTTAATATATAGCAGAAGAGAAAAGTTAATTTATCTTTTTATAACCTAATTCACCCCAATTTATTCAATTTTTGAAAAATTTCATTGTTTTTATACTTCCATTCAAAAAATTGTTAACAAATATCTTTTCCAACAAGAAGTTTCTCTACCACTTTGACATGACACAAATATGAAAAATATTACATTGTAAAAAGATAGGGTAAATAAATTTTTGCTACCAAAACTGAAAAGTTCAAAAATTCAAAAATTCATGCAATATATTTTTTTCATGGTTTCCAAGAAGAATATTTGCAAAAATTGAGTTTTAATACACAATTTTCATAGTCATTACATTGATAAATAATAGTTCTTTAAGGGAATCAATGATTTAATGAAAAGAATTCTAAAATATTTTTTATGAGACATCCAAAAACTATCTCAATTTATTGTATAATAAAAAAGGAAAATTATTCAATTTTTTTCAAGATTAAACTATATTTCCACCAAATTATTGGATTTCCAGAAGATTCCAGTTTTTCTGTTTTCTGAAATTTGTAAAAAAAAATTTAAGTTTGAATCTGTCAGCATTAAATGTTACACAAATACAAAATTTTCATTATTTCGTATTTAATATATTACAGAGGAGAAAATTCAATCTTTTTTTCATAATTTTATTTATTATATTATATTTAAATATAAAAAATTGTTTACTAACATCTTTTCCAAAAAAAAATGTGGATTTTCTGCTTTGAACTAATACAATATACCTCAATAAAAAAAAGTTAACAAATCTGTTACAAAAATTATAAAATTGCTTTTAAAACTTGAACTAAAGATCTTTAGTTCCAGTTTCGAAGTGATCTCAAATGGCCACTCTGATATTGTATGTAAATATAAGAAAATTACCTTTTCCGTAAAATACTCATTTTTTGTCAGTGATACGAAAACACTAAAAATACGTCGATAAAATCGAGGTAGATAACGGCTGAAAAGTGGGCGGGCGGTTTTCGATATTATCAGATATTATTTACGCATTAAATTATTATTGTCTGTCAGATGTTGCATTTTGACATCTCCGAAGTTCGGAATCCGAACAATCCGAATGTAACAATAACATAACCTCAATTTTTTTACCATTGTGGCATATATGTAATACTCCTATATGGCTATTTGTGGGAGAGGGAGTGAAGCCAACATCATGAAACAGAATATCGTCTCATTTCTCTCACTCAAGAGGCACTCTCGCAACTTGCCCATTACTTCCCTGACTTGCCTCTTGCGTGAGGAGATGAGACGATTCTTCTATGGGATTTTGTCTCATGATGTTGGCTTCACGCCCGCTTACAGGCGAACGTTAGGACGCTAGCCATATAGGAGTATTACATATATGCAATTGTGCACACACATGTGGATCAATGTGGATTGTGTGTTATGTGCAAGTTGTTTTGATTTGTTTTTTTCGCAATATTCATTATTTATTCAATTTTTATATACAGTAAGTTGAATACTTGGGACATATTTTAGACAATTATTTTTTTGCATGATTCTTTTTGCTTTGGTCTTGTAGCACCTTAATTATCGGAAAAAATTTTTACAAAAAAGGCTATCAGGTCAAATAAAATTTAGGAATCATTTACAGGAAATTCACTAAAATGTCAAAAAATTGTGTAAGTTAAAATAATTTAAATTATGCAACTTCTATTGAAATTGTTAAAATTAATTTTTGGATCAATATTCAGTTTATATTTGAGATAATTGTAATATAATTGTTAATAAATAATTTTTCATCATAACTTAATATAATTCTGTGGCTTCCTGCCATAACAGAGAAAGTCACTTCAACAATAACAAATTACTTAATTTATTTATATTCTACATATTATACAAAATGATATCAATTAGAGCTAATACCGCTAATAAAATTATAAGAATTTGAATTATCGTTTTTCATCATTATTTTTTTTCTTAATTCACAGAATCTTAAATTCAAAATGTCTTCATTTTTCATGCATCTAAAAAGTTACATATTTTTTGAAAATATTCATAGCATGATAAAAATTTTAAAAAATATTTGTGTTCATGATCTTGATTTTGTCAATGTATAAATTAAGGCGTCATTTATTTTGTTAATTTTTTCATTCCAGGCCTTTAAATCAATCAAGATACTAAATAAAAATATTTTTGTAAAGTTTGAATCGAATCGAATATGATTAATCAATGCCACAGAGCGACTGAAATTTTAAATGGGAATTATATGTAATTTTTTATACATTTTGCTTATATATTTCTGTGGCTTCCCGACATAACAAACAAAGTCACTTCTGCCATAAGGCTCATTTCACATGATATTCTGGTAACATTTTAAACATTATGGCATGTGTGACTTTGTCTATTATGCTGAGAAGCCACAGATTTATTAATAAACTTGGCAGAGCTTAAGTACAATGTAACGTTTGAAATCAAATTTTTTCTGGATTTTTCTATCACCGTTATCTATATTTTACTAGCAATAAAAAGCATGTGTTTGCCTTGATTTCACACATTCCTTAATTTTATTCCTTTGCATATTTATAACTTCTAAAAAACTCATTACATAAACTTGTTAAATTTGGCAGAGTTTGAGTTCATAAGGTTCAGTTCAAAATCAAAATTTTGGTCATATTATATTATATTATTATATTACATATCTTATTATTCTTTTTATTATCTATTAAGCAGAATGTATGTTCGTATGTCACTGCATCATGCGAAAATGGCTAGACGGATTTTCGAATTTTTTTTTCTTTTTTTCTTCAAGGTCTAATGATGGTTTATAGCTAAAGAAAAGTTCTAATTCTCAGTTAGAAGGTCGAGTAACCAGAAAGTGAAGGAATATGACACATACACAATGTCACAAAAATAAAATATTACAAATTAACCAAAAATCAGGATATTACAAAATTATGAAGTTTCACAAAATAATGGAATTACTAAATCATCATTACATTTCATGAAATTGAAATTTCACCAATTCAAATTTGAAAGCTTAAGGCGATGTAATAGTCATGGATAAGTCATGAAAAAACCTGTAACTGACTTCGAGTTTTTCTCGGTCAATTTTGCAAATCATGAAAAACCCTTGCACAAATATATTCTAAAAGGGTCGAACTTTTTATTTCCTAGTACTGGTTTTTCGATGTTATATTATAATAAAATAATAATTTTTCGAATTGTAACGCATCGAAAAACTGGTACTAGGAAATTAAGTTCGACTCTTTTAGAACCCATCTGTACAAGGGTTTTTTATAATTTGCAAAATTGACCGAGAAAAACTAGAAGTCAGTTACAGGTTTTTTCATGACTTATCCATGACTATTACATCGCCTTAATAATCAACAATTGTGAATTCTGAATAATAAATGTGAAACGTAATATTGAGTCTTAATATATAAAAAAAAAAAAATATTTCCTTGTCTTAAGATTGCTGATGATTAAAATAATTTCAATAAAAATCTAGATTATAAAAATTGGGAAACAGTAAGAAATATTTTATACTTCAAAGATAGTACTTTCAAAGAGTTTTTTTAATTTTCTGAATTGTTTAAAAATTTGATAGATTGTGGAAGATTTTCATAATTTTTTGAAATAGCAGAAAAAGTTGAACGTTGTAAACATTTGTATATCAAAAAATGTTTATCCTTATGGCATGTGTTGATTCTTGTTAAAGTTTTAATAAAAATTCAGAAGTTTATAAATTTCTAATAACTAAAGTACATCGAAAATATCGAAATTTTAATACATTTGATTAGTATAAAAAATGTGTAGTACAGGAAATAATGATACATTTAGATAATTTTTATTATGGAAACATTGATGTAGATATTAATAAACTTTTTTCTCTCATATTCTATACATTTTAAGCCTTTCACATTTTTGACTAATTTTAGTATTTCTCGAATGTCAATTTTCAAAACATGTCAATTCAATTTTGTTTTTCATTCTCATAATAGTTAGTATTCAATTTTAATTGGGTAATTATAATTATAATTTTTCCCTTAACATACTAAGATTTTGCAGATTTCTCAAAAAAGAAATTCTGAATTGTATATCCACAAGCACTGAGCACTTGACAAAAAATTTGATTAGTTATGAAATACACGAATAAAAAAATTTTCTTATAATGACCAATGTGTAATACATAACGAATATTACATGAATAATACTGTAAATTTATTCAATATTTTAAAGCAATTATAAAACTGAGGAAACGTTTTTCCATCTCTAATATTTTAGATGTGAAACAATGTCCGAAAATTTTAGTTTCCCATCGCATTATAATTTGTACTTTCAAATTGAAATATTTGAATCGTAAAAGATTTGTATTGCAAAAGGAAAGAAGGAAGAACTGTAGATTCAATTTTTAAATTACGTACTTAGTATTTTTTATATGAATATCAGTCCTTAAAGCAAACTCACGTTTTTTTTTTTTAATACACATTTTCTGCATCACTGTGTCATTTGGATTATTGTTCATACAGGTAAAAATAAAAAATGAAGCTTTTGCTGAGGCACTGGGTTAGAAGGAAGACAAAACCAATTGCCCATGATACAGCACGAAAATGGCAAAAAAGACTATCGATATGTTATGGTATTATTGGATGGAATCTCGGAGCTATGGCGCTTTACTATTCTCTTAAAGATAAATATCCAACAGTAGATGGGGACAGGCCATGTACAGTATATTTTTGATTAACAAATTAGCGAGCAAGTCTACAGAATTTCTGACATATCAAACTTTGAATGATTTATAATTCCTCGTGCATTATATGTTAAAAAGGCCATCTTTATTTCCAAGTATTTGTAATTATTTTTCAATACTTGATCATAGAAATTGCAATTCCGAAATTATGAAAGTCAAATTTTTTTTGTTCAACCTTTGACACTAATCTAATGCAAAATCATAAAAGTAAAGTTAGTATATAATTCCAAATCAAGCATTAATATTTTCGATTGCATTGACCCACAAAGTTTTGATTATTTCATCGAATAACCTACATACTGATTTTCATTGTGAACGTTATCGAAATTTCTTCGAAAATGCATGAAGCATTCAAACCTAAAATTCATAAATTTCTTGCTTATATTTCAGGCGAAGATTTTGCAAAAAAAGATGGCATCCGAGAAGCCACAGTTATAAAATACAGTGGCTTCAAAAAAGTAGGCGAATACAAAATATTGAACGAAGACATCCCAGAAGAATATTCAGTCTTCCATATCAAGCAAAAAAAAGAACAAAAGGAAAGTGAACCCCAATGACGATGAAAACTTGGTAAAATATTACTATTATTCACTTTTATATAAATATCAATACTTAATACAGTACATTATAAAATATAGTATCTCAAATTTCACACAGGGGCGAAGGCACGATTTGTACATAATTGGAAGAACACACTCTGTGAAATAACGAGCGATGTTTAAGGCAAAGATCGGCGAACTCCAGCTATGTTAGTACTGGAGCCACTAGTCTCCGTGTTCGGTTCTTTTAGGCGTTGTTCGATTTCGCACAGTAGTGCCGATCTGTAAATAAATTTGTTGGTCATGATTCCAATAGCGTTATAACATTATTTTCATAAATTATCATCATGGAAGTGAGCTTTGCCTGTATTCTTCGTAACGCATCACGACCTCCTCTAGTTCCTGTTTATACAGTCGTGTCAACATCGCGTTGAAACAATCGAGTTCTGGGAGACGAAAGAGTTCCCATCGTAGTTTTCGGTCCAGGGCCACAGAAGCACGACTATAAACGTACAGCCAATGAGGAATGGTTTCGTTGAGGTACGGATTCGCTGGTACCAGGACACTGTGGGAGTGAAAGTGCGTGTGTCTCGGAGGCGAGACGACTCTTACAGCTTGTATTTCCAGTGGGTAACACGGATGCTCGTATTGGGCTTGTCGTGTTATGTGACTGGAAAATTTTCAGGGTAGTGTGTCATGCGGTTGAAGTACTGACTCCCAGTGTTGTCAGAGCTAGTGGATTTGCATGTTAGCGGAAAAAAATTTTGTCTGGCGGCCAGCAGAAAATTTAGCGAAATCCTTATATTTTGACGTATTTTTAAAAATTTAGCAATTCAATGTTCCCGCCTTCATCTTTTTACATCTCTTTGCATCTCTTGCTTACTCTCTTTATATATGAGGGCTATAGAAAAGGACGCTGAAAATTGAAGTTTCAGGGATGCCAAGTAGTACAGTTATACTACACATAACGAAACTAGATGATGGAATGATGGATCGATTATGGGTGCATTTCATCCATGAAATCATTGCTAAATGAAGACAAGCGGGATTTTTGAATTTGAATTTTAAAATAGTTCTCTAGTACGCAATAAAATTTATAAGCATTTAAAATAGATTTTTCGATCCTAGCCCACCCTTTTTATTCTTAGAGTCAGTGTAAAAATACAAATTTTTAAATCAAGTGGAATTTTTTCCTCTCTGAAAAGAATTTCTTCCTCTTTGTCAACACTATTGACTCCATCCTTGTTGAATGAATTCGAGAAAACTTACTTTACATAGTAGATTCCATACTCTGGTGATTCGATTCTTTCCCAGCCTGTTGGTAAACCCTCTTTTTCTAAAGGGTGGGACCAATGTGTTGTTTTCGTATTGTGATCTATATAGTATTTTCTACCACGCAAGGTGAAGTCAACAGACCACCCTGGAGGCAATGGTAATTCTGTTTCAGCTTGTTGTTCGTTTCTTGAAGTGGAACGTTCTGACTGACTGCTAGGGTACCTTAGAAATCAATGTCATATGGAAAAAAATCATTTTTGGTTTCTAATTTTACAGTCATGGATATTTTTAAAGTCATCAAGTATAGAATAAGTGTAAAGCTATTGAATGAAAATGTTCCATAATTCAGTATTTTCAGAACTTATGACATTATCTTTGGCAAATTCCAGGTCTTAAGTTTCTTTCAATTTATTATTGCTTTTTTACCCAATACTTTGTCTGAAAGGTCGTAATTCCTCGTAACCTGGGTCAACATCAAAAGGCAAATATGGTATTTGAGGTGTTTGTATCCTGTCCAACTCGAATTCGGACCCTGTATATTGGTTTGCATAAATGTGGGACATTGCTGATGACATGCCACTGTAGTACATAGGTGTCACTGTCATGGACGACGTGGCGTCGCTGGGGTAACTAGGATTCATTGAAAGACTGGCAAATCTGGAATTTCAAGTTCTATTTCCAAAACAGGACTTGAATTTTTAGACATTCATTACATTTTCTTATTTTATCAATAGATGTTCTGTTTAGAATTTTGTGTACATAAAACTGAGTGCTTTTATGTGTTTTGTTGTTTCAACGCAATTTATCTTCTAAATTATGGAATAATTAGAAAAATAAATAACCAGGAAAATTCTAGGGGCGATATTTAAATCCCAGTATATTTAAGGATTATAAAATCTTACATACAAAAGAATCGAAAATCAAATTTTTAACAGACAACTTGAGAGAGTTATACAATTGTGGTGGTCGTGTAAATTTTTGGCATTTCTGAAAATAAAAAATCTTTTCATTAGATGAACAGATTTTCTTTTGATGAAAAAATTTTCTTTTCATATAAAAACTCATTTGATTTCCTTTCAATAGATAACATGAAATTTTACATATCTGCCCGACATGTAACTGAAAACGAATCATTGATATTGACATTTGACACTCAATTTTTTTCATTGATGCTAATCAATTGTAACTAAAAATTAAAAAAAAAAAAACGTTTTCCTGAATATTCATTTTTTCAAGATAAATTAAATGAAATGAAAAATCTAATTTTTTTATGCTTCTTATTTCGGTTAGTTTTAATATAAGCCAGCAAGGCTACTGACATTATATATATATTTTTTTTTTTTTTTTTTGTTACCTTTGCACTAAGTTAGGCACTGAACTATTAGGGGTATATTTTCCTTCGTGACTCCCCAATCCAACTGCGCTATTAGTCGTTTTTATATTGCCAAATTTCTGCACCATACTTGGTTGCTGTGGAACTGGCTATGAAAATTAAACGATTGTAAAATATATATATGAACATTTTTTGTATTTTTTAATAAGCGTTTTTCGTAGAAACTTATTGCCTGAGAAAAATACAGCAACATATTTTGCATTAAGTGGTTGATTTGATTCATTTAATTTCCTTACCTATTTTCATCAATTAAAATATGATTAGAATAATGATTTTAGAAGAATTATTCGAAAGTAAGAAAAAAAAAAAATCATAAAAAACTAAATATTACTGAGTTATTGTTGATTCCATGCTCTTAGAAGTCCTTTGAATTATGTTCGGTATATATCTCATACATTTCTTTTGACATCCTCTAATCTTGAATAGCATATTAACACAATTCATTTGGAGGTGATAGAATATTGTATATTTTAATATGATTATCAATTAATATTACTAAATATGATAATCAATCCAATTAATTTAAATAACTCATAATTTCAATTGATATTGTTATCAAACAATTATTTTTACATTATTATTATTATTTTTTTTATACTGAATTTTGCAAAACATGACATTTCATTTAACTTATAAAACGATATCCAATAAATGTGAAAAAATCACAGAACTTTTTTTTCATATCCAACGATTCTGGAAAATAATGAACAGGTAGCACTTAAAACTATTCAGAATGTCAAAGTTTTATACTCGGAATTATTTATTTTTTTCCCTTAATTTATAAGTTTTGTTTTTAATTTATAAATGTAGTTTAAATTCTAATGCTGGATAGTGAAACCATTGTAAAAAATTCGTGTTTTATTTTGAGGATCATTAAGTTATTTTAAAACAGCGAATTGAAATAAATATTCCATTTTTTGAAATAACTTAAGAACATTTATTATTTAACAAAATCTTACTTGAAACTGTTCAGGTTTTTGGTCGTTATCAACATGAATCATTTTTTAGTGCATGACGCAAAAAAAAAAATATAAGTTTGCGATATAATTAATCGTTTCAAAATTGAATTTTTCATACATACTACATTTTTTAGTTGTTATTTTTCAACAAATGAAATAATTACCAAAGGGGGTGGAATGGTTGGTTGACTACTATTTTTTCTCGATCTTCTATTTGGCTCAGTCGTCCATACATTGATGACTAAAAAAAGAATCAATTTTTCAAGTACTTGGAATACACAAAACAGGAAACTTTTTTTTCTGTTTACTTGGCATTTCAGGCGGCGTTTCTTTCTTGACATATTTTCCAACTACACCTTCTTTGATTTTCCTTGAGTCTTTATTTTTCCGCGACAACATAGGCAATCTCAACGAGTGTTACTTTTTTCAACTTTTCTCTATAATTTTTGATGAATTGTTTATGTTTTGACCAGTTTTGACGTCTTGGGACAATTATATTTGGGGTTAAGGTTCCAAATTTTTATATATGACCCACTCTGGGCAAAAACGTAAAAAGTAAGAGACAGATAGATGCGAAACTCCATATTTTCTGTCTCTACTTGTGTCGTTTTTGCCAGCAGCGCGTCATATATGTGGCGTGGACCGAAGAAAGGTACCTTACAGTGCCTTACAGCACCTTGGCGCTTTGAGAGAAAAACGAGTTTAAAAATAGAAAGTCCCTATGATTTCTACGAGCAGGTCAACTTTAAAGCTCAAATTTTTATGCAATACAATAATCTTACAATTTCGAGGGTATGCTCAATCGATAGACAAAGTTTTCTACATTCAGAATTATTGGTAATCTCATTTTTGATTTTTGGTGCTGTTAGGTACGTTTCCTCGGTCCACGCCACATATATATGTTATGTTACACATAAATAATATGCCTTAGACGCTTTAAGGTGCGTTTACATGCGAGCGACTTGCAACCTGCAACTCGCGCTGTAATCTATTGCGCAGGTTTCAAGTCTTACTAGAAACCTGCGCAAAACAGATTTCTGCTCTTCGCATCCAATCAGCAGCAAGCAACGCAAGTTACAAATTGCAAGTTCAACCTACGCAGAACGGATCTTTGCTTTACGCATCCAATCAGCAGCAAGCAACGCAAGTTGCAAGTCACTCGTATGTAACCAAGGCTTTAGACCATACAATAGATGGGCGACCGCGCATCCCATTGTTCCTTATAGAAACTGATAGAAACAAAACCTGTTGATCCGTCAGTTTCGTTTGCTTTCGCTCAGTTTCGCTTTCTGTTGCTTTCTGTTCAACATCAATCAATCCTGATCAAAATCCTAAAGAGAAAAAGGAGCAACCACGATGGGCGCGGCCATTGTCCCAATGGGTGCGGCCATGTTGAATGCTTACTTCAATCTAGGGTTGTTGATATCGTCCAAAAATATCGATATCGATATTATCCGATATTTTAAACAATATCGAATATCGGGTACGATATATTAACAAAAAATATCGATATCCGATATATCGTTAAAAAAAAGGCGATTTAATAAATAAAACATATACGTTCAAAATGGTATGGAAAATTTCAGTGAAGTTAAAAAAAGCCATCATGAAATTTAATATTCATACAAATTGGACAAGGTCAACAAAGACTTTGTTGGGTTTACCAGATCACTTCGTTAAGACAATTCGGAAGACTTTCTATTTTCGTCCTCCTCCCTTTCAACTGCTTCCCGTTCTACACGTCTCTCTCGCACTAATGTAGGTTCCGAGTCGTCTTAATACGGGCACTTCAAAATAGTTAACCCAACTTGAAACTATACCACAATATCATATACACTGAAACCTCGTTTATATCCTCTTTCTCTTTCTCACTCTACTCTGTAATATCCAAAAAACCTATTGAAATCGAAGATATAACTAAGAGTAGAGTGAGAAAGAGAGAGAGGATATAAACGAGGTTTCAGTGTATTAATACAAAACCAATGAAGTGGGTTCAAATTTTTTTTCAATTATGAGTTACTTATGACAGATATTATAAGTACTTTATAAATGACAAGACATTTATGATCAGTTTGTTTTGTTACGTAAAGAATTATATTTTTATAATTATAAACAATACAATATATCTTGTTGATGAAACATTGCATTTTCATCTACAACGGTGTTTTTTCGAAGAATTGCTTTTTTTTCTAAGCTAATTTTTTTATCGGGTTCTGCAAATATATATCTGCTTACAAAATACACGCATGAGAATTTTTTATAGTTAAATTGCACAGTTAAAATATCGCGAACAGTATTGCTCAGGGTTGCTGACTCTTGACTGGGACGATTCCAAAAAAATATACATAACACCTATTACAGAATATGTATATTAAAATGCTTTTTTTTTAAGATGGAAGTGCACTTCACTTCTAAGTCTATCGCACCCAATACTTTTCGTCTAAAGTTTTGAGAAAAACACGTTTTTTGACATGGTCGTGGGTAAGTCGACTCCGATTGTCAGGGACCACAAGCTTGATCGTTGACGCTAATCTTTCAGAAGGCACTGACGTGGCAGGTGGGGTCAAATATTTTATAGCAATAGCTGAAAGTGTTGGCATCATTGACTCGTTCATTTTCCAAAATGATAGTGGGTCAGATTCTCTGGATATTACAGCTTGATCAAAGTATAACTTCAGCTCAGGTGGAGTCATACCCTTGCTTGAAGGATCCACCTGAGTTGCAGCGTTGACTAAATTATTATGTATGGCCCAAAGTGAAGAAGACGAGTCAGTCGATTGCGGGAGATCTTCTCTTGGCTGCAATAAAAACGATAATAAATTTTTTGTACTATTGAACTCATCATGTCCTAGCAGCCCTTGTGAAAAAAAACTACGAAAACTATAGTTTCCATAGTTTTCGTAATTACTGTAGTTAATTGTCAATTCTGTCGAAAGAGATTAATGAAACCTGCAGACGATTTTTGA
Organism: Platygaster robiniae; assembly: GCA_028476575.1. Taxonomy (NCBI): domain Eukaryota; kingdom Metazoa; phylum Arthropoda; class Insecta; order Hymenoptera; family Platygastridae; genus Platygaster; species Platygaster robiniae. The sequence continues at coordinate 11,800,763 of CM052019.1, read as the reverse complement.
TAATCCATATTAATTTAGCTCGATCATTAAGTTTCTGCGTAGCCAGGATGCGTACTAGGTATATTTATTATTTATCAATATATTTATTGTATCAGGTATATTTATTTATCAAAAATTGAAGTCCAACGCTATATTTGAATGATTTCTAATAAATTTAAGATAAACTTTATAATAATTGAAATTATTTTTCCTTCTTCATTACAAATTTTTTAAACTATAACAATAAAAGAGATTTTACGTGGTATATCATTTGCTATATATGCCAAAATTAACTATTGTGTTAACTATAGGAAATGAGGATACAATAAAAAATTATGAGAAAACTATAGTTGAACTATATATTGAAACTGTGAGTATATATTAGAAAGGAACTTTGAAAACAATGAGTAAACTAGAAAGGAACTACGAAAACTATAAATAAACTATAATGAAACTAGCAGAAAACTATGACAAAAATACGAAAACTATGAGGAAACTATGAAAAAATACGAAAACTAGGAGGAAACTATGAGAAGACTTCGAAAACTATAAGGAAACTACGATGAAACTAAAAGGAAACTATGAAAAAATACGAAAACTAGGTGGAAACTATAAGAAAACTACGAAAACTATGGGGAAACTATGAGAAGACTACGGAAACTATGAGGAAACTTTGGAAAAATTATGAAAACTATGAAAAAACTATGGATAGTTTCCATAGTTTTCGTAGTTTTTTTTTCACAAGGGAGCAGAGCTGTAGACAGATAATCATGTTACTGACAGCTGACAGCACACTGTCAGCCAGCTTGCCAGTGAACCGATGTCAGCTTGCAGCGAACAGGCTATTTGCCCTGATTTCTTTATATACTCGCTGCTAGCTGACAACGAGTTATCTAGCGCAAGCCTCTCGCGAACACTAAAATTTCGCAAAATGCTTTAAAAACAAGTTTTTTAAATTGCTTGAAAAACAAAAAAACTCGGGAATTCCTAAATTTTTTTTAGAAAAATTGTCAAAATGAAAAATCTAGTCACAAGGTGGAATCGCATTGACAGCAAATTGATGACTAGCAAGCAGCAATAAATATGACAAAATCAAAACCAACTCTAAAAAACCCTCTTGTTCTCCCGTTAATGTTCAGTTCGAATGCGATTTAAAGTAAAAATTGCTTTTTTAACCAACACAAGTAAATGACAAAAAAATAGTACCTTGAGTGATTGTTGACCCACGCATTTTGATTTCATTTCATTGATGATGTCTTGAACAGCATCTTTCACAACGAGACCGGAATGAAAATGAATTTTTTTGAACCGAGGGTCCAAAATGGCCGCTTTTGCAAGAAAAGGATTTTTCTCCAAGGGCAGGAGACGATGTTCGACTCTTTTCTGCAAAATTTTCTGAGCTGTTTTTCCCATCTCCGTGTCAAGAGTAACCGTCTGAAGATGAAGGCGAAGGAGGCTGACGAAAGGAACGACTAAACTCGCTGTCACGTATTTCTCGCCACCTATTTCTTCGGTAGCTTCTTTGAAAGGAGCAAGAAGTTTGACAAGATCTCTTGCTATATTCAGTTGAGAGGCTGCGATCATGTCTGGAGTATTTGTATGCATTTGGCTTCTTCTTTGTAATATTTTTGCCACGATGTTTGACAGTTTCAAAAAAGTGCTAAGCATATCTAAGCAAGAATTCCATCTAGTTTCGATGTTTTGGATCAAGGTTGCAACAAGCCCTTCTGATACTCCATTTTGTTCTTGTTCCTCTCTCAGTTCATCCATGGCACTAACGCTACGTTTGAAGTACGTTACTATAGCTTTAACGTGATCCATGATGTTGGAAAAAGTCTTGATTTTTTTCAAAGTGTCATCGACAACAAGATTCATAGTGTGGGCCATGCATGGAATCCGCTTACTAGGGCCAATAAATTCTCCAACTGCAGCAATGACGTTGGTTCCGTTGTCTACAGTAAGAGACAATTGTTTCGATTTTTTGATGCCAAACTCTTCCACGACTTCTTCTAATTGCTCACTAATGTAAACGCCAGTATGAGACTGAAAATTATAGATTGAATTAGATTTAGGCATTGTGAAAAAAGTAGTTACTTTATCTTAAAAAATTTCCTATTAACCTGAGACAGGCGTAAGGCTGAGAGACAAATACTTTCTAGCAATCCATCCTTCACGAAGTGACATGTAACTGTTAAAAATGATCGAGTAGAGTTGATAACAGTTACAATGTCAGAAGTAAAAGAGACGTATTGAACTTCTTGTAACACTCTCTTGATGATAGCAACCCCTGCAGCATAGCGATTATCCATCAACTGAGTAACCTGTAAATACAAATTGAGGTAATACAATATATTCCCGTACAGTCTAGAGAAGTCATAACGTTTTTAAGTATCTGTACCCTTGAGAGAAAAAAAAACTATGAGAAACTATCCCAGTGAATCTCTTGACACATGCGACGAGCCCGCGACGTCCTGGCGACGTAATAATGACGCTGTACGTCGCCACGACGTCGCAGCCACGTCGCAGGTGAAATTGTGGTTCATTGGGATTAGAAACTATTGAGAAACTATTGAATTATTTTAAAAGTTTTAACAGTTCTAATAACTTCACTTCTTATAATTTCCATAGTTTCAATAGTTATTATAATACCATGCCAATAGTTTCAATAATTTCTTTTCGAATAGTTTCACTAGTTTTATAGTTTTAATAATTTATCTTTCTGTAATTTTCATAGTTTCCATAGTTTCTTCTATTCCAATAGTTTTATAGTTTTCATAGTTTTCATATCCAATAGTTCCAATCCAGTATTCCAATAGTTTTCATAGTTTAAATAGTTTCAATCACAGCAAACGAGAAAATATTGGACGGTCAAAACTTGAATTCAAATTCGAAGACTTTAAATACTTTCCAAAAAAGATCAAAGTGCCGCCATGAAAAGTATTCAAACGCATGAAGTACGATTAATTGAAGACTAAATATCAAAAGCTGCTAAGCAACATTTTGCATAAGGCTTATTTTTCTATCTAAAACCATGGGAAAATGAGTCTTAAGCAAACAGTCGCTTCGTAGGTTTTAATGTTCAGTTCTTCAATTGGTAAAACCGATTAGTAAACTGTCATTTTTTCAATGAGTCCGACCAATTGGTCCAATTGTTAATCAATAACATCGGATGAATTGTAATAGTTTGAGACAGAAGAATTCTGTAGTTCTATATTACAAAATAGCCGCCCACTGCGGCTAGCCCACTGATGCTATCCCCATGTGCATATAATTAATGTATATAAATATATAAATAAATAAATTATACAAGTTATAATATAATTAATTATAATTATGTATATATAACTTATATATGTAAATAAATAAATAAATTGTATATATAGGCATAAATCATAAATAATATTGAACCTTAGCTCTTGAGGGCAGCTTGTAACGAGGACACACAATTCTGATGAAATTTTTCAATCCTTCTTTCTCTACAGCGTACACAGGAAGATTATCTTTACAAATCATGTAAAGCAATGCGTGTGTTATTTCTTCATTTTTTTCTCCTCCTACTGAAAAGTAAATTTTAATGCTTTTGATATCTTTGACTTTGCTGGTGCCGGAAATTATTTTAGAAAATTTCTGAGTTGCAAGTCTGTTGCATGTCTCTTATTGCCAAACGTAATAATTTTTTTTTCACAAAACAAATAGTGATTGTTTTCGTTTATAACAATTACTATTTCTACAACGAATCGCTAAATACTGTTTCCAAAACAGTTCCTTGGCTAGACCAGGTATACGTAAAAAAAAATCTTGTTTCGAAATATTCCATTTATAAAATGATGAGAAATTTATAAAGATCTATATTAGGAACCACAATAGAAAGCGAGTACGTACGGTAATGGTTTATCTGGTAGGTACACTACTGAGCAGCATTAAATTCAGGAATGATTTAAATAATTGCACTAGCATTTTTTCACATACAAGGAAAAATTCAAAAATAGCCCTCTACGGCTCATAAAGTTTACAAAATGTGGTATACCTTCATACTGAGCATTTTTTTCGTAACACGAAAAAAAGTGTTTGTTGCTTTCCTTTTGAATTTCCCAGCGTAAAAGTCAAACCACTAGCAACGTTCAAGTTGGTATCACTGATCTCGTAATGCTTTGCGCTCTTTGCAGGATTCTAAAAAAGGCAAAGTTAACACAAAATATTACAGTTGAAAATTTTTCTGATTGAATAAAAAAGATATACAAGTGAATAAAAATTGCTTTACATTGTTTTCTGCAGAGATTTCAAGTTCTTGCTTCCGCTTCATTGGTTTTGGCTCGTTTTTTATAAGTTTGGCAGCCAAAACTGGATGATTGCTGCGAATGTGCGCGCGAAAATTTGTTGAATTTCCACTTGTTTTAACATTTTTGTTGCAAATGACACACAACACTGAAGTGCTATCGATTTTTTTATAAAAATCTGTTATACCCGGAGTTTTTTGTACAGCGGTTTCCTCGGAACTCGTGGAAGGGTTTATATCTTCCATTATTATTTCAAAATGAACATTAATATACTTCTAAACATCAAACGCGACTTGACATGACATAAAAACAAATTTTGAAAACAAAAGACTAACGATCCTGCTTGTGTACCTAAATATGATATGTATAGTTTTGTTGGCTGGGAGGTTGGCAGTAGAATAGTATGCAATATCCGATGGATTCCATCTATGGCTGTAAGTGCGAGTGAGATATCTCTGTTTCTCTCGCACTCACGGCCGTAAATGAAAATCCATCGGATATTGCATACTATTCTGTTTGGCCCCTTAAAGAGTGTTCAAGAGATTGGTACCTGCCTGCAGCACAATAGGCATTATGATCTTACATTTGAATAATTTGACGAAATAGTAAAATTCGTAAGTAGAAAAAAAAAATTTCACTAAATTTTTACTAAAAATTTTACTAAATTTACATAAAAATAATTCTAAAATTTTACACCGATATTTAACTCATAATATCAAATATCGATAATATCGGCGATGAAAATATCGGCCGATATTACCGATATATCAGACGAAAAATATCGATATTTGATAATATCGATAAAATATCAACAACCCTACTTCAATCCTGTAATTCCCTGAAGTTGACCGAAGCATTTGAATTTGAATCTTATGTCCAATGAAATTTCATTATATGTTTAAGTTCATTCGAATTGATTTCATTGATTTTAATAAAAATTAAATAGTTGAAATTGGATTCTCGATTGTGTAGTATTTTTTTCCTTCCCAGTAAACATCCGTAACAGCGATTTGCTGTCATATGATGTCATTTCGTCATTATCGTGACAGCGATATGACGGCATTCGACTTCCGCCAGTGAAAGTCATAGGATATCACGACGTGACACAGTCGAAACTTGTACGCTAATGCGCATGCGCAAATACTAAAAATGGTATTTGAGCGGGAAAATTTAAATTAATAATTTCAGAAAAATTCGAAAATACCATTAGTAATTGATATTTACAAGACTAATGACACAATAAATGATTTTTTCATAATTTATTGAAATTCACTTATATGTGGTACAAACATTAACAAAGATTGCACATTTTTTTAAAAATTTGTCCTCGAAGTCGTGTTCTCACATTTTTCTTTCTTCAAATAAGTCTACGAGTTTACAATACCACAAAAACGAAATATCTGGAACGAAAACGTTTCACAGTTGACAATATTTTTGAAACACGGAGAAAAAAAATGAAAATAAATTTTACAATCAAGAATGTAATCTATTTGCATTGCCTGAAAGAGAATCTTTGACTATAGAAACTGTAGTATTTACCGCCTAGATTGCAAAATTACTTTTACGGTGAAAAGTACCGTGATAAAAAGTAATTTTCTACACTGGGCGGTAAATACTGCAGTTTCCATAGTCACAGATTCTCTTTTTTAGCGAATGCATGAGGTTTACATTCTTAGTGGTAAAATTTATTTTCATTTTATTCTCCGTGGTACATTCAAATTCACTCAACTATGGTACACAAATTGCACTTTTTTCAATGCATTTGTCCTAGAAATCTTATTTACAATACAACTTTAAATAAGTTTACGATTTTACAATATAACAGAAACGGAATATCTGGAACAAAAATGTTTCACCGTTGAGAGTAATTTTTTTGGAAACATTGAAATTCACGCAACTGTGGTACAATAACTGCACATTTTTAAACGCATTTGTCCTCGAAATTTTTTTTCTCATTTTTTTTTTTTTTTTTTCTTCAAAAAAATATTTACGATTTTACAATATAATAAAAACGGAAAATGTAGAGCGAAAATGTTTTACTGCTAAGGCAAATATTTTTGGAAACATTGAAATTTATGTATTTCAGTGATGATTTAAAAAAAATATTTTCAAAATTGGCAAGTTGGTAACGAGGACTTCAAATTTCAAGAATTTTTTCAATTTTGAAGACGATAAATGTTTAAGAGTCGGTATTTGAAAAATCCAAAATCCACACTTAAATGATTTCATTGCAGTTAAGATATTGAAGGTAAATTTCACCACGGGGAATGTAATATACTTGCATTCGCTAAAAATGATAATCATTGACTACAGAAACTAAAATATTTACCGCCCAGAGTGGAATATTACTTTTTTTAAGGTACTTCTTCTCCTATATATGACAAAATACAATAGTATTGCGGCAAATAATAATTTTCACTGCGAATGCTTATAAATTACATTCTCCGTGGTAAAATTTACTTGTAACTTTTTCTTCGTGTAAAAAAAATAAAAGAAAATAAAATATGTGCAACCTAGAATCTAATCTGAGGGATTCACGCGCATATCGCATTATGTTCGGTCAGGGTTCCGAACTGTAGCATAATTCTGCTACGTAGCAGAATTTCCCTAGGGCGCAGCATAAAAATTATACCACGGTTCAAAATCGGTCCTGCGTTCTTAAAACTTTTAGAAAACGTCGAGTATGCTCGAGTAGCATGGTGTCTCTCTCGTTTCCAAGAGAGATAGTTCACTAGCGAATGATATTATCAGGTGAAATCCAGTATGACTGCCGCGGGAAATTTAAAATTTACAATTCTGAAAAATGAATATAGTTCTAGTTTGTCAGATGTTGAGTTTGGCGCATGCTAAAAAAAATTTTAAGTGAAAAAAAAACGAAACTCATAAGTTAGAAAAAAATGGCTGTTCTTTTTGGTGATTTTCCGAGGAACTTTGGTTATTCCGCAGGAGATATTTTGTGACTTTTAGACTTTAGATTTTTTTAAAAATACTAAAAATTTTTTTTTTTGGACTTAGGATTTAAAAGAAAATCCTAAAATTTTTCTGAAAATCTTAAGTCCGAAAATGACCAAATATACCCTGCAAATTTTCCAAAGTTCCTCGAAAGATCACCAAAAAGGCCCGAAAATTTTTTCTGACTTGTGAGTTTTGTTGGTTTTTGTACGTAAAATTTTTTTCTGGTGCATAAAAAACTCAACTCGAGCTGACAACTCGAACTATATTTATTTTTTCAGAAGTGTAAATTTTTAATTTCCCGCGGCAGCCATACTGGATTACGACGGATTATATTTCGCCCAACACCCTATTTGTCGAAGGTTGGTACACTGAGTTAAGCGTAGCATAAGTTACTAAGCTGAAAGTTCGGAACACTGTGTTCGGTGCACATTTAATTATTCATTTTCGGATTCGCGCTCGCTGTCAGTGTTTTCGGTCGTTTCTTGAAAAGCTGCAAGTTGAGTTTCTAATTCTAATACTTCGGTGGCGAGGTTGGCTTGACGTTGTTGGTTGAAGGCCACAGCCATTTTGTTGCGATGTCTTTGCTTGGCCCGCCTAAGCCCTTCCCGCACTTCTGGGTCCAATTCTGCAAAATTTGCCGGGCCACTGAAAAGTGGACATTGTTTTGCAGCTTCTGAAAAATAGGATTGTAAACAAATAATAATATGAGATAAAGTTACATCTGTAAATAATAGTATATTATTGACAGTTTTCGGCTTTGCTTGTTTTGACGAAACGAAAAAAGCATTCCCAAAACTGTCAATACCATATTTTATTTGTAAATTACGAGTAAAACGAGAATTCGTAAATCAAAACTACCGGGAATGAAACGTTTTCTCGCAGTTTACAAATAAAATGTTTCACTACAACGGCTTTTACGGCATTTTTGCGAGCAAATGAGTTTGAAATTGTACATTTACAAATGAAAGCTTCTAAAACTTGACCTAAGAAAAACGTGTAACTAAATTTAACACAAAATGTAGGTATCCTGTTTGCTAAGAGTGTTATAGGTATAATTTCAAACATTTGTAAATTCATACACGAACATTCAAAATCATTGCAAAAATACGCATTACTGAATGGAAATTACAAAATATAAGCTCTTAATTTTAATACATTTTTTTGAGATAAAAAACATTAAAAAATTACAACTGACAAGAAATGCAAAATATGTCAAGTTGAGAAATTTCAAGTATTACACAGAATCATAAAATCAAAACGTTAATCATCAAGTGATTATTTTTTTTTTTTTAATTAATTGAGAAAATAGCATTATCAGACAAATTCACTTTATCCATGAATAAAATCCCAACGTTCAAGAATTCAAAAAAAGTCCGAAAGCAGAAAAAAATTCGTATGTCCCGAAAATTGAGAATTCACCGAAAAAACTAGGAAGCTTTGAAAATACAAGATTTCAAAAATTTGTCAAGTTATACTCAAACATTCAAAATCATTGCAAAAATAAGCATTTTTGAATCAAAATTACAAAAATATAGTCCTTATTTTAACACAATTTTTAAAGATAAAAAAAATGAAAAAGTTATGACTGAAAATAAATACAAAATATGTCAAGTTCAGAAATTTGATGTATGAAAACCAAGTAGGTTATTATACCAATTGCAATAAAATTTTTAAACATAAAACTGATTTATCAAGTTATTATTTTTAAATGATATAAAGTAATTCTGAATTTTATTTAATTTATTGAAAAATAATCATGACGAAAATTATGAAGTAAAATTTATATTTAGGATAACTTTATCAACAAGACATTGTCTTCATTCGTGATTGTAAAAAGTTAAAAAAAACTTACTGTAGATCATTCCCAAGTGCTTAGAATTTTTTATGGCGCAATTTTTATCTGACCCCGCACCGGTTAGGCTGAAGAAAGTCGCTCCTTCGTCTGAGAAAATTTCACCAACAGCCATACAACAAAAATTGCTCAGTGATGTTTCCCCGAGTATCGTAAGATATTTGACCTAGATTGCATTATCCAAAGATAATTTATTAAGTTCAGTTAAGTATTTGTAATTCATCAAAAAAATTTTTACTTAGGTTTGAGTAAAACCATTACATGTTTGTAGGAGACATGTACTTTAATCGAGTGGAAATCATATCGTAATTTCAAATGTAAATTATATTATTTGAGAATTAAATCAAACATGAGTAAATCGTTGCTGTGTATGAGTTACGGGCTGTCTACATATAACGTCATCACATTTGTAGGGAGGGGAAGGGATTAAGTTTGAGGATGAATTATGACATGGGGGTAGGGGGGGTCGAAAGATGGTGACGTGATTATCAAAATTAAATTTTAAATTAAAAAGTTTGGAAATTTTTTCAAATGTAGCATCGTCTTTTTAATATCAGCATGAATTTCTTCAAATTTAGCTCTACAGTTGCATCTAATGAATATTTACAATAAATAAAAAAGTATAATGAAAAGAATAGGATGTAAAATAGTATATATGTAATATATTTGGATAATTGTATGCCTTGGCTTCGCCTCGGCCAAAAAACTTTACACTCGTCAATATAAAATTTTCGTCGCAGGGTTACTTATGAGATATTTTATGTATTGATTAACTGAACGTTGAAAACTTGTTTGATGACAGGCGGTACGTTAAAAAAATAAATATTATATTTATCTAACAATAAGCATGCTTTATAATATCCGAAGAATTTTTTTTGGAGCGTTTGAATTACTTATTTGAAGTGAAAATTGAAAATTTATTGTCATGATGTCCACACTGGAATGGAGGGAGACACGCAATGAGGACATGGGAGAGGGGGGGAATAGGTAAAAATTTGATGACTTGATATGTGGAAAGTCCCTCCACATTGGATTCCGAAATAATAAGGATTCCTCTTCTAACATGCGATTCAAGAATATTAAGGCAGTACCAGTTACGTGTGAGCTAAGGCTTTATCATATAAACGTCATATAACATAATATTCAATATTTCAGCAAATATAGTATAAAACTTGTTTCAAATTATAATAGACGTCAATGTAGAAAAATATTCATGATGGACGACACATAAAAAAGGCAAGCAATTACCATTTTTGTACGATGTTCTTTGTGTTCGTCTTTTTCAAGATTATTAAAGTCAGCAACTGACTTGATGGGATATTGGTCTGGTTTAAGGGCAACAACACTCTCTTCCCCTCCTTCCAAAATATCGATTTTTCTAGACATCCCTCCGAAATTGTCTAGAAATTTTTGTTGATTTTGCAAAAGGCTTTCTTGATTTTGCAAAAGATTTTGTTGTTTTTGCGAAAAAGTTCGCAAGATCATCTACTGTTGTCGGTTTTGTTCACTGTTAGACAAACAAATATATTATTCCTTGAACGTCTGTGTTTTTTACACTGACAAGGGAAACTTCCCGGGTGCCAGTCGCACTTTTACTCGAAAATTTGCACACGTATTCTTTACAACAATATAAAAAAAGTAATTTCACCGTTTTTCTGATTAGGCCTTTGTTCGCGAGATATTTATTATTATATATATACACAATCGAATTTTCAATAGTAAACATCTCGCGAACCAAGGCCTTATCAGAAAAACGGTGAAATTACTTTTTTCATATTGTTGTAAAGAATGCGTGTGCAAATTTTCGAGTAAAAGTGCGACTGGCAGCTGGGAAGTTCTCCTTGTGAGAGAAAGCTATATTCATGTCAAATACATTGCAATCTCAGATTTCTTTGGTACCACGTAATGGGCGAGCTCTAAATTCTCTGAGATTTGACGAGTTCCCATTTTTTCACATTGTATAATAAAAATCTGTACTGATTTCCCCATTCTATATCGGAGGTGATTTACTCATTTTATGATTGCAATTATTCTTTACCCAACGAGTAATGTAAAACTATTAATTTCCATGGAACTTTATATATAAGCGATTCAAATCACTAACAATTGTATCAAAAATTTCAAATATTTATCTTTAAGTTGTTAACCAGTAAATATGTGTATTACATTTAATGCAAACGAATTTGTGCGTCATCCTTATCAAAAGTCTATCTATCTCATACAGACATATCTTTCTCTCAGTGCAAAAGTAAAGTAACTCAAGAAAACAACAGTGCTCTATTTTCCGCTTCAAAGAAGTGAAGTATGCTGATACGTCACTAAATGATCGGATTTTGCTGTTTTTCTCATACCAACTATGCTCGTCATCTTCATCGTAAGATGGATCATTGTAAGGGTGGCTGCTAAAAAAAATATAATAGGACAAAATTTAAATAAGAAAACCGTGGGGTGTTCTGTACATCAAGATATAATTGACATAATACTATTTTTATCATCAGTTTAGTTTCATATACGTATAAATTTATATTTTTAAAAATGAAAGTTTTTGCTGCCTAAGAAATGAACTAAATATTAACGGGGTAATATGATCCATTGTTTCATCACCGTCTTCAAAATCTCCAAAGTTTGATGGTGGTGTTGATTTCGCAGCTTTCGACATAGGACCTTTTTCAATTTTTTTCAAGTTGGAATTTTGGGATGTACCTGGGCTTTTGGTAATATTGCATAAATCACGTTGAGGGATATCTGCCAGTGTGACATTTACAGGAGACTCTAGTTTTCTTTTCTTCATTTTTTCGACTTGAGCTTTCAAATTTGCCACATGCTGCTCCATCGTTAAATTTTGACTCTGATTGGTGACAGACTTCCCAAGGAATCGTTTGTCGCAAGACGAACCTGATGTGAACTCATCAAGAGTTATCGGTTTATTGATTTTTCTGCCTACTTTTGTCACAACCGGTTTCTTCTTCTCCATGACTTGTGCTAAACTTAGCTTATCTATTGCACTGAAAATGTAAATTTTTCTTCGATGTACATGTAATCGATTGAGAAGTCGTAATTTAACATATAAGAATAAGAAATACAATAGAATTGCCAAGGATACTTGTTTACATAGCTAAGATTAACGATCACATTGTGTAGTGCAAAAATAAATTCCAGGGCACGAACTTTTACCTCATGGGCCTTAGTGCAAAATGGAATGTGTGGCCTAGTTCTTCAATAAAATATGTAAATATCCGAAAGATATTACTTCAGTGTTAAATTTGCTCCAAACATTAGTTTTCGCAAATCACAAATGTCCGTTGGTATATATAACGTTATATGTACACATATTTACATACAGTCACACCGCGCCAGTTTGGACTCGGCGGGGGTATGATTTGACGATCCAAGCAGGCGAGGTTGTCAATCACGAAATAGGAATAAATAGAAAAACCAATTTGAAGGGCCAGGGCCCAGACTACGAGTTTTTAATCGGCATGCAGTAAAATAGCTCAATGAGTGTCCTAGCGACGAGAATTTTCCACTTGAAAGGATATTTAAAGCCCCATTTCTTCGCGGTCATTAAGCGTCCAAACTAGCAGAGTTCGAACTGGCGCTTCGCAAGTGTAAATGTATGAAGATACGCCGAAATCGCATATGTCGTACAACTTAGGATTTACATAAGGTTAACAGCTGCAGTAATGTACAAATGCCAAAAATACTTCAAGCCAGATAATTAATTTGTATCCACCTTCTTTTCATATTGATTATATCATGTGCATAAATAAAGTCAGTGCCTGTAGAATAAGTGTCTCAAAATTAAAATTAAAAATTTTCCCGCCATAACTTTGCGTGCATGTACCAACATTGACGAAGAAACGGATCAGCTTATGGAGAAAATATTTGCCAAACACGTACGAACGCTTATTCAACTTTGAAACCAACAGGTGGAAATGAATATATACATTTTTTAATCTATGATGTTTAGATAGTAATATTGGACCAACATATCGTCATGCGGAAGACACCTGGACATAACACCTAACTTCAACCGAAAGTGCAACAGTTACGTCACAATAGCTATGAAAAAGTGATTGGAGTGATGAAAGTTACGCATATGAATTCATTCCTTAGAGGTAATTCTTTCTGACCTTCAACATGACTCCACTTTGGCATGAGGTAACATTTCCTTGTGACCTCTGGCAAAGGTACAAGACAAGCAGCAGCAAGATCACGACATAAATACACTCCAACGGCGTCGGAGGTATGTCCTACATCGTACACATGACTTCTTCTACCAAAATTCTTCACAACCAAGAAGATGTTATCCCCGATTCAGATGACATTTTGTATAATACAAATGTCTGATTCTCCAAGAACACAGCAGGAATCAGCGATCAAAGTAGAAAGTTTTACCTTACCGAAATGAATCGTTTTGAACTGTTCACAATTATCATGATGAAAGTTACCCGTCAGAGGTCCATTAAAATGCTGACCAGACGGTACAACTAAAGTGTCGTTTTCGATATGTTCTTCAAGATCAACACGTTCTTGGATTCGATTGTAGTACTGCTCTAGGGCCCCCCGCGGTCTTCGAGCACATAAATCTCTCACGCTTGGCATGTTATTTTCATAGCAGAAGGCACTAAACGACTCCAGAGGGCCAAGTTCTCTGACATCGTCAACGATGTGTAATAGAGCATGAAGATTATAAGAAAGTTATTGCTCATCGTAGAGTTGTTCACAAAGGTTCACGTACGCTTTCATTGCGTTTTGACAGAAGTCGAGAACATCTTCGGATTGGTCTTCAAAACTAAGAAAACGAATAATTGGGTGTAGCAACATGATGTGCCGATAGCAATTTCGATCAACAACATTACGAAATAGAGTCGGGGCCGCGTACAGCAACAATTGCCTGAATTGAGTTGCCTTATATCCACTAAATTTTTAAAGTGGGTACAACTTGCGATTAAAGTCTATAGGGCAGAAATCCGCGAGTAAACTTATTCTTGCATCTAAAATGGACATTTGTCTGCGATTTAATTTCCGGTAGCCATATTTACCTGTCAAGAGCGCTTTGAGCTTCCTTTTAAACGCACCTAAGTAAACGAGGTGCATGCTTTCAAAAGGCACCTTTGATACGAGCCCTAAGATCGACGAGAGAGGAGAGGGCCCCTTGTGATGATCACCATCAGACATTCTTCGATATTCCTTATCTGTTCGAGGCTCGTGTTCAACACCAGGAAAAATCGTAGTTCGTTCAAACCCTTCTACTTCGCACTGACGCCCTACGACTTTACATTTTGAACAGGCGTGATAAGATACATGGCCCATGTGATTCAATGCGAACGCCCTAGCAGGTGCATCAGCAATAAAGCATCTAATGCCTAATGGAATTTGTCTATTTCGTATGTTTATACCACCACAATCGATGATATCGTGAATTTCAGTAGTGAGCTGATCGAAAAATTCAAAAGGATTTGATGGCTTTTTCTCAGCTACGAAGACACCAGCTATCATAGGCTTCAGATTTTGAATATTAACAATTCGAAACTGAATAGGCCAAAACTGAAGAGTGCCAGTTTTGTATAACTGGCCACCGTCGGTACTCAAGTCTATAATGAGAGTTTCAGGCAACATACGTTCAGGCACCATATTTAACTACTTTATGAGATTATTTCCAAATCCATAGTGAATGTACAGTCCTCCACATATCGACTGAATAATGTCACGCACGACTAATGTCGGAGTATTTAACAACGTTCTGGAGTCTTTGTGTCGTCCTAGATTGTTCTCGATTCTTCCATCCCTTTCTATTATATTCTATCCCTTTCTGTTACATTCTACGCTATTCTAATCTGTGATTCGTGACAATTTTGGATAAATAAACATTGAAAAGGCGAGTCGCTAACAAAAAGTATAAAAATTTACAAATTCAGCAATTAATACTGTATTTCAGTGTTTTTTTTTTTTCACAGAAGGACTATTTTCTTTATCTTAGGTCCCAGGTGATTTTTTTACAATTTTAGAAAAATCACAATTAGTCGATGAAAGCAAAATTTTGAATATAGTTTTATAAGTAACGAACTTTACAAGTAATTAGTAATTTCAGTGTAATTGTAGCCTCTGTAGCTTTATTTTATTTACTTTGGTGCACATTAATATTTTTTTAACTTTTTTTTAAAATTCAGATTGATTGATAAAAGCGAATTTCTACAAAAAGTATCAAAATTGACAAATTCTGCAGTAAACATTTTATTTTAGTGTTCTTTTATTAAATAGAGGATTATTTTATTTAGAGTAGGACACATAGATGATTTTTTGAACATTTCGAAAAATTCAAACTCATCGATAAAAGCAAATTAAAAAAAAAAATTATCAAAATTGACCAAATTTGCAACAAATACAACCTTTCAGTAAAGTTTCATTCACTAAAAAACTATTCTATTTATATCAGGGCACATCCCAGATAGCAATGGTGCGTCGCACTCAAAGTGCATGACGTGCGGACTCACGCGCGCGTGCTATTACGCTACCGATATGAAAGCACGTGTGAGGTTTGAACGCATGCCATGAGACTTAATGCAGGATAAGTGTGTTTTTGGCAGACGCAAGCAGGCGTGATGAGATCTTGTGCATCTCGCATTCGTGCGCGTTTATTTGCCTGCGACAGTGAGTTTTGCGCACCGATCACGTGATCACCTTGCGCAGCGTGCTATATTGGTCGCGTTCAGATCAGTTCAGCATCGCGTACAATCGTGCATCAGCCGCGAACATAACCCAACTTCCAAACGTACGTAAACATAGCCACGTGAGTTAATACCAAGTGCAACCTGTCGACGTCCTTGCTCGAAAGTACATCAGGCAACCCTTCGAACCAGAGTTTAAGAACGAAAAAGACGTTTCTCTTCTCAAAGAAAAATTCACCAGTGAAACCCCGCGCCAGGAGTTCTGCTTTTGTCGATCTTCCTGCAGATTATTCATTGAGCCGTTCTGCAAGTTCTGCTTTTCCAGGTAATGATTAATTTTTGTAACGTTCAGAATAAAATTGAGTTTTGAAATACATAAATAAATATTAATTAATTATGAAAAATAATAATAATAATTTTATTATTATTAATATTTCTTAATAATTATTTTATATCATTTTTTATTTACTATTTATTTATTATTAATAAAAATAAATTATTAGTAATGAATAAATTATAATTAAAAAATTCGTAACATTTGTTAAAAAAGTAGGTTTTCATAAGAGGTGAGTAGGCAGAAAAAATATGCGGTAGTTATTCAAAAAAAATGTACTTGTTTCGAGATTTTTCAATTTTCAAACTTATACAATCTGGGTAGGAGAGTACGATTTTTAATTTTTTTTAATTCTAGGATTTAAAACTTACTAGTTTACTTGTCAGTAGTATCAGTTTCATTGATAAGATTATTAGAGAAATATAATAATATAAATGTGAAGAATAATATAATAAATTTATTTAATTTTAAAAATCAATTCATGGATGTTTTTTGATAATTTTTATAATTATTATTTGAGAAAATACTATTCCCATATATATTTCATTTATTTTGCTGCCTGATTTATATAAAATTTGTACATTATCTGCTATTGAATATTTCATTCAGCTGTTTATATTTAAGGATTGTTTATTGAAATCAACTGTATTACTTGAAAATATTTAATAGTTATCTATCTAGCTAGGAAACGAACAATTAATTTCATTGTTAATCTTGTGATTATTTATTTATGTATTACAATTCAGTTCACATTCTATTTTGAACTTTAAATGTAACGGATGCTGATAATGAATTCTTCTGGTGAAATTCTTACAGTAAATTCAACAAAAAAAGAATTCTTCTTCTTACGAAGATATCCAAAAGTATGGGATGGTTTATTAATAAATCTTACAATTTGTATCAGTGAAAAAAATCGTTCTACGTACACGAAAACTTGAAGTTTAAATTATCAATGCTTTGATGAAATAAATATTATTTCTATAGTAAAATTTCATCATTCTGTTTATTTTTTTAAATTTATTGTTCTTCCACCATTTGGAAACTGCTACAACATTTGATACATTTCCAAAATCACTCAACACAAAATTACTTAGAATTCGTATATGCTAATAAATAACAAACCTCTGAAATAGCAAACATCTCGATGAGTATTTCAAAAATTAATTGACTGCAATTAAGATACATTTCTCTAAAATTGTATTTTGGCTTGTAAAATGTCCATTCGAAACCTATAAAAAATTTCCATTGACTCTGGTGGTAAGCGAATATAATTTTTTTTGAAGGTTTTTACGGTTTTATAACAGAAATATTTGCGACAGGCTATGTTAGATCAATAGGTTTCATTTACAGCTAAAAATATGTTAGTTGCGGTCGAAAGCTTCTACAATAATCAATAGAACACTCAATAAACAACGATTATTTGTCTTACTTTTTAAATATATAGGGTGTCCCAAAGTCAGCAAAACCAAAAAAAATTATGTACTCTTCATGAAGATATTCAAGATATTCGATTTTGAAGTTCTGCCAATCAATGGGCTCCTCCTACATTCTCCTCCTAATTCTGAACCCAGTTTAAGTAACTAACTGTGAATCTTATTCAATCCCAAAATAATTCTCCCGCACCCCTAGATTGTTAAAATTGTAATTTTAAAAATAATTTTCATGTGAAGAACAGTAGAAAATAGTTAAATGATAATAGTTACTTCTTTTTTGTTGAAGTAAAAGAAGTAAATTTTGTATTTGAATTCTCCCGCTCTCCAAACTAGGAATATTTTGTCACCACCCTCCCCGTGCCCTACCGAGAGCACACAGGTGTACCACAACGGGAGAAAGTTCTCCTCCCTCACTCCCTAGCATTAGCTCTCTCTCTTTCATTTTAGGTTCACTCTCACCAGTTTTTTTGTTCACTTTGCTCTGGAACCGAAATCTGTAAAGACCTCTCTACAAAATAAATCCGAAGTTTTCTTTTAAATCAGTGAAATATCTTGTTATTTGGACCCTTAATTTAACAGGTTATGGGCCCAGGTTCGCGAATTAACAGATATTTCTGAGGGTCTGAAATTAATTGCGCGCGAAGTGCGGGTTTGAAATTTATTTCCGTCAAGTGCACGCCGAGAAGCTTTTTCGTGCATCCGCGATGGAATCTGAAAATGTTCGCCTCCCGAAATTGACTGGAAACGAGGACTGGGCGATGTGGAAATTCCGGGCCCGCGTGGCACTGAGGGCGTCGGGGACATGGGACGTCGTCGACGGCACCCAGGTGAAACCGGAAGTGGCGGCCGGGGCCGACGAAGCGCCCATCAAGGCATGGAAGAAGCTGGACAACACGGCCCAGAGGATAATCGTGACGTCCATCGACGAGAGACCACTCCTGCATATCATCAACTGCGATACCTCCAGGTCCATGTGGGACAAACTTCAATCCGTGTACGAGCAGAAATCCGAGGTCAGCATCCACACACTAATGCAGAAATGGTACAGCATCGAGAAAGACCCCAGGGACGACATAGCAACCCACGTCGCTCGTCTCGAGGATCTCGCCCACCGCCTTGAAAACCTGGGTGAGAAAATTCCTGAAAGCATGATCATGACGAAGGTTATTATGACCCTCCCCCCCACTATGAAGCACTTTATCAGCGCGTGGGACTCGGCTCCCTCGGGAGACCGCACGTTGTCGAACCTGATATCGCGACTGACGATCGAGGAATCCCGCACCAGCCCTAACCATAATCGGGAAAGCGCGGCATTCACTGTTCGTAAGACCACTCACGGCAAATCAAACCCCAAGTCTAGGAGGCCAGGGAACTGCAACTACTGTCACAAACCAGGGCACTGGGTGGCGGAGTGTTGGAAGAAGAAAACGGCTGGCACCAGGAGAGGTGCAGAGGACAGGGGCGAGGCCCTCATCGGGGAAGCCATGACATCGAGGGACATCATCCACGGGGTCGAGGCCGAGGCCTGGTTCATGGACTCCGGGGCGACAGACCACATGTCGAATAGGCGATCCTGGTTTCGCTCGTTCACCAACCTCCAGGGGAAGTCCATCAAGGTCGGGGATGGAAAATTGATTCCGGCCTTGGGGAGGGGTGAAATAGACATTCTGGCTTTTAACGGTCACAAGTGGGAACGAAAGTTCCTGAGGAATGTTCTGTACGTGCCTGACCTCACTTACAACCTTTTTTCACTAGGCGCGGCGCTAGATAATGGCATTGAGCATCAATCCGACCGAAATTCATGCAGACTCGTGAAGGACGGGGACGTGGTTGCGGTGGGAGTAAGGACAGGAAAACTGTTCAGCATGAGGTTCCAGGTCATCGAAGCGGTCCAGGGGCAGCCCGAGGCGAACATGGCAACGCAGGCCGACCTCCACACCTGGCATCAGAGGATGTCGCATCAGAACATGGCCCAGGTCAAGGATGTTCTAAAGAGGTCGGGGATCAAGTGTCCTGGCGAGGGCATAAGCTGCGAGGACTGCATCCTGGGGAAAATGCATCGTCTACCATTTCCAAGAAGGGGCTCGAGGTCAGCGAAAATAGGTGAGGTGATCCACACCGACCTCTGTGGGCCCATGCAGGAAAAGTCTCTGGGAGGCGCGAGGTATTTCTTAATGTTTAAGGATGACTATAGCCACCACAGGTCAATATATTTTCTGAAGACCAAGGCCGAGACCCCCACCTGGATCGACCACTACCTTAGGAAGGCTAAGAAACACCTTGATACTGGAATAAAGGTCCTGAGGAGCGACAACGGGCTCGAGTACGTCAACCAGGAAGTGGCTGACCTGACACGTCGACTGGGCATCACGCACCAAAGGACTGCTCCATACACACCTGAGCAGAATGGATCGGCAGAGCGCGAAAACCGAACTGTCGTCGAACTGGCCAGGACCTCTTTGCACGCCTGTGGAATTCCCCTGAGGATGTGGGCCGAGGCCATCAACTACTCGGTGCACTCGCTCAACCAGACGGGAACAAGCTCTCGTGCAGGGAGCACGCCGAACGAGCTCTGGCTGGGAAAACCACCTGACATGGACCTCCTTCACATTTTTGGCGAGCTGGTCTACGTCCATGTTCCAAAGGAGAAGCGCCGGAAATGGGACGTCAAGGCGGAGAAGGGATTCTTCGTGGGGTACGACGGCAACACCAAGGGTTTTCGTGTCTGGTTCCCAGAAAGAGACCAAGTCAAGATTCACCGGGACATCGTCTTCACTGGAAGATTATTCAAGGACGAAATGCCAAGTGAAACACAGGAGGAGACAATAGATCTCTCAATACTACCTGCAGACGTCACCGACGACCAGGGACCTGAGGACGTCATCGAGGACGCCGTCGAGGACGAGGCTCAAGAATACGAACCAGCGCGGGAAAATGCACCACCACCAGTCGGACAGGATCAGGCTCCAGGTGGAGATCGGCCCAGATATAACTTAAGAAATCGCGAGGACATCCAGATGCCGGCAAGGTACTCGATGGCCATGTTTTCCGCCGTGGACACCAGTGAGCCAGAAGATTTCGAACAGGCCATGGCATCACAGACCTCGGGGCAGTGGAAAGCAGCTATGGATGATGAGATGAAATCCCTGCTGGAGAACAGCACCTGGACCTTGGTCGACCCACCTCACGATCAGAAGATAATTGACAGCCGCTGGACTTATAAACTGAAGCGAGGGGGCGATGGAAGGATCGAAAGGTTCAAGGCCAGGCTAGTGGCGAGGGGCTTCAGGCAAACTGCGGGAGTCGACTACCACGAGACGTTCAGCCCGGTCACGAAATTCGACTCCATTAGAACAATCCTGGCAATGGCAGCATCGGAGAATTTATACCTGAAACAGTTTGACATAAAGACTGCGTTCCTGTACGGGGAAATCGAGGAGGCCATCTTCATGCATCAGCCAGAGGGATACGAGGATGGCACAGGACGAGTCTGTAAGCTGAACCAGAGCCTGTACGGGCTCAAGCAGGCATCAAGGTGCTGGAACCAACGCCTTACGTCGGCTCTGAACAACCTAGGTCTCCAGCCCACGGATGCCGATCCATGTGTGTTCACAAACAACAACAAGGAAAATCTCCTGGTCCTGGCCATCCACGTCGACGACGGACTCATCGCAGCGACAAGAGAAGAAGCGGCAAGTCAGATTCTCATGGACCTGGAGAAGGAATTCAGCGTGACCTCAGGCGAGGTCTCAACATACCTCGGAGTGCAGATTCGACGACTTCACGACGGGTCCATCTTCCTACACCAGGAGGCTTACGCCATGACGGTTTTACGGCGTTTCAAAATGGACGAGGCCAACGCAGTTGCCACCCCCGCTGACCGACACCACGAGATGTGCGCCGACGCCCACGTAAACGGCGGCAAAGACACACCCGGGACGGCATTTCGGCGAGTAGTGGGGAGTCTCATGTACCTGTCGATCGCTACGAGGCCGGACATCACGTACTCTGTAAATGCTGCCAGTCAACATCTCGAGGACCCAAAGAGCATCCATTGGAGCGCGGTCAAGAGGATACTGAAATATTTGAAAGGCACTACAGGTTTTGGTTTGTATTTTCCGGTTCGCAAAAATCACTGTTTACAGGTTTACAGCGACGCGGACTACGCCGGGGATACTGAGACGCGACGGTCGACAAGCGGGGTCGTGATTAAGTTTGGAGATTCCACGGTTACCTGGAGTTCGGCGAGGCAGAAATCCGTGGCACTCTCCACCACTGAAGCCGAGTACGTCGCAGCGAGCACGGCCGTCAAGGAGATTGTCTGGTTCAAGGGCCTACTCGCGGAGCTTGGGATTCCCGTTGAGAAAACAACGCTGAACATCGATAACTTGAGCGCTGTGAAACTCATTCGAAATCCCGAGTTTCACAAGCGTACAAAACATATCGACGTGCGCTACCACTTCATTCGCGAGAAATATCAGAGCCATGTTTTTGTTTTAGAACATGTACCGTCGGAGAAACAGCAGGCAGATCTCCTCACGAAACCTCTGCCTCGGGTAAACTTCGAGATGCAGAGAAATATGCTGAACGTCACGAACTTTGAAGAAGCGAAAAAACGACACCAGCATTCAGCATAACAACAACAAACAACGAGCGACATTGCAGCCGACGTCCGACGAAGGTACACGAACACGCTTCGGGACTCGAGCAGGCTCGAGCACAGTCGACGCGGAGGAAAATGCAGGGGCGTCTACACTCAACCCAGCACCCTGCGGCACACGGGATGACCGCATCAACCTACACCGGGCGGGCTCAAAACGCACGAGTTGCAGCGTACGACACAACAGAGAATAAAGAAGAATATAGACAATAAGGAAATAAAAATTTGATTCTTTGGTGGGAGTGTTGAAGTAAAAGAAGTAAATTTTGTATTTGAATTCTCCCGCTCTCCAAACTAGGAATATTTTGTCACCACCCTCCCCGTGCCCTACCGTGAGCACACAGGTGTACCACAACGGGAGAAAGTTCTCCTCCCTCACTCCCTAGCATTAGCTCTCTCTCTTTCATTTTAGGTTCACTCTCACCAGTTTTTTTGTTCACTTTGCTCTGGAACCGAAATCTGTAAAGACCTCTCTACAAAATAAATCCGAAGTTTTCTTTTAAATCAGTGAAATATCTTGTTATTTGGACCCTTAATTTAACATTTTTCGCTATTAAAAATTTTATACTCAATGTATTGCTTATTTTTTTGAGAACATATATTTGAAAATGACAAAATTTTGAATTGCCAATATTGAAACTAACAAACAGCTTACTGAAGAAACTTTTTGACCTCAAAATTAATTTCTCGCAATTCTTGAGTGCAAAAAGTTTAATTTTTAGAATTTAAAAATCATACTCATGCAATTAACTGGAAAAAAAGTTACTGAAATTAATGTCTTGTTAACTAAGCGAAAAATTTTTTCTATAAAAAATTTATAATGCATTTAAAACATAACTAAAAATTTTAGAATGATCAAATTTTGGTCTTCTAACTTCAAATCAAGAATAAATAGCAGAATGAAAATTTGAATCAGTCCAAAAATTAATATCACATTTCTTGAATGACAAAATATAAATTAAAATGTTTTTGGAATTATTTTTATGTAACAAGCTGGAAAAAATAGTTACCAGAATTAAGTTTCTTCTTTCTTACTACAAAAATTTGTACTCAATGTATTGTTCATGTTTCTCAGATCATTAACTTTAAAATGAGGAACTTTTGAACTCCCAATATTGCATTCTACATAAATAGCTGACTGACAATTTTTTTTATACCAAAATGAATTTATTGCAGTTTTTAAATGCAAAAACTTTTGTTTTTAGGATAGTGAAATGATATATATGAGATAAACTGGAGATAACTGAAATTAATTTCTAGTTTTTCGCTAAGATAAACTCTACACTGAATTAATGATTGATGATTTTGATGAATTTTGATGAATTTGAATTTTGATGAATTTGAATGAATTTGAATTTTGATGAATTGAAATTTACTGATTCTCGTACATTGCATAGGATTGAAAAGTCTTACCAATTCACAGAATTTATAATATTCATGTTTATTGATATTTTGAAAACTCCTCTACTTTCTCAGAGTTTGAGATAGTAGATGATTTCGAGCATTGTAAGATTTTTAACGATTCCTAAAATTGTAAAAGCTTGGAGTATATATTTTTCTAATTATTTACTACACTATTGCATTTCATGCAATATTTCTGTGCGTACTGCAATAAGAGAAGGTTTCTTGAGCATATTTTGTAACATCCCTTCCTTACTTTGGTAATTTTAAAAATCTTAGTAACTTATGGCAACTTTGGGCAACCATGTGAAACTTTTGTTGTTGCCATCCGATCCATCAGTAAGTAAGACTTAATTACATAAAAAAAATTGAAGACGATTCATCCAACTTAGTCTCAAAAGAAATTTTTTTGAAATTTTTGTTACAGTACTTTTTCCTTGCATCAAACTTGAACCTTTTGTAGTCAGAATAATGTCAAAAAGATACCAACCGTTTGCTATGTTAAGCACGCGCCAAAAAAGGCACCGCGTTGCTATCATGCGGAATAATGCAAGATTGATTGTGGAAGACAGGATTAACGATAATGAAGCTGAAGATTTCCTACAAAATGACGAACCCTTTGATAATTTAAACGATGACGTACATAGAAATAGAATCATTGATGGCGAACCTAGAGATAATAATAACGAACCGCGTATTCGTGTGAACAACGATGAGCTTTTAAATGAGATGCACGACCACCAACCTGTTAATGACATTGACAATGAAAATGTAGATTATGATGAAAACAATGTAGAAGAGGTCATGAATAATGAAGAACCTATTAATGACATGAACAATGTTGAACCAGTTGATGGCATGAACGATGACAGACGAGAAAATGACGATCTCCATAACTTTGACGGTGATATCAATGTCGAAGTGAATAATTTGCCAGATATTCAAGAGGTTCGTAGAGCGGAGTTAAAAAAAGCATTCTTGGCCGCAAATATAAACCACTCGCAGGGTAACATTTTACTTCAAACTTTACGTGCGTACCCCTTCAACTTACATGACTTGCCAAAGGGTACGAGAACTGTGGTTAACACTCCAACGATCACTGTCCGTAATATCATCGAGAGAAGGGCTGGTGGAGCGTACATTCATATAGGATTTGTGAAAACGATCAAACAAAAGCTTGCCAACATTCCTGCGCACCTTCTTCCAGAAAGAATAATAATTGATATAAGCTCGGATGGTGGTCAGGTCCATAATCACGGTGGGAAGCAGTTTTGGCCCCTGCAGTATCGAGTAATCAACATAGCTGACAAAAGGCCGGTGATTGCGTGTGTTTTTTTAAGTCACAGCAAACCCACAGACGTTTTCGAATTCCTAGAGCCACTCCTCGCTGAGCTGACAGAGGTTCTTCATGGAAATGGACTGCAAGTGCACAATAGAATACTACCTTTGCAGGTTCGTTTGTTCATTGCCGACGCCGTTGCTCGAGCTTTTTTCCTCAACCACTGTGGGCATAACTCACTTCATGCCTGCTCGAAATGTTGGGTAGAAGGGTTCCAATTTGAAAGAACAACAGTTTTCCTTGGTACACAACATCGTCAAAGAACGGATGAGGAATATCGAGACATGGTAGATGAGGATCACCATAAAGGACCCAGCCCTCTGTCACAAATAATTGGTTTAGTTACGCAAGTTCCGGCAGAAAGCATGCACTTGATATACTTGGGAGTAACTTCTAAACTGTTGCAAGCTATAGTTAGTGGACGTTTCGCGTGTCGTCCTTTAACAGCCCGTCAAATTCAGATTGTCGATTCGAGAATGAATTTCTTGAAAATGTTTTGCCCATCTGATTTCAACCGCAATCCATCCATTCTTTCCAAGTTTCCAAAAATGAAGGCGACACAGCTTAGACAATTTTTACTGTACGTTGGCCCAGTGGTACTCGAATCAATGCTCCCAGATGAAATGTACCAGCATTTTTTGTTGTTACATTGTGCCGTAAGATGTCTGAATTGCGAAACAGTGACCGAGAATCAACTCGCATATTGTCAAGCGGCTCTAGAAGGTTTTATTACCGTCGCAGAAGATTTATACGGAAATCGTTTTCTATCTTACAACACCCACAATCTCCAGCACATCGTTGACGATGTTAGAAGATACGGACCCTTGGACTCACTTAGTGCTTTCTGTTATGAAAATAACATGCCAGAATTCCGCAAGAGGCAACGAAAACCGGCTCAAAACCTCGAACAGTTCTATAAAAGATTGTGCGAAAGAAATGATTTCATGATGGCACCACTCAATGACGAAGTTTTCGAACTATCCAAAAAGCACGTTGAAGGTCCATTGCCTGCAGAAATTACGCCTGAAAATTGTGAACAATTTGCAAAAATGCAGATAGGGAAAGTCACGTTTGAGGCTGATGGTCGGAATTGTTGTTCGAAACTAATAAATTCAGACATATGCATCATCAAAAATATAATTCGCGTCCAAGGAAATGTTCAGCTTCTCGTAAAAAAATTTCGCACATCGGTTCCTTTGTACAACGTTGGGTTGAAACTGTTGGGGTGCACTGTTGGGGTGCACTTGACGAGCAGTTTATCAGAAAATCTGGAAATCGTACACTTAAGAGAAATTCTGAACAAATGCTACCTGATGCCAAGATGGAGTGGAGTTGAAGGAGAAGAGGAGAACAGAATCGAGAATGAATATATTGTTATGAATCTTCTTACTCCATTCATAATCCCACCTTATCTCATATGATCAATTACTTAGAAGATAAACAGCGGGCCTACTCTTTTTTGGTTTTTCTAAAAGTAAATTTTTTCGATCGACATTAGTTTAAATTACTCAAATCCAACGTTAACTGGGAAATAACTAACTTTATTCATGTACAGGTGTTTCGAAATGCCGAAAGAAGTTAAATTGAAGAAGATGACTGAAACCAGAAGTGGGCGTTCAAGTTTCCGACCTTCCAAACTCAACACAAGTTCGTCGGAAGAAGTTGTGTGCAGGAAAAAAGCGTCATCGAAGAATACCACGATCAGGAATGTGCTGGAAAAATTAAGGCAAATGTCTGCCGATACTCAAAAAGATGCAACAATTACTTCGAATGCCGCGAAACCTGCATCTCAGACGTTGTCTAATGACAATGTTTTTTTTGACAAGTAAATATTTTTGTGATGCCATGCAATAATGCATTTTGCTCGGAATGAATTTTCAGCTATTATTTCGTGTTTCCTTTTTTCAGAAGCCCAATGATTCCGCCTGCAAAGACTTTGCCTGCAACGATTCCGCCTGCAATGATTCCGCCTGCCCGTAATTTCCCCAAGGACGCTCCCCATACGGCTTCCTCATCAAACGATTTGACGTATGGTTTTGGATCTCGAAAACATGCTTTATCAAACGCCGACATGTTTCCGTTAGTATTTTTCTATACTTTCGTGAACTTTCCTTTTAAAATTGATATAGATTCATCAAAGACACAAAACATAAAATTTTACTACTACATTTTGCTCGAAATAAATTATCAGCTAGCATTTTGTGTTTTCTTTTTTCAGAAGCCCAATGATTTCGCCTGAAATGAATTCGCCTGCCCCTAATTTCCCTAAGGACGCTGCCCATAAAGCTTCCTCTTTGAACAATTCGCTATACGATTTATCAACTGAAAAACACGTTTCTCCAAACGCGGAGATGTTTTCGTGAGTATTTTTCTATACTTCACGTGAAATTTCTATTTTAAATTGATATAGATTAATGAAAGATACAAAACAGGGAAATCGTAATTAGTTACATATCAGATGTTACAAACGTGGTTTGCTGGGTACTGGCAGCCTAACTTCAAATATTTTACCACTATATTTCATTTGATCATGAAGAACAAAATTTCAGAGTCACTTTTACGTTCTTCAAATTATTTTGCTTTGCAAATTAATCACAAGAACATTGCATTTTTGACAGGCATTTGAACTCTCAAAATCAAAAGATCATGGAACAAAATGAATTAATTTTGAAAGAAAATAGAGAATTAAAACTGATAGTCGAGGGGCTGGCTAAAGACTTAAAACAAGCTCAGCTCGCTGAAGAATCGCGTTTCAACAGCACTTTGTTGGAACCTTTAGAAGGATTCCCATTGTCGAGCCTTGATGAGCTCAAAAACATGGAGGCAGATGATTCTGTTGATGTTCGCCAAAATCTCGTAAGATAATTATAGCGAGATATATCATGTTTATTTCGAAAATCAGGTTATGTTTGCTAATATTACAGTAAACATGACAATTTTTTTATAATAATTAATTATTTAATTAGAGCTGGCAACGGGTAAACTGTTTTTAAACATTTTATCTATACAGGGTGATTCTGAGTCACCGCAATTACCAAAAACCATGTAATCTTCGAACGATTTTAAGACGATTTTTTATCCTCATTTTTGGATCACATTTTTTTTTCATGTAAATCACGATTGTCAGAAAATTTAAGACAAGAAATGAAATTTTAAGTAGCCTGAAATGTTTTTCTTCTCAGTTTCAGCATTTCATCAGCCTTGGCGGTTCAAGTGCAAGAGAATTTTTGAGCTCCTGCATGAAACAATTATTCACTGACACATTCGTCGCATTGAACATCAACTGGGATGGCTCGAAGAAGATGGTTGAATTCCGAAAAACCAAGATATGCAATTCTCTGTACCGTACGTATTAGTCATAGTGAAAAAAATTATTGAAAAAAGCACGGTTTGAATTCTTGGTTTTCTGATGAATAATATGCACTTTCTTATATTACAGTTGCTACAAAGAAGTGCACTTTCGTGGGCCCAAAGGACAAAGAGGCATTCAAGAAGGACATGCTTGAAATTCTTAGGGCCACCAAGCAACGCCACAGAAATTCTGAAAAAACGAGGGGAACTCAAAAACCAAATAAAACTTTGCCCGGGATGGAAACTGAACAAGAAATCCTCTCGGAAATCGAAAGGCTACAAAATGAACTCGGGGTTGAGGTTGACTTTGATGGAGAAAATGACGGCTCCGAGGAAATGAGCGAGAACGAGAAGACTTACGAACAGAGCCATGATAATAACATCGACATCGGTGACGTAAGCGATTTTGAATAATATATAAACATCAGCATTATATCAACAAACTATTGACGTGGATGGTAACGGATGGCTTGATCCATTTTAAACGAGAGATGAGCGTTGCTAAGTGGACAATCATTTTTTTTTTTATGATTTGGGTACGAACAGTATGTAAGAAAAGTTGTTCATTGTTTTTGTTAATACACAAATACCGATTTTTAAACGCTTTTCCCTCGTTTTAAATGACTGAAACCATACGTTACCCTGCCGGGCGCGCGAGAACCGTAGAAAACCGTAAAAAACCCAGTAGGGTTTTCTACGGTTTTCTACGGTTTTTTGGGAGAACCCTTCAAAAAAAGGCTATAAATAAATAAGTTTTTGTGCAAAATATTATGTGCTATGTTATTCTGATGTCACCAGGATTTCATAAAATCAGAAATTTATCAAGTAAATATTATCATTAATTTTTTATAGAAATTTATTAATTATCAACGATAAATAATATTTATGTGATCAATTTATAATTTAAAATAACTCTTGCGAAATCAGAATAGCGTGGAATATTATATTCAGCAAAGAACTTGTTGGTAAATAGCTTTTTCCGGTATAAATCTCCTAAAAAACCGTAAAAAACCCTAGAAAACCGTAGAAAACCCTACTGGGTTCTCGCGCGCCCGGCAGGGTATCATTGATAGTTTTTCGATCATTTGTCGATTGAATGTAGATCGTTTTTTAATGAGCAACGATGAACACAATTTTGCTAGGGACATACACCGTAGGAGTAGACAGAGAGTGGTTTTGGGGGCTAAACTCCTTCTGAAATTTAGATTAAATTAACTATTATTTGAAAACTAGAAGTCAAAAAAATAAAAAAATTCACACCAATTTAATCTGGAGGAATCTCTTTTTTCAAAAGTAATAAAGAATTTTTAAAAGTTTTATTCCAAATCTTCAAACATTAACCATTAAAATATGAAAAAATTTTAAAACTTGAACAGTACATTTGTCGAAAATCAACTGTGGCGTAATAATTTCTTCTGAAAAGCGAAAGAATGGAATTGAGCATTTTCAGCAACTTATGGATGATTAAAACAAAATTTTCCATATTTTCAAATTGACAGAATGAAACGTTTCAAAAGTAACAATTAAATGAGTTGTAAT
Organism: Platygaster robiniae; assembly: GCA_028476575.1. NCBI lineage: Eukaryota > Metazoa > Arthropoda > Insecta > Hymenoptera > Platygastridae > Platygaster > Platygaster robiniae. The sequence continues at coordinate 11,770,972 of CM052019.1, read as the reverse complement.
ATAAAAATCGTCGAAGTCAGACGAAATTTAGAATTCTTAATTTTAACACTAAAAATTAACGATAATCTATGAATCAGTTACCTGAAAATCATTGAAATGAGATTTTATGATTTAAAAACGGTATTTAAAAAATATATAAATTAAAAATGTTCAACTCTAAACTCTGAAGGTTAGATAATCTGAAAACTCGCTGATTCCTGAAAATTGAAAAATTGTACTTTTGAAACCAGGCGGTCCAAGATTAAAAACTTGATATTTCTAAAGACAATATTTTTCTAATCAACCTCTCCTGAAAATTTGCTCTGTCTACCCCCCTGACGTATACCCGTGTGGCAAAGAATTGTAATTTTTATATTTATAAAAAATCCGTCAAACTATTTGAACTATTAAGAATTTTCAACGTTTTTAAAAATATTTGACAAAACTTTAAAAATTGTCAAATCAGCTAAGCAATTGTTGAATTTAGAACACTTTGTAAATCTATCGAAAACATGCGAAAACATCAAGTCTGATAGGAAACAACCAGTATTTAAAAAATTATTACACTATTTTTGGTAAATTTTCGAGAGAAAATGAACATTAATTGTTGCACAACGGTAGTAGTTTAATCTAATAGACAATTTGTTAAGTTTGCTCCCATGAGGGCTGTATAATATATTATAAGTATCACTTTATGAAGAACACTATAAATATGTAAGTGGGTTTATAAAAATAACAATTGTTTCCATCTGAATTATGTTTGGTTTCATTTCTCAGCTTCCTTCCAAGTATATATTAATAATATGCGCTATCCAAATTTCCCGCGGTTTTTTTAATGAGCATAATGCAGATCGCACGCGTGCTACTTTTTGGAGGTCGCACGCGTGCGACGCATATGCGAGGTATATGAGGACATTGCTGAGATGCATATGAGTCGCACGATGCGACTTAGAATCGCACGCGTGCATTCGTGGTGCGTGGCATATTGAATGCATTTTGCTATCTGGGATAGATCATTTCTTGGCAATTTTGAAAAATTACAATTAGTCGATGAAAAGAAAATTTTAAAAATAGTGTCACAAGTGAAACGATTATCAAGAAATTGATTCTTTCAGTTAAAAATTTCAACAGCTTACAATATTAAAGTTAACAATTTTTTAGAAATTGCTTTCATTAATAAATTTAAATTTAAAAAAAAAGTCAAAAAATATGAATGTGCATATTAAGTGTTTTCACAATATGAATGTGAGTTTTCTAACAAGTGGCAGAGGACTTTTCGACTCAGAAAAATATGGGAAAAAACTTGGTTATATTATCGGTCATGGAATCATGGCCACCCTGTATATTTTCAAAAATACTTCCATCGATTAATTAAAATTAAAAAAAAAAGTCGAAAAATTATGGATGTCCACTAAAATAAAAGAAACAAAACTCCAGTGACTGCAAGTACACTAAAATAACAAATTTATTGTAAAGTTTGTCACTTTTGACACTTTTTTGGAAATTATGATTCCATCGACTTATTGTGATTTTTTTAAAATCTCACAAAATCGTGCATGTGCCCCGAAATAAATAAAATAGTTCTCCAGTGACTAAAGGTGCATTATTAAAAGAAAATGCAAGGTCCTAAAGTCCTACTGAAAATGAAATTCTCATGTTAATTTCATCTTAATCTCACGTCAGATCTTATATGAGATCTGATATGATATCTCATGTCTCACGTGAGATCTTATATGAGATCTGACACCAGTTCTCAGCGGCCAATTGCTAATGTCATATCTCATGTAAGGTCTCACGTTAGGAATTGGCCGCTGAAAACTAGTGCCAGATCTCATGTAAGATCTCACGTGAGACATGAGTTCTCATATCAGATCTCATATCAGATCTTACATGAGATTAAGATGAGAGGAAGATGAGAATTTTATTTTCAGTAGGGAGCTTAATTGATAAATAAAGTAAATTCAAAAAACTGCTCGATCTAAGTAATCATCTTCATTTACAATAAATCTTATATTTTGGTCTACTTCTTGTCACTGGAGAACCAAAACTTATTTATTTTCGGACATATGCATAATTTTTTAGCATTTTTCAAAAATCTGAAGTAATCGATAGAAACAAATTTTGTAAAAAAATTCAATTTTCTGAATCAACAAACCGCACAATAAATCTTTTATCAATATACCTTCGGTCACCGAGGAACTTTACTATAATGTATAAATTTGAGGGAAAGTGGTTTTAGGTTTTATGACGTGCGCTTGCGTGCTCTGTAAACTCACCCGAAAATGGAATTTAAGCCCGCGGCGTTGCACGGCCTCTCTCGTGGCGTGGAATCGGAGGCACTTAAGGGAGGTCACTTTTTTTTTGCAAGAAGCCGGGGCAAATCGCGCAGTTTGTCACAGTTGTTTACACTTTACACCGATTTCGATTTTATGCAGGTTATGATGCCCATCGCCCCATCCACTTTTGGCGGCAACAGGCGGCAGGTCGGGAACGCGTGGACCAGCTGATGCCCAATCAAAACTGATGGCGCGAACTTTTGATTTTTTATGAAATATTTGAGTACTTAGAACCAAAATAACTAACGAAAACCCTCAAATATGTAACTTGATTTTCCATAATTCCAATAATTGCAATTCCATAATTGCACATAATTGAAGATTGGATTAAAAACTTGGATAAAAATCACTCATATTTGGAAAAACGATTTTTTGGATAGTAGGTCCCTTTTCTCGGATCGCCTCACATATAGTATTTGAAACAGCTGAACAACCTATGATTCAAATAAATAACTAATTTAAAAACAGGAAAAGTCTGTGGTGGAATATTGAAATTATTTTACGAATGTTAAAAATATGGGAAAACTTGTTTTTTTATATAAATCGAAATCGTTACTTTTTTTTTTTTTTTTTTTTTAATTAAGGTGCATTTGAATGACGATGTCATTAGCACGTGAAAGTGGCTTGAAACATGTGCCAATTTCAAGGGATGAACTTTACCTGTGTAACGTCATCCATAAATCTTTTCCTTTCTTTCGATAATACTCTTTTTATGTTCACAAATCCTAAACAACTATCATTATTCGCGTTTCCTATTCTAAATTTCACAACACTTAGACTAACGATAAAACGTGACTCAGCTATTTCCCACAGGAATGATGCGCTATGAACAACGGATTGAAAAGAAATTGAATCTTTATAGCTACGATTAAAACTCTATTCACAACGGAAACAAAATATGCAAATCATCGCAAACCCATTTCTAAAAATAGTCGAGTAAAGAAAACAAGTTAATTTAACATAGGAAATTTCAGGATATTAGAACTATCTACATCGTACCAGCAGAATTCCACCAATCAAATTCGAATACCCCACCCCCGCAACAGGAGGAATGAATAGAATATAAACCCCTGCAAAAGACCAAATGCGGTGTATTAGAGATTTTCTAACTCTGAGCTTGAATCATACTCACGAGTAAGTATTCTCTTTTTGCCAAAATTGATAAGTGGGATTCCCGCGGAAGTAGTCAGAGTTGGTAAAGTATAACTTTACCTGCCCCTTCAAACCATGACGACATCGTCAAATAAGTCGTCAGACGAATCGTCATTTAAAAATTACTTTTCTCGTCAAATTGACAACTTAAAACTTTATTTTAGCTCTACATACATGCATACAATCGTTATCTCTCAGTAACTAAATTCCATTACTTCCAAATAACGTTATAAATGAGACGAGTCGTCATGTGATAGCATGACGACATGTCGTTATCCACGTCAAAATTTGTGTCGTCAGTTAACATCAACACAAGTTTTTTTTGTCGGATTGTTTGAATGTCATGTAAGTGTGATCGGAAAAGATGCTAGGTACGGTATTCTGGGTATTGTTGTACAAACAGTTGATGTAGTCGTTAAAGTCTAAAGTTTTCGCTACAACGGATGATTTAACGCCTTTTGCCTTTTTTATTCTATCCTGTCCTTCAACTCGCACGCTGTACATTTTACTGCGAAGCCCGACAAATTCCGTAATAATTTGACCATTACATTCATCTTTCATGATACCTACGACTTTTTTATTTTTCAATTTAATTCCGAATCGATTTTCGAGTTTATAATCGGAAGTATCGAAATAATCCGAATTTTCCTTCATCAATTTGTATGGATCCAAATTTTTCACTTCATAAATTAAACTGTCTGTATCTGTATATAAAAGTTTCGCGTTTGTCTTTGGTTTCATGAAATCAAAATGAAATGTATATAGACATGTTTTTGACAGATCGAGGACACAGAATCCAATGTAAATGGGTTTGTTCATTGTAACCTCGACGCGTGCCAACTTGATGGTGACTAAATTCTCATCAAAAATTGTACTTGAAACGAAATTCGGTTTTGAAATGTAAGCCTTAGCACCATAGCGCCCTGGCCATTGCGTAATAAGTTTCATATCCATACGTTTTCTAACGTCTTCCATAGTTTTACCGTAGACGGCATTATTCATCAATTTAAACAAATTCTTCTCAAACTCATTTTGAGCAGATTTTCACAAATTGCTGTTAAGATCGATGTATGCTTGAAGCCAATTGGCCTGTTTGAATTTCAAAATTCGATGTATTTTTCGCAAAATCAGACCATGACTCAAGGCCTGCCTCAAATTTCTATAATGTATTACATAACGCGTTTTGGATTCCAAAGTTGTTAGTAATTTAGGCTGTTTTAAGCCGGGAGGAATTTTATGTTCCGGACAAAATGGTAGGTCGCTGTGAGCATCATGTAAATTTTCGGGATAATCAAGATCAACTTCGAGAATATACCCTTTTTTCGAATCATCAGCTACGTTCCAATCAAAATTTTCATCAAAATTTTCTACCCATTGAAAACCCCCGTGAGGCAGATATTGAGTCATAGCCCATCCGTATAAATTATTGACGTCAAAATACATGATATATTTACTATCTTGTTCCGGGTCGTAGTTGACTTCGAAGTAGGGATTGTTTGCACATAAATGACGACTACTGCATTCGCTGACACCTCCTCGGATGCCACGCTCGACGAAGAGGAGTTGATCGATGTCTGTGAGAAGATCAAGCTCGATCCCAGTATGTTGCAGTATGGCGTCCCAACTGAATCCCGGTAGCGTGTAGTAATGGGCCGGATCCAAGTTGTACACCCGCCGACAGCTGTCGCGAAAGTTCTCGAACACGTCAGCGAGAAGGAGGACATCGGTCTTAAGATATAGGTCAGAGTATTCGCCCAACGCTAGGATATTGAAATTGTCCCACACTGACTGAGCATGACTGGAATCATCAGAAAAAAAAAAATGTCAATTTTCATAGTCCTGACAAGTTAATTTTTTTTTTTTCAACTCACCAGTAGTCATTGATAAAAATGTCCTCATCCGTCAGTGAACTATAGAAGGCTTCTTTCGGTGGTAGTTGACCTTCATCCAGTCTCTCCCAAGAATCTAGATGTTCATATGGAAAGACTCCTTTTTTCATGAGAAGTTGGAGTTGCTGCTCGTTGTAGTTGTTAAACTCTCTCCTCACAATGGTCTTTTCAGACAAATAAGAAGCCAGTTTCTCAAGGGACGAGGCCATGAAGCGGAAAGAATCTATGAGTCTGAGTGAAATTTTGTCGTCCTTGATGTATTTAGTGAATGAGACGTATTTCTCCATGGTCTGCGGTATGAGGTTGATCCTTCCTTCGACACATTTGGCAATTTGTTTTACGATAAGATGGCTATCGTATCCACTCAAGTTGTGAAAAATTATCTAAAAAAAAAAAAATTATTACCTTACAAACTGTTGAAATAATTATTTTTCAAATTTAAAATAATATAATTCCAATATAAAATATGCTTACGGGAATCGTGAGAGCGTCTCGGTACTGGAGATTGCATCGGCTATGTGCTGCTCCCCTAAACTCCCCCGTCAAGTGGCAGTGGTCACGTACTTTTATGTCACCCTCCTTCTCAATCCTTTTCAGGAATCGCTGCTTACAGATGTGACAGGTTTGAGCATTATGCCAACTCAACTGTTGCTCCGGTGTTAGTTGATTCATAGGTTTGGGATCATTCATTTTCTCCTTGACTCGATGAGATAGAGCCACGAGCTCATTGGAAAGCCATTGCGCTGGATCGAGACCTCGATAGCTTTTGTAAGATGATTGGTTCTCGTCGTAGCTACATTTTACGTAATACCCTACGCTGTGAGCTTCGTGAATTTGAATGACTTTAGTGTTTTTCTCACTTTTTGAATCGATTTTTTTGAGTATGCATTCAAAGTCGGCATATACAACATACGGCACTTTGAGGTAATTTTTATGATTATTGAAATTGATTTTGTTTTTCCCTTCTTCTGGTAATTTTACTCTACACTTATAAATTTCTTTGCAATCAGTTTCATGTGCGGTCAACTTTTCTGCTGTTGTAAAATAATGCAAGCATCTGTCACAAATGTGGTACTTTGCTTTATGATTTGGTAGTTGACCCCACACCAAGCGAGCAAGGTCCTTGATCCAGACGTAGTGGAAAATCAGGGACTCATTTTCCTGATTGTCTTCATCATCTTCCTCAATATAATAATTCTGTACAAGGAGAAGGTTCACATGTTGATCTTTTTTCTCTTCAGTCACATGAATCGGCGCAACGGTATAGTTTTCTTTTTTCTTTTCCAAAATATATACATTCACTGACACTTCATTTTGTTTCTCAAATACTTTTACTTGTTTCGGCGCGAGCGGGAACGAGAGTCCATTAAAGTTCAGTTCTCCATCGTATTTTTTGTGATGCGAGAGTCTGCTAGGGTGATTTTTGCCGTCGACTGGATGTATGGCTGAGAGAATCGCCCATCTGAAACACTCGTCGTCAAAATTCTCAATATTTATGCATGCTTGCTTTCTTTTGATTGGTCCAGGTAGATCCACGTAGGAGCCTCCGTGCATGGGATTGTATTTGTTCATGTGAATGGTGAGGCTGATGATTCTTCGCAATGTCCACACAGAATCTTTTTGTTGAAACTCTTCAATGTCGCGAGGTAGACGATCTTGAACGTGTCGGAGAAACCATTCTGCCAAGTCCGTAGTAGCCAATATCGGTGCTGTTTTTGTGAAGAAGCTCTTCATTTCCGTCACTTCTTTGTCACCTTTGACAACGGTGAATTCGGTATCGAGAACAGTATATACTTTCAGCGCGTTTTGTCTATGTAGAACTTCCTTGATTTTGGTTACAAAGACTGTGTTGGATTCCGCCGAAAATTCGTTGATGTCCAAGTGGCGGAGATTAACGATCATCCCGGTTTCAAGGTTGCGATTGAACGCCGTTTCGACGTCTTCCCAGGAGGTACCGAGGTCCCCACCGCGCACTAGGTATGCACTCAACTCGCGACTGTAACTACGCAAATGTACAATGATGCGCGTATACTGAAGTTTCTGTTCGGGTCTGCATTTTCGTCCGAATTGCATCAGTTCTCGGACACTCGCGTCGGCTTCCTCGATCAAGGCCGCTGCCTCGAGAGTACTGACCGAACCCGCAGCCAAAAGCTGTCTTTGTCGACGCACCACGTCTTTAGCATTGTTTATAGCCATGATGACGTTCACTTCAAGACTGAGCTACTTCGCGTGAAATACAGTATTTTATAGCGCGATAAACTGTAGCACGATAAATTGTAGCGCGACAAACCGTAGCGCGATAAACTGTAGCACGATAAATTGTAGTGCGACAAACCGTAGCGCGATAAACTGTAGCGCGACAAATCGTAGCGCGACAAACTGTAGCATGAGACTGTAGCACTGGACTTAAATAAGTTCCCACGACGTTTGCTCGGGAACACTCGGCAATGTTCAGCTACACTCGGCAATGTTCGGAGATGTTCGGCAATGTTCGGGTATACTCGTTAATGTTCGGGAAAACTCGTTAATCGAGTCTGCCACGACATCTCACGATTTAACCTAGTGAGAAAAACTTTTTCACTTTCGCGACTTCATATATAACTTCATCATTTGGGAGAAGCTCGCAAAGTGATGTAATTATTTTAAAATTTTCAGGCACGACTCGATTCATAATTGCTTTCGCGCACAGTTTTCGGAAATTGAAATTAAGGAATAAATCAGCAGCTCTATATTAATTAAAAACAATATCGAGATAATCCTTGCGAAAATCCACTCTCCCGGTATATAAAAATGATAAAAAACGTTCAATAATGTCACTGGTGAACTCATTAATAAAAATTTTACAGTTTTCAGTTTCGTTCCATATGCCGCTTAATAAAGTTTTGAAGTATTCAGATTGTGCTGCGAGAATCGCTCTGTGCACTTTGAATGTACGATCGTGGGTGATGATAAAGAAATCTGCTTGATTACCCGTTAATAATAAATTTTCGAAACTTTGCGCGAAAACGTCGAGTCGCTTACCTTGTTCAAAGTCGCACCTGTCCCAATGAGGGTAGGATATTTCCAATTTGATTCTAAATTTACCGCCGTCCACAAATTCTCTTTCTGGAAGCTCGAATTTCCCATTGCCAGTGTGAAAAATATGCTTGAACTCGTCAACAAAAATTGCCTCGATGATTCCGATTGTTGCTGCTATACGCCAATCAATTGAACTGCCAATACACGCGTGACAATGCACGATTGGCTGAAACTCGTATTCACTAATTTTACGCGCTGTCAGTTTCCACATGTAATTATAAGTGCGCACCTCACGGGAACACTCGTTGCCGATTTCTTTTAAAAAACCCTCTAGAGATAAACGCATCGTTGTGTGGGAGGAAAAGTATATCAATCCAGCTTTTTTCACTACCGGCCCGAATTAACGCGAATTTAAATGACGCGGAGTGCCGCGCGAATCGGAATTAAGATGGTCAGAGTGATGTGTGAAACGTGACTTACTAATGATTGTAAAATTGAGCTGACTTATATAGAGGTAGGTGACGTCATCACCAATTCCCCACTCTTCAACATGAGTCATAGATGGATTTTGAGAATTGATCGATAAAGATAATCGAATCTGTAAATAATGGAATCAAATGACTTTGATGTCCGAAACAAAACAGGATACTCAAATTACAATTGTGTAGAAAATGTAAGCAAAAGTATCAAATGACTACTGCGCAGCGAAAAAACATCAGGATCATATTACATCTTGGGCCGGAAGTTGGTTTGTAAACAAAGGTCATAAATTTGCCACCTTCAAAGGATACCGCTGTTAAATATCACCAATGAGATTGAATTGCATCTACGTCACAATTTTTTCATATAAACACTTGGTTTTACATTTATCAATTCTCAAATTACACTCACATCCGGAAACCCGATACTATAAACAAATGAGGCTAATTTTATCGCGGTGTCATATTTTTAGTGTTTTCGTAGTCTAAATAATAACATGAAATTTGTCGATTCTCAAATTACATTTACATCCGGAAACCCGATACTATAAACAAATCAGGCAAATCTTATCTCGGTGTCAAATTTTTAGTGTTTTCGTAGTCTAAATAATAACATAAAATTTGTCGATTCTCAAATTACATTTACATTCGGGAAACCTGGTACTATAAAGAAAATGGTAACTGTCTTGAAATTTTTAGAGTTTTTCTAACATAAATAGTTGTGTAAAATTATTTTATACTTGAATTACATTCACGTAATTATATATCATGTGAACATCAAACAGTTCATCATTTTTGAGATGAAATTTTATTATGAGTTTAGTTAGATTCTTTGATTGGAAAAAATGATTTTTGATATTTTTCTATGTTCGCTGTGTGTAACACGTTTTCACGAGATCTTAAGACATGTTGACAGTTCTCCGCATTGTAGGAATGTAGGAGTCTTATTATACCCCAAAAAATTTTATAGGCGCACTTGAGATTATACTGCGCTCGTTGTTTTGGGTATGTTAGAAAAGATAAGGTACTCGGGCTCTCGCGTGAGGTGATTAGGACCCATGGTGTTTATGAATTTGCTGGCGGTGTTCAATTTCAACTCCAAATATCTTTGGAATAAAATTGATTCGAGCATAATGCATATTCTTTTTCAATCTCAGTCACCTAAAACCATTTATAGAAATCACTTCTCACCTTTCTACTCCAAAATTATTATAGTATAAAATGTATCCCTCATTTTTCTTCGGGAGTGACAAGTTTTTCCTACCTGAAAAATTTTACGATTTTTCAAATGAGGCGTACGTTTTGATAATTGTACGCCTCATACAATCTTTGCTGTTAAATGGGTTGCAAAATACCCATTGGATACTCGGGGAAGAGTACGTGCTCGTTGGCCAACACTTCATTTCGGTAAGTAATTAATTGTGGTTAGGGTGAATTTTTATTTTTTCGTTGTTCTTTGAGGATGCGCGCGAGTGAAATAGGGATTTGAGTCGGATTAAGGGGTTAGTACACAGTGACGGTTGCATTTTTAGCGTTAAGTTCGGAAATTTCTACATAGCTCAATATTTCTGTAACAATGCTTATTTTTTAATATTTATTTATACATACACTCAAGTACTTTTTCACATTTTTTTTTTTTTTTTTTTTTTTGTTAAAGAAACGGGAGCTCGATGCACTGAGACGCTTGTCGGTGGTAGAGGAGATCCGAATCGACGTCGCTGAGTTAAATGGAGTGATGGACACGAACGATGCGATAGAAAAAGAAATAGATAATTTGAATAACTTAGTGGTCAAAAATAATAAAGAGTTTTCGGAACGTCAGGAGGAGTTTAGTCGATTAAGGATGAAATATCAGCTAGAGATTGAAGCCTTAGAACTAAGTTTGTTTGAATGTGAGGATGAATGCGAGCGTGATAGAATATGTGAAATACTGTTATTTAAAGAACGAATTTTTGACTGGAGTGAAAGTGCGCATGATTTTTTTTGTTCGAACAATCGTGAAGACTCTGTAAATTTAAGTGAACGAATGATTGAAGAGCGTCGAAAGCATGAATTTTTAAAAACAACAGTCGTATGGACGAATGGGTATATGAGGGAAAAGTATGGTGTAGAAGAGTAGATTTAAGGAAGTATAAGTATATATATATATATATATATATATATGTAATCATTATAAACAAATATATTAATCATTTAGTCAAGTAAAAAAAAAATTAAAAACAATAAAAAATGTTTAATCATTTGCATGGGTGTTTATTATGAATTTACTGACTCCAGATAATAGGTACCGACCGTAGTTACCGACCATAGTTACCGACCGCAGGCAATAGTTACCGACCGCCGTCATCTTAGATCCCTACCTTACCGATGATAGGTGGGGGAGGGGCGTGGCCGCGGGGCGGGGGAAGGTCACGTGTTGGGTGGAGGAGTGGGGGGGGGCGTCGTTTCCCCATAGTTCAACCACTGAAGCAGAAAAATCCGTACCCGTACATGATTTTTTTGATAATGGCCGAGTGAAAAACATCAAAAACTCGTTAATCGACTGGTCACTTTGTTATAACGTAACTATGACAGCAGTCACCCAATTGCTCCATATTCTCAAAGAACATCCGATAATATAATTGACACAACCGTTCTGCCGCGAGATTGTCGCACATTGTTATCAACTCCGAGAAACATCAAAGTCCACAAAATGGGCAATGGTTTTTTTTTATGTTTTTGGTATCAGACAGTGGTTTGCACTGGACACAAACGTGAAGTACATTCGTGAAAACATTATAGGCGACGTGATAGAAATGTCCTTCAATGTTGATGGTTTAGATCTGTATAAACGTTCAAAAAAAACGTCGTGGCCTGTTTTATGTCGGATATTGAATGTGCCCGAAGTGAAAATTTTTGTCGCTCAAATTTACGTTGGATCGAAGAAACCATCTGATTTCAACGATTACCTACGACCTTTTGTTGAAGAATTTAACGATATGGCTAAAAACGGTTTTGAGATAAGAAACCGAATGTTCGTATTGCAAATGTGTTTTGGCGTATTCCATTCACCGGCGAAAAATGCTCTTCTGAATACCATGGCTTTTAACGCGTTTTTCAGTTGCTTGCGATGTAATGTCAAAGGATATTCGAAGCATAAACGGACAACATTTCATGTTAGCGAAAAAAATTTGAAAAAACTAAAACTCAGAAATACTCAAAAATTTCGTGATGTAGAATACAAAAATTTCCAAAAAGGACACAGTATTTTGTCTGATTTATCGACATTCGATCCAGTCAATTGCGTCGTTAACGATTATATGCATCAAATTTGTCTTGGCATAATGAAAAATTTACTAAAACTGTGGCTTAACTTAAAAGATAAGAAATATCCAAACAAGAAAATGTACTGCATGAGTTATTTAAACATTGTTGCTATTGATGTCATCATGAATTGCATTCGCAAATTTTGTCCTGACGAGTTCCCACGAAAATGTCGACCAGTTACTGAATTGTTCCATTGGAAAGCGACCGAGTTTAGAATCTTTCTGTTGTACGTCGGACCTTTCGTTCTACATGGACGATTAAACGAAATTGCGTACAAGCATTTTTTATTGCTCCATTACGCAGTTCACTTTTTGTGTGACCCTGAGTCAAACTGGGAATCACTGGAGACGATCAAGCTTTATTTGTCGAAGTTCGTGATTGGTCATGCTACCATTTATGGCGAGCACTCCATTTCAAGTAATGTGCACAGTTTGTTGCACGTTTGCGATGACGTTAAAAGATTTGGGAATCTTGATCGATACAGCGCTTTTCCGTTTGAAAACCATTTATCTTATATTCGGCGGAAAGTACGAGCAGGGTCACAAGCAATCCAAAAGTTGATCAATCGGATTGAAGAGCACGAAAACTTGAGTAAACCTATGGTTTGCAAGAATACCATAGCTGAAAAAGAACAGCTCTCGGCGAAACACGTAGCAGGACCCGTTTCTGAAAACATGTTGATCCAATCTTATGATCAATATGCGATTCTACGAACGAAAAGTTTTGCTGTAAAGTGCCAAAAAAGAGCTGACAACATCATTCTCACGAAAAATGGTTCGATTTTCCGTATTGAGAACATTCTAAGAGTTAGGGAAACAGGGAAAATATTTCTTGTTGGGCTCAATTTTTCGAAAGTCAGTCCTGCCTACAGTTACCCGGCACTTTCCACGCATGTGGGAATTTCCAAAGTCGAAAACTTACATTCACAACATGTATTAATCGCATTGGAAAATGTTTCCCACAAAGGTTTTTTCATTAAATTAAAAGAAGATATGTTTGTGTGCAAAATTCTCCATACTCTTAGTTAAGACTAATGCTTTATTCTGTGTACTTTGTGTGTATTTTTCTTACTATTTGGTATTTGTATTGCGTACATTACGTACTGTAACACATTCAAATAAAGCGATGCATAAGACAAAACGAAGTATTTGTTACTAAATAACTCGTCTTTTCTACTACATATGAAATTCTGTCATGTTTGTTGAAGTTATCAGAGAATAATGGCGAACAATAAGGAAAAAAAACTGTTTTCCGTTGTTTCTCACAAAGAAAAAGATAACGTTTTGATCACTACTGTTGCTTCAAATTAGATTGACGAGGAGCGAGTACATTTTTTTTATCCACCTCAAAACGATAAGAAAGCTCCTTCTCTGCTGAAAAATTGTGCTGAACCTGACGAGTCAACCTGGCGTCGTTATAAACTTCATAAGATCTACAAGCATTCGATCGGTAAGAATGATTCGATTATCATAATATTCAGGACAGACGCGTGTCAATTTCGCGTGCTAAGCAAACTATTTCCGGGCGCCCCACTCTCACTTTTTCTTGCCTTAGAAAATCCAAAATTTACACGATTCAATTCAAATTTTTTTGCTCTAAATTTGTTTTTAGATGCAATACTCAAAATTTTCCAGGAATTTAAAATCCTAGTGAATCTTCGAAAATTCGAATCCCAGTTAGCACAGAAAGGTCCCATGGAAATTGAAAGTTTCTTAAACGTTTCTGCAGAAACGTTACAGTAACTTTTCTTCTGAAACGTTCTTAAAACGTTCGAAAACGATTCTGAAACCTTCAAATGTGCGGTTTTGAAGGTCCGTGCAACGTTTCTGAAACGTATGCTGGAACATTTCTTCAGCGATTGTGAAACGTTCAATGAACATACTTGAATCTTTCAGCTAAAACGTTTCTGGAACGGTTCGAAATGATTGTGAAAACGTTCAGAAAGAAACGTTCTGAAAAAGTTCGACTTATAACTTCATAAACCAAACATTTAATGGTTTCAGAAACGTTTCAAGTTACACTTTGCTAACTTGAAAACTTCATTACCTTTGTAACCATATATATAAATCTGTAATAGACATAATAAAGACCTAGTTTTACACTCAAGAACACAGGATTTCTGTGCCGTTTTTTTACTTATTAAACATCTTTCAACAAATTATACAACACACATCTATACACGTAATTTCTACACAGTCTTTTTCAGAACTTATGTGTTATATTAAAAGTTCTAAGTAATCAACAAAATTTTCCTTTTATTTTCGATTATTATATTATTAAAGTACTTCATTTCATAGATTATGCAATTGAAAGTTAGCTCTAATTCAAATTCTGGAAACTTCAACTAATTTTCATATGTACGTAAAATTGGTTTCTTTCATTTGGACAATAAGAAATTATTGAATGCCGAAATTTCGATTCTCAGAATTAATAAATCACGAATCTTACCTTCAAGAAGTATTTTCAAATTCATCATTATCATTTTTCGAAAATAAACCAATATCACATATATTTCGGATGTAATTTTATCTTTCTTCATTATATACACTCAATTGTTTCTTCGACTTTGATTGCAATTAATTTCATCATATACTTCTGGTCATTCATCAATTTTTAGAAGTGTATAATTGTTATATATTGAGAATATATGCATATATTTGGGATAAAGTTTTTCCCAATCTATTAAATTCGGGCCCTCAAAGTAAATTTTTTTTGTATCATAAACTTAGTTACGTGACATTCTTTTTTTTCTTTCCTTGAGAAATAGCCACATTGATTATATCTAACATTTTCAAGGTTCCGATTGTCGTTTAGTTCCACTTCAATAACTTTCGACCGATAGAAAAACTTCCAAATCAGTGAATTTAGAAAATATCAAGATTAAGATAATCGTCACGTCGATCCAACATCAAACGATCAAAATGAACGGACTGAAACACCTTTATATCGTTATAAAAAGAAAGAAAACCTTAAACCTTGTACATTTCTCGAGTTCCATATCTTCTCAAATAAGTAAAAACCAGGTGAATTTAAAACAATAGTATTAATTCACGAGACGATCAAATTTAAATAACAAAGAAAAACCCATTTGATGGAAAGGTTTCGTTATAGCAAATAAAAACTAAGAGAATATGTGAAACAATGGGATAACGAAGAACAAACAAATTACTTCCAGTGAATGCCTTTGATCGATAATGATTCGTAAATACAACATGAGAACAAGCAAAATAAATTCATAGGAAAAGATAATAGATACCAATCAACCTTTTATTCAAAGCAAAGAAGAATTATTTTACGCAATTCCGGTCAAGGGTACCTCATGCTGAGTTTTATCGGGCTTTTTGCACACGAAACTTGAAATTTGAAGAAAATATAAAAACCACCGCGTCTAAAAATCGGGAGTCAGTCCAGTTCAAAATTCGTAAACGGGTCGGGAATCCGGTTACGCCTTACAAGTAAATTTCGGTACGCTCTGCGCATTTTTGGAAGCCATCAAAACCACCCTTTGCCGGAACAATAATTTTCATTGAAAATAATACCAGGTTACGAAAAGTAAGTGGAATATCCAATCTTGAATTTGGTCTTTGCGTAATTGTGTATTTCGGTCAATTTCGTTTTTGATTTCCGGTTTTTTTTATTTAGTATAGTTGCTTACGCAGCAACTTCGTTTTGTTTTCCTAGTTTTTGACAGTTGCTTCCGTAGCAAATCCGATTTGGTTTACAGTTTTTATTTTTTTTATATAGTTGCTTACGTAGCAACTTTGTTCACTTGTTATATTCTTTTAATTTAGTATAGTTGTTTTTGCAGCAACTTCGTTTTGTTTTCCTAGTTTTTGATAGTTGCTTACGTAGCAACTTGTTCACTTTTTATTTTCTTTTAATAGTTGCTTTCGCAGCAATTTGATTTTGCTTTACATTTTTAATTTAATTTAGTTGCTTTCGTAGCAATTCGGGTTTTGATTTCTGATTTAATTTCTTTTATTTCCGAATAGATGCGTGCGAAGCAAGTTTGGATTTGGATTTTCGATGTAATTTCTTTGTTGCTAAAATTTATTTTCTCATTATTTGTTTTTGACTTTGAGGCTTGCGTAGCCATTCTATTTTTAATATTCCCTTTTTCCCTATCCCTCCGGAGTGAGGAGTTTGTCGACAAACCTGTACGAGGCCAGAGCTAAGGCACGGAGTCTGGGGTTGTGTGTGCGAGCGGGGTTGCGTGACTTCCAGAGGAAAGGGGACCCCGAAGTGTGGGTGGAATTGAAATACCACAGCGGGAGGATACCAGGGTTCGACACCTTCCCTACCGACCTTCAGGAAGCAATCCCCTTCATACTTCAACGACTAGGCGAGGCCCCCTCCAAGAGACCCACGGTTCAGCCTATAGTTCATCCTCTGCCCAACCCGCAGGAGAGAGTGAGCAATTTCGGCGGGGCCCGAGACAACAAACTTTGGACGAGCGCGTGGCGGAACGGCTGGCTAGCCATGGGCGATTTGTTCCTACGCCATTAGCGAACACTTCCCTGGCCCCGAGTTCCAACCGAGTACGGCCCAGAATCATAGACTCCCGGCCAATTAATCTTCCATTTGGATTGGCTAAGTTAGTTCGGGATATCCTGCGTCGTAACCGCCGGCGACGTACTAACTCGGCCCAGCAACCTCCGGTTTTGATCGATTTGACAGTAGATTCCCCCTCGAGGGAAGAGACCACTTCGCTGGCCAGAAGACGGTCCCGCCTGCCACCCCGGACCCCCTCACCATACCCCTCCCCAACAACGGAAGCCCGCCTCCTAGAGGAAGATAACGGGCCGGCCACCCCGTCCTTGCTCAGACCTGGGGCCGACATAGGGTCCCCACTCTCCTACGAGACACTGTTTGGGACGTCAAAAATCCGACCCTGAACGACTTATATCGACCTAATTATATCAGCTTATCATTAACTACGACTAAATGAGTGGAAAATAAAATACGACCTATTATAAGCTACTAATAAATGGAAATTCTGTGTATATGAACGGTGATTCATTGACCACCCCCTCTCCTCCACGAGAGTCTCTCAGGAGACACCTGGTGGCGTACCTCAATACGTAACATAATATCTAAAATCAAAAAATATTGTGAATTACCAAACAACCGAAGTTTGGATTTGTAGCCCATCGGAAAATTTGTAATATAATTTTCCTGTCGACTATAAAAACATGAATATGAATATAGAAATTTGTTTTATTAATACTGAAAAATACAACATTTCTGAACTTTGAAGAGAAAACAAATTTTTATATTGCACAGCATAAAGTTACTTTCAAAAACTATCTCCATTTTTGGTGACAATAATTACTGAGTTTTGAAAATTAGAAAATTCTGATTTACCTCCAGAATATAAATTAAACGATTTCGACTGATCCCAAAATTCGAAATCGTTTTAGTGTTAATTTTGAAAATTTGAAATTATCAAGATTTGAAGATTTTAGTTCAAAATTGATGATTTCTTAATTTTACTTCCGGAAAGAATTTGCATATTTTCATAGTTTTTAAGAAATATAAATTTTTTTGAAACTGAATTACAAATTAATAAAATCGTATTTGATGTTATATTGTATCAATTATTTCAAACTTATTTCGTCCAATTTTATTTATTTTCATTTATTGATACGTTAACGTTTATTTATCCACAAATAAAAATTAAAAATATTCTGCGTTTAAGTATTTGAAATTTCATTTTATTAATAAACAGAAAATTCAATTCAAAAATTTATAGCTACTCTTCAAATTCAAAATTCAATTTTTTTTTTATAAAATAGAATTATATTGGAATTCGAAGTTTTTTTCCAGAAATTAAAGGATTTGGAATTTGGAAAAGTTAAAAATTTCGAGAACCAGAAAATCGTGAATTTATGTAAATCGAATTTAGGAGTTTAAGCCGAATTCTGACATTATACATCTTTTGACAAATAATATAACATACACCTATACACGTAATTTCTACACAGTCTATTTCGAACTTATAGTTAAGCTGCGAATATACAAAAAAATCGGATGTTCAACGTTATTTTCCAGAGCGTCTGAGCAAAGCAGAAGCTGCTACTCGAAAATTTGAGAAAAACAGTGACGGGGAAACTACAGACTACGCAAGCAAAAGATTCTCAAATAGATTCTCACCCGATAAAACGTCGGAATCAAATGAAGATGAAATTGAAGACGACGATGATAGCGATTCATCGATTAAATCAGACAAGTCTCCACAAAGAAAGAGGAAGAAAAAGTCTTTTAAGCAAAATTAACAGGTCGATGTCAGCCGGTCACCAGATACCTCGTTTAATGAAAGCTTTTTGGATGTTCCTGCGATTACGACTCCCGAAAAGAAGATAAATACGAATCATGGAATCGAGTCGACTACAGTCTCTTCAAGTCATAGTACAGGTAAAAAAATCTCAAGTGAAGAGTTGTTACTTGTCCCACAGAAATAGCACTCTAGAGACCGATTACCACGAAATTCGTACACACTTCATACAAACGTGTAAGTTTGAACGAAATTTGCACAAATTTCAATTAAAGATGTGTTTGCATGTCTCTTCTAACTTTCTTGTTTACGACTCACAAATTAATATACACATTTTGCAAAAGAGTGTTCAAAATTGCATTACAAATGAATTCTACTATCGTTTGTTTGTCAATTAACTGTTCAGCAGAAGTTTATTAACGATCGAATACGATATTTTTTGTCCCAGAAATTAACAACGGCAAAACTGCAATGGACGAGAGCGTGAAAGTCTCGCAAAGCTGTGGGAATCTGATTAACGTCTCTGACTTGAAGAGCCTCCTAGAAAGTACGGTGCAAAGTACGTTACATGTACACAACAAACACGACCTAAGATATAAAAATTCGTGTCATAAAATTTTAAAATATTGCTAGTCTTGACATATAATTTTCACGCTAAAACGCGAAGTATCATTTCGTAGGTATTCTCATGAAGCTAAAAAAATGCCATCGTGGCCCGATTATGTGAATATATCGTTAAAGACTCATGATTAATCGCGGTCTTTTTTACACGAATACGTAGGGACTGTCAAGGAGCAAATCAAACTTTTCGAGGTTAGGATGAAGTCATGGATGCAGCGTGAATACCAACAAGTTGTATCTGCTTCAACGTCTCTTATTTTCAACGACGAATTGTCGTTGTACCTCAAGAACAGTTTGCAACAGGTTCGTTCATATATGCTGGCAAAAGAACTCCTAAAGAAATATAGGGATTGAGAGTTGAATTTCTAACTATTTTTGTTGGTAGGCATTCGAAACTATTGGAAATGTTCCCTCCGTCGCGACTGAGATCTTCGAAGACTCCACACTGACCTCGGTGCCGGCGGATGATGGGACAAGAAAAGTTGAAGATTTTCGTGCCCGCTCATTACCTCTGATGAATTACGAGGATTTTGAGATTTTCAATGGAAAACTGAAAAACACCTATTTCAGAGATAAATTCGTAAGTTGACCATTGCTGATATTATATGACGATTCTCTCTGACCTCGAAATTGGAACTTGAATGTATTTCTCAACATCGTCGAGAAAAGTATATTGTTTTACTCTTAAAAAATGTCAATTAAAACGAAAACGACAGCAGTACGTACACTTGCTCACAGCTAGTGCCACGAATCATTATTTTGACAGAATCGAAGTTTACTTTTTTTCCAACAATGCACAAAACATTGGGTAGTACATCATTACAGTCAATGTAGTAATTTGTTTTGAATTGGTTTCATGTACTGTGCGTAATGGAAAATAATTAATGATTTTTCTTATTTACAACGTTCTCCGCTTTTTTTGTTTCAGATCAAGTTCCTGAAGACTTTTAGGCAGAGTAGCTGCAAAAAGACAGTGAACAGCATGGTAGGAGCCGTCATCAGCCACCAGGTTCCATGCATGTTCAACATGAACGGAGTTTTGGGCAAGCTGTCTTTTGCCAAAACGAATATTGCTGCGATTATCATTTGTAAGTTTGCATTGTTATGATCAATTTTAGATTTTTGTACCTAAATATTTTTCTATATTATTTACATATGCCATTAAATACTCAACATTTCCTCAAATTTAGCAGTCGTTTACAAAAAACGTTGCGCGCTTTAGGGGGGGGGGGGGGGTCCCGAGGTGTGTAACGCTGCGTAAAGACAAAGGGTTGGGGGGAATGGTCCACACCGACGTTCACACCGCTCAATGTCATGTGTCGTGATATATGTGAACGAACTATTGTGACCCTTGACGTGATATGTAAATTTGGATGATTATTCAGATTTATGGGGAAAAAATTCGTAAACCATATGATGTTCCGCAAATCAAAAATATTGTTCATACAATTGTTAACTTTTTTTTTGCATACTATAGGGAAAAATGAGAAATTTCTTGATAGGGGTTATTCGAGTAATACGTTGAATTTTGAACGTTTTATAACCTTTCTACGCTCTCGTTATCAATCATCATTCGGTAACCCCCCCCCCCCTCTTTTGATGACGTCATCGTTTTTTAACCAGGTTGTAATTTTTGAATCAGATGAAATTTGTGAAATTATTGTAATGCAAATTTTGCTTTCATAACTTTTATTGAAATAGGTCGAAAACGAATTATCAATATTTTTTCGATGAAAACAGATGATATTTAAACTTTCATATAAATTATCATTCAGTTGAAATTGTAAAATAAACAAATGGCTTGAACAATATTAAATTGAAAAGTACAGATCTGCATTAGTACACGTATTTGAATCAATGCAAAAATTTTCAATGAAATCTATTTTCATATTCTAGTAAATTACAAAATCTACCTTGTTTAACCAAAAATAAAAATTAACAACGTAATCATAAGCAGACTCCCCCTACTTTTTACGTCATCATTAGCCATAACCCCCTCTCCCCTTATTTTTGTCATGAAGTGATATATCAAATGGCCCTAACTTGGAAATTTGAATGCTTTATCATGAATATAAGATTTATTCCGAAAATAAATTCGTCTCAACTTTCTGAGTGATATGCTAAAGATTTTCCAATGTCTTGAATAATTAATTTTGAATCTAATAAAAAAACTTCCATCATATTTTGACAGATGTAACTGAAAAACTGTTTCCGTTGACGAGTAAACAGAGCTTGAATGCCATGATTGGCAGAAAATTGACCACTCTGACTGACTGCATCAAACGATGGAAGGGAGAAATCCACAAGAAAGCTATAAAAAGTGTGGAGCAAGTCAAGAATAAAGCGGAACAGTCAAAAAGTATGGACGATGCGGAAAAAAATAATGATGATGCAAACAATAAAAACGAAGAAGCAGCGCCAAATGAGAATTCATCGACTGGAACTGGTGTCTTGGACTCGAGCACCTCGGAAAAAGATTCTGAAATAATATCTAAAGAAGATGATAGTGAATAAATGTTTGACGTACATATGAATCGCGAGATAAAATGTACCTTTAGGTTTAATAAATTTTGTCTTACATTTTTCCAAGTATCGAAGTTTTCATTACTGAATTCTTGGAATTGAACGTAAAGCCCATAATTACTATACATATATATGTACTTATATACATATATACATGTACATAATGACTATATATACATATGTACGTGTATAGAACAATATTAATATCAGTTCAAATCATCAATGTTAAGTCTTTTTTCTATTGAAAATAAAAACAATAATGTTTTTGCGATAGGATTTTCGTATATGACTATTACTTATTAATAACTTTTTTTACAGCCTTTTTTGTTTCTAAAAAAATCAGCTAGCAGATGATAAGCTGGTTGACAGAATATTATACCTTTTTGAGTCAAAAATGTCTTCGGACGATGTTAGCTGACGACTCTTTCGTCCAAAGTCATTAATTCGTTTATTGTCAACAGAAAGGCATTAGACGATGATGAATGACGATTCTTTGACGACATAATAAGTAATCTATATTTTCAGAAAAGTCATTTGACGATGTCTGCTGACGACTATTCCGACGACATATCGTCAGCAAATGTATGGTAAAAAATGTCGCCAAAAATCACAGCTGACGATAAAATGACGACATTCTAAATGATATCGTCGAAAAAGTCGAAAGATGTCAGCTGACGACTTCTAGACGACGCGTCAAACGATGCATTGTTAATCCTATCGTCAAACGATGTCAGCTGACGACTCTTTGACGACTAATCGTCAACACTTTCGTCAATTACATCACTTGACGACATCGTCAAGCGTGTCAAAATGTAAACTGAAACGACGATCGTCATTCATGTCCTTTCTTGTGTCGTTTGACAATATCGTATGGTGACTCTTAGACGACATATCTTCAGACGATATATCGTCGAAACAGTCGTCAAAAGATGTCGACT
Source organism: Platygaster robiniae (assembly GCA_028476575.1). Lineage (NCBI taxonomy): Eukaryota > Metazoa > Arthropoda > Insecta > Hymenoptera > Platygastridae > Platygaster > Platygaster robiniae. The sequence continues at coordinate 11,748,457 of CM052019.1, read as the reverse complement.
GACGACACTCTGACGACAAGTTAAACGATATATCGTTAGAAATATCGTCGGAAGATGTCAGCTGACGAGTCGTTGACGACTTGTCGTCAATACTATCGTCAATCATATCAGTTGACGACATCGTCAGCTGTGTCAAAAAGTGAACTAAAACGACAATCGTCATTTATGTCATTTTTCGTGTCGTCATGGTTTGAAGGGTGGCCTTGTATCCAGAGCCAAAACTTTTGATTGCTTTTACGGGTAGACCACGTTTCGGAAATCCGTAGGATAATTGTAGAGATAATCAGAGTGGGTAAAGTCTAACTCTACCCGACCTTGAATCCAGAGCCGACACTCTCGATTATTCTCGCATTAAACTACTTTTAAGAATTACTTACTTTTGCGATATGTCATAATATGAATTTCAAAGACTCCCTTATCATGTTATAATTTATACTGTCAAGTGGAAAGTGCCGAAATATTCGATATAGAAAGCGTCAATTTCGAGACCCCTGAAGGGCCGGAGGTTAGAAAAGTCAAAGAAGAATTGGAGAACGTTGCACGGAAAATAAACCCGAAGGAGATTGAGGCTGACCTTGTACGAGGTTGGATTAAAACGATTCGGAAGTTGGAAGGACTGCGAGATCACAGGAACGTCGTCATGGAATTCCAGTTCAAAATATCCAAGAAAGCTAAACAACGGATGGCGAAAAATAAGAAAAACCAAAGTAAGAAAATTGGAAAATTGTTAAAGAAATTAGCAGACAGAGGAATTAAATTAAAACCTGCGAATTCTAGTATTGTTAACCAACCTCTAATTTGTAAAAAGGAACCAATTGAAATAAATATCGATTAAAAGGGTTGATTGAGTTTCAATTAGACTCCTAGCTCTCTCTCTGTCCATCTAAGGGTCGTAAGACATTGTTCCTACGGTCCTTTCTGCTTGCATTCTCCCTCACGAGGACGTAACACCTGATAATTGGCTTTTATTTGCGAAGAAAATACAAGTTACATCAAAGCGCGTAGCGCGCTACAATACAAGAAAAGTATGACAATAATATTGTAGAATACAAATCGTAGAAGAATTATTTTTTAAAATCAACGGCAGTTTACCGCGTTTCTCTCATTAGAGAGAGAGCTAAAAATGGCGGCACCTCAAAATCCAACCAATCCCGTATTACCGTGGTTGCATGTGACATTGTGTGATATTTCCACTTTGCAAAACAAACAAACATTTGTTTTTTATAATCTTTTTGTTTGACACTCAACAATTGTTAGTTAAATAACCAAGTGCAGAACAGCGAATTGTTCAGAAAAGATTAGCAGAGATCAACTCAAGTAGACTGGATTTGACTGGATTAGTTGCACATAAATAACACCTAAAAATGGGGAGAAATAGGAAAAGAAAATACCGGTACACTCAGGAAGAATTACTGGATGACGAAACTAAAGTACCAATTCCGAATCTGCCTGAGAAGTACTTAAAATTACAAGTAAATAAATCAGTATATATAATTTTTAAATAATTAAAACATTCATGAGAGATATTGTTGAAAGCAGATTTTTCGCCTGATTTTATAATTTTTCCTGAAAAAGTTATTTGTACTGAGTAAAACTAAATATTGAAAGATTACAATAATTATATTTCATTAATATTTTTTTCAAATTTTATGCCATAAAAATTTATTAATATTGACGATTTGCTCAACTTTTATCATAATATTAAATTTATGATTGTCATAATATTCTTAATGTTAATTAATTTGAAAACACAATCAATTGATTTATAATAATAATTGTTATAATATATATAATTTTTCTGTTTATTTATTGAATTTTTATATTATATTATCCACACTTTGTTATCATTTCTTATATTTGTTTTACATTATTTCTTACAACAATTAAAATACAAATAAAATATATTACATCATAGCTATGGTGGTTATGAAATTGATGCAATATTTTATTTATAAAATATTTAAATTTGTCATCTAATATTTCAAGTCTTCAATATAGTAATTAAATAATAACTTAACATTTTTAATATGTTTTCATAATTATAGTGTGAAACTATTTAAACAATGATTTGAAATCTATATTATATTACTTTTGAAATCTTTTATTTCGATAATTTCAATTATACTTGTATTGGATCCATAATAAATGAATAATAAAAGAAATCATCATTTACGTCTAGCTCCCTCAAAAAAACATAGTATAATTTTTTTTTGGTTTCAGGTGAAAAGTGGTACAAAAATGCGAAACATATTACAATATGCTTTTAAAGAATTTGAAAATCATGGCCATTGTTTATGGGTTGGAGTCAATGAAGGCATAGAAAAAACTATTTCTTGCGTAGAAATATTTAAGAGAAAAAATCCTGGTCTTCACCAAATCACAAAACTACGTTATATTGGGTAACTAAAATTTCATTCTACTTTTTTTTTAATGGATGATAAGTTATTATATTGGAAGATAATTTTTAATCCATATTATTTAGTTCGTGACAGCAAAAATTTTAGATAACATGAAAATCAGTTATTCACACTTATCATAGACCTAATATCAAATAAAGAATATAAAAAAATACATTTCTGACGAGAGTTACAGCAAGTGATTCACGCATTGTTTTTTATTGGAAATTGAAATGTAAAAAATTTTTTCAGTCCAACTAACAGGAATCTAATTAATGATAAATACAATTTTTTTAGGTCACACAAAGATTCTATGGAAAACTTGGAAACTACTACAAAAAAAGTCCCTGAAATTAATATATTTTTAAGCGAAGAACCTACTGTCCGTGAAATTGAGAAGAAAATGAGGAAAATTGTTGAGACTGAACAATAAAATAAAATGAAAAGCAAAATACATAACATTTCGAAGTCATTTGTATTCGTATTCAAGGTAAATACATATTAACTGTTTTTGGCAATTATAAGTAAATTTTTCTTTATTTTTCTTTGTAAAATTTGTAACTAGATTTTTTTTTGTATACCAAGTAGACCAAAATTTATATATTTATAATTATGAAAAATCTGAAGCTATATTGAAAACAATATATTTGAAACTTATTTACACAAATTTATACAGACTTGAGGTTCAATTGTTTTTTTCAGTGTGCTAAATAGTTCACCTATGAATACAACATCAAATTTTATTTTAATTAAGGTTAAATATTATTCAACTCTGACAATTTGATGTATATTTTCTCATTTCAAGAAAGTTGGTGCCAACTTTAAAACTCACTTAATATTTCGATCATGAAATTATGCATTCAAATTTTAATTTACAGATTTGAAATTTTCTGAATTTATTTATTTGTGGAGCATATAAATTTACAAATTTTTCATTATTGAAAACTTTCATCCCATAAAGAAAAAATTGTCATTAGTATTCTTGTATACACAAATTTGTCTAGTTCTCAATCAAAATTTTTACATTCACTTTTGATTTTTTCCTCATCTTATTTGCGTAAAAAAATCCTTGAATCCTTTTTTTACTTTATATAAATCTTATAGTGGATAAAAGGTATCAAAAAGTGCTTAGTCCTTCAATCATTGCTTTTTTAGTTTCAACTTTTTTTAGTGTGATTTTTCAAACTTTTAGTTTTAATGGAATCCGTGTATCATAAACTGCTTTACCACTTTGAAAAATTAATAACTAATGAACAAAGTTTGTAAATTATAAAATTTGTATATCTTCACCTACAAATTTGATTTTATCCTAGCATTTAGAAAGTCAGACATAATGAATGGGTCAGAGAAATTCGAGATTGACCATTCAAGTATAGAAAATTACGAATTTCCTCATTATAGAGTCATACTGATATCTTGAATCATATGAATTTCTGATATTGAATGATACAATTTTCGATCCTACTGTATTAAGTTCTAGAAATTTATGCTGGAGAGTTCAAGGATTTTTCTTTACACCTAATAGATTATTCTTGATTGATTTTATTGTCAAATAATTTATGAAATTCTCAATTTTTAAAAAATAGGAGTTTCACTGGAATTAAAAATTTTAGAATGCATGTAACTTTTATTTTCAATTTTATTTCCATTGCATGAATTTTTTATGAGAAATCCTAAGAATAGAAATTCTACAAGAAATGATTTTAATTTCTAACTTTTAAAGTAAATACTCTAATGATCCCAAATTTTATAATATGGGATTGTAGAATTTCAGATCTTACTATGTAGAACTACAATTCTGGTATTTATAATCATAAATTTTGTAACCTAGAATTGTTATTTTCTAACCTTAGAACGTTAAACTATGAGAGTTATGATTTCCACTCAGCCACGTAGGCAGAGGTAAAATTACTATTTCATGTAAAAGTAATAAAAACTATGACAGTGAATGAAAAGTATACACATTAAAAAAAAAAAAATGCAGGAAGAATTGGATAAATACAAATCATCAGAAATGTATCTCCTGCAATCTTGAGAAAAAAACAAATGGTTTCATGTAAGTACTCAAAGTTAACAATATTCAGGATTACCAATGATACTTACATGAAAATTGCAATTATTTTGTCGCCAGAAGATCTTTTTCATTAACGAAATTCTAATCATGAATAAAGTTTGGTAAAGATAACAGCAAACAATAATTTAAATAATTGTTCCAATTAAATGAAATTCTACTGTAGAAAAAATTGGAATTAACGAAAAGCTTGGAAATCTGGCTAAATTTTAACGCTGGAGCATTGAATTCTAGAAATCCACAACAGAAATCTAGAAAAATACCAGAAAATCTTCTAAATCATGTAAATTCTGAGAACATACTAAAAATTAAATATGGTATTTTGTGAAAGAATTTTCTGAAACATCTGACTATGAGAAAAGTTATTAACCTTGAATTCTAGAGCATCAAATTAAAAAAAAACTTATGCATCAATCTGCAATCTATATAAATACTTGAAATCTATAAAAATACGAAAAAGTTCACAAAATCATATATATCCTAGTAAAAAGAAAATACATGATAACTATAAATCACAAAAAATCTATGCAGGTATGATTTTTCCGGAAATCTATGAAATTATTAAAAATAGGCTGAAATTTTAATTCTACAATATCGAATTTTGGAAATTAACATCATTATAGAAAATCTCAAAAACACCTATGATCTCTAAAAATACAAGAAAAAAACTACGAAATCCTATGAATACTAAAAAAATACGGAAGTATTAGAAATCTATAAAAAACAAGAATACCTTAATAATTTAGGTTTTTATAAAGTTTTGTTAAAACTCTTTATAAAATTTCAGTATTTTTTACGAAATTCCGCTTTTATTTATAAAGTTACTTTATGAAAAGGGCAATGTATTATAAATATATAGAATTTTTTAGTTAATAGAGTTTTTATAAAGTGAGACGTTGGAAAAACTAATGAAAACTTTATAAAACATTGCTTATTTTATAAAGTGACTGGATAAAAAAGCGGAATTTTATAAAAAATACTCAAATTTTATGAAGAGATTTATAGATATTTTATAAAAGCCCAAATTACCAGAGTATTTATAAATGTTGTTTTCTCAAAAATTATTAAATTTATCCCAAATTGATTTTAATTAAGATTCTAGTACATCGAACTCTAGAAATAAATATGTGCGCAAAAACACTGAAAATCGTGAAATATACTAGAAAATCCTCCAGGTTTTGTAAATAATTACCAAAACGCGAGAACTGCTAGAAATTATGTAATACTCGAAAAGTGTGTAAATATGATTTTTTGAAATATTTATAAAACTCTGACTCCTAGTGCAAACAATTCTAGAAACCTATAAAGAAATTAATATTCTAGAAAGTTTTTCAAATGGTTTGAATAGTATAAAAATACGAGGAAAATCCAAACAATATTAGAAATTTGTGTGGAAGATACTATTTTCTTCAATATTAATTGAACTACTCAAGTTCGTTAAAATTTGCAATACTATAGCATCAAATTCTGAAAATCTATTAATATCCCAGAAAATATTACGAAATTTTATAAAAATATATAGTATACAAAAACTCTCGAAGTCCATAAAATATTGAAAATCTTTTATGTATAATTTTCCCAAAAATCTATAAATATAATGAAAAATTTCCAGAACTTCCATTTCTAGAGTATCGAATTCTAGAAAGCCACATAATAATTCATCATACATATGAAAATTCTTCGAAATTCTATCATCCTGAAAATTTTTCAAGATGATAGAATTTCGCGGAATTTCCTGGTATTATCACATAATTTTAGTATTTTTATAATATAAATCGTTATATACATTTCAAGAATTTCCAACTCTAGAATTTGAACTTAATGAAATTTTCGGTGTTTTACAAGATTGTTCAGGAAATAGTGTCTCGATATTTTCACTTTTACCAATACTTTTCGTATTTCTTCACTTTTTCTATGATTTCAAGGATCGTTTATAATTTTTATATATTGCTGAATGAATTCCTAGAATTTGAATGATTTTCAATGTTTCATATACGTATTTCCTCCACGTATTTACTTTCTGCATTTTTAAGTATTTATAGAATGTTGTGGAATATTTGAGTTTTTTCAAAGATATCTCTTTGAATTTCAGAATGAGATAAAATTTAAAGTTCAAAATTTCTGAAGTATTTCGATCGATTCTGCAGGAAACAGTTTCTTTGTCTAATTAGAGTGCCTTCAATATTTTTTGTATTTTTCACAGAGTTATGTGATGTGAAAAACTTTCTTATCTTTTAATAGATTTCTGTAAACATGAACTTTCAGAATTCAAAACTCGAAAAATTGAAGTTTTTTTTTTCTGTAATTAATACATATTTTTTATTATTAATACATTATTATTATTATTATTTTTATTATTATTATTATTATTATTATTATTATTATTATTATTATTATTATTATTATTATTATTATTATTATTATTACTATTATTACATAAATTTTTTAAAAATCAAGTTACAAAAAAATTATGAAAATTTAGTATTTTCAGTATTTTTTGTATTTTATTTCATTTTTTTTTGTATTCATTATAATATTCCATAAAATTTTCTAGCAGGATCTATAGATCTTACAGATCCGTATGCTATAGATTTTGAGATCAATATATTTTGAGTATTTTTATATATTTTTATGTGAATTTCTAAAATTGTTCTTTGAATTGTTAAAGTTAGGGAAGAAAATAAGTTAAAAACTAGTCACATCTGAGTTTTAGAAAATTTTTTAAAAAGTTCCAAATTGTGCTAAAAACTTAATGAGACAGATAAAAGTAACGTAAAATAACGGTACATTCGTTACTCGCTACGGAAAAAAGTGATTCATTCCCGTTATCGTTACTTTTGTTAATAAATGTAATGCGTTAATAAATGTTACCGTTACAGTAAAAAACGTAACGTTTTAGAGTAACGCGTTACTTCCAAACCTTGGAAATTTCCCAGCATCGAAACATCATTTCGAATTAATCCCAGGCATGTATATTTTCGAAGCCAAGGACCACTGCAATTACGCGTTGCCAAATTAACATACAATAAAATATCTCGAGGATTGTTCTTTAAACAAATCATGAATTCCAACAGAACGTGATTTTCCGTGATTTTATTTCCGCCCTTAAAAAGAGGCGTCGTTCACTTTTCCGTTATTAAAAACGATTCGCGCAAAAAGGGAATCGAAATTGCAATTACGGGACGAGCTTTCGAGCCAAATTTTTATCGAAGTGGAGCGCGTTTGTTTAATTGCTAGGGCAAACTTTGTTTCGGCGTAGTTCAGCTCGCGTAATTTTCCGACTACCACAAAAGGGGATCAATTATCCTTCCCCAGCAATATTTAATTATTATTGTTCCGCATGTCACGTTCCGCAATACGTAATGTTGTGTGGGTAAATGCATTACCAAAAGTTGAAACTTGGTTAATGAGCTAATCACCGATTTAACATTCGATTTGTGCAGGGATCATTGACGATATTGGGACTACGCGCATTATAGATGTTATGATTTAATGCTCATTACTGTAAAATTTCAGGAAATTACGTTTTTCGAATTCGTTGGATAATTTTCCTTGGAAATTCAATTGTGATGAAATTTTTATTTTTGAAAATGCAGCCTTTCTAAGTCAATTACATGTTTGAATGGATTTTTTTATAATCATATTTCACTTGAAAGAGTTTTATTAGTTTCTATATTACTTTTACAATTTTTCAGAATTAAAAAAAAAAACGTCGAAAATCTTCAACAATCATAAAAAATCTGGGGAATGTTAAAACATATGTTGGGCATTTTTTGGAATAATTAGCTAACTGAAAAATCTTTGAAAAGTTTTATAGGAAATAAATAGTTTGCTAAAATCAAAAAGTGAAGTTATAAAAATTTTAATGAAATTACGCAATATCATTAAGTATAATTAGAATTATGAAAATTGAAGTTTTTTCGACGATCGACGAAAAATTCGCAATAATTTTTAGGAGTTTTGGAAAGCGAGTTGTTTTTAGTAAAATTTCAAAATTATTAACATGAAAAATAGTTTATATTGTACATGTGGATTATCACTGAAAAATTTCTCTTTTTTCACTAATACCTGAAACTTTTTATGATGTTGTCGAAATGCTACCTATATATTTTTACAAAATAATTTAACATGAGATTAGAGAATCATTGACAAATAATAAAAATTAAGGAATCCCTTGATCATTCAAACTCTTTGTCAGAATACTGAAAATGTCCAATATTTTTGATGATTTAAAATATTCAAGGAATATCGAAACTATTGCTAACAATAAACAGAAAACATGAATAATTTACAAAATTTCTGAAGCTTGATGAAATTCTTACACTATATATATCTCCAGCATTCTTCGTAAACGACTCGGAAAGTTCGAAAATTAACAGGATATCAGAAACGTAAAAAAATTTATACATTTTGGTTTATTGATCAATTTTTGGAAATAAATTTTCAGGAATAAAAATCACTCTTACAAGATTTTTGAAAAGTCTTTGAAAATCTGCAGGGATGAATATTTTCTTGATGAATGATTTTCGACTTTCAACCAAATTTCATGAAACTATTTAAAAGTACGAAAATGTTTATGAATATTCTGAAGAATATCTTTCAATTCCTAAAGTTATTCCAACATTTTTTCAATTACTTGAAAATATGAAAAAATGATCAAGTTTAGAACCCATCAACTTTTTTGAAATCACTAATGTGGTGAAAAAAATATATATATAATCAAGTGATCAAAAAGTAGTTTGAAAATTTTGACAGTCATGAAAAAAATTCTAAAATCTCCTTGAATTTTGTGAAGAATTAGAAAATCACTGCGTTTTCTGATAATTCATTAAAAACTTAGAAATTATACGAAAAACTCCATACAGTTGCTTCTTTTCAAAAATTCGTTTAAAAATTCAAAATTTGTTCCCCAATAACTCATTTTATTCCTTGACGAATTCCTTGACGAATTCAGAAATACAAGCTTGTAAATTATTAAATTTACACTGTAAATTAATTTGTATACTGCCCTGTGGACACGTTCATGGCGTTTTGCACAATCATCCAATGCACAATAAATTCGGCGCTCAAAAAATGTATGCACAATTTAGACCATCGAATTTGTAAGAATGAACGATATTATTTGTAAGAGATGTACTCCAGCAGGATTTAGAAGTAAGGCGTCACATTTTTTACTGTAACGATAACGTAAAGCGTTACATTAATTAACAAAAGTAATGAAAACAGGAACGAGTCACTTTTTTTCGGTGAAGAGTAACGAAAATCCCGTTATTTTACGTTACTTTTTTCTGTCTCGTTAAGTTTTTAGCACGATTTGTAACTTTATAAGGAATCTTCTAAAACTGAGATGTAAGTAATTCTTAACTTCCTCATTTTTCAATTAAAAATTCTATATTAATGATTTTATATGGAACAACATGGAGTATTTGTAATTTGTGTAAAAATATATTAACGAAGAATAGGCTTTTTCACTTTTTATTAGAAACCTTCACAATTCAAAGCGCTGAATTTTAGAAATTCGCATGAAAATATATAAAAATACTGAAAATATGCACATCTCAAAATCTATAGTATGATCTGTAAGATCTAGAGATCCTGCTAGAAAATCTTTTGGAATAAAATGAAAACAAAAAAAAAGGAAAATACGAAAAATACTCGGAATACAAGATTTTGATAATTTTCATTTAATCTAAATTTTTGAAAATTTATGTAATTCCAGGAATCGAAAAATTCAATTTTTCGAGTTTGGAATTTTAAAAAACCATGTTTATAGAGTCTATAAAAAGATAAGAAAATTTTTCAAATCGTATGTTTTAATTTTATCTCATTCTGGAAACTCAAAGAGATAACTTTGAAAAAACTCGAAAATTCCTCATCATTCTATAAATACTTTGAAAAACAGAAAGAAAATACGTTTCAATATATAGAACATTGAAAATCTTTCAAATTCCAGAAATTCATACAGCAATATATGAAAATAATGAACGATATCATTAAAATCATAGGAAAACTGAAGAAATACGAATAGCACTAGAATAAGTGAAAATTTATCAAGACACTATGTCCTGGACAATCTTGTAAAACATGGATAATTTCATTATGTTCAAATTCTAGAGTTCGAAATTCTTGAAATGTATATAACGATTTATATTATAAAAATTCTAAAATAATGTAAAAATACTAGGAAATTTTGCGAAATTCTATCATCCTGAAAAACTTGAATAGCTTCAGAAATACTGAACAATCCTATGATTAGAAGGAAAATTGAAAAAGTATTAAAAAATATCAAAGGAAATGAAAATCTTCATAGGCTTTATATGCTGAAAAATCCTCTCAAATACAAATAATTCAATGAACTTTGAATTCTAGAGCATGAAGTTCTTGAAATCCATATATCGATGAACAGAAAAATAGTAAAAATTTATAAAAATACCAGAAAATCCTGCAACATTTTGTACATACTGAAAAATACAAAAAAATTCGAAAATTCTGTAAATTTGGGTAGATATTAAGAATCTCTTGAAAATCTAGTAAATTTGCAAACGTTTCCTTGTGGCTCATATTGAATCAAATGTCATATCCAGAAATTTCATGAACTTGAAAAAAATATAAAAATTTGAACAAGCTGATTGATTTGAAGTATGGATAAACATTTTTTTATATGTCTTAAATAAATAGTTTCAATAGAACAAAACCACGAGCACTTTAATATTGTTTTTAGCCTTAGTTTTTCGATGTCTTGTTATTTACATCAAATTTTTTCCAAAAGGTAACGGGACGTTACTTTTTTTAAGTGTTAACGGCAACGAGTTACTATTTCGTTCCAAGTAACGGTAACGTAATGAATTATTTGACAAAATTATTTATCATATTATATACATAATTATTACATGTATATAATTATACATTATTTATCAAGTTTATTAAAACTATTGCTTCGAGCTATTTCTACAACATCAATGATCTCGCTTAAATTTTCTAAAAAAAGGTTTTTTCTGATGCTTTTCAAGATTTTGATGCATCGTACATGAATTTCCAAAGTTTTTTCTGTTTTTTTTTTTTTTTTTTTTTTTTTTTTTTTTTTTTTTTTTTTTTTTTTTTTCACACTAATGGGCATGTAACATTAATACGTCGGAGCTAGCGATAACGCTTGAGAATGTTTACTTTTCTCTTCGCAGTGCATAAAACACTCGGATCCATTGTAAATTTTCAAGTTGCCGAAAATAGGAGGACAAGTGTTTTCCCTATTTTCCGCAGACCATACTTTCCCACTAAAACTCATGAATTCCCAAATTTTTCATCGTGATCCCGATGACTGATGTCTCGATCGCGATTCCGTCTTTTGGTCCATTCATTCGGCCCAACGCGGGCCCAAAACTTCCTATTTCGGCCCCCACTTCTTGTTCGCAACGTGAAAGCACTTCAATAAAACCAGCGCTTCTTCGTTCACTTGCCGGAGTTCCACCGGAAGGATCTATCGAGGACGAGGTTCCTCGCGCGTTCCCCTACTCGACATCAACGGTCCCATAAAATTTCAGGCCCAAAAATATCCGGTACCAAAATGACAGTCCAGGCCCAAAATTTTCCCGACTTAAAAGTCTTTCCAAAAAATACCTGACTCGAAAATCGCAATTTTGAACGAATATTTCGTGATTTTATGGGAAAAAGGAAAAAATTTACTTCCGAATCGAAGATGGGATGTGCATGTCGGGATGGAATAGAATTAATAGAAAAACATGTCGCGGCGTTTGCGTAAAAAAAGTGCGTGGTGTCCAGGGAACGGGAAACGAGGAAGACGGAGAAAAATAGCGTGAATAGAATGAAAACGACAGGAATCATTCGAGTGCGATAATTGCATGGAAAACCGGGGTTCCTCAGTGCTGCGACCAAATTGGCGAAATTCAAAGGACGCTTTGAGGATGAAAAAGTGGTAAGGAGCTTTCCGTATTCAATAGCAAATACGTGATTCCATTGAATAGCGACATTCAATCGCGTAAGAACATTCGGCTTTTGCGGGTATGCATTTCGACATTCGCGGGGCTATATTGTACCTCGCATTTACTTATTATAACGCAAATGGTTGGGTCTATCGGGATGAGAAACGATAATTATTCGCAGTCACTCTTTTCATGTCCGCAACAAGTAATTGTATTCTGAACTTGGAATCGTGGAGTTATTGACAGGTTTCAATTCACTTTGAAGTGGAAGTGAAGTCGAAGAAATGTTTCGAAGATAATTTTTCCATGTTGCCTTGAAAAGAACTATATATACTGATTTGCGAGGAGAGTTTCAATACTGTTATAATTTATTTATTTGATTGTATGTTGTCATTATCAATGTTATATATGTCATAGTTTATTATGTATTGTGCATATTAAAATAATATTCATTCAGATTTCATTTTCATTCACTGGGAACGTTTGAAGTTGGTCATAATTCGACACTCAGTTGGTGTCGAGTTATGACACGTTCCACTTCGTGATTAAACAGGGTTTGGAAGTAATTCGTTACTTGTAACGCGTTACTCTAAAATGTTACATTTTTTACAATTAACGATAACGAGAACGAGTCACTTTTTTCGGTAACGAGTAACGAAAACCCCGTTATTTAACGTTACTTTTATCTGTCTCATTAAGTTTTTAGCACAATTTGTAACTTTTTAATGAATGTTTTAAAACTGAGATATAAGTAATTTTTAACTTTCTCATTTTCGAATAAAAAATTCTATATTAACAATTTCTAATGGAACAACATGGAGTATTAGTAATTTGTGTAAAAATATTGACGATGAATATGCTTTTTTACTTTTCATTAGGAACTTTCATTATTCAAAGTGTTGAATTGAGGAAATTTGCATGAAAATATATTTAAATACTTGAAATCTATAGATCTCAAAATCTATAGCAAGGTCTGTCAGATCTAAAGATTCTGCTAGAAAATCTGATTAAATATAACGAATACAATAAAAAAAAAAAAAAAAATATCGAAAAATATTCGGAAACTTGGTTTTGATAAGTTTCATGTTATTTCTTTCTTTAAAAATTTATGTGATTCCAGGAATCGGAAAACTTCAATTTCTCGAACCTTGAATTCTAAAAATATGTATTTATAGAGGTCTAAAAAAAAATTAGGAAATTTTTAAAATCGTATAACTCTGTGGAAATACAAAAAATATTCAGGGCACCCTAAATCTATAAAGAAACTGTTTTCTGCAAAATCTATCGAAATACAGAAATTTCGAACTTTCAATTTGAAATCACACTGGAAATCCAAAGAAATATCTTTAAAAAAACTCAAAAATTCCACAACATTCTATGAATACTTAGAAATATAGAAAGAAAATACGTAGATAATAATATGTGTAAATATATAAAACATTAAAAATCTTTTTAATTCCAGAAATTCATACAGAAATATATAAAAATACTGAACGATCCTGAAAATCATAGAAAAACTGAAGAAGTATGAAAAGTACTGGAATAAGAAAAAATATGTTGATACACTGTTTTCTGAAAAATCCTGTAAAATATGAAAAATTTGATTTAAAATTCTTGAAATGCATATATAATAATTTATACTACAATATAAAAATACTCAAATTGTGTAAAAATACTAGGAAATTCTGCAACATTCTATCGTCCTGAAAAATACGAATAGTTTCAGAAATACTGAAAAATTCTTCAAATCGTAGAAAAATTAAAAAAGCATCAAAAAAATCAAAGGAAATGAAAATATAGACACTATTTGCTGAAAAATCCTTTCAAATACAAGTAATTGAATGAACTTTGAATTCTCGAGGATAAAATTCTTGAAATCTATACTTGAATGTACAGAAAAATAGTACACATTTCTGAAAATACTAGAAAATCCTGCAACATTTTATGCAAATTAAAAAATTCAAAAAAACCAGAGAATTCCGAAAATCTAGGTAGGCATTAGGATTCTTTCAAAAATCTATTACATTTGCGAATGTTCCCTTGTGGCGTACATTGAATCAAATGCCATATTCACCAATTTTGTGAACTTGAAGAAGTGTAAAAATTTGAACAAGCTGATTGATTTTTTCTTAAGGTGAAAAAGTATGGATAGACATTTTTTATTATATATCTGAAATAAACAATTTGTATAAAACAAAACCACGCGTTGATATTGTTATTTTCAGCCTTAGTTTTTCAATGTCTTGTTTTTTACATCCAATTTATTCGAATAAGTAAGGTCAAAGTAACGGAATGTTACTTTTTTAAAGTGGTAATAGCAACGAGTTACTATTTCCTTTTAAGTAACGTAACGTAACGAATTATTTTTTCACCTTTGTAGCAGTAACGTAACGCGTTACATTTTTTCAAGTAACTTTCCAAACCCTGTGATTTACAATCATGATGTCGAGGGAGAGTGACTCTAGTATATTTTTGAGACATATTTGTGATTTTGTCATTGAAATGGATGTAAAATTGCGGTTAATGTAAGCTGTTACCCTTGAAAAGGACTGCCCACTGTCGACCGAAACGTTGGGAGAAATAATAAAAATGACTGGTAGCAATTAAAATAATATCTTAATAATTGGTGAATTTCATTCGAAAGTGTGAAGCTTTCCGGTTTATTCATTTATCAATTTATGTTCTATGAACGTTTACTAATGGTTGCGGGGTTTTTAAACTTTATTTAAAAACATCATCAAGATTAGATATCATCTTCCAAAAAAATTTATAATTCTGAAAATCATGAAAGACATATCAGCAGAAATCCAGAAGAATCCTCAAGATTCTGCTTCGAATTTCACCATCTCACATCCTTGCATTTTTTGAAATGATAAAAGTATTGAGAAACGTGCAGCCCTTATTGAATTTTATACAGGATCGCGTGAATTGCGATGTCGTTTGGAAGTTGGAGCTGAGGTTTAATTTGAAAATTATACGTTTAATCGACGCTTCGTATCGATGCCTTTCTACCGTGATACAAAGTCAAGTAAATATTCATCAGGTGCCTTGACTCCCCCGCGTCCGCGATTTGCATGTCACTCAGTCGCTGGCGTCGTCGCAGAAAATTTTTTCTTTAGATTTCGCCAATGTCAGGCAGGTCGATGTTCTTCTGGAATATAATTACAGAATCATTTGATCATCCCATGAAATTTTTGCTCCAAAAACAAAGAAGTAGAATAAATTGCCAAAATAAAAAAGAAGAGATCTACTTTATATATGAATATTATATTAATAATAATATAGTATTAATGTAAAACATCATATTTCATTATAAGTAAATTAACAGAAAAAATTCATCATTTGATAGACGATCACCAAAATAAACATTTTTTTTCGAGAGTCAATTGAAGTAAGTAGTACAAATGTCGAACATTTACTTGTAGATAAAAATAACGTTGTTTAAGCAAAAATATACATAAACGCTGAATTCAATTAAATCCTTGTCAAGTAACGTGACTTAAATACACCTCGTGTTCCACCACCATTCTAGATTTGTTCTATTTTGGCATTTCAAGCGATAATCTTCAAGAGGATCTAGTATGATGGGATTTTTCATTCTGTAATTTAATTACTGGACTTTGCTCTGATAAAAATAAACGATGATTGATTTGAAAACGATCCCGTTATCAAATAACTTGTTGGTAATATTGTACATCCATTTCCAATATGTGGGGAGAAAATTGAGTAATTAGTCTGAAATTCAAAGAATGCAGAAAATAAAACAACTGTTGCAAAGTATTAGATATGTCAAGATAATGAAAAAATATAGATTTTTATATTTTACGAAATAAGCAGATTTCGTTGTTATAATCAGTGAACATAAGCTAATCATCAGGAGAGTAAGCAGAAAAATTTTCGGGAGGGGTCATTCAAAATTTCGAAAGACTACGTTTCCTTTCGAATTCGTAACTTTTTCGAATTTTTGGAAGTTATACAACTTATGGAGTCGGGGATAGTGCATTTTTCATGTTTGTATTCAATATAGTGGAGTTCGGTTTTTCTGATTTGCATGTAAGTCACTGAAGCTAAGATTTTTTACACTAATACTTTTGGTGTTATTCATAATTTTTTTTTTCATTTTTTCCTAAACTTAAAGGATTTTCATATCTAATAAAATAAATTTTCATCACATCTTTCTAAAATTCGTTGCTCTAGGAATCAAAATTCTGAGAATTTTTTAAAATTTCTCGAGATTTTTGAAGAAATTATACCTACTAAAATGTTAAATATTTAATGAGTTTCAGAGTTTTCGTATGGTATATTTTTATAAAAATTTTCTAATATTTTCTGGCATTTTTCAAGATTTTTAGTATTTGATGCTATAGTAATGTAAATTTCAACAATATCGGGTGTTTTGATTGTTTTTTCAGAAAACAGTGTCTTTTACACAGAATCCCAGTACTTTTTCTACTGATTCTAGAAAACAACTTTACTTGCTTTTAAATACTTTTATAAATTCCTGGAAAAATTATATCGATATAGATTTTTTATATCTTAAAGATTTCTGGTATTTTCGTATTTTTTAAGTATTTTCAAGGATTTGTAGATTTTTCTTGTATTTTTATAGGTCATGAGTATTTTTTCAAATTTTCCAGAAGTATATGTATTATACAGATTTAAATTTTAGCCGATTTTAGGTAATTTTATAGATTAATGTGAAAACTGCATACATATAGGGAAAGATTTTCGATATTTATAGATTTCTTGTATTTTCGTATATTTTTACTATTCATAAGATTTTCTAGTTTTTTCTTGTATTTTCATAGATCGTCTATATTTTTTCAGATTTTCCAGAAGTATCTAGATATCTAAATTTCGATGTTCTAAAATTCGAATCGAAATCGGTTATCAGGACCTAATTTTGTAGATTTTTAGTAAAATCATATCTGCATAGATTTTTCGTATTTTATAGATGTCTTGTATTTTTGTAGTGTATAGAATTAATTGGATTTTGTAATGTCTTTCTTTTGTGAGTTTTCTAGAGATATAGTATTTATAAACAATGATACAAGTTTTTTTGAAACTCGATGCTCTAGAATGCAAAGTTGATTATATTTCCGGATTTTTTATGAAACTGTTCATCGACAGAATACTATTATTTTTAGTGCTTCTTCAGAGTTTTTATAAGGTTTGAAAAATTTTCTGGTATTTTTCTAGATTTCTGCTGTAGATTTATAGAATTCGTTGCTCCAGGGTTCGAACTTTTTCAGAATTCATTTCTAGCATTTTTGTAGATTCCCATTTTTCTATATGTATAATTCATTAGGTTGAAACGATTCTTCATATTTTTATTTTTTATGTTATCCTTGCTGAAAATTTATGATAAGATTAAATTCGATCAAGGAAAAATTATTCAGAAGCCAGAATTATTAATAATTTTGTGTTAGTAATATGAATGATCATGAAGATTGTTAACTTTGAGTACTAACATGAAACCATCTGTTATTTCCTCAAGATTTCAGTTAGTACATTTTTGATGATTAGCACATATTCCATTTTTTCTGCATTACACTTTATAATTTGTATTTTTGTTATTTATTGTTATAATTCTTGTTATTTTTACATGAAATAGAAATTGCATCTAAATTTCGGGAAGGGCTTGGACCCCCAAAAATATCCCACCCTAGGCGCCTGAAAATCATAAATTTTTTGTTTCACAAACGAATGCTTAAAAAAAAAAACATTAAAATATGAAACTTTCACTAACTGTCGAAAACGCCATTTCAATAATCTTCTTCATGAGAATTTTAAAAAGAATATGAAATTTTAGTGTCATCTTTTATTCATCCCTAACAGTGATATGTATCTGATTATTATATAAAAAATGTCTGAAAAGCTTATCCAAACTAAATTTAACTTTTTTAAAAGATACTCGAATTTAATAATCGAAAAAATTCATCCATAATTTATATAGACTTATGATTTAATTTGACTAAATTTTGGCCGAAAGCTCGAACAAATAAAAGACCTATGAAATTTCCTCATTTTTTTTTATCAATATATTTCTCCAACAGAACTTTTTCATATGTAAGGCGATCCGAGAAAAAGGACCTACTATCCAAAAAGCAAATTTTACAGGACGGGCGATTGAATGAATCAAAATACACAACGGTAAATGGGATGAAAGATTTTTAAAAATTCATAGCTTGCAAAAAAATCAAAGTTAGTAAATTCTGATTGCACATAATTGAAGATTGGATTAAGAACTTATAGAATCACTCATAATCGGAAAAACGATTTTTTGGATAGTAGGTCCCTTTTCTCGGATCGCCTCACATATCATATCCTGGATGGGTTTGGATGATTATATGGATGATTGATTTTTTGCACTACTGTCAGCTCAATTGCTAGTTTGAAAATTTATTTTGTATTTTCTCACTCTTTATTGCATTCATTTCTATTAGTATCATTATATTGATTTTAATGCTAATATGGTTAGATTGTAAGTTGGTGTCTAATATTACTTAGTTATCTATAACCGTTCAAGCTTCGTATGAAAACGAATATGTAAATATGTCCATTCCAATTATATGATGTTTGCATAATGCACTTTGGTTGGGTTGATCATTTGATTTTGGTTTTGTTTATGTATGCCGGAAACGTTCTTTCAACTGATATTTCACATTATGATTTGTTTAATGTACTTCGTAGAAAATATGTATTTCGGGTTATAATGTAACGCCTTAAGGATGTATTGCATTTGCATTTGCATTTGCATTTAAAGGCGTTTATTCAGGTTATTTTTACATGTTTTGTTTTACAAAAATTCGTTTTTCGCCGAATAAACAGGGCAATCTTTATTTTGTGGGTTGCGCATGTCGGGTCATTTACCACTCGCATACCATTCAATTTTACTATTCTACCTGTTGCTAAACTTTATTATTACAAAAAAAATTTTTCATTATATGACTGCGTTGTTTATTCTTAATATTTATTTGGCAAGTAGGAAAAAAGTATTCCCTTTACGGGAATGACAAAAAACCTGTCGCCTTTTGTAATGATTGAGTAAACCACTTCCTATTTTTTTTGCCTTAAGGATGTATGTCTAGGGCATATAAAATTGCAATCAATCAATCAATCAACCAAGACAACTTTTTCGTCATTCTTACAAAAATTACGAAGTGTTTAATATACTTTAATAGGAAATTCACCAAAAACAAGTCAGCGAACCTCACTATTTTGCATTGAAAGAATCACGAAAAATCAGTTGAAACCTCATCCAGTAGATTCCGGGGAAATCTAAGCAGATTTCCCGACCGATAGCAACGCCTCATGAGCATGAGTCGTGACAGTCTCGTTATATGAAGCGAGCTAAGCACGTTTTTTCTATTTTCCTCGGACGTGTATAATTCATTCCGATCGTACGTAGATTCCGGGCCAGCGATCGCCGATAACTCGCGCCGATCGATATTCGATCGAGACACCCTGTTTACTCTCAAGTACTTGTAAGCATGCCCCATTACCTGCTTGAGCTCAAACTGTATTACAATACAATGGCACGACCACCCTTCCTTCGCCAGGTTTATCTCATGGCTCTGTGTTGCTGTTGCTGCGGCTCCATACCGCCATTACTTCGCCTCGCAAAATATTACCCTATAGGTGTTAAAGCCCACGTGTCGACGCTTTTGTTGCCCATTTTTCCCCCAATCCCATCTAATTATCGTACTTCACCGGGTGTCTTGGAATCCGATGCTTTTTTCGAAACAATTATTACTAAAGCTATGATAGTCATGCAAACGCATGTTGAATGTATATTCTGCATATTTTCATGTTTAGGTTATATTTTACCCTGATATTTTTCACTTTATTTAAAGTGCATGTGGAACGACATAAAATTACTCCAAATACTATGCGGCAAGTAAAAGTAATATTAATGCCTCAACTATACATCCGTGAACATTGCATTGTTTATTTGCCTTTTATCATCTATTGGAACTGATAATTTCGTAGAAATGAAATACTTTGCCCAATACATGTCACCATTTAGCGTTTGTTAAAGTTTATTTTGTATTTATCGTGGACAAAATTGAAGTATTAGAAACGAAAGGACTTGAACTAAAAACGTGCTTAAATACCTATGAAAATGTTCGCTCGATCTTAAAGGCAATGGACAATGAAGAATTTTCGATTAAGTTCGAACAAATATTAGTTCGCAACGTTGGGTACAACGCTTTGGTAGTATCCCCGAAAGAAATTCGTGCAGTTACAAATACTTGCAACGGAGTTTGCTCCATCTGTTGCTGTAAGTTTTGTACAATGTTTGCGAATGCGAGAGGTGGTAACATTGGATCACGCTTATGTTGCCGTCATCGTTGCGCAACAAATGCGCTACTGTCGTCTGCATTCGTTTGCATAAAAAACTTAGGAAAATGAGGACGCACCTTGCCTCAAATATGAAGGCACCTTCTTTCGCTAGTCGTTGCTTCAAAAAAGTTACAAACAGTAGCTGCGGTTATTATGCGAACTTTTGTAAAATTCCAAACATGCGAGATGTTTGTGCCACAATTGCACTATAATAACAAATATATATGATAGGATATGAACGAACAAATTTTCTCGTTTTTGGAATTGTATTTCTGAAATAAAATTTTAATAAGTTGAAGGCTTTTCGAATTTTTGGGATTGTGTTTTTGAATACACCACACAGGCATGCAGTCATGGTATGTCATCATATATCACTAATTGAGTTAAAATTTGTGAGTGAAAATAAAAGATTGAGTGGGAAGAGACAGTGACTCCTTTTTTTTACTGCGAGAATCATGTGCGAGAGTGTGCAGGAGCGCAACTGGCATATACGCGTATACGTTACACAATTTCCCTACAAAATCCGACAAAATCGGGGATTCCTAAGGTATGTGTTATCGCTATAAACTAAAAATAGTACGTGTCAAGTAAATGCTGATTGAAGAATGCCTGAAAGTTCCATTTATGTATCTACCAATGTCATGTTATTAGCTCTAAAAGTGTCTCGGTAATGTATAGGTTATCTGCGCACGCTAGTTTGTTTACATTTGAAAATTTTGCTTCTGGACATGAAAAATCTCTTGAAACTTTGTTAGAACATGCATGTGATAGTCGAAAATTTTTTATTTTTCAATGCAAATAAATAATTATACTACTCTAATCTTAAAATTGCATTTTTCAAACGATTTGGCGGATTTCGTGCCATAATGTATTGTCACATGTTCAAATAAATGATTTAAAAAAAATATTTTTTAAAAATAAAAAAAGATGGAAAAGTCTGTCATGCCATTTTTATTATTCATTTAAGTGGACAATTTCTTTCCCTCTCATTTTTCTCCCTTTCCTTTTCATATATATATTCAACTAGGCATTAATTTCTTCCAAAGTAACTTGCTTGATGCAAAAATTTATTGAAATTGTTGTAATTTATTCATTTTTACAATATATTCAAAAATATTGTAGCAGTGAAATATTTGTTAATAATAATGAAATCAGATTTTGCAAACAGTTTGCGATATGTTGCTATTATTTTGGGCACATTAGATTCATATACGATCTGTCATGGCTGAACCACCTGTTTGGGCGATGTTGCTGAAACTTTTACGATATTGCGTTAGTCAAACTGTTGTCGACAGAAGTATAGACGAATGAGGATGCACCTTTTCGTCAACTTTGTTTCATGCCATGGACTTTCATTGCGCAAATATTTCACAAACATTACGCAAAATGTCTTAATCTTTAATTAATTAAAGATTTCTTAGCGTGCATCTGCGGAATGATAGCGTTTCTAATGAATATGTAGCAGTATTGTCGCCATCTGAGATTGCGCTCTTCAAATTTGCTAACATAACTTTGGTGGATGTCGAACGTTTTTTTTCTACTAACAAACATTTTTTAACTAAAAATAGGCGAACGTTTAAATTTGAAAATTTTAGGCAACATCTTATTTTAACGTACAACAACGAACTCTAGTGAATATTTATGTGAACGAAAAAAGGCGATCTTTCACACCATAATCATCTCAAACATCACCTCATTTTGACTTGTAGCAATGATTAGTTGTAAATACTATGTGAGTGAAATAAAAGTAGTTTGACCAAAATGTAACCAAAAAAAGCCTTTTTTTCACATCTTGATCGTTCTGTAGGCGACTTTTTTGCACTTTCTAGCATTTTTATTTTGGTTTTTTTTCGTACATGACTATCATGGCTCTAATTATTACACAGAGAAAAATCGATTTAGTTGCTTCAACTGCATTTTTGCAGTCAGCTATAACTTCCTTTAACTAAATTCTTGTAGAATTCAAATTAATTTTTGAGAATATTTTTGTGGAATTGTGTATTTCCATGATTTTTCTACATCCATTGTGTTGTTATTAAAAAGTTCAGTGAGTTTAAATATGAACTCTAAAAGTGTTTTTGAAGGTATAAATGTTATTCATGATTTGATGTTTATTTTATTGAAACGATTAAAACTCATGAAAAAAGTATAATCACAACTTATACTCCGATTTATCAAAAACATTTTAGCAATAAGGCAATAAATTAAGGGTTTTTAAGGATGTTTGTATGAAAATAAGAACTGCTGGGGTTTTTTTTAAATTTTGAGAAACGAACACTCAAGCTCATTATTGAAAAAAATTTTTTAGTTAATAGCATACAATGAACTCAAATATTTGTGTCTTTGTTGAAGAAAATAACGACGCAAATTTAATTTGAGAATTTCATTTGGTGCAGTGTGAAAAAATAAAAGCATCTACTTATTTGTTATACGATTCGCACTAATGGAAAATTATTATAAATAATTCAACTCATAAGATTTCTATGTTTAAAACTCACGTCAAACTGTTTGAATTATAAAATCAATAACATTGAATCTTCCGAATTAAAAAAAAACCTTTTATTGCTTTCCCCATATCGAAAGCCTTTTCGTTTTTTTAATTAAAATAAATTGTTACTTGAAATTCTATCCCACAAAAATCAAAATAAATCATTCGAATTGGCAAATACCGTAGTCGTTAAAATTTCTAATACTGGAGTGTAATTTTTTCATTTTTTCTACGTTTAACAATAAAAATGTGAAAAAATGCATATTTCTCACGTTACATTTTAGCTATTAAAACGTATAATTTGAAAGTTTCGTGGTGTCAAAATTTATGACTCAATTGTTGAAATTTCATGGTTGAAAACTGTAGAATCTCTTTGACTGTGTAGTGAAAATCGCGCATTTTATAAAAATTTCGATTGCGAGTTGTTTAAACTGTTTTTCATTTAGACTATCATAAAACAAATAAAATTTTGACTCGCGAAATAAATTGTAGAATTTGATGTAAAGTTTCATTTTTGGCATAAATACTTTTTGGATTTCAGTAATCAGTTTCTTCATAAATTAAGAGTACTTTAATTTTTAGTGTTTTTCGAATTTTTTAAAACTTGCATACGATATGAAGGATTTTCTAGTATTTTCATAGATATCTCGCTACACATCTAAAATTTGTTCTCATAGGATTCAAAATTTTAAAGATTTTTTTTAAATTTCATAGATTTTTTATATAATCACATATTCCTGGATTTTAAAAACTTCTTCTTAAACTTCTTACAATTTTTTTTTATTTTTTATTATTCATTAAATATTTCATGTTTTGTATTTTTATAGACTTTCAGTATTTTATAATTGATTGCTATAATTTAGTATTTTACTTCATATTTCAGGTTGCAGAATTCGAAGTTAGTTGAATTTCGTGTTTTCGAGTGGATTTTTTAGCAAACAGTATTTTACTATATTTATAGCTCTTTAAATATTTTCCGTATTTCTTCAAAATTGATATGATTTGAATGATTTTTCGGTACTCTTTTGAATTGCTGTAGAGATTTTCTAGATTTCGATGCTCAAGTTAGTCGACGAAAAAGTTGATGCTACAGAAATTTTTGTTTGCACAAACTGAAAAATTGCATCATTCTAACTGAAAAAAGTTGAAAATGGCGCAACTTAGATTTTCAGTTATGACACCGTCATAACTGAAAATTCAGTTGTGGGAACTAAAAATATCGGTCGTTATGAGTAAAATCTAAAATGGCAACAGCAGAAAATTAAGTTACTCAACAGTGTGAACTTTTTTTTTCAGTAGAAGCGACCGAAAATCTGATCAGTGTAACTGAAATTTTCAGTTATAACTATTCAAAAAAAATACTTGGTTCAATCCAATTGAAACTAAAAATTTTTTCCCTGCCTACACTGACCATTGAACTCTTATTTTAACGAAACCTATCAAAAACGATAGATTATAGCCCTTTGAATGCTCCTTCAATGGGTTTTTTCAAAAATAGCTCTTCTTTTCAATTTGTTCAATTATTAAAGTGTATGTGTCTCAATTCACACAATATTATCCCTTTTTCAATTAAAAAATTCATTTTCTATGTTTTTTCTTCAAGATTTGAAATCCGTTGTCGAGTTCGCAACAAAATTGAGATTTTCTCTCAACTTATAATTTTTTTCTATTGCCTACCTGCTGTCATCAATGAATATTTGAGGGAAAATCGAAATTTTCGACATCGAGTTTTTGGCGCATTGGACAGCGCATATGAAATCTGCAATAAAAAAATATTCAATGGCTTTTTTTGAGCAACAATGTACCAATATTTCGTAAATTGAAACACATGTAAGAAACAAATATTTGTTTAGTTTCAGTTCAGTAAAGTTGCAGTGTTTTGCATTTAGAGATTGGATCCAAGAGAATCAATTCATAAAACAAGTAAAAAATATTCATCTTGAACATATTTTGATATCTAGTTTTAACTATTAGTAACAGTCCTCATTAGAAATTGTTACATAGGCTTGAAAATGTTCTATCATAACATCCAATTTGTCAGTAAGTGACAATTTCGAAGATGAAATTCCAGTCAATGAATACCGCATACATTAGTTTGCATCAGCCTAACATTTTCTTATATTTTTCTTTTTTTTAATGGAGTCATAATGAATAGAATAAAATTTTATTAGATTGATAAGACTGTAAAAACTGTAATACTCCTCAGAACTAAATAAAATTGAAAAAGTTTCTCAACAATTTAAAGAAGAAGATTTTCAATAAATTTTTGTTAGTCTTCAAATAAATCCAAAACTTATGAAACTATCCATTTAAGTTAAACACAATTAAAATAACATATTTTAATTGATCTGTAGTGTTAATGAAGCTTAAAAATATGTATTGAAGAAATTAAAAACTTTTTTGAGTTTGTGAACCATTTTTTTCAAGTTTTCTACATTGTGAGGACCTATTTTACACTTCTTCTGTGATAAAAGCTTGATCAAAAATTTTGTTACGAAATGAAGAGTTCAACAAATTTTCCCATGATTACGTATGAATTACCACAGCAAGACTCTAGAAACAACATTATAGCTACCCAAAAATCGTAACTGTCGCGTAACATGAAAGAACACGTAACATCCAAAGCCTGAGTATTCGCGTAAAAAATGCATGTGCAAAAAAATCGTCGCAACGTGAGTGGAAAAAAATCCCCGCCGATCAGACAGAACTCAACTCCTCAAGCGTTTCGAAAACGCAGCGTAATTATCCCGCATTTCGTTTTTTGCGGCTCCGGCTGAAATCACGGAAGCATGAAATGACTCGCGCTAGACATTTTCGCACTCGAGATGCGGAGGAAATAAAAGGAAAGCGAGAGGAGGAGGAAAAGGAAAGCGAATCGGGGTAAATGAAAAGAGGCTGCGATGTGTGTAAGGGGCGGTTGATGCGAGCGTTGTTGCGTGTTGGGCACAAGATGCTAAATTTCCAACTATGCTGTGGGAACACGTAATTCGTTGGAGGTGTGTGCCACTTCTGCGAGTTAGCCTGACCCCTAATTACATGCTGCATCCGCGAGCGGGCGAGGTTCAAAAGGTCAGGGCTGCAAAAACCTGCCATGCATCGACTTGGATTCGAAAAGTTGAATCTCTCCCCTCGTGAGAGTATTAATGAAGTATCGGTTACAGTGCCCAAGCTTTCAAAAACAGGTATCTTGAAATTTCGTCTTTTAATCGGTTGAGATTCGAACCCCCACTTTCTAGATACACATTTTTTTCTATAATCATCAAGAACGACAATGCAGGCCCGTGCACAGAAACCTGTATTTGGGGGGGAGAGGTTTTAACTTTTATGTTGTCTTTGTAGAATAACATTCGATTTGGTTTGACAGTACAAGGTCCATTCATAGTGATGAAAATAATAAATGTCGATTGAATAATGAAATCAATAAGTTTATTAATCAACAAATAATCAAATATATAAGGCAATATCAAAACATCATTTGTTTTCAACAACTTCTACTTTATATCTTGAATCATTGTTATTTTTTCAACAAATTTAACACAAGCAGAAACAGAGCGATATATTAGAAATTTATGTACAAATATCGACAAAGAGTATGATGTTTTTTCACTTTTTATTAGAAATTTTCACAATACTAGCAATAAATTTTAGAAATCTGCATATAAATAAATAAAAATACTGGAAACCTTAGTTCTTAAAATCAATAGCAGGATCCCTAAAATCTATAGATTATGCTAGAAAACCTCACGTATGATAATTTTATGAATACAAAAAAAATAGAATACGAAAAAAACTAGATATTATACACTTTTCTCTAGAAAGACATTAGATTCTTCGAAAATTTCTATAATTACAGAAATCAAGAAACTCTGATTTTTCGAGCATTAAATGCTCATAATATATGTGTATAGAAAACCATACAAAAACTAGGAAAATGTTTTAATTTTAAAAATCTGTTAAAAATTCAAAAAAAATTTAGGAAACTAAATCTATAAAGAAACTGTTTTCTGTAAAATCGATCGAAATACTGCAAATATTTCAAACTTTCAATTCCAGGAAATCTAATTTGTGAAATTCAAAGAGATATCTTTGAAAAAGCCTCAAAATTTTCCAACATTCTATAAATACTAGGGAATACAAAAAGAAAATGTATGTATAGAAAAATACAAGTATATCTATGGAATATTAAAAATCTATAAAACTTTCATAACTAGAGCATAGAATTCCAGAAATTTGTACAGAAATATACAAGAAAACTGAACAGTCCTTCAAATCGTAGAAAAACTGATGAAATACGAAGGATACTGGAAAAAATATGAATCTATTTAGGCACCTGTTTTCTAAAAAATTCTTCTGGAACATAAAAAATTTATGGGATTTCACATTTTAGAGCTCGAAATTCTCGAAATCTGTTACAATTTAACTGTAAATGCTAGAAATATGTAAAAATACTCGAAAATTCTGTAACATTTCATAGATCTTGTAAAATACAAATAGTTTCAGAAATACTGAACAATCCTTTAAACCGTAGAAGACATATACGAAAAATACCAAGAAGAAACAAAAATCTATTCAGTCGCTGTTTTCTGAAAAAAATCTATGCAATGCAAGATGTCCAAAGTAACATCAAAACGTATAAACCAATAGTAGAAGAATTTCATCGAAATCGTTTGAAAGATCTCGTTAGGAGGGGTTCTAATCCTCAACCCCCCCCCCCCCCCCGTCCGCACGGGCCTGCGACAATGCAAGACGATAAATTCATTATCAGTGATGATGAAAATATGCACGTGCATATTTTTGAATATTTCGGCCTTTTTTGAACGTGCATGCATATTTTTACGATTTCAGCCAGATCGTGCATATTTTGTCCATTTTTTGGAAAAAACTTGAAATTACTAGCGAAACCCAGAATACAAGAAAAAAATAAGGTCCCACTTAGTACGAATGTAAGGATTTTCGCGGTGTTTTTCGTGTGCAAAAGTATTTTAAATTTTATTCACTAATAAAAGATTGCAATAAGCAACAGTTCAAACTTTTTTGCATAAAATTCAATTAACAGATTGGCTTTAACCACCATAACTAATTCAATGATAGATAATATTTGAAGATATTACAATCAACCTATTTTTATATACATGAATTTGTACGTCAAACCCAATTTGTACAAATCAAAAATGTCCTAATTTGTACGAGAAATGTCATATTGAAGAGTATAACCTAATGACAAATTCGTTGATTTCCACGGATTCGTACAGGAAATGCAGTGAGAAATTAGGGTGCGAACGTAATTGTTTTCGGGAGCAATTTATTTGAAAAATATTTTTTTTACACGAGTTCCAATTTTTTTTATCATTAACTAAGTATTTAAAATAAAAATTATATTACACCGTTTATCTCTCGTACAAACTGGTAAAATTAGTCACGATGTCTCTAATTGTACGGTTAAAATAGCTGTCACATTGTCTTTCTCGCAGTTTTTTTTTCTTTCCTTGTCAAATTTTTCGAACACATGTGTAAAGAACACGTTAAATGTAAAGAAAAAGCTTTTGCAAATAAAATAAGCATGCTTTTCATTTACAAAAAAGTACAATTTTCATTTTAACGTATTTTATGTCAACGTCCGTACAAATTGCGAAACGCGTATTTTTCCGACCATATTAGTAATGATCAAAAAATACAATTTATAAAATAATTTTACTATTTTTCACATCGTTTTTCCAAAAAAATGATTCGTTTACTCACCCCTCAACCAACAAATTTTACACACTCAATGTTTTTAACGCTTTTTTTCTACAATAATAAACCACCTGTCAAAATTCAACCTAAAAATAAAAGCGGAAAAACGCGTTTGACCGGTGACAGAAGGCAAAATGTGTCATTATTTAGCGTTAAAAGATGCAAATTCGTAATCAAAAGACTATGAAACCTGAATAAAAAATATACTTTATTTGTCCTAGAATGTGATTAAACTAATAATCGTGTATTATTTATTAGGATTGTCAAGTAATTTAAAGTAATATTCAACATTCGTACAAACTGCGTTGGTCGTACAAAGTGGAAATTTGCCTTAGATGTGTGCAATATTATTTACAGCAGCACGATTTGCGAAGACCCTTACGCATTCACTAATAAGCTTTCACCAATAAATTATGTTTACATATTTGAATACTGCCCGATAATATCCACAGACGTTGAGTGGTCATTTTCGGCGTTAAAAATCATTTTCACAGATAAAAGACGTTGCTTTTTATTTGAAAATTTAAAACAACACATTTTAATTCGTTGTAACCGACACGTCGAAATTGAAGATGAATCAATAATTATTTCGAATATAATTGCATATTTTTCATCTTTTTTGATTTTATAACATATTTACTTGATTTTTCGTGCATATTTTCGCCATTTTTCATGTATATTTGGATGCGTATTTTGATGTTTTTTCGTGCATATTTTTACCATCCCTGTTCATTATTGAGAATATTGACAAATCGTTTATTTCATCATGGACTTCATTATTCATCATGGAATATTTTTTGACTAAGTGGTTTTGTTCCAATTGCTAAAAACCACTAAGGAAGAGAATTTTGCGAATTTACATTCACAAGGAGAATCGTTAGTGGTGTTTGTAGAATGAATATTGGTGTTAAAGAAATGTTTTCTAAAATAGGTGATTTTTGGAAAATGTTAGTAGTTTCCTGATGAAGGCTCGATAGTAGGCCGAAATGTAGAACGTGTGACCATTAGACTTGGTTTTTCTATACTGAATGCAGTTCTTTGGCTCTGAGTGATCATTGATATTTTACTCAAATTCATTATTGTTTTCATATACAACGTTTCAATAAGTTATTTTTGATCTTTATAAGGTGTTTTTTAAGATGTTGACAATGAAAATTCACTATTGAAAAAGAGGATAATGGTACGATTGTTTTTCTAGATGTCAAAATTCATAAAAGTAGATGGTCAACTGATAACTAATAGGCACAGAGAATCTACTTCTTTCACAAATTTTTTAAACTTGTACCTAAGTTATCGATTTAAATATAAAATAATTGTGATTTTTGGTTCATTTTACGAGTAATAGATTAATCTTGAAATTTCGCCTTTTAATCGGTTGAGATTCAAATTCCCACTTTTTGAATGCACTCAATTTTACATAATTATCAAGAATGACAATTCTAGCCGATAAATGATTATTATTTTACACACAACGTTTCGATAAGATTTTCTAGCTGTTAACAATAGATATTCACAGTAGAAAAAAAGGACGATGGAAGAAGGTATACATAAATGCATTCAAGTATATCCAAATATAATCACAGAATGATTTAGTTGGTATTTTGTAAATGAGTATATGAGTACATTGCTACATATGAAGAACATTATTTTTCACAGAATAATATATATTTCATCCAATATTAAATGTTCTTTTGAAATCGTGTTTGAAATTTTTAAGACGCGTTCATTTAAAATGTTTTGAGATATTTAATTTTAAAAATGGTTTCTGTTGCAACGTTCATTAAATGTAAAAGACAAACAATATTAATAAAACTACAATTTGCAAAATGACTCGCTCCGTAATAATGTGGATGTTGATGAAATCGAACCTTGGAGCCAATGTTTTAAATGACGAAGTTTGACGTTGAATTAGTTGAAGTTTGAATTAGTTACACATTTTTCTTTCTTTAATATTTCTTTATTGTATCACCAAAGCACGTAACTTAGTTGCTCTAGTAAATATTATTTAAAATGGAAAAATTTCTTACTAGGAATGGAAAACTAAAAAGAAAGGGGAAGTTGTTAACGCAATTTATAATATAAAAGCTACACGAATGACTTATGCTTACATGAGTTAGGAAGAAGAAAATGAATTCAACGCACATTTCGATTAGGAAATGAATTGACACGTTCTTTAAAAATTTTTCTGAAGAGGACCTGGAATTACAGGGTCGAAAGTTCGAAAAAAGAAAAAATTACGATAAAGAAATATTGAAGAAAGGAAAATGTTTAACTAATTCAAACTTCAACCAATTTAACATCAAACTTTTTCATTTACAACATTGGCTCCAAGGATAAATAGACAAATTTTCAAACATAACCTCTAAATTAAAATAATTTTTAATATAAAAGTTTAGATTTATATACCCAATATGAAAAGAATTAATTTTATATAAATTTCCTTGAAACTCTTCGCAAATTCCAAATGTCCATGAAATTTCGAACTTGATTTTAAGAGAAAGTCTATAAAAGATGTTCCGAATTTCAAAATTTTTCTACCAAATATTTATGCTAGAGTGAAAAAACCCGAACTTTGAGTGACCATTATTTTTCTAGTTGTCGAAATTCATAAAAAATCGATAGCCAACTGTTAACTCAGCATAGAAAATATACTTCGTCGACGAAATTTTTGTACTTTTAGAAGTTATTCATTTAAATATAAGATAAGTGTAGTTTTTGGTTCATTTTAGGAGTAAAATATTTATCTTGAAATTGGTTCTTTTAATCGGTTGAAATTCAAATCCCATCTTTTTGAATACGCTTAATTTTCTATAATCATCAAGAACGACAAGGCCAGTCGAAACATTTATATTATTTTTCCTTTTTCCTACACAATGTTTAAAGCAGTTATTATTGATGTTTATTAAGTGGTTTTTTAAGATATTGATAATGAAAAGTCACTATGGAAAAAGAGGATGATGGTAGTAATGTTTTAATAGATCTGAAAATTTTTCAAAAATAGACAGTCAACTGATAACCAATTGGCACAGAATAAAATCTACTTCTTCAACGAGATTTTTGAACTTGTATCCGAGTCATCTAATTAAACATAAAATATGTGAGTGTTTTTGGTTTATTTGACTAGTAAAATGTTTCTACAATAAAGAGAATATTATTCTAATAATATTATTTTTGAAAAATTATCAAGGAAGATATTTATGAGAGCCTTTATTCCTTCAAATCTGTTGAATTTTCTTATCATGTAAGAAAAATTCAAACCTATAAGGAAGAGGACAAGACATCGACCTCCCCATATAATACAAACATTTCCGAAAATTATAAAGTAGAACTTTAAAAAAACATGATGTTACTATTTCACGTCATATTTGTAATAAAATAGATGTGCCAGATCCTAGAAAAGATTAGCAAATAAAAGAAAAAAGAACAAAATGTAGTCTAAGAAATACATACAGTTTGTATGGATAATACTTTTTATATGGTTACGATATCAATAAAGATGTTAAAGTTTTGGATAAAGAAGCAAATGATAAGAAAATCTTTTTTTTTTTAATGAATCATGATAAAAAGAAAGAAATATCATTCTTAGTAAACAAAGAGACAAGGAAGATCCTCATAAATTATGACAAATTTTTTTATAAATTAGAAACTTTTATTTGGCCTGATTATATGTCCTGATGCAGTCTATTTACTTATCCTAATTTTTGCATCTATGGGTCTTGAATGTAAATTATATTGAATGGCAGTGTCTTTATAAATGTTTTCAATCGTTTGAGAAGAAAAACCATGGCTCAGAGATGATTGAATTCAATCCTTTTTTTTTATTCCTTTTTTTCATGATTTCGTCGGATTCTTCGATCTTTAAAAATTGCCGAAAAAATGCAATATTGAACATTTTTAAAACAACTCGAATTTTGAAGGAAAATCTCTCTAATACGATAAAAACTTATGAAAAATGCTCATTGCAAACTGAGAGTTTTAATTGAATGAATAAACAGTCAGAAATGTTATCACTTCAAAGTTGTTGAGGTCAGACAAAGTTTGAGTTTTTTAAATATTAAAAATGGTACTGTCAATTTTTAAATTATTCTAAAATTAAAAATTAAGGAAAAACTTTTGAATTCTGCTTCAAAGATATAAAATTCTGGAAAATGTGAAAAGAATCGTTAAGATAATCCCATGAAACCCTCAAAATATCTATAAAATTTGTATGACAACTTTTTGAAATAATAACTATGTTCATAATTATGAAAAAAATCACCATTATAGAGAATAATGAAGAAAACTTAGCCACACAAAATATAAAAGGGAAAATTTTTTTCTCCGTGAAGATATCTTTATGAACCTACGTGCAGTAGGTTCAAACAGCTGCATAAATTTCGTCGAATTTTTTAAAAATTTGGAAAATTCTCCATTAACGTTAACGTGTTAAGCATTCTTAATGCTTCTTAAAACGTGTTTCTCAAATTCCAAACGTTTGAAAATTAACGAGAATAAAAATTGTTTCTATCATCTCTTATAGTTAAAATAAACATAAATTATGTGTGTTGATTTACTGTTACTTAATTATTTTCACTGTTGTCTTGGTGTGTTGTTTTTTTTTTATTTTCGTTTATTTATCAAACGTTCAAAACTTCTGGCACATCTAAAAACTACAAAAATATCTTGATCATTGAATCATGTTCTTAATCATGTCAATGATTGCAAAAAATCAAATCAATTTAGATATATAAATAGAAAACACTGTTTAGAAACTCATTTCAATAAAATATCAAAACTGTCTGAAAATATAGAATAATGCAAGATTCTTCGGCTTTTCACAAAAACTTTGGAATGATGGAAAATCCTAGAAATTTAAAACAGAGATAGAGTTTTTAAAACTTTGAAAAATCTAAAAAACGTTTTTCTCTAGTTTCTTTTTTACATTTTGAGTTCATTTGTGATGGAAACAAATTGCATAAATTATTAACGGCCAATCGTTCCTAAAATTGTTGAAAGAAGTTTCTAAATTTAATAAAAAAATTGTTTGATTACATATAAAGATGAAAGTTTCAAAAGAACGAATAACTTTGTAGTGCTTTGAGTAGTCTTAAATTTTCTGACAATCATTCAATCATATAACTTTTTGATCCAAAACTGAAATATATTTTTATTGATATTATGACACATTTTCAGAAGCTTGATTACTCCTTCAAAAAAACATTCTCTTTGACCACTGTTTGTGTATATCAGAAAATCAAACTTCAAAATCGTAAGACAGTTATTGATTTTATACATAGCTAAAATGTTCATACAATATTCAGAAAAAAATGAAAAGTTGTTCAAAAATCATTTCGACCAGAATACATAAGTATTGGAGTTAAGTTTTGTACAAAAAGGTTTGTTTCTCAAAGTTTAGGTCCTGAGTAACCAAAATTTTAGGGATGGAAGATACAAGTTTTCGTAAATGAAGTCACTTTGCTTTGTCCTCTCCAGATTTTGCCCAAGCCTCCAATACATCCAGCCACCGATTTATATTGTTGTTTAGCATCTATCAGACAAAATTTTTGATATAATTTTTTGTTATTATTTTTATTTATACGATTTTTTTACCGTTTTTTCGGTCGTTTCGGTGGTTTTGACGGACTTTTTCTTCTACTGCTTGCACCTCGGCTTGCCCGAGTGTATTTGCACCTTTGCTTCATGTCCATTTTGCGCCAGCATTTTCCAGCTTGAATTGCGATGCAAACGACGTCTCTGCTATTGCTCGATTTTAACATTTTCAAAAAAAACCGAATGAAACCGTTAATTTGTCTTTTCTTAGGAGTTTTGGTGGGCTTTCTCGGGCTTTTTTGTTGTGTTGCCATTTCGCTGATTGAGTTCGATACGATTTTACGATTTTTGAATTTTTACATTCGTTCTTCAGATTCCAAATATACGAGGAAATTTTCTGGTGATTTTGGATAGGAATATTTTCGTTATTCTTTTTCGCCAAAAAACCAAATGTTTGAAAATTTTGCTTGTCAATGCTTGTCAAACGAATGTAGCTGCGATTTTAAACAGTTGAAAATCGTATGCATAATTTGGAATTTTTTCAAAAAATTGAAGGATAAAAAATATGCAAGTTTTTTTGAGTAATTGCACTTATAAGTTTTGCATTTTTCAAACTCACATCAAATCGTCGAAATTATGAAATCAACAACATTGACTTTTCCAATTTTGAAAAAAAAACCTTATCGAAAGCCTTTCCTTTTTTTCGAAATTACAATAAATTGTTACATCAAAGTTTACCTCGCAAAAATCAAAATAAATCGCTTGAATTGAAAAATACTGTAATCTTAATAATTTTTAATACTGAAGTGTTATTTTTTCACCTTCTTAAAATGTGGAATAAATGCCTATTTCACACGTAACATTATAGCTATTGAAACTTTGATGAACATCCGAAAGTTTGATGAATGTTGAAATTGAATCTCTTCAACTGTATAGTGAAAATTGCGAATTTTTATAAAAATTTCGATTGCGTGCTGTTTAAAACTGTTTTTCATACAGACTAGCATAAAACAAATAAAATTTCGACTCTCAAAATCACATGTAGAATTTGATATAAAGTTTGTTCTTCGGCATATACTTTTCGAATTTTAAAAATCAGTTTCTTCATGGATTTATAGAAGGTACTCCTATTGTTAGTGTTTTTCATATTTTTCAGTACTCGCATACAATTTAAAGGATTTTTTGGTAATTTCATGAATTCCTGCATACATATCTAGAATTTGATCCCGTAGGATTCGAAATTTGATAGATTTTGAATAATTTTCTAGATTTATGAGACAATCACATATATACCTAGATTTTAAAAATTCTTTAACATTTTCTGCATTTTTTAGTCTTCATGAAACGTTTTTGGATTTTTTTGTATTTTTCTAGACTTTACAGTATTTTCTAATAGATTGTTATAATTTAAATTTTTAGAAATTCCAGTTGCACAATTTGAAGTTTGTTAAATTTCGTGTATTCGAGGGAATTTTTAAGGACACAGTATTTTACTCTATTGAAATATTTACAGTTCTTTAAATATTGATCGTATTTCTGCGGTATTTATACGATTTTAACGATTTTTCTGTACTCTTTTGAATTGCTGTAGATATTTTATAGATTTCGATGCTCAAGTTAGTATACTAAATGGATTTTCAGTGTTTCATATATATCTTTTAAGAATTCTGATATATTTAAAGAAACTATTTTTTAATGAGTATTCATGAAATGCTGTAGGATTACCTTTTTTTTTTATACATGTTCAGATTTCTACAGTGTAATTCTCTTGAATTCAGAGTTGGAAATATTTTGATTAATTCGATAAATTTATCAATGAACATCTATCATTTCAATTATTACTCTACGTGTTTTGCGTATTTTTTTAAAGGATTTGTACCATCCAAAGGATTATCTTTTATTTATTTATTTATTTTTTTTTTTTATTCATATGTTTCTAGAATTAGTTGCTCTAAGAATCAAAGTTTTATTGATATCCGAATTTCGGATATCAAGATTTTTGAAACAATAGAACTATTAATCACAAATATCGAAAAAAAATTCAAGTGTTTTTATCATTATAGTATTACAATTTATAAATTGTTCTAATTTTACAGATTTCGAGAATTTCGAGTTCTAGAATTCGAAGTTCATAAAATTTTTTGTGTTTCATAGGATTTTTTGAAAAATTTCATTGATTTTTAATAACTTATACGTTCACTTGTAATTTTATTCTCGTAATTACTTTTTTATCTATTTCCTTGTATTTATAGAATATTCTAATATTTTTTGATTTTTTGAAGATATCTCTTTGTATTTCCAGGATTAAATTTCCGAAAATTGAAAGTTTAAAACATTTGAAGTATATTGATTGATGTAGAAAACAGTTTCTGTATAGATTTAGAGTGCCCGCAACATTTGTTGAATTTTTACAGACTTTGCGATTTGAAAAATTTTCTAGTTTTTCAATGGACTAGTCTATACATTTTTTTTTATTCAATGCTCGATAAATTAAATTTCTTCAATTCTTGGAATTACATAAATTTTTGAAGAATATAATAATATTTAGGAAACTAATAACAATCTAGTAGTTTTAATATTTTCCTTTTTTTTGTATTCAATAAATAACGTGAGGTTTTATAACAGGGTCTATACATTTAAAAGATTCGAAACTAAATTTTGAGATCTGTAGGTTTAAGTATGTATTTTTATATATGTTCATGCGAATTTCTAAAATTTAATGCTCCAATTTCTGAAAGTTTCTAATAAAATATTACAAAGCATATAATTTGTCGATATTTGTACATAAAATGCTAATTTTTTACTCTGTTTCGTTCATAATAATAAATATATAATTTTTATTCGAAAAAAAGAAAGTTAAAAATTTCTTAAAATTCTAAAATAATAGTTAAAACGGAACAATTTAAAATTCACCCATATTTGAGTTACAGAACATTTCTTTAAAAGTTACAAATTGTTCTGAAAACTTGATGAGACTGATAAAAGTAACGTAAAATAAATAACGATATTTTCGTTACTGTTACCGAACAAAAGTAACTCATTTCTGTTATCGTTATTTGTTGATTGATGTAACGCGTCACGTAATCGTCATAGTAAAAAATGTAATGTTTTAAAGTAATTCGTTACTTCTAACTGGTCCTTTACTCTCTCGGTTCGAATTGGTGAAAAACTACTTATTAATAGTAAAATTTTACTAATTGAAAATGTGAAAAAAGAGCAACTAAAGTTTTAGTAAAAATCTACTAATTGGATTAGGGATATAGCTTACTGATAAAACAAGTAATATTTGAAGAAAAAAGTGAAGAACTATCTTTAAACTTTAGCAGAAATCCACTACTACAGTAAGTCGATGTTGACTAGTCTCATTTGTGCATTATGACTAAAAGATAAATAGTCCAAATAATCAAAAAGTCAATTTTTATTAATACCTTAGTAAATAAATTCCATCAAAATAACGATCGTTAGGAGCC
Source organism: Platygaster robiniae (assembly GCA_028476575.1). Taxonomy (NCBI): domain Eukaryota; kingdom Metazoa; phylum Arthropoda; class Insecta; order Hymenoptera; family Platygastridae; genus Platygaster; species Platygaster robiniae. The sequence goes on along the minus strand of CM052019.1, from coordinate 11,710,487 downwards.
AATTTATAATCGGGAATAAAAATACTTAACGTCTCATATTTCTCACATTTCAAAAAAACTAACTCTACGGCGTTCATACAGGCAATAATTTCAAATTTATAAAATCCGAAATACCAGAGTTATATCTATCATTTAAATTTAGGAAATAGTTAATGTTCATAATAATACATATTTACCACTGCAATTATAGTTTATTTAAATAGCATTCAAATGCTACTAATTAATTATTTTTTTCAGTGGCGCCGAGTACGGGGGGGCTGAGCACTTTTAGCTACTCCCCCCCCCCTCCCCCCAATAATTATTTCCATGGGGCTCAGTATTTACACATGAAAATTGTATTTGTTTTCTTTCGGAAGTGCATACCTTATGACACTTTCTTCTTTTTGGAGAAAGTGTTTTTTTCATAATTTGGACACTTTGAAAAACACAATAGCGAATTTCAGAGATCAATTTGAAGCATTTTGGCAAATTATGGAGGCAAAAATGATGTTCGACGTGAATCCACCAGAGTTAAAACGTAGGAGAAAAACGTAGGTAAAAAAATTTGATTCTTTATGCAATAATTGGAAAGAAACCTATGTCTGCATCGAGGATAAGTACAAGAGACTCTATTGCGAAATAATTGATAATATTGTTAGTAGTTTAAATACCAGACTAAACACTGAACTTTTATCTATTCTTGTAAAGTCAGAGAAATTCATTTTGGGTGATGACGACTGAAAACAAAATGTTCTGAATTTTTCAAATTAGAACAGGAATCAGAATTTGATAATAAATTCTTTGAGTATTTTACATGTGCACAATGTGAAAACTATGGAATTAGATTTGAATGTAATCTCCAACGAATTCATTAGTAGGAATTACCTCTATCGTGCGCACTTTGTTTAATGGCAAATAGATGAATTTCTACAACACCAAATACTGAATTTTTATTTTTTCTTCTTCATCTCCATGACCTAACGTCGGTGCCATCACTTTCATTTGAGCCTTCCCCCCCGATATTTCTCAGAAGTCAGCGTCCCTGATTGTTTTACAGTAAAAAATAAAAAAAAAAAAATAATAATCGACATGTATTTAGGCATTTGTTAAAATATTTGTTCCTTGAAGCATCAAGCTTGAAACAATGTTTTTTACATGAACTGTTTTTACAACTAGGTACATATAATAAGTCAACTTGTGGAACTCTACTAATTTATTAGTAGATCTCTGACTACTACTAATTGAATCAGTAAAAATTTTACTAATTCGATCTGAGAGAGTATATAGGTCATATTACAATGATATTTCGACCCTTCTCTACGTTCTGGTTCAAACGCCCCCCACGTTCTTATAAAAATACCCCCATAAAACAAAATTCAACATTATTTCCGACAGCGCAGGAATCATCACGTAAACAAAAATCATTCCCAGGCACCGATGCATCAGACGCGAACCCTTATTTTAGATAAGAAAACCACCGGCCATAACTCAACAGAGTCATTAAAGCATTTAACCCGGGAAGATGATTCCGAGTTTGACGCGGGTTCTCGATAACCCTTTCGCGCGGGCACAATGATCCCGATACTCGGGGTGATCAATGTTGAAACCGAGCGGGGCAAGGATTAAGCCTGCTCGCGGCAGTTCGCACATTTTTTATTTATTTATTTTATTTTTTATTTTCGCATCCTCTCTCCTTTCGTCTTGCGCGGAACACGGCTTTAACGACGATTGCACGATAACGATACGCTACCATGGCACGGCCCTCGTATCTGCCGCTCGCGTATGTGCCTATTTTGCGTTGGGTTCTTGCCTCTTCTCGCGATACGTACCCGCGCTAATGCCATGTACGTACCTTGCAACATTTTAAACTAGAGTAGAACAGAAGAAACCGTCTTGGAACATGGACGAGCGCAGCGAGGGCGAGTAACGCCGGAAACGAGAGCGTATACATGCTCGTTTTGGCCCTTGCGCCAATTAGATTCCTATCAACCACGTCCTCTGTTATTTCCACCCGCTTCCGCGCGGAAACAAATACCGCTCCAGGGTTATCGTCTTTCGAAAATTGACGCGCGTTTGTTGTCATCGGGTTCTGGGCAGGGTGGAAAGGAGGGCTTGGGATAATTCTAGTGTCCGCGATTTTATTAACTACGGGCTAAATATAACAGTGGCTGGCTTTGTTGGAGGCATGATCGATGATTATTCTGAAATTCATGCTCTGCAAAGATGACTGGGACAGTTCGTTCATCAAATACAGTAATCCTTCCCTCTTCTGACTCCTATTTGGGTAATTATTTGGAAAGCTCTTTGAGGTATGAAGGGGTTGATCGATGGAATAGTTCCCTTTAAGAAGGGAATCATGTTTCGATAATGTTTTCAGTTTTTACGATTTTACAAGTTCTGCAGTTTATGATAGTAGTAATAAAGGAATTGGAAGAAATAGACGTTTCCTTTTTTAAAAAGACTTTGAACGTAAGATATGTAAAACCAGAAGCATAACTTTACTATATGCTTAATAACAAAAAAATTCACAATGTTTTCATCTTGTCTCGTACATAATAATGGAATTTGAGCCGGACCTTACGTGTCGAAGTGAATAAACAGTAATCCCAAAACTAAATCTTGACAAACGCGAGTCATAACAGAAATAATAATACATGATTTTTGTTACATTTCGTAGTTTAGTGACTGTGATGAAAGAAATATTATAATACACAACATTTGATCCAACCTTTTGTTTCACAAGTCTTACATTATGAGGTTTCTTTAAAACAAAAACTAAAACAAAACATTAATTCAGCAACAAAAGCTGTTGAACTCTAGGATCTTTGTCTAATTTCTCAATAAATTTCCTAGTCTTCAATTCTCGGAAATTGTATTTAGAACTATAGACCAAAAAATCTTTAAATTTCTTAATGGTTTCGGACGAATTATCAAAGCCATGTGCTGGTTTCGGATTACGGCGGTTTTTAGCGTTGGAACCATCTGAACCTTTTGCACCACGTTCGGTCATTTCATTGCTTATTTCTAATTCAAAAATGCATTTAGTGTTTGTGAAAACGAAGCCTTTCTTGTCAACGATATTGATCTTTTGAATATAGGTTTTCACGGCTGGATAACCACCTGGGCCTCCTTTCCCGTCACTACCTCGAAAACCTGAAATTTTGGTGCATACATATGAAAAAAATCTGAATATGCTCTCTGAAAAATTGAAAAAATTTTTTACGGACTAATTTATCTCTTTGATTCCCGACTAAACGTTGTACGAACATGCTTAATACAAATGAAGTAATGGAAAAACTACACTGTCTTACAAAATTCTAAAAACTTTTTGCAACACAACTGGAATATTTTTTTTGTGATCAGGGCACCCAAAAACATAGAAAAATGTGAACAAAGGGGAAGGTCAGCTGGAGAATTTCGGCGTAATATTAATTTTACTATTTTTTGAAGAATTCGGAAAAATTGGACCATGATTTTCTCTTTGAAATCCAATTATCATCTTTGGTGCACATGATATATCAAGAAAATTAACTTTTCCTTAAAGAGGAGGATATTGCGCAGATTTTCAGCTACTACTGTGGTTATTTGACTGACCCCTTCGAAAGATATCGTCAAAAATGCCATGAAGTAAATCTGACAAAAACCTCATTTTTGTCGAATAAATCAAACTTTGACGTCGAAAATCCATACAACCGGTAAAGATTATCCCAAGTTTTTTTTAATTATCTTAAAGGACATTTTGTAACGAACATTTTGGTATAATATGCTGATCTTAAAAAATATGTAATCTTCACGTTCATTTTCGCATTGACGAAAAAAAATGCAAAATCATCAAAAATGAAATTTTTTCTTTCTAATCGCATATTATCGGTTTTTCATGTTGAGTAATGTAATTTTGTGATACTAAAGAAAATGCCGATTTTACTTTGACGATTTCAACTCTTCTTTTGTAATACAATTTTAGAATGATTGTTACAAATAAATTTTTTTTATATTTGGATTAGAATTTTTTTTTAATATTAATACACTAAATACACTTCTAAAAAATAAAAAATTAAGGTAAATTGAGCCTCATCTGATAATATAAGTTAAAACAACTACAATTGACATTATTATATGTGAGGCGATCCGAGAAAAAGGACCTACTATCCAAAAAGCAAATTTTACTTGACGGGCGATTGAATGAATCAAAATACACAACGGTAAATGGAATGAAAGATTTTCAAAAATTCATAGCTTGCAAAAAAATCAAAGTTAGTAAATTCTGATTGCACATAATTGAAGATAGGATGAAGAAATTATAGAATCACTCATAATCGGAAAAAAACGATTTTTTGGATAGTAGGTCCCTTTTCTCGGATCGCCTCACATATTAAAAAAGAATAAAATTGCATTTGAGAGAAGTAATCGCATTTTTGATGATTTTGCATTTTTTTTTTGTCAATGAGAAAATGAACGTAAAGATTACACATTTTTTAAGATCAGCATATTATACCAAAATGTTCGTTACAAAATGTCCTTTAAGATAAGTAAGAAAAACTTGGTATAATCTTCGGCGGTTGTATGGATTTTCGACGTCAAAGTTTGATTTATTCGACAAAAATGAGGTTTTTGTCACATTTACTTCCTGACATTTTGGACGATATCTTTTGAACGGGTGAGTCAAATATCCACAGTAATAGCTTAAAATCTGCGCCATATCCTCCTCTTGAAGAAAAAGTTTATTTTCTTGATATATCATGTGCACCAAAGATGATAATTGGATTCCAATGAGAAAAAACACCTGTATACCGGGTACCCTGATCACAAAAAAAATATTCCAGTTCTGTTACAAAGTCGTTGTAAGACAGTGTTATCATCGTCTTCTTATTTCACAGCTTTTATTTATAGAACATTCATGAATGCAAATATTTTTCAAGCAGATACATATATGCAAATTATTTTAATCTACCTTCCTCAGTTATTTCAATATGATACGACTTCTTAGTTAGATCCACTATTTGGATGTGACCGGCTTTTCCACCGAACCCACCGACACCACCGTTCCCTCCACGACCGCCACTCGTACCATAACTGCCTCTTTTCCAAAGTGATGGCTCGGATCTATTGCTATTCCATACCAACTCATAGCCATTACGCTTGCAATAGTTTTCTATGAGAAAGACATCTAAAGGCGCCCAAGAATAATAGTTTTCAATGTCATCGCACAGATTAACGTCGCGAACTGGAATAGAGCCGTCGATTCCCCTTGCACCTGCAAATATTGAAGAATAAAATCTCCAACAGTATGATACAAAATAACACAGTCAACAATGCTCAAGAATACCTTCTCCACCGTTTTGCCCAGGTCCACCATTTCCACCTACAGACGAAATAGTCAAGTTTCTTTCGTTTAAAAATACTTCACCAATGCCTAAAAAGTTTCCGCCTGTCTCTCCAGGGTAACCTGCTTCACCATCATGTTCCGTTGAAGAAATGCTGTTTGAATTCTTAGCATTCTTTTTTCTATTCCCATCAGACCCTCTCAACGTAATTGATTGGGTCCCAAAGACAGTCCAAACTGGTGACATGATTGACATATGAAGATTTTTTCCAGTTTTCTCAACAGAACTATCAATAATAACGGAAACGGAGGCAATTATCTCGATCAATTGTGCAGTCGGAAAACATGTTTGATCAGAGGTTACTTGACTCATTCTGATGACTGACCCTGTGACAGTCATACTGGAGATATGTGGACACAAAATCTTCGGCTTTTCGATAAAAGTAGACAAAATTGTTTTCAAGATATTCTTTTTTCCTTCGTCGAACTGTACATTTCGTAAGGTAGACAACATATTGGCGTTATTCGGAACGAGCGTTGATAACCGATCAAAACCAATTTCATCAACACTATCAGCTTTGTCACACGCATTTGAAAGCAATTGTATTACTTTTTCTTCGCTTGGTTTTGTCGCGAAAGTAGGTGACGGTAAGTTGCTATCAAGCATTATCATATATTCGTACCATAAAAGAGTTTTCTCAAGTCCTCGCAGAGTCAATCGGAATGCAGTTTTTGATGGTTCTATCAGTCCCTGGTGCTTTTGGACTAGCACTGGCACATATTGCATTTTCTGGATGAGGTCGTTCAATTTAGCAAGAGTATCTGCTGAAATCGTGATATTCAACTTCCTGATGGCATTTTGCAGTGATTGTGGTTTGGCGATTTCATTTTCCGAAAGGTTTTTGTAAGCCGTTGATAGCTGGTCACGCAGTAAGTAAATATCTGTTTCGAATTTTTCAATGACGTCGTAGAATTGTCGAATTTCAGTCGATATAGCTTTGACTACAGATAACATAGTCACATTCAACATATGTCTTGCACATTTATCAACATAAGCATCAAGAAGAGATTTTAGGTGCGTCTTCACCTCGTCAATCTGCCGTGTAAACGCATCTGGTGTCGAAATATTTACGTACCTGATATGCAATAGAAATTCAATGTACTCGATGTGCTTAACTGTGTTATTGAACAATGAGTCTTCAATCATGCCATTTGTTATATTCAGGAATTCTCTCGTGAAAGTCATTAATTCAGTTGATGTAATCCAATTCAGGACGGAATGAATATCGTGAAGCGTGCTGTTAAAGTCTAAAAAATCATGTCGTTTTTCAAAGGTGTTTTTGTAGTACTGTATTAATCCCTCAGATATACTTGATATGTCCTTGTTAATTTCAGTATTTACAATCTTTTGGATCAAATCGTGTGCGTAAACTTGTGAACCTTTTGAGACGACTAGGCCATATTTTATATTTTTGTTTTGGCCAACAAACTTAAGATTTTCTCTTATTATCTTTTGAATGTTCCTTTTTTCACTTTGAATCAGCGTGTCGTTGGAGAGTAAGCCAGGTTTGCTAGCTGTACGAAAGATGCCAATTCTATCGTAACCATTCTCTGTTTTGCCATTTTTTTCCAGCAAAATATTCAGAAGCTTTAACTTCTCCTCATTAAATTTCTGAACTCCTTCAGAAAGATTTCTTTGGGATATTTCTTTCGTCGTTGATTCCTTTAATTTCTTTAGGTAATCTGCAGTTTGATCCACTACATCTGTGTCATTCACGAGTGCCAACTTACCATTTACTCTTTTTACAGTTTTCACGACTTTAGTGGCAACCATCGCTATGCCATCTTTGTAAGTATCAATATTTTTGAACAATTCAATAATAGTTTTTACTAAGTTAGGAAAAAGCGATGGGGTTTCAGATATTTTGACGCTTGAATGATTTATGACAAGCACGATTTTGAAAGATTTCGCATGTTTCAATAACTTATGGACGAGGTATCCAATTGTTATGTCATGGTCCGCTGATCTTGTATCTTGAAACCCTGGACAGTCGTAATATTGTATGTTTGATTTCTGGTCAATGAATAAATTGGGAATGAATGTTTCAGATTTCGAAGTAACAGTCCCAATTTTCGAATTTCTGTCAGTTATTCGATACAAACTACTGCCTTCGCTGTCTTTTGTCACGTCCAAGATCGCATCTGTGAGGAGAAGTCCCAAAGTAGTTTTACCATTTCCTGTATCTCCCATCAGTAGCACTATTTTGTCCGGATTGTCCAATTGGAAAGCAGCGTCTTGTTTTTTCCAGAAATCGAGAATAGTGTGCGTTGAATTCGTTGCTCCTGCAGTGTATGCAAGGCACAAGAATAGTAGAGGGCCAATTAGCTTTTTCATCGTAGCACAGAAGCACAGTTTTTATTAGAAGTCACTTAAACTACTGACTGAGTGCTGCTATCGTCACTTTTTTATACAAGCTGCAAAACATTGACTACTATTGATAGAAACAGATTCTTACAATCATGAAACTCATTGGCTCATAAATGACACATGACCAGAAGTATATTTTCTTTTGATTGAAGATCATTATGCATAAGTAAGAGCAGCACTTAAATAGGCGTTTCGATAATCATAAGTGTCAGCAATTTTATTTTTGTATCATACATGGTTCTTTTTCAAGTAGTGTTATTTGGTACTGCGATTTGGATTATGAAGTATCTTAAATAATTTACCTCATCTTATACTCAAAATATGAATCCGTGATGGTTTCGATATCTTGACTTCATATTAGATACATTAAAAACTTTTCCCAGTACTATTTAAAATTAGTATATTCTCGAAAAGTAGTAATGTATTTTTGAATTATCAAATAACGCTCGCAGTAGATGTTAATTTATATACAATTATCATTGTTGCTATCTATATTTCGTTACATTGGGATTCCCTGCTTTGATAAGTGAGCTATTTGCACGAAGACTCATTTACTTTAAGAAGATTAGATTTTATAATGCTACAACGTAGCAGCAATGGTTCTTTTAAAAAATTTTTTATACTATGAAATCATAATAAGTGGAAAATTATTATTCATTCGTATCAAAAAACGCTTATTCACGAGTTAAACGTCGCTTAATCATTAACAGAAAAAACGAAAAGGGTGCCAGCCATTCTTCATTCTCAATAGATATTTAGGCCATTGTTTGTTGCGACTTATCATTTTGAAGAAATGTCGGCTACGTGTAAAAAACATGACTATATATGGTCATGTTTTCGAATACGCAAGCGATAGCGAATTCTATATAGACCTTGCATTTTTTCGGGAGAGCGCAAAGTGCCATCAAAAATTTTCTGAAATAACATTGTTCAATCATGTCGTGGGAATTCCGGTCGTAAATGTAGTTGTTCGTTATCGAATTGCGCTGCTGGAAAGTACATTATTGCAGGGTTAGGAAGTAACGCGTTACTTGTAACGGGTTACTCTAAAACGTTACTTTTTGCACGGTAACGATAACGTAACGCGTTACATTAATTAACAAGTAACGATATCAGGAACGAGTCACTTTATTTCGGTAACGAGTAACGAAAATTCCGTTATTTCACGTTACTTTTATCAGTCTCCTCAAGTTTTTAGAACAATTTGAAACTTTTTAAGGAATGTCCTGAAACTGAGATATAAGTCTTTCTCGTTTTTCAATGGAGAATTCTATATTTATAATTTTTAATTCAACAGTGCGAAATATTAGTGATTTGTGTACAAATATCGACATAGAATATATGCTTTTTTTTTCTTTTTATTATAAACTTTAACAATTTAAAGCGTTAAATTTTAGAAATTCGCATGAAAATATATAAAATACTAAAAATCTATAGATCTCAAAACCTATAGCAGGATCTTTAATATCTGCAATGAATACAAAAAAAAATACAAAAAATACTAGATTTCGATTAGTTTCACGTTATAAGATCCTTCAAAAATTTATCAAATTCCAGAAATCGCGAAATTTCAATTCCTCGAGCATTAAATTGTACAACTATATGTGTATAGAAGTCTGTAAAAATACTAGAAAATTTTTCAAATCGTAAAGGTACTGTGAAATTAAAAAAAAAATATTTACGGCTAAAACTGTTTTCTACAAAATCGATCAAAATACTTCACAAATTTCAAACTTTCAATTCTAGAAAATCTTACTTTGGAAATTCAAAGAGATATATTTGGAAAAAATCACAAAATTCTACACGATTCTATAAATACTTAAAAATAAGGAAGAAAGTATGTAGTAAAAAGAAAAATACGTGTAAATATACATATGAAACATTAAAAATTTATCGAATTTCAGAAATTTATACAGCAACATATTATGTATAAAAATAATGAACGATCCTTGAAATCATAGAAAAACTGAAGAAATACGGTAAGTACTGCAAGAAGTAAAAATCGATCTATCGAGACACTGTTTTCTGAAAAATCCTCTAAAACACGAAAAAGTTCCATTGAGTTTGAATTCTTGAGCTCAAAGTGCTTGAAATATATAATAATTTATAAAAACATACTGAAAGTATATAAAAATACTTAAAAATTCTGCAGCATCTTATTATCCTAGAAAATACAAATAGTTTCAGAAATATTGCAATCCTTTAAATCGTATAAAAGTACCATCAAATCAAAAGAAATCACAATCTTCATTGACACTATTTGCTGAAAAATCCTCTCAAATACAAATAATTTGATGAACTTTGGATTATAGAGCATGAAATACTCGAAATCTGTATATCAATGTACAGAAAAATAGTATCAATTTATAAAAATACTAGAAAATCCTGCAAAATTTTATACATACTAAAAAACACAAAAAGGGTCAAAAATTCTGAAAATCTGGGTAGAAAAGATTCTCTCAAATTTCTATCAAATTTGCAAATTTTTCCCTGCGGCTAACATTGAATGAAATGTCATACTCAGAAATTTTTCCAAGTTGAAAAAAATATAAAAATTTAAACAATCTTACTGATTTTTTCCTCAGGGTCAAAAAGTAAAGATTACTAAACTTTATAATTTTTCTCACATAAAAAAATTATTCCTGGAGGGCTCGCCTTGACAAACAGATCTCGAAAATGCGATGTGATGTTCGAGCAAAACGTTTTGTTGAAACTCTAAAATAAATTAAATACGTCTAATCTATTTTCGTCTGAAACCATTTTTTTATATCTGAAATAAACAGTTTCTAGAATAGAACAAAACCATGAGTATGTTGATGTTGTTTTTTATCCTTAGTTTTTCGATGTCTTGTTATTTACATCCAATTTATTCCAAAAAGTAACGCAACGTTACTTTTTTTAGTAGTAAGGATAAGGAGTTACAATCTCTTTTTAAGTAACGGTAACGTAACGAATTACTTTTTCCACCTAAGTAACGGTAACGTAACGCGTTACATTTTATTAAGTAACTTTCCAAATCCTGCGCTATTGTATCTAATTGTATCTCAAATATTTTGGGGAACAAACGGAGATTGTTATTTTAGGCAATCCGGTGTTTTACATTATCCAGCATTCAGATGCCTGCAGAAGTGCAACGAATCTCACACTCATATAATTATATGAATGTATTTATATGAATCTTTACTTTAATTTCAATGTCCAATAGCTTATGGTAATGTTTTATAGAAACAGTTTGGTGCAACCGCAGTTCTCAAGTTTATAGCAATTTCTCCAATAATATTTTTCTCGGTGTACAAACAACGAGCCTTCGAGAATTCCTCTGTACCTTTGAAGCATTTTCTTCATCACTCGATATTTCTCCCTCTTTTGCATATTGAAATCGACCGCTCCTCTGGAGGGTATTCTACCCTAATAACGGTTCCCTCAGAAGGCACCAAAAAATACTTGCTTAGAAGAGTCGCAAATTTCCCTTCGAGATACATACTCGCGAGTTAGAGGTGCACCTTGGTGGTTTATGACGGTCCGTGAGTCCTGAGTGTATACATTTGGGGGAGGATGATAGACGAGCCGATACTTTCCCACGAGAGCACATGTGCGGCCAAGTTTGCATATCCCTCGCTCTTTCTTACCCTCATCTTTTATCCTTTTTTCCCTTCTTCATCGTCCCGCTCTTTCCATATCTCCTTCATTGCGTCTTTAATGTTGTAGGCGGCCGTAAAGTGCTCCAGGGCCTCCAGGCCCTAATCACAACCTTGTGCTCGTACATGCGTGAAACTCGATTGAAACGCGTTCTCTTGTACCGAAAACAACAAAGTTTTCGGCCGAAACGATCCCCGAGGCTAGTGGCTACATTTTTCATGATATCATATTTAGAAATTTGTTGAACCCTAAGAAAATTTAACAATTCGACCCTTTTTCCGAATTTTTTTAAATTATAGGGATTTGAATCCTAAATTAACGGGTGAAAATGAGTATGAGTAAAATTATGTATTATTTTCAATATATCCTCACTCAGAAAATGTACCTATTCCAACAGTCATCGAGAGGTGCTCGCTACCTCACAACTCTGACGCAACATATTCCCTTTTCGCGAATTTGAGCCATAAACAGTGCCACGGGAATTTTCCTGGCGCCCTCACGTTTCAATCTCGAGCGGTAATTTGCATTTCTAAAGCTATACGCATATTTTTACAATTAATTCCAAACACCTTCACGGAACGAACAAGCCCATTAACGTCGTCGTGCGGCAATGGCGATGCTAAGGCACCGCTGCAAGATATAAAGCCCAACTAAAACATCAATTAACAGCAACAAGCACTTGATTCAGCCGCCAAAAAATGGCAACAAGTCGGTGGCGCTCTAATGGCCTCGCCACACGCAATCTTCCACGACCCTTTAATTAATTGCCTATATTATCGATAAAGCTCATTGTCGCGAGATCCAAGTCATACCGTGAAACGAGGTAAAGCGAATCAATCAGGGCGTTTCTTCGAAATCAAATTCTCCCATCTACAAGCAACATTGTAAGGCCGCACAATAGAAGTTAATAGCGTCACGTGCAGAGAAATTGAGTTTATTGACCACCGTTCGTTTGTCGAGTCTTTGAAAAAAAAAATTTTTTTTGGTTATTAGAGATCAGCTGCTAAACCACGAAAATATATTTGAAGTATCTGAATTGTAATGTTAGTACATCATTGACTGTTTTATGTTTACAGTTGAAAACATATCTTGAAATTTGTTATACATATAATTACTATATAATATCATCTGGGGCGTGAGAAGAAAAAAATTTCGGAAAGACATTCTGGAAAAATAAGTTTCCTTTAAAGTTTTTATAATTTTTTATCTCTGACAATATGGTTAGGGGAGTACGATTTTTCAATTTTTCGAATTTCAGGATTTAAAAGTTATATAACATATATATTAGGGTGGTCGTTAAAATGGGTTAGGTGGAATTTTGATGGTGGCGCCCCCCAGAACGTTTCCAAAGTTTAAAAAAAAATCCCCTAATTTTTTCAGATTTTTAAAATAACGTTAAGCCGTGCCGGTAGAGTCGTCTTTTAACCCATTTAAATAACATGGGATTTTGTCTTGAAGGCAGTCTATAATTTTTCACGGATACACAAATCGCTTTAAAAATCGGTTTGACACGGTCAGTTTTTGTCGATAGTTATAATAAACTGGAAAAAATTGGCAGCTGTCTAAAACAATCATATGTTTGTTGGTTCGAAGCCAAAAAACCAAAAATCATGGAAATTTCGGCTTTTTTCAATGAAACAAAGAATTTTACAAGATTTCAAGAATCTATGCGATGTATACCTACCATGAAATATCATTCTATACGTTCGTGAGTATTTTTTATCGTTTTACAAGTAGAATAGGTCACATTGCTACAGTTTCAAAAATGTGCATCACAATTTTAATAAAGAAATTCGATAAATAAACAAATTTCTGAAAAGCTACTTCTTAAAATGAGTTTCTTACTAGAGAAATGACCCTTATTGGAATGAATTATCTTGTATAAAACTATACGAGCAATAGTAATGGTCATAACGATAATAATAATAAAAGTAGTAATAATAATAGTTATAATAATAATGATAATAATAAGAATAGGAATAAGAATATAAATAGTTCTAAATTGGTAAATAAGAATGAATAAATTTACAAGTCAAGGGAAAAAGCTGCTTATTCTAATGATACCTTATTTGTTTTTCGAAATGATCGTGAACTATTGTTATAAGGATAATCTGAAAATAGATAAGAATAACATCAATAAAAATAATAATAACCTAAATAAGGAATATTATTCAAGATTGACGAATGTTTCTGTGATTTCGTTTGCAATGTTTGATGCGCTCAAGTACGAGTTTTGAATATTTTATAATTACAAAACAACTTTATAGAATTTATGGATAAGGTAAATGTCTCAGATGTCAAACAAATCTAGCCATTTTTGCGAAAACTGCAAACTTTTATGGAAATTCTGCTTCTTTGTAAAATTGTTGATATTGTTCAGTGACTGATGGATCCTAGAAGAATTAAAATACATGATCTTCTTATTATTCAATATTCAGCAATAAATTTGATAACTTGGTATTGATGTCTTAAAGTTAACTATATCGCGTGTTGTGTTATAATAAAAATCTTCCTCTATTAGTGCATTAGATCGTTCGCATGGTTATTATTCCTATTTCTATTGTTGTCATTATTATTATTTTTATTATTATTATTACTACTTTTATTATTATTATCTTTCTGACCATTACTGTTGATGGTATAGTTTAATACAAGATAATTCATTTTAATAAGTGTCATTTATCTAGTAAGAAGCTCATTTTAGGAAGTAGCTTTTCAGAAATTTTTTTATTTATCGAATTTCATTATTAAAATTGTGATGCACATATTTGAAACTGCAGCAGTGTGACCAATTCTACTTGTATAACGATAAAAAATACTCACGAACGTATGGAATGATATTTTATGTAGATATACATCACATAGATTCTTGAAATCTTGTAAAATTCTTTGTTTCATTGAAAAAAGCCGAAATTTCCATGATTTTTGGTTTTTTGGCTTCGAACCAACAAACATATGATTGTTTTAGACAGCTGCCAATTTTTTCCAGTTTATTATAACTATCGACAAAAACTGACCGTGTCAAACCGATTTTTAAAGCGATTTGTGTATCCGTGAAAAATTATAGACTGCCTTCAAGACAAAATCCCATGTTATTTAAATGGGTTAAAAGACGACTCTACCGGCACGGCTTAACGTTATTTTAAAAATCTGAAAAAATTAGGGGATTTTTTTTTAAACTTTGGAAACGTTCTGGGGGGCGCCACCATCAAAATTCCACCTAACCCATTTTAACGACCACCCTAATATATATATATATATATATATATATATATATATATATATATATATATATATGATGGAATTAGATTTTTTATTTTTTTGAATTACTGAGGCTTAGATTTTTTTCTTCAACTTTTGATATTTTTTATAATCCTTTGGTATTTATGTAATTTGAAGAATTTCTATCATTCATTATGGATTTCTATACAGCTTTCTGTAATTTGATGCTTTATAAATCGAAAGTCTACCAATTCTTAATATATGTTAGCATAAATTTGTATTTTCCGGTACTTTCGTAGATTTCTAATAGTATTTCTAATATGAAGTGTTCTACAGATTTTTAGAATTTGATTCTATAGTATCGAAACTTTCAATAATTTCGAGAATTTAAATTAATTTTTAGAAGTAAATACTATTTTTTATATCGATTTATAGTTCTTCTTTTGTATTTTTCTAGTATTTAGGCAAATATTAAAAGTATTGGCTGGTATTTTTATAGTTTTCTTGGCACTTTGCTAATAGATCTTCTAGGATTTGAAGTATCATAAAATTTTCAGAAAATTATATCTACGTAGTTTTAGGCATTCAAAGATTTCTAGTATCTCTCACTTTTTTTCAGTTTTTACGAAACTTTGAAGGATATTTCATCATTTTTTTTTTTTTTTTTTTCCAATATTATTAAAGATTACTATAAAGATTTTGAGAATTCTATGCTCTAGAATGGAAACTTCAATCGATTTTTAGTGACTTTATGGGTTTTCGAGAAATTCGTATGCATAGAGATTTTTCATGTATTTCATGATTTCTAGAGTTTTCGTTTTTTTTTCAGTATTGTTAAGATTTGGTCGCGTTTAAAAATATTTTCATTGATTTCTCGTATTCCCATAGATGATTATATATTTTGAAAATGTTATGTTATAGTGTTGAAACTTTCAACAATTTGAAGAATTTAAATGTATTTTTCAGTGAACATAATCTATGATATAGATTTTCAATACTTTTCTTTCGTATTTTTTTTTGCATTTCTACAACCAGAAGTAGTTTCTAGAATGTTCATGGTTTTTTTTTTTATAAATTTCTAGAATTATAAATATGTATATTTTAGTATTTTAGGAGGAATAAACTTTGTTAGAAAATCAAATTTACATGTGTAGTATTTAAGTATTAGAAGATTTATAGTATTTTTCGAATTTTTGATTTTACATGGAATTTTAAAGGATTTTTTATTCATATTAAGTTTTCTATTATTTTCATAGAATTATTTATGATGCTTTAGAATTCAAATTTAGATCAATATCCGTAAAACGAATTGGGAATTGGATCGGCCAATTTGGACAATGAATATCAAACTCCTATGTTCAACCAACGTTTCGTTCTTTATTCAGAACATCATCAGGGTTCATTAGTACAATCTACAAAATCTAACAATAATTCATAACGCTGATCTAACAAATAATCCCATAACAAAGCAAATCAAAAAACACTCCCAGTCACGCGCCAACAAGAAGGTCAATTCAAGCTAATTAACAATAAAACTGATAACAAATAGTTACTGTGAGAAAACATCGTCTCCGAAAACTTGTCACCTCACCCAAAGGCGGGAACACACTAACGACTCTCCGACAATTTCAACTAACCTCGATGAAAAAAGATAACATCTTAATAGAAAACTTAAAATACCGCATTTCAAACTAATACAAGAGTTCAACTTCCAAAACACTAACGTACACACATCTCCCCAGGTATCAAAACCTCAACATCGTTCGAAATCTCCTGATTCAAAAATACTTATCAAACAACTAATCCTCCATAACATACATCAAGATTCTCAGTGGCACTTTTTATATTCAAACAATTTCATTTTTTATTTTTTTATTTTGATAGCATTGAAGATTATTTTGATAGCATTGAAAAAGAGATTTTACAAGATTAGAAGTTCAATTAAAGGTTAGAAAAATTTAACATGGGAAGCATTTGAGAAACTTATTAATTTAGTTTTGAATTCGACATATTTTACATTCAATGATGAATATTATAAACAGATTAAAGGTATTCCTATGGAGTCACCTGTTTCGCCCATTTTTGCTGATTTAGTGCTAAGATAATAAGAAGATTTTGTTTTTTTCTTCCCCACTCAAAATTTATAAATATTTTAGATATGTGGATGATTGTTTCTTGAGTATGCATAAGGACTTTGTTTCTGCGATTGTGGATAGATTTAATGAATTTAATGTGGATTTAAAATTTACTTTGTAAAGAGAGGACAATATGTTGTTGAATTTTTTAGATGTTACTATTGTAAGAAAATTGGATGGCAGTTTAATTACTAATTGGTTTTCTAAACCCAGTAACTCTGATAGAGTTTTAAATTTTTGCTCTTCAAATCTGATTCATCAGAAAATTGCTATGATTTATAATTTAATCGATGGGGCTTTTCTTATTTCGGACCCTTCCTTTTACCAGAGTAATTTAGAAAAAGTGAGGCGTATTTTAATTAAGAATTCATACCCTTTAAACTTCATTGATAAATATACGGAGAGAAGATTAAGAAGAATAAAGAATGAAGAGAAGAATAACATTAAATGCATTGATTCCAGATTGACGACAGATTCATGTAATTCTAGAATAGTTTTACCATACTATAGAGGTGTTTCTTATAGTATCAATAAATTGTTAAAAAGGAATAATCTCCATGTCATTAATAAACTTCCGAACAAATTGAATGATGCAGTGTTCAAAAGTAAGGATAAGATTAAGAAACATGAAAGAACGGGAATTATTTATGGTATTGATTGTGTTAACTGTGATTCAATATATATATAGGTCAGACAAAGAGAGCTCTAGAAACTAGAATAAATGAAAATAATAAATCGATTGAGAGAGGAGAATAAACAGTTTTCTAGATATAAAGATGAATCTAGTGAAGGGGTTGAAGTTGGAGGGTAAGGAATAGGATGGTGTGGTGTGTTAGAGAAACATTTCCAGGTCATGAATTTGATTTCGATAATCCTAGGATTTTTTATTCAGAGACAGATTTTGGACGTAGAACAATTAGTGTGATGTTACATATTGAAGATAACAAGTCTTGCTTGAATATATAGAGTGACACTGAGAATCTTGATGTATGTTATGGAGGATTATTTATTTGATAGGTATTTTTGAATAAAGAGATTTCGAACGTTGTTGAGGTTTTGATACCTGGGGAGATGTGTGTACGTTAGTGTTTTGGAAGTTGAACTCTTGTATTAGTTTGAAATGCGGTATTTTAAGTTTTCTATTAAGATGTTATCTTTTTTCATCGAGGTTAGTTGAAATTGTCGGAGAGTCGTTAGTGTGTTCCCGCCTTTGGGTGAGGTGACAAGTTTTCGGAGACGATGTTTTCTCACAGTAACTATTTGTTATCAGTTTTATTGTTAATTAGCTTGAATTGACCTTCTTGTTGGCGCGTGACTGGGAGTGTTTTTTGATTTGCTTTGTTATGGGATTATTTGTTAGATCAGCATTATGAATTATTGTTAGATTTTGTAGATTGTACTAATGAACCCTGATGATGTTCTGAATAAAGAACGAAACGTTGGTTGAACATAGGAGTTTGATATTCATTGTCCAAATTGGCCGATTTAATTCTCAATTCGTTTTGCGGATATTGGTGAACAGAAAATAGGACGTATTTAAATTCATTTATCATCATCAAATTTAGATCGTTTTTCAGTAATTTTTTAGGTTTCTAGGAACATTTTACTGATGAAAATTTTCAATGTTGTTCAGACTTTTTGTTTTCAGTTTTTTTTTTTCTTTAGTATTTATAAGATTTTGTCGTGTATTCTACAATTTTCATAGATTTCTAGTATGACTATAGATCGCTATATACGCTTTTTGGAATTTGTTATTCTAGAATCCTAAGTTTTAGAAATCGCAGGTATTTATTCAGATTTTTAAGAAAACTGTTCTTTAATGGTGTTCTATTACTTTTAGCATTTTTTCAGAGTTTGTATGATATGGAAGACATTCTGGTACTTTTATGGATTTCTATGCAGATTTTTGCAAGTTAATATTACAGGGTTCAAAAATTGTTTTTTACATTTTCAGCATTTCCGTAGATTTAAATAATTCTGTATGAAGTACTGTGTTGAAAAAGTGTAAAACTTTTATCTTTGACGTCCTCCTAGCCCAACATTTACCATCAAATTTTTGTTCGAGAAAAAATTTTCTCAGGCCAGAATTATCGATATTTTCGAGTGAGTAAAATCAAGAATTCTGAATTTTGGCTACCTTCCAGAATTTACATGAAACTATTTGTTTTGTTCTCTATATTTCAGTAAGTACATTTTTGATAGTTAAACTCATTTCACTATACATCATTGATATTTTTATATACATTTTCTTCCACACAATTTATTTTTTTACTAATTACCATACCTTTATTTACAAATAAAATAATAACTAATTTATTATGAATTCGGGAGAAATTTGCACCCCACGAAACCCCCTCTTTCTACGCTTCTGTATTTTATCGGCGATCATCAATGATTCCTAATCCATTGATTCATCGAATCAATAAATAAATGAATGAGTAATTCGATCACGAATGTCCATGTGAATAACAGTACAGAAAAAAATTCCTGAAAGGTCAAAGAATCGCAAGGACCAATGCAAGCGGTATCGCATTCTTTTTTTTATTGGAACGCAAAAAGAAATGCCAGAGCGGATATGTTTGCGTTATGAGTTTGTGTGGACGATATACTTTACATGCGAAGAGTCGGGTACAAGCACAAACGAAAACCACCCACAGCGAATTATACGGTATTGACGATCAAGGTTTCCCCATATAATGTTCCCCTTATGTACCGATTCGCTCGATCGACTTTGCCGGTAGCGCGAGGGGTATAAAGGCCGCGATCTCGATCTATGCCGTATTATAGATTCCCGAGCATCGGAACTTGCCGAGATTTGCGTCTGTCGCATCCTCTGCCACGCGGAAAAGCTTCTTATGCGGAAAAACGCAGTTATCGGGCACTTTCTTTATACTTTGAAGTTTTCGATACTTTTCAAAGTATAGTATGTATAGGAAATTGTGAAATATTTTATGTAGCTTTATGTTCGTTTTTTCCTTATTGCAGAGTTTAGTAGTCTTTATTTTGAGGTATTAACTTAAATTTTTTTTTAAAGTAACGGAAAGAAATTCATTCATTCTTTTTATATGTATTATATGTCTGATTTTAGCAAATCCTTTTTTAAAGCGTGAATTTTGAACTACAATATTATCTCTAATATTCGAATAATTATATAATAAGAATGCGATGAATTTTTATCGAACAAAATAATTTTTTGAGAGAAATTTCTTAATATCTGAAAGTATATTAATGATAATGCCCATGTTTAGAATGTGATTATCACATTTATTCAAAAAACTACGTGAAAAGTTTTGCATAGCTTTTTTGTCATTTGATGAAATTTAGACCTAGAATATATAATCTAAAAAGTTTTTTTACTAGAAAGTTAATTATTTAAATAATAATTTTATTGAATAAATACCTATACATAAAATAAGAAGTTAACCATTAGGTAAACTTTGACGAAATGTTAAATACTCAAGTAGAAAATCATTCCAAAGTGTTTTTTAAATTTTTATTTGAAACGTTTAAACGAACAAATCATTCAATTTTGAATAGTATGAATTGAAAATTTTTTCTGTTGATAACAACTGTTTAAAAATTTTTTTAAATTTCCTGAAATTTACTTTGGAATTTCAATCCTTATAAGAACCTTATAAGAAAAAGGAATTTATAATAAGAATTCAATTTCTTATTGGTGACCTTATAAAAACCTTATAAGAAACTGAAATTTCTTATGAAAAATTAATCGATAAAGTTTTATAAGGTTTTTTTCTTGTAAGGTTTTTATAGGGTCACCCTATAGGAAATGGAATTGTTATAAGGAAATTCATTTTCTTATGAGGTTTTTACATGTAAGAACCAGAATAACTTGGGTTTTGTTAATTTTTTGGCAACTCTTGCCCTATTGCAAGACTTTTGGTTAGATTGGATTTTTTTTTGTTGTTCTCAAATCACTATCATCCCTAATTTTCTTATTTATCTCATCAATAATGTGAAATTGTATCAATAATTTTTAAATATGATAAATTTTTCAAATATTCAAAATAGCCTGTCATTTTCAAATTTCGTCAGTTACTGAAGATGCATATAATTTTATCGTTCATAATAATTAAAAGCAAAAATTTTCTTGTTTTTCAGGAGTACAGTTATAGGTAAAAACTTTTATTTTCTGAACGTCATTCTAACCATTTAAAAAGAAATTACGGAAATAGTTTTCAATGCTTTATTTATCATTCATTAAATTCGAAACGTTCAATAAACCAGTAAACTTCCTGAAAATATTGAAAATTTCAAAATACCTATGAAGATTAAAATGAGTTCGAATAAGTTTCTTGAAATTTTCCTTGATATTTTAACACAAATAGTAATTTAGTTTTCGAATGGTATTAATTGAGTATTTTCTTCTTTATGAGAAACGTTTGAAGATTTAAAAAAATTTTTCAAAATTTTTGATGTATTGTAGCAACTTTTGTACTACTCAACTTGATTTTTGTTCGATCGTATTTCCTGTTTGTTTTTCTTTGAAAATTATGAATCTTAATAATATTATGTATAATCATAATTATTTGCAATACTATTGAGAATTTCTAAACATGATGAAATTTTGATATTTTATGGATGTTCTGATTGTTTTTGAATCTCGTGAATTACACAGAATGACAGAATTTTATCGTTAAGAATAATTTAAAATTGTTTTTTGATTTTCATGAGTACATCTAATGAGTAAAAAACTGATATTTTCTGAATGTGATTCTTACAGTTTTTCAAAGTATAAGAAAAATGGTTTTAAATAATTTTTTAATGATTGAGTTTTGAAATCTACTTTAATTAGGTGAACGTAGTGAAAATGCTAAAAAAATGAAATATCTTTGAAGGTTAAAACTGATTTTAATGACTTTTTTCCAATTCTTGGAGTTTCAACATTGAAATGTTAAAATTTTGGATATTATCAATAAATTTTGCTTGTCCATGAGAATTATTCAAAGAGGTTTTAAACTTTCACAAAATTTCTGAAATCTTCTAGTAACTCTTGTACTACTTAATAGATTTGTTGGATTCAATTTTGCACTTGTTTTCATTTCAATACTATTGATCCTTATGATATTGTCTATTTTTAATGATATTTGAAATATTTTTGCAATACCTAATAATAAAGAATCTTCGAAACATTGTCTTGAATTTTTCATCACTTTTCGATTTCATTAATTACTGAGGTCACCTGAGAATTTCATCGTTAAGATTGATTTAAGAAGAAAATTATTTCCATTTTAAGTTGAAAATGAATGATAACACATATTATCGGGATGTAATTATGTATTACAGTTTTTCAAAAATTGACGAAAAAAGTTTGACGTGATTAATTATAATTGATAAAACTCGAAAACCTACGAAAAAAGTGAACTCCATGAAAAAGTTAAACAACGCAAAATATACGAGTTGGAGATCAAAATTATTTTCAATCAGTTTCTCAAATTCATTCTTAACATTTTAACATTTAAATCTTCATGTTCTTCGATTTTTCAAATCAATAATTTTTCTGTTCATGAGAGTTCAAAAAGTTTCAAAACTTTCTCAAATTTCGAGAATCTCTAGTAACTCATGTACTACTGAATAAATTTTTCTTTAGACCTCTATAATTACTATTTGTTCCAATATTACCTATCATCTCTTTTAAATACAATTCGAAACATTATTCATCATTTCCATTCACGAAGAGATTTGGAAATATTATTATTTTGATGAAATTGCTGATTTCAGATAGTAAATATTACTGAGATTCTTATAACACTACAAGATGATGAAAATTTTTTTTTCAGATGATGAACGAATAATTGCGCCCTGCTAAAATAGCCAGTGATGAACATGTTCTTTCGGGACGACAATGGGAATGCTGTTGCCGGACGAGACTTACGAGGAAGCCGAGCCGAGCCTCGAGAAGGTCCGGGTCGCAAAAGCTCTCGCTGCGCTACGCAAATGCGACGACTTCCTCAGCCACTACGGGATCAAACCCGAGTTTTTTTGCAAAAACAGGGAGCGGCTCCTTCTTCAAGCTTGTCTTCTCCGTAAAGCATGTAAGTAGAAAAACAACAAACATTTTCAAAAATATTATAATTTCGTATTTAATAAAATTTTATCATGCAAAAAAAGACGTTCTGTACAACAGACAACAATCAATTTTTTCACCAAGTAGTTTTTAAACTTGCTTCACATTTTCCAGCAGATTATTGAATTAATTTGTTATCGTAAACTTTGAACAAGTTATTACCAACTTGGTTCGATTTTCTGTGAATTTTTGGGCCGTTAAGCACTGATCTCAAAATACAAAGCTCATTTTTCTGTTCTACGGCGCGTAAAAATGACTTTAACGAATTGTTTTTGATCTCCACGTCACAACGCTTGTACGCATATGAGATTCGCCTACAAACAGCCATTTTCTTATCGGCGTTATTCGTCATTTATGCGAGGGTGCGCGCATTGCACGCGAAGCGTGTGTCAGGTGTCGCCAATCAGTGTATATTACGCGTGTCGTATATCGCGTATAAAGACGTGAGCCATGGGACGACGACAAACGTAGCGCTATTTCGACGACGCTAATGATGATAAGGGCACGGGCGACAGCTCCCTGCCCTGTAATATTAGACTTACATAGGGTTACTGCTAAACGGGTTGAGACTGAAATTCGAAGTTGATGTGTTGCGTGGACACAGATTTTCATTCAAAAATGAACAGCAAAAAGCTGAAAATCCTAAGAATTATAGACTTTTTAACAGTTTTAAGTATGAAATCAAATTAGAAATGAAATGAAATTAAAAAAGAATTCTAAATAACCTGAATGTTACGAACCTTAAGAAATTATAAAAGATGCTAAAACACAAAGTAGACTATTTTATATTTGCTGAAAACTGTTGCTCTCAGTATCAACTTCAGGTTAAAATGATCATGATTTTTTTTATCCATTTAAGAGTCTTATGTCGTTTGTATACTCGTCAGGGACGAAAACAGAAAACATTTTCAGGAGGGGTTTTTCTAAAAAATATTTTTTTTTCAGGATTTTATGATTTTTAACCTTCCACAACATGATTACAAGAGAGCGATTTTAAAATATTTTACATTTCGGAATTTAAAAATTACACAATTTTTGGAAACCAGAGTTGCGCATTTTTCATGTTCGTAAATAATCGAGTTCGATTTTTGTGATATTCAAATAGTAACTGAGGTTTCAATTCTTTTGACTTATACTTTTTGTATTTATACCACTTTACGGATTATCTGATATTAAATAATATAGTTTCTTATAAAGCTTTCTAAAATTCGATGCTCTAGGAATCAAACTTCTAGAATATTTATGTTTGGAATTTGAATTAATTTTTGAGCAAATTTCAGCCACAAAGATAAAAGATACATCATTAAATTATATTTTTTTCGTATGGTAAATTATTCATCAAATTCTGTAGTATTCTCTGGTATATTTATGTATTTCGAATATTTCTATGTATTGCTCAATAGATTTTTAGAAATCGATGCTATAGTATTAAAACTTGTAACAATTTTGAGACTTCAAATTTTTTAGACGACAGTTCCTTCTATAAAGATTTTCTATACTTTTATTTCATATTTTTTTAGTATTTCTACAGTTGAAAGTATGTTTAATTGAATGAATTGTATAAATTGAATTGGACGTATTTTTATTGTTTTCTTTAAGAATTTCTAGAACAATTTCTCAAATTATATATAATTATTGTATTACATGAATAAATATGCTCCAGGGTAGAAAGTTTTAGAAATTTCTAAGAAAATTATATATCTACATACTTTGTAAGTATTGAAAGATTTCTAGTAAACTAGGAAGCTAGTAAACTAGTAAGCTAGAAAAAGAATAAAGTAGCAAACTAGTACGGTAGTAAACTACTAATCTCGTAAATAAGTAAGCTAGTTAGCTAATAAACTACTTAAATTGTAAAATAGTAAAATTGTAAGCAAGTTAAAAAGTGGAATAGTAAACTAGCAAACTCGTTAGCCAGTAAATATTTAGTAAACTAGTAAACTTGTGAAATTTTTAATAGTAAACTGGTAAACTAGTAAGCTAGTTAAATAAAAAAACTAGTAAACTAGCAAACTCTTCAACAAGAAAATTAGTAACTTAGTAAACTAGTAAACAAGCAAACTAGTAATCAAAAAAGCTTGTAAACTCGTTAACGAGTAAATTATTAATCTTTGTAGTAAACTAGTAAGCTAATAAACTATGTAGCACATTCATTTTTCACATTTTTTCAGTAAATAGACGAAACATTGAAGAATTTATAAGTATTTTTATATATTACTTGTATTTTTGTAGATTGCTACAGAGATTTAAAACCTCGATGCTTAAAAATGCGAATTTTGATCTATTCTCAATAATTTCAATAATTAATTATAATTTCACATTCATATAGATTTTTCATATTTTAATACATCGCTATTATTTTTTCGTATTTCTTAAATATTTATAGTATATTTAGAATTTAATGCTCTAGAATCCCAAAATTTATAGATGGTCGAGGCATTTGTCAAGATTTTTCAGTAAACAGTTTTTTTTATAGAATTCAATAATTTTATTATAATTTTATAGTTTGTATGAATTACAACATTCTTCATACTTTTATGGATTTTATATGTATTTCTAGAATTTGATGATCTAAGATTCCAAGCTTTGTAAATCTTTAGCATTTTCGTAGATTTTTATTTTTCTTGAATATTCACTGAGTTGCTACAATTTTTCTGATTCATATTTTCTACGTAATTCTACGCTTTGATAATTTTTACTTTTTTATAAAATATATACTGCTAACGATTTCATGCATTTTTTTAAACTTATATTTCTATTGTGCAATGATGTATCTTATTTCATTTTTACATGAAATATTGATGATTTTATCAGAATTTCGGGAGGAGTTTGAACCCCCAAAACCCCTCTCTGCCTACGCGCCTGATGCTGCGTACGTAATCATTTATTTATTTATCAAATACACAAGTCTAACAGGTCAAGACCCAATTACAGGATTACATTGGTAATTCATATATTTTTACAAGTCAAATTTCAGTAAAAAAATTACAAGACTCCGTATAACATATCAAATTATGATACACAATTCTCAATGAACGCAGTTAGTGAGTCACAAAACAATTCGCAGTTGAATGACTTATTTTTTGTTAATGAATCAGATTCTAAACACATTCGATATATCGGCGAACAATCTGTTAACAAACCAGATTTATGAATATTAAGGGCTTCAGTATGTCTCGTTTGATGGAATAACGGAAAGTAAAAATGGAAAATGAATTAATTGCCTAATAATTTTGAAAAGGAACATTAGATCTTGATAAATTGGCCGATTTTCCAACGTCCAAAACTGAAACCTTTTACATAAATCATCATAGTCAGCTCTTCTCGGTGGGTAAATACCATCTCTACTCTCAATGATAAGAATTTCAAAAATCTTTTTTGACAATTCTCAAAAGCCAGTTTGTAATTTACATGTTTTGATGACTATATCACAGCAGCGTATTCTAACTTGGACGGGGTCAATGTCTTATGAAGTAATACAATCGTTTTAACATTGGTAAAATCCCTACAAATTCGAATCAAAGACCCCAAACATTTATTTGCTGATTTAATAATATTATCAAAATGAGCCGAGAAATGTAGTTAACAATTATATAAGCTTTACCTTAATCCTTAAAAAATTGTGTACGTTGCAATATTATACTACCTAGCCTATACTCAAATTCATAAACTAAAGTTCGTCTAGTAATAGTAAGTACCTGACATTTTAGTGAATTTAATGGTAATTTGTTGCGTAAACTCCACAACCAAATTCTTTCAATATCAAGTTGCAATTTTTTACAATCCCTTAAATTATTATTTGTTAAAAATAATTTTAAATCATCCAACTCCAACGTCATTAGCAAAGATAGAATGAAGCAGTGGGCCAAGAGTATAGCTCTCTGGAACATCTGAGGTTGGAAAAATAGGTTTGATGAATAGCTATTTATTTTAACGATTTGATACCTATTATGTAAATCAGATTTAACCAAGGAAAGAAGATTATGAGAATATACACAAAATTAAACAATTATTTTCTATTATACCTCTACCAAAAATACTCTACCCTTCGGGAGATATGAATCTCAGGATACGATAGTTCTGCCTTTGGTAGAAGAATTATCGGATAGTTTGAGCTGAATTAGTAAGAAGTGTTGTACGTTGGTCGTAAAACCGAGAAAACCGTCAACATAGATAAGTTTTTCGGAACGGGAGATTCGAGCGTTTTCGGGAATGTTTAGAACACTCGAACTTTCCCCGCTGCCTTACCGGGAGATAAGAGCGGCGAGTGGGGAAAATTATCGAAGTTTCCTGATTGGCGCGCGGATCGCGACCAAGAAGGGACTTCAAGCATCGCGCGCGACAGAAGCGGCAGATTCCATCGAGCCTTTCTCGGCTCTGGAACTCCTCCCAACCCACCAAGCTCCTAACCTCGTGCAGCCTCTCTCGGCTCCGAGCCCATCTAATATCCTCACCCCGTGTAGCCTTTCTCGGCTCCGGGTTTTCCGCCGAATATCCTCACCCCGTGTAGCCTTTCTCGGCTCCGGGCTTTCCGCCGAATATCCTCACCCCGTGTAGCCTTTCTCGGCTCCGGGTTCTCCGCCGAATATCCTCGCACCGTGTAGCCTTTCTCGGCTCCGGCCCCAGTTCCTCTCCGTGTGGCCTTGTCTCGGCTCCGGAATTCCCACCACGTTCCTAACCGTGTAGCCTTTCTCGGCTCCGGCTCCCAAGTTACTCCTCAGAAACTCATCTCGGCCAACTGGCCAACGCAACTGCGCCACCGAGGGAATTACTCAGGGGCTCGTCTCGGCCAACTGGCCAGCGCAACTGCGCCACCGAGGGCCTACTTTAAAGGTTTCTAATGTTAATATCAGATATAAAATGAATAAAAATATAAGTGAATCATGTAGAAATAGTGGCTAATAAACGACTCCTCGGGAGCTTAAATTGTTGATCCATGGACTTTTACTTGATAACGCCTCATTGTTGACGTCCCCTCCTTTTTGACGTACAACAGAAGTATGGTTTAAACACGGTTTTTAGACCGTGTAATAAGATCGATTCTCGATTCATAAGGAAGGGCAAAGACCAGATTCCCCATTTGGACACTCAAGGTGTGGTGTATGGAGTTGAGTGTCAATCTTGTGATGCAATATACGTGGGTGAAACGAAAAGAAAATTAGGACACATATTAAAGAACATGAAAGGAATATAAATCATTCTGATACTAATTCAGTGATCACCGAGCACAGATTGAAATTTGATCACGATTTTAAGTGGAATGACGTAAAGATTTTAGATAGAGAGCGTAATTATTTTTAGAGGACAGTATCGG
Source organism: Platygaster robiniae (assembly GCA_028476575.1). Lineage (NCBI taxonomy): Eukaryota > Metazoa > Arthropoda > Insecta > Hymenoptera > Platygastridae > Platygaster > Platygaster robiniae. Next base: position 11,682,362 of record CM052019.1, on the reverse strand, counting down.
AAATGATTTTCATTAGAAAATTTGGTGATAGTATCAATAGACAGGTGGATACAAAGAATTCGAACGACATTTATGATAAGATTATTAATTCGATGGTGTTGAAGAAGTAGTCAACATTAGATATCGAGTTCGATTTCTGATATGATGTTAATTATTTTTGGTATTTTATCAGTCCCTGAGTGTCCACCAAGGAGGATGGTGTTCTTTACAACATAGAGGATTGAAAAAATTGAAGTGGCAGTAATTTCCATTGAAAATATCGGCGCATTGTTGCACTCTATTACGTGGAAGATTAAAATTTGAAAAATGAGTGGAAAATAGTGATTTTGATTGCTTACATTACACGTTTATTATCCTCCATTGCGAGAATGTTTGGAAAGAAAGTAGAATAATTGATCCTGTATTAGTATTGACTCATCCATAATCATGAGACTTTCGATTGGATATGTGGATGTTCTGAGAAAGGGAAATTTTACATGCAGGTACTGATTTCTGTGAATTGTTTTTTTTTTGCGATATTTTACTATGTTGGTTTTGATTTTGAAATTGATAAAATGTTGATAGATTCCTGAAAAGAACTACGAAGTTTGTTCGAAAGCTAAATAATAAAGGATCTTTAAAATAGTTTTCTGTTATTTATAAGTTAAGGGGGTCGTCTACGTAGCAGCTTGATTTTCGAGCCTGTTTTCCAGAATTTATTACGAAGGAAAGGAAAAAGATATTTAGACACTTTTTTTTGTTTTTTGTTTGTTTAATTATAATATATTTCAAGAGGCAAATTCATTGAAATGATATTTCCACATATTCAACTGCAGGATGACCTTGAATGTGCACTCATCAGAATTTTATTACCAATTTCACTGCAAGATTTTTGGTTAACCACGTAACCTACAACAAAAAACCAAACTCATCTATAATTGTTATTACATCAGCTATGGTTAGACATGAGCTTTTTGTAAAATTTAAAAATATTTTGAAACAGTGGAAATTTTTGAAAAAAAAAAAGTGTTTTTTTCCTTTTTTTTTTCGAATTATTATTGTCTGTTTTAATAATAAAAAACCCGTATTTTGTCAAAAGCTCGTGTCCAACCATAGCGACAGGTCTTCTGAGCAAATGAAAAAAAAATCGAACCGATACGTGTACAACTTTACTCAAAATCTTGCAGGGAAGTTGAAAAAACACGACTTTCGGGAAAACGCGTTTAAAGCTTTATAGTGAAATAATACTTAATTGGCAAAACTTACACTTAAATCATCTATGCAAAAGCCGTAGAGCTCTTCTTCTTTTTCAAATAAATGTTACCGGTTCGTAACTTGTACAAACAGTCGAAAACATTTCACAAAGACCTTATAGCCATTATACATGAGGAATAATAGCGACGTTACGGCGTAAAAGGCCCAGACGGGACTGGGTATGGCGCTCCATAGTTTGTTTATCAGCATGTTTTCGAATAAATTCTTCATAGAGCATATTCCTAATGACGTCTAAATTGAAAATAAGCCAAAAAAAAATTGATTTTTCGAAATCACGAACGTAGACGATCCCCTTAAAGAGTTACTTCGAGAGAACGTTTATGTTGATTAAGAAAAACAGCGGAGTAATTAATGTACTATAAAAGCATTTTTCGTTGTTTTTACAACTTGGATGCTCCAAAAATTACATAAAAAAGAATGATTACATTGTAAAATATCAAAATGCGCTTCAATTAATATGAAAGAAAACCCTGAATACAAATAATGAAACTATGTAAAGAATTCCATCATTAATTTTGAGACTGTATGAGTTATATGTCAGTTATGCTGACTTTATTGGTTATAAAATTTTTATCCTCAAAGCAACATTCGATTGCTTAAATACAAATTCGAAGGTCTGCTTGAGCAGTGTTTTCATTGGGGTCCTATCTGGACAGGCGAGTTAAAGTGTAGCCATCAATCGGAAGTAACTGGGAAATAAGTCAATGTTATATTCAGCTGAATTTTCTATAATTACGTCGTCATCGATGGTTAACTGAAGTGTATTTATCCACGAACTTATTAAAATATTCTAGGGTGTAAAAACTTTATCACAACTCGTCATTTTTTTACGCTCCCCTCTCATTAACATCTGCTTCTCTTCACACCTGAAAACGCATTTTCATAACAGAAGAGTAGAATCGATTAAGGAACACAGTCGGCGGTTAACAAAAACGTTCCTTAATGGACGTGCAACATCTTCATTGACAATCAAGCGCGGTTAATCCGTCAGCCTTGGTGTCTGAGGTGTTCGTGGGAGTTGTATTAGCGAGATTTACGCCCGAGTTAAGCCGGCGTGCACGTAAGTACGCACATGCGTGTCCGGCTCTAACCCCGGGATGACGAGAAAACTTTATCGGAATTTATTAGCTGCGGGAAATTGAGCGAGCGACGCGTAATGACCGCGGCATTACTAATGGGATGAGCGGCAAAAAATGGCGCGACTACGGCACGTCGTTCTCTCGCGCGTGACGGGGCAAAGTGACCAAAACGACGTCAGGTGTTGCAGCCATAAATCACTTTTCCCGCATTTCCGAGACGCTCATAACACGCTGCACGCGCTGTCAATATCAATAAAGACAAACGGGCCTTTATGTACTCTCATAAAACGCCCTGGGAGCGAGATGTAATTACTCCATTTGTTTTTACCGGGAAATTTTTTATTGAAATTTTTTGTTCTGGAAAGTGACACCTCACCTAGAGAACATGAGGATAGTTTGATTGTTCGATTTGGATGCAATATTTTGCAGGTTTGGGGAGAAAGATTACTTTACAGGTGGGGTATCTTGCAGGTCAGAAAATCGAGAAAATTTGTAAGGTAGATGAGAAAGCCTTCTAAATTAAGGTCTATTTAGGTTAGACATTGTTAAAGGTCACATACTGTGAAACTGTAGAATTCTTCTGAAACTACAACCGGTTGTTTAATATTTTCCAACGAATGTTGTTTTAACGGTTTTTAAGTATTTGGATACGAGATTCTGGTCAGTGTTGTGAGCAGATGTCGAAAAAGTTGATATTTTTTGTTTAATAATGCTTATGAGTGACAGTTTAACGACATTTGGCAAACGAGCAGTTTTATAACGAAATAGATCGAAATTGGTACACAAGGTCAAGAGTAGGTTTTTTTCTCGCTCCAAGAGGAACAGAGCCTAAGAACTGATAATTGATTCGACTTTGAGAAAACATGTTTTTTGTACATTGGGTATATTGACTTTTTCACGAGTGTGAAATCCGTAGGACGAGGCGAACCCGAGATTTTCAAATAACACTCGTAAAATTTACATTTTTTATCCTCGATGTGTAGGGGAGACCGTAGAATTTCGGGACACTTTTTGTATTGTGTATTTTTACGAATTCATAAAAATAGTTATTGTTCGATAACCTATATTTTCTGAAAGCCTGAACCCTTCTCTATTGAACCCCGAGTACAGTATTTTTCTATTTTAGACGTAATAAGTGATATTCGTCAGATAGTAAAAAGTCGACATCATCCCTGATTGCCCCGGTACCGGGGTAATTAGGGACGGGTACTGGGGCAATTTGGAACACGTCGTTTGTGAGCAAAAAAAATGCCATGAAAAGTAAGGAATATGTTTTCAATGGTCATTTTGTGTTTATTACCTTATTGACTTCAATACTTGCAGAAAATTGTCATACACAAAGTATTTACTTGTTGTTGCTGGATTCTGGCTCATTTGTTCTTGGGTTCCTCTGCATGTTGGTTGATTCATTGTTGGGTTCTTCGCTGTGTTCGACTCCTCTTTTTTATTGGTTATTTTGCGAATCCTTTTGGTAGGATTTTGTTTTGTGTTAGTTTTTTCTTTATTGCGATTAGCCAATTCCTGTTCTTCAGCAAGTTGTTGCATAATTTCTTTTTCCTCGTTATGTTTGATTTCTGCTGAGGTCCCGCTTTTGAAAATGAACGAATGTATGAAGCGTTGAATCTAGTTCTTCAATTAACGACAATATGAAAAAATTATCGATGATTTCAAAAATCTGTGAAAAACGATTCAAAATGCATTATACCTCTGAATCAAAGTTCTCTAATGAAATGTACAAGCACTGTTAACATAGACGCAAACCTGGTTACTGTGGTTTTGAGTATTTTAAAAATTACAGTCCTTTCATTAATTGTTTCTATAAAATTTTGAACTTTTACTTTGTCACTAATTTTCTGAATTCTTTCAACTTTCATCGACATTGTTGTTTGATTTATAGTTTATAGTTTATCAATTTGGGTAGCTTTCTGCAACAAATTGAAATTACAAAATTTAACAAGTATTTTCATAAATATATTACCTAAAGAACTTCTCATTTAAAGTTTTTTCACCGTACAAATGAATGTACACTTTACAATGATATCTTAGTTGTGAAGCAACTGATTACTCAATTCGTTCAGATTCCAAAATAACACACTTCTATTATATATAAAATTGTACGTAAGACAAAAGAGCCTAATAAATAATTATTTATAATGCTGTATATTCTTTTCTATAACGTAATATACAATAACTCTTGCCTTATACGATTCGATATGATCATCTTCGTTCCTATACGATTATGTGGGAAAAAAATTTCTGATATCCCTGAATATTGCGCTCGCTGGTTATCTTGAGTACGCAACGTAAGACGATGGAAAAAAATAGCCATAATGCTCTCATACCGGATGTTACTATCGGCTCTAGCCATCGATTGCGGGGGCAGAAAACTAAAGAGATCGGAGGATTCAGACCTTTTTAATTCCCCATGCCCCTCTTTTATTTCCTCCGCCCTATACCGTGCTCCATATCTTCCAGGCATCTGATCTCAACCAAACATGTATCGATAGCTCTTTATTTTTTATCACATTGGAATGGGAAGAATGTTCTACTAATGCAAGAAAAATTTAGGAACTCTTGAAGTGTCTTTTTCATGGTTATGTAAAACAAGAGATTTTTTTTTACTATCTCATTTTTCAAAAGTTGATTGCATTTTTGTGTGGTTTTTATATTAGCTTTATACATTTTTCATGTATTCATGTCTCATATGTACTCAATGCAGATGAGCAAACAAAAAAAATTTTCGGTGAGGATTTCCTAAAAATACATGTATTGCGTCTTAGGATTTTTTTGAATATTCAAGTAGTAGAATTTTGTATTCAGGCTCACTTTTTTAACAATAGTCTTCATTTGTTCATATTTTTAGTACCTCATCTTAAGACTGACATCAAATTGTTAAAAAAATAACGTCGAAAAAATTCAATCTTTCAAATTTTAAAATACCTTTATTTGTTTTGTCCATATCGAAATTCTTCCAGTATTTCCAAAGTTTACGATACATCGTTCGAGTTTTCAAATATATAATATTGACTACTTCTGATGCTAACGTGTAATTTTTTCATTTTGTCCATGTTAACAATAAAAGTTTGAAGTTGATATTCACTTTTTAACTATCGAAACTTATCATATAAGTGTTTGATTTTATTGCATTTTATTCTATAGGTACCTATTAAAAATTGAAAGTTGACTCTTTAATTCTACAGTTCAAATTGTGTATCTTTAATAAAAAAAAAGTCGATAACCAGTTGTTTAAAATTGTTTATCCATTCAGGTGATCATAAAAAAATGGAATTGTTGATTTACAGAATAAAACATAGATTTATTTCTCGTTTCTTATCACAAAATCATTATCTGAAATTAATTCTTTCAGATTCAGACAATAATATTGAATTCTCAACAATATTGTTATACAATGTATTTTTATATAATTTATTGCTCATAATACAAATTTAATGGTGCAATCGATATATTGTCTTTTCTTCACAAACATGATTCATTAATTTGAAAATTTTTTGAAATTATGCAAATCGATTTTCATTCCTTTATTTATTGTATTTAAGTACATATTTACACACAATTATATAATATAACATATAATTACGTACAAATTAAATTGAGTATTAAGTTTAATCAAATTTAAGAGATAATTGAAATGTATTAAAATTTAGTATTTTTTATGTTCACATGGCATTTATTAGTTTTGCCTGTACTTAAAAATGAAAATTATCAATTATTGTATACTTCTTCACTTGAAAATGGGGCTATCAAAGCATTGTTTCTATTTCAAGGTCTGATCGCTTAAGTTTTTTTATTTAACTGCTAAAATCTTTCCTTTAAGAAAACTATTGTTTACGTTAAAATTCCACAGTTATTATTTTGATTTTTTCACTATGCTCAATTTTATATAGTTTTACAATAAAATTTACATTAGTAGATTGTTGAATACATTTTTTCAATCTTATTTTTCTGACGTTAATAGAAATTTCGACCTTAAAAATGAAACTCGCATGTATTTCTATGTCAAGTTTCATTTATGGTGCATTTGAACTTTTGCTGTTATATTTACTAAAAAACTGATTTTTTTGAATATAGGGATAGGTTTTAAGGGGGGAATCCCGTTTAGCCGCCTAAAAAGTAACCTATTTTCTAAGATTTTGTTGAAGATGAAGAAGATAATGAATTTTTCGAAAACCTTCATGGTTTATTAAGGGATCCTAAATAAGGGAAGTACAAAAATTAATTTTTATGATTTGATAAATAAATACGTTACGATTCATAAGCTCATATGTGCAAAGTGTTCAAAAACGGTACACCAAATTGCCTAATTTGTAGCTCCTCGCACAAAGGTCTCAAACAACAAATTCAAAAGTTTTTTCCAAGTTGGGTTTCAAGATTAGTCGGTGAACCAAAAACTAAAAAAAAAATTAATATTTCACAAAATAACCGCTGGCTGAACAAAAAATCTCATTTTGAGACAAATTTTAGTTCGAATTTGTTAAACGAAAACTGTCTTTGATAATTTTTGTCTACTTTTGAGTGGTTCACCGACTAACTTTGAAACCTAACTTTAAAAAAATGGTTGAATTTATTGTTTCAGACATTTGTGCGAACAGCTGCAAATTGGGAAATTTTTTTGGACACGTTGCACATATAAGCTTATTAATCGTTATGTAATTTATTTATCAAACCTAAAAAATTATTTTTTGTACTTCAAAGTAACCACAATAAACCACAAAAGTGTTGGAAAAATTCGTCATCTTCTTCATCTTCAAACAAATTCTTGGCAAATTAGTTACTTTTCAGGCTGATAAACGGGATTCCCCCCTTAAAACTGTACATAGTGCTCGCCATCGACTCAATGCATAGTGATGAGAATTTCAAATATTTTGATATACTGAGTCGTATTCTGTTGCCTAACGCATTATCTGAACTATATTTCAAAAAAAAAAACTTCAATAAAATTAGTTCTATTGCATTAAAAATTCATTGAAATTCGATAGGCTGCAAACTTCTTTTCTCTCTGTTCCTCCTTCCTCAAATTTCAATCATTACATTACGATATTAAAATTCGTGATGCGAATTCTCTCTTTACGGCCATCGATTACCTCCGACTCTAAACCGTAGTTTCCAAATCGCTAGCACCTAATTATCTCCCCCAACAGTGCTCTAGAACAGCGCGTGTACGCATTTCCAGAGCAGATAAACGATGAGCCGAGATACTTGATACGCGGCTCGTTGGCGATAACGAAACCGGAAGAAATGCCTCTTCTTTCGTACCCACGAAAGAATCGGATTGAGATTTCGTGGCCCGATTGCTGGCCTCCTCCCCATGCACACGACGATTTATTTTCTCTCCCCCTAGTGCGCATTTCTCTTCAATGCAATTCCTGGTTCTCCAAAATCGACATTTCATTCGAAACAGCAACAAAAAAATGCATTTTACCGTTAAGTTTTCAAAAAGTAGAGATAACAGTTCGTTCTCAAGGAAATACCTCGATTGAATGGCAAAAAAAGTGGGCCAGAAAAACATGACACAAAAAGTTGTACTTCCATAATCCGACGTACTCGAGTCGAAAAAAGGCTGGAAGAAGAAGGAAACGATACAGGAGCAATCGATCAACTGCTCTAATTAATTCATCCATCAATTAGTGAGTGTTTGGTCGCACATGCACGCTCGCGCCTGAATGTCGACTAAAAAAATTAAGTCGCCGCTACTCCAGGAATTTAATTAAACGTAGTCGAAGGGAAGATAAAGAGAAAGAGAGAGAGAGGGCGGAAGAGTGAGGCGATATAGGAGAATGTGGCTCTTGGTGCAAGAAACGCCTCGTATTATTTGCGAGGCCTCTCATGATTAATACGTTAATAATTTAGCGCCAAGAGGAGCGTTTCGTGTGTAATAGCTAAATTGCAATAACTATGTCCTTAGAGTGATTTCGCAATTAGGCAAGTGTAATATTGTAAGTTTGATGCTGAATTAATTACGGTGTCGTTATTTGCCACACTACATCTTTTTGCCCATGTGTTGGACGTGTTATTCGGACTTATTGGAGGGTGGATTTTTTTTTTAACCATTGAGAAACGATGAAGAAAGACACTGTATCTTTACACAGTTACCTTTTTTACCCGTCCAACTAAACAAACATGAAATACAATCTCAAGTTGTTAATTAATGGAAACGTTCATTTCCTGATCAAAGTCAGCTCGTTCGGCAGTGTATGCACGATACAAGGCACGTATTACTCACGAGGTACAGATAATACCTTTGTATCACTTCGCCTCACGTCAGAGGCAAACACAACGTTTGCCACAACCACGCGACGAGGATCTTCCTATACAATACATCGCGAAGCAATATCGACAGTTGAGCCAATATTTGCCATTCAAAGGTAAATTATCAATTGCTTATGCATTCTACGAATGCGCGAATAAATTAGCAACGCTGTGAAATTAACGTCACGTCCTGAGTCAAAACCTCAATAATATCCGCCTTGTCACAATAAATTACCGATAATAATAGCCGCAGATGTTGACTTTCGTTTAAAGGATGTCATCATTGTCGATCGCCTAATTTCATGTCATAAAATCTGTAGATCTGTTGATCAGATCTGTGATGAGCGGAGTCTATTTTTCTTCTTTTGGACATTTATTCATTCGACACTGATGATTCTCTAGATCAATCAACTTTTGATACGAGGAATAATTAATTGCGATAAGAAATGACCCAGACAGAAAAAAACAAGACGATTAGGAAACGACTAGCAAAGGATTGTTGCCGAATCGACGAAAGAATTGTTGCCGAATCGACGATGATAACCAGAATTATTGATTCTCTATTTCACAACCGGACGTAAACGGACCAAAAAGGGTTCGAATTCTACCACTTCCATTCCTTTCGAAACCGAATATAAACCCGCAAACTTTGTGTGAAATCGGAGTCGTTCTTGAGCTTTCAAAGACCTAACTTCTCTTTTGAGATAGTCCAGAGGTTCCTATAAGAGAGAGATGTCTCTCTAGGTCCAAGGTCCGACATCAAGACTGCCAGATAGCCTAATTTGCCATTTCGGTTTGTACCAATCGGAAATTAAGCCCGGATTGTACTTGAGGTTCGCTGTCATTGGTTACAAAGGTAATATTTGCTCAAAAAGACCCGAGTCGAAATTTTTTGTGAAAAATATGAGGATAATTTGGAGGATTTGGAGCATCCTCCAAAATTGTAAAAGAAGGACTGTTTGGAGGATTTGGAGGGCAGCTTATATGTATTTCTAAAAACTCATCAGCTATTTTTATCCTCTTTCTGTCCTCCAACTCCTGATTACTTCCGGTTTTACGAAATTGGAGGATTGAATCCTCCAAATAATCCTTCAATAATACTCCAAATCCTCACTCCTCTACCAGTCCTCCAAATCGTTAAACCTCCTCTACTGTTCCAAATCCTCGCTCTTCAATCTTTCCTCCATATCCTTAACCCTCCAACATTGCTCAAAGTTATTTTTCTAATGTTAAAAAAAAAAAAAAAAAAATTAAAACAGCAATTACCGAAAATACCCTTCTTCGCTTATGAGTAGAACCCCCCTTCCTAAACCTTACACATGAACAATGTTTCTCTAACCCTACAGTGCGTCTATGAACCCAATAAACGACGTCAAATTACTGTGAAACATAATTTCCTTTTTGGAATCAACCCACTTCCGCCTCCGGCGGGATTCGAACCCACAACCCTTACACTCCAAAGTCCAGTGGCTTGACCGTTGAGCTACGATGATAGAAGTGCGTTATTATAAAAATTGTTCTTTCTTTTGTGGCCTAGCTTTACAGAGAATGTTGAGTATCGGTTCAGGCTAGCTGCAAAAAGTGCAAATAAAAAAGGATATGGAGTCTCAATTGATACGCTGAAAGCAAAAGCGAGCTAACGCCAATGTATTTTAAATAGGCTAGGTCGCTTTTGCTTTCAGCGTATCAATTGAGGAGTATAATTTGGAAAAAAGTAAAAAATAAGGTTGTAGATGATAGATTGTGGACGATATCCCTCGACTTTAGAGTATTATTTGAGGCTAGCCCAAAATTTCAAACAGTGAAATAAAAGTTCAGTGAATAAAATTCGTTGACACAAGAATTGTCTCCGAGTGATCATTTTTTGACTTTGAATTGAATAATGCTGTTTGGACGGAGCATTTTGAAGATTTTTGATTTATTAATAATCATTCTATTTTCAATAAAACTCAAATAAAATGCCTTCCTTACTTCCTGCAACTAATGTACTTTCGTAAATGTATTTCGTTCAATTTTAGTGTTTATTGTGCGCCCCTTCTTGAAACCTATAGAAATTTTTAGCTTGTGGTATTTTTGATTGAGTAATGACCAAAACTCCGTTAAAATCATTTATTTGTTAGGAATATTTTTTTCGTTAATTTGCACATAATACGTTGTAGTTCGATAAAAAGTAAAAGTGAAATAAAATGAGCATAAATTTTTTTTTTTCGCTCTTTTAAAAGAGCTTCTTATTTATGATTTATTGCATTGTTGTACACGTAAGTTTTGTCGGATGGTTCAAATAATAATTCAAAATGTGCAACGCAAGTACAACGCTACAGTGTTGTACATACTTTGCCAGGGAAGAAAAAGATTTCGAGACACAAAAGAAGGATAGTTGAAATTCAAGAATAATAGGAAGGAGAATTTGGAGGAGTAATTCAGGTTTTTTCATTTTTGCTTGGGCATGCAAACAGTCAAAGAGGATTTGGAAAAAGGATAATTTGACCCCGAGAACAATAGAAAAGAGGATTTGAAGGATAAATTCAGGTTTTTTCATTTTGACTCGGAAAGGTTTAGATTTTTCCGATTTGAATTTTGCTATTGCCAAATGATTGTTCCGGAGTGGAGATTTCATCTCCACTGGGACCTGTTTCCGCACCCAACTTGGATAATGGTAATAGTGATCTTAATTGAAACATTATAAAGAGAATCATGAGCAGAAAAGTTCTAAAGATTTCAACCTTAGAAATAAATCAGAATCTTTTAAGTAGAGAAAATTAGTTAAAATTGTTTTTATGGTTCACCAGAAAGTATGAGTCGGATTTTCCAAGGAACTTGTGGACTAAAATGAATTTGTGAATTTAAAATTATTGAATGGAAATTGTGAATGAAAATGTAAAACTAAAATTGTGATTTTTATGAAGAATTCGGAATCAAAATTGCAAAGATTATGAATAGAACTATAACAAATTTGAAAAATAAAGAATTTTAATAATAGGTCGAGCTAGATTTTACGATACGATGTCAAATTGTATTGATTCGTTCGGTAATATATATCGATTAGTGCCAAACTTGAATTTTTCGTTAAACTCAGAATACAATGTAAACTTTGTAAAATTTCATAATCCATCTATTAAAAGAAATGTTTAAAAAATGTTAACAATCATAAATAGCAAATTTTTTACATGATATTTTTTACTGTTTTGATTTCTTATACATAATATACTTGATGAATGAATACATGGAATAATCTCTTTGCTACTAAAACAAAGACCGACTAAATTATTGTGTAAAGGGTGATGTATTTTCCTAATATTATGAATGACTTTTTCACTCACTGAATACAACTGAAGTGGCGTTTTAAAACTTACCCTTAGCGCCAGTTTGTCTAGGGTGCTTTGGTAAATAGTGAGTGGCGAACACATATTTTCATAATCTATGTAGTCCTCTACAATGAAGTCATTTCAGAACTCAACATCCTTATAATTTGTAAGCTGTTTCCCTTTGATATTATATTCTACAACACATTTTGAGTTTAGTTCCTGGATGTCCAGTTTCAAAGTATAAAAGTTTTATCATAATAATGGATCGCCACTTTTAAACATTATGGTACATATTCATTTTCGGTGGAAATTTTATTGATCGATAACTATTTAATACCAGTGATGTAATTTTGTTAATTTGCTTGATTGATGTTTTTTTTTGTTTTTTACATGATTTTATGAAAAATTGGCATTTGTGCTTCAGAGTACATAATCGCAATTTGTTGTAAACCTTCTAAGCGTTCAAAAGTTTCAATTTTTAAGAAATTCAATAAGTAGAATTTATAATCTGCAGGCCCAATGACTGCCTTTGGAAAAGAAAAAATTTGAAGAAGAAAGTCTAACAAATTACAGTAAAGAAATTTTAGAATTGAACTTTTTCACAATTCTTTATCTTATTTTAAAATATTTCTTTGAGAATCAATTTCGAATCAAGTGATGAATGAAATTTTTGATACTTATTCATCAAGTTTCATAAGAAAAAAATTAAAACAATTAAAAATGAATAAAAAAGTCAACATGTAACTATTCAAATATGAATCTGAATTCTTCAAAAATCATGTCAACATTGAAAATCATCATCTCACCAAATATACAAAGCCTAATGAAGATTCTTGGTAAAATAATCTATGTAAAGCGTCAAAATAAAAAATTCACAGAGAACCATCTCCCCTGGCGCGTCTATATGAAAATTATGAAAAATCGCTAACATCACTTGAAGCGTCAGAGAAGAACAAAAAAAATTCTCCCATAACGCGAAACAAGTCCTTCGCATGTTTCTGAACGATGAAGAAGTGACAGTCGTCTGAAAAAATAAAAATAAAATAATGACGAGAAGCCATTTCTGCACTCAGGCTCCTGTGTATGATATTACATGTCCTTTACTCTCTTTATCTGAAGTAGTGAAACACTCCTTTTTTTATGTGGGAAATATGATACTAAAAATACTTGCGATTCCAAAAATAAATTAATTGAATTAATTCATGAATTAATGAATAATTATCAAATTAGTATTAAAAAAAGAAAAATTGGAGCGTGTTGAATCAACACGCGTTAGAAGTAAAACTTCTCATGTTACTTTCTTTAAGGTTCCGATCTATAGATTTTTAGATACTTTTAACCTTTTTTAGTTTTAACAGATCCCACAATTTGTCTGTGTAGTATTTTTTTTCGTTTCTTAACTGTAAATCACTTGAATAATGCTCACTAAGAAGTTTTACTTCAAAAAGGTTCCTATTTATAGATTTAATTCCTTTTAAAAAATATTTTTTACAAAATTATCTATTTGATATAAAAAAATGAGAATATTTTTATTATCTGCTTTATAACTCACAAACTGCTGCAGAAAACCTAAAATTTAATACATTTATTGACCATGTTCGTGAGAAGGTAATAGACATGTTTTCATTTAGGAACTAAATGGCCCACTCCTCCACCTCTACCTCTGCTGCACTTTTGAAAACATGAAATATAAGACACAAAAATCATAAAATGTTATAAATCAGGAAAAGTCACAAATCACAAAGTTATACAAATTAAAGTGATATCAAGGTGAGATATTTTTTGATTCCGACATTTTGCGATTTTGTGTTCTTTTGTGATTTTTTCGCATTCTGTTATTTATAAAATTTTGTGCTGTCACATTTTGTTATTTATGACATTTTGTAATTATGTAACATTTAGTCACTTTTTTGATTTTGTGACGTGTGATACTGTGACATTTTGTGTTTTTGGGACATTTTGTATTTTTGTAACATTTAGTAACTTTTTTAGATTTTTTTAAGTGTGATGATGTGACATTTTGTGATTTTTGACATTTCGGGTTTTGGGACATTATGTAATTTTGTGAGGTTATGTGACTTTTTGTGATTTGTGACATTTTGTGCTTTTGTGCCATTTTGTGATTTTGTGACATTTTATGATTTTCTGACATTTTGTGACTTTGTGACGTTTTGTGCTTTTGTGATATTTAGTGAATTTGTGTGATGAGCCGTTCAATTATATGGTAGATTTTACTTACATCATAAGTTACAGGCTTACAGTTTACAGTGTTACATGTTACAATGTAAAATCTCTAAGTTACTCCCTGCATGAATTTTATTTTCTAGAATAAATTACACTCCTGAAAAGTGATAATGCCACCTAAGAAGTTTTACTTCAATATTACACTCTTACATCTTACAGTCTTACAGTTTACGGTGTTACATGTTACAAAATCTCCAAGTTACTCCCTACATAAATTTCATTCTAGAATAAATTACACCCCTGAAAAGTGATAATGCCGCCTAAGAAGTTTTACTTCAAAAAGATTTATTACTTATGGGGTTAAGCATCATGGTTTGGTAAGTTACTTAAAATAACGCGTTACTTTCAAACCCTGTTGAGTATTACAATAAATACGAAATTTATCATTTCATCATTTTATTTGTCGTCGACTACTACTGCAAGTTATTGTAAAAAATATGGACGCACGTTTTTGTATATATATTTATTATTTTTGAAAAAATGACGACTTAATTGTGATTGTGTCTCAGTCATAGAAAGTTTTAATGATGGCCGGTTCCAACCTGATTCTTGCCGATATCAATTTTTTGAAAAAAAGAATTTTTGTAATCATCCTGATGAGGACCTAATAGAAGGTCGAAACATTGATGGAATAAATATATTGAAGACAGAAATTGAATGTGGCTCTGAGAGATCATTCTATACCTTTCATTTATTTGAAATTTATCATCGTTCCCTGCTTAGGGGGTTCTGGGGCACAGTCCCTAGATTCCGCCTTGCACTGTTTACAGCCATTTCGTTCAGGCTCTGCACGAGTTTTTCCATTTTCTTAGGTTCAAAAAGTCACTTCCGGACACGACTGAACCTCGCCATTTACCCCGGTTCTCGCGTCGCTCTCGGGCATCGATCGTCCTTTTCTCAGGATGACGTCTGACGGCGCGGCAAAGGTGACAAGCCGTGACAAGCCATGTCTTTTATTTTTCGCGAACAAATCGAGGGGATCGCGTCCGGCGGACTTTGACTATTCAAATTATGCGCGCTCGTTCCCTTTGAGCTCTGAGTAGAAGATAGATAAGTCTTACGGTGGCTGACGTTAAGGAGACATCGCGATCCCTCATAGCATTAGTGCGGTGCCGGGCTTGGCGGACTTTCTTGACTTTCTGACGACGACACATGCCCGCGATTCTGCCCGCGATTTATACGGGTCTCCGCGTGTACGCTCTTTAACGTTCTACAGAAATAATGCCCGTCGACGGTGCACGCTCCATGTGCTCGAGTAAAAATTATACCTCTGGAAATACTGGATTTGACCAGGGTTTGGAAGTAACGCGTTACTTGTAATGCGTTAGATTAATTAAGAAGTATCGATTACAGGAACGAGTCACTTTTTTCGGTAACGAGAAATGGAAATCCCGTTATTTTACGATACTTTTATCTGCCTCATTAAGTTTTTAGCACAATTTTTAACTTTTTAAGGAATACTTTAAAACTGAGATATAAGTAGTTTTTAACTTCCTCATTTTGAGATATAAAATTCTATATTACTAATTTTTAATGAAACTATGTCGAACTATCGTCAGTTGGGCAAAAATCTCGACGAAGAATAGGCTTTTTTATTCTTTATTATTAATGAATACAAAAAAAAATTAATATTAATGAGAAAATTTATATTAATGAATACAAAAAAAAATTGAGAAAAATTTCCCAGTTAATTATTATTTTAAATTTCTCAGCGGAGTGTTATCTATTATATAGTAATTTTTAACTTCGTCATTTTCGAATAAAAACTCTATATTAATAATTTTTTATGAAACAGTGTGGAGTATTGGTAATTTGTATAAAAATATATTGACTAAGAATATGCTTTCTACTTTTTATTAGAAACTTTCACAATTCAAAGCGCTGAATTTTAGAAAGTCGCATGAAAATAATATATACAAATCTTTGAAATCTATAGATCTCAAAATCTATAGAAGGATCTGTAAGGCCTAGATATCCTGCTAGAAAATCTTATGAAACCTAGTGAATCAGAAAAAAACTACGAAAACCACTAGAGATACTAGATTCTTATAAGTTTCATGTTACATATTTGCTTCTTCAAAAATTTATGAAATTCCAGGAATCGAAAAACTTCAATTACTCAAGCTTTTAATTCTAAAAATATATGTTTATAGGAGTCTGTAAAAAGATGAGAGAATTTTTCAAATCGTATAACTCTGTAAAAATTAAAAAAAAACATGAGGGCATTCTAAATCTATATAAATACTATTTTCTGCCAAACCAATCGAAATACTTCAGAAATTTCGAACTTTCAATTTTATCTTATTCTGGAAATTCAAAGGGATATCTTTAAAAAAACTCGAAAATTCCACAACATTTTAGAAATACTTAGAAATACAGAAAGAAAATGCGAAAAAAAAAAATACGTGTAAATACATAAAACATTGAAAATCTTTCGAAGTCCCAAAATTCATACAGCAATATATGAAAATAATGAACGATATCATTAAAATCATAGGAAAACTGAAGAAATACGAATAATACTAGAATAAGTGAAAATTTATCAAGACACTATTTCCTGGACAATCTTGTAAAACATGGATAATTTCATTATGTTCAAATTCTAGAATTCGAAATTCTTGAAATGTATATAATGATTTATATTATAAAAATTCTAAAATTATGTAAAAATACTAGGAAATTCTACAACATTCTATCATCCTGAAAAACACGAATAGTTTCAGAAATACTGAAAAATCCTTCAAATCGTAGAAAAATCGAAGAAGTATAAAAAAAATCAAGGTAAATGAAAATCTTCATAGACGCTATTTGCTAAAAAATCCTCTCAAATACAAATAATTTAATGAACTTTGAATTCTAGAGCATGAAATTCTAGAAAACCATGTATAAATGTACAGAAAAATAGAAAAAATTTATAAAAACACTAGAAAATTCTGCAACATGCTATACATATTAAGAATACAAAAAAATTCAAAAATTCTGAAACTCTGGGTATGTATTAAGATTCTCTCAAAAATCTATTAAATTTGCGAATGTTTCCTTGTGGCTAATATTGAATCAAATGTCGTATTAAAAAATTTTGTGAACTTAAAAAAAATATGAAAATTTGAACAAGCTGATTTATTTTTTAAAGTTCAGTAAACTGGAATAACCCTTGTACAAGGCGGTGAAAAATATATTTCTTTCGCTAAATGATCATTTGGGAAAAAAGCACGTAAAGATTTAGAGAACTATGACAACAACATGGTTTAGTCAGGATTTCCACTGTATATCGAAGTTCAATGGGCCCTTATATGGGCCATTTCTGAAATATCAAAGTGCTTTTAGTTTGAAAGTCTGAAAAATAACAACTTCGAGCACTTATATTTTGATATTCAACAATTTTAATGTTGACGAAAGGAGTAACTAGTTAAATTGAAAATTTATCATATTTTCCTAACGAATTGAGCGTTTCGAAAGCTGCAACTTTCAACAAAGTAGATCTAGGTTCCTGATACCTGAAAATTCAAAAATTGAATTATCTTGATTATGAACAATTGTTGCAAACATTTGATCTTGTAGATGGTATAAAATCTGTGAAATAGAAATTCAGAGCTTTGTGTGCAACAACTTCAAAGTTTCACGATTTCATGTTTTATTATATTTGGAAATTTTTTAAAAAAAATCGCCAATAAATTATCTTCAAGTCAAAAATTTTTGTAAACAAGTGATAAGTTCACATGCGTGGAAATTAGACATCTTCGAAATATCAGACTATTTCAATTCCATATCCATCCCTGGTATGAAAGTTATTATTTTTCATTGAGCTACCAAGACTTTTTAGAAAAATCTTCGACTCTGAGAAATAATGTTCCAGAATCTCCCAATCTTGCAAAAAGTCCTTCCACACAGTCCCTCGTTCATTAAAACTCAATCTGAATAAAAACATTCCCTCAAAAAAACTCATATGCGAACTAGCATCCCGCTCATTAAAATCCGCAAACATTCCTGTTCTACTGAAAATCCATAAATCCAGGGAGAATAGCGGATACCCAAGATACACCTCGTATTCAAATCCCTCTGAAACGATCACGCATTTTCCCTCTCACTCGAAGAAAAGCCATTTTTCCTCTTTCCCTTTTCATCTACCGACGTTTAATTGGACGAATCGGGTACACGCTCGCAAACGATCACGGTCGCGTAGACGGACGTACGTAGCCCAAGATTAATGCAGTTTTCGAAGATGCGCATGCAAATGGAATAAATTTCCAACGTTCCTTTTTACGCAAGGTCGCGATGTATTTGAATAGCCGGCGATTCGGACGTTTTTCGCCGGATTTTTCTTGCTCCTTTTTCTTTCGCCGATTTCAAATCAAGGGAAGAAACGAATTCGCCTCCCGCATCACATCCGTCACACGCTGACGGCGCCAACTTTTCGCTCGCCGCGACTTTCTCCCAAAAATACGCGAATTCCCTTTCCGCGATTTCTCCTTTTTTTCCCTTCATCTCCTTTTATGTTTGCCCGCGATGTACTTTTTTATTCTTCGTTTTCGGAATCTTTCGGGATCCCCGGGTCGCGAAGTATATCGCAGTGCACACGTTAAAGGCATAGGTAGGTGGAAAAAGGGGAAGAACGGGCCCCACGAAGCCCATGCATGAGGCCCGCGAGTTTACGGAGTCGGCAAAAGACGGTAATGCAGTGGGACTCAAGTGAAACCTAAGGGGACCAACAGATTGTGCTTGTGGTTGGGTAGCAAGTTGGGCCTCTAGCTCTTTTTTACCGACTAGTCGATATTGGGCCTTATTTTAGGTTGCAAACATCTGGACAATCTGTTGTCGATAACCAGGAGCGTAGGCAGAGGGGAGCTTTTAGATAAAATTACTATTTTATGTAAAATTAACAATAATAATAACAATGTATAAAAGACAAAAAAATTATGAATAATTATGCAGAAAAAATGGAATATGTACTTATTAATCAAAAATGTACTAAATGAAATCTTAAGGAAATAGAGAATGGTTTAATGTCAGTACTTAAAGTTAACAATCTTCAAGACCTTTGATTTTACTAACACACAAATAATAATAATTTTGGTTTCTGAAAAATTTTTCCTTGATTGAAATTCTTATTGTAAATTCTCACCAAGGATAACGTGGAAAACAAAAATATGAAAAATTTTTTCAAACCTAATAAATTGTACATATATAAAAATAGTTATCTACAAAATTGCTGGAAATCTGAAAAACTTCGAACCCTGAAGCAACGAATTCTAGAAATTTACAATAGAAATTTAAAAAAATACCAGAAAATTTTTCAAATCTTGAAACTCTTAACACTAAAAATGATAGTATTCTGTGGGTGAACTTTTCCCTGAAAAATCCGGAAAAAAATCAACTTTGCATTCTAGAGCATCGAATTCCAAAAAATATATACACTGCAACTTGAGGAATTATTTATTTTAAACTAAAGAATTCAATGGTTAAAAAAATGAGTGAACTAAAAATTGCATATTTCTGATAAATACAGATTTTTCGTGAAATAGTATTAGAAATCCCTCATTCAAGTTGAACTTAGGTTTTTTGTTAAAACGTATAGGTTTGCGAACTTCTGTATAAATTTTATATAAAAACTTATCGAAATTTCGCAGATCCATTGAATGCTTATTAGTGACTTACATTAGTTTTTTCTACTGTAACTTATGAGTTTTTGAAATTTCTACATAAACGTATACGGAATACTGGAAACTAATACATACGTTTGAAGTTTAAACAGCAAAATCATAAGTTTAAATTTCATTAAGATTTCAGTTTTAAAAACACAATATATTTTTCTGTTGTAAAAATACCGAATAAGACACTTAAAAAAATCGTTATGAATCGATATCAAATAATGTAAATTTCTTTTCCTTCTCAAATTTCCAAAAAAAAAAAAAAGTTAGTTCCCGCCTCCGGGTGAGGAAACACCACGATTTTTCTGACCGTGTCGCACTATTATTGAGATTATAACAAGAGAAAAAAAATAATTATTTTTGCGGTTTGGACTTTCTAAGAGGAAAATTCTTGAACTTGAAGATGTTCTAAAGTAGAAAAACGAAATTTTGGTCAATTATTGAGGTGTCATTCTAATAGTCCATGTGCTGTTCCCATCCCTTGTTTTTTTTGAAATCGTTATGAAGTAGTCTGTTCTTTACGAGACCTTGACTAAGTCCGAAAAAATGTCATAAATATCTCAAGAAAAGATTTTTATCAACTTCACCGGACTTTTTGAAAATATCATGATCATTCTATGCAGGTTTCTGAAAAAGATATTCAACAAAATACAGACTGCTTTGTGACAATTTTTAGAATGATTTGATAGAAATCGATAATTTTCGAAGAAATTTGGTGATTATATAAAGAATACAGTCTTTAAAAGCTACATAAAGATTCTATGTTCTAAAAGTTAGAATGACAAGTGCTATCGTCATCGTAAGTTAATGTTTTGATGGCATGTCTGGATTCAAAATATGGAACTATGGAATTTTTCTTGATAGTCTCATTTATGTCTTGAAAAGGATTCTAAAAGAATCGGAAAGTCGACCATTAGACTTTGAAATACAATCTTTGGACTAGGAAAATAATGTTTTTTATTCGAAATAATTGATGCTTGTGAAAAATATGTAATAGGTTGTGATTTCATATCAGAATTTTTTTCTTGCTTGACCTACAAAAATTTAAAGCACCAAACTTCCTAGCATGATCAAACAAGGAAAGCATTAGGATCCTTCCCCTATGCATCTATCACTGATTTCGTTTAAAGTTGCCATACAAAAATTACACAATAACCATAAACTCAACAGTTTTATCCAGTGAGCTTAATTTGAACAAAAAAGATGAATTTTCCTTTTCTAGTGTTTCCATAATTCAAAATTATCTCAACAATGGCAGCTTGTTTTAAAAAGGAACCTGAAAAATTCGCAAAATATTTCTTAGTAGTATATTTTTCACGAACGTTTAGACTCTGCAAGCTCTTTTTTTCAGGAAAAACGCCCCACCACCTGGGAAATTTATGCACGATTGATTACCCCAAGGTGGACACCAATCTTTTTAAAAATCGTAGAATCCAAACAACGTTACATATTTTGTAAAATTATACATTTCCTGAAACCTTATCTCATAAGCTAATTTGTTTATGAAACAGAATTTCGATATCATAAATGTAACTAAAATTTTAGTTCATTTTAAAAAAGGCCAAAACATTGACTTAAAAAAATCCCCCCTTCCCCAAGCTGGACACTTTTGATAAATTTATTTTGAAAGTTGGAAAAATAATCCAAAAAACTCATGTATTGATCATTCTATTCAATATCTTATGTTTTTCATTTAAAATTACATCGGATATTTATGAAAAAGAAGTTTACTTTAGAAAAAAACGTATGCCAAGCGAAAAATAAACAAAATGGTAGGTTTTATTCAGAATCATCAGAGTCACACAGAGGACAAGAACCAAGGGCCGCGCATTTTGATTCATTTCAAGTGCACATGTCTCTATGCACATTCGTTGCACGCAATCGGAATGAATATTTGTAAGTCCTAAAAGCACATTTTTCGAACAAAGTATTCGAATTTTACATTTTCGTTTAGAGATTCTTCCTTATTTAATAGTTTAGATTTCCTCATAGTTTTTCGCATTGGTTCAGATGGCAATTGCTGGTTTGAATTTTATATTGAATTTTTTCAATAACGAAATTCTAATAATGAGTAATGTTTGTTAAGGATAACGTAGTAAACGAAAATTTGAAAAACTGTTCCAATTTAGGTAATGAAATTATACTATAGAAAAATTAGAATAATGAAAATCTTAGAAATCTGGGAAAATAATCTCTGAAGAAATAGTAGAAATTGAAGTAAGTATTCTGTAAAATAATCCTCTAAAACATCTAATAACAAACATTAACTTTGAATTCTAACGTATCAAAATACAATAAAAACTCATGTATCAATCTTCAATCCACATAAATACTTGAAATCTGTAAAAATACAAAATAATTTACAAAATCATATGAATATTATTAAAACTAGAATATAGGAAATCTATTGATCACAAAAAATATATTGAGAGGTGTGATTTTTCCGGAAAAGCCATAAAATTATTGAAAATCGATTATAATTTCAATTCTAGAACATCCAATTCTAGAAATGTAGGAATTCCTGAAAAATCTGAAAAAATACACACACGATCTATGAAAATACAAAGAAAAGGAAATCTTATAGATACTAAAAAAATACAAAGTACAAGAAATTTATAAACACTGAAAATCGATATACATGTAGTTTACTCAAAAATCTATGAAATTACTGAAAGTTGGCTAAAATTTCAATTCTATAATATAAAATTTGAAAAATTACCATCCTTCTAGAAAATCTGAAAAAACACCAACGATCTCAAAAAATGCAAGAAAAAACTGAGACTTTTGTTATCTCGTGGATCATTACTCACTATTTATTATTCACTCGTTTGGTCAGTGGTGAACTATGGGATAGTTTCATGGGGTAGTGCATCAAAAAATTTATACTACACTCTATAAAGACTTTACAGAAAAGAGTAATGAAAATAATTTTCAACAAACAAAAGACCTATCCATCTCCTAGGCTTTTCAGGAAAAATCGAATTATGGATATTCGAAGGAGTTTTGTGAGTAATACTTTGTCTCAAGAATTTGTAGATTTACAACTAGGATATTTGGATTTATTTACTTCGAGGAGTACCAGAAGGTATTTTGAAATTACCTTTAGTCAAGAGGGAGATTTATGGTAGATCCTTTTGCTGTAGGAAATTCAAGTTTTTTAATGCACTACCAGAGAACCTTAAGAAATTGAATTCGGAGGTTACGAGTGAATTTAAGTTAAAGCGGCTGATTAAAAAATGGATATGGAACGCTGAGGACGTAACCATAAATAAAATGTTTGGATGACAATAGATTTTGATGTGTAATGATTATATAGTATATATTTTTTCCCGGTTTAGGTTTATTTTTATTTTATTTTTATTTTTATATTTTAGTTTAGAAATTCCAGGCCCGCGACAGGTTTCATGTATTTATCTTGAGGGTAGTATGCGTTTATACTTTGTAAGAAAAAAAATAACGTATTTTTTTTGCACCTGAATAAACAATAAAATACAATACAATACAATACTTCAAAATCCTATGCATTCACTAAAAAAATACGGATATACCAGAAATTTATAAAACACGAAAAATCTGTATAAATTCGATTTTTATAACATTTATAAAATTAATGAAAATCGACTTAATTTAGGATGCAAGAACATCAAATTGTAAAAATAGATAATAAAAAAACACTAAAAAACGCGAAAAAAAAATCCTCCAGGTTTCACAAAGAAAAAACGAAACGCGAGAAATACTCAAAATTATCCAATACTCAAAAAGTGTTTGAATAAGATTTTTGGAAAAATTTTTAAAACTTCAAGTTCTAGTGCATAGAATTCTAGAAAACTATAAAAAATTTTATAAACATAATAAAAAGTTTGTCAAATAGTTTGAATACTATAAAAATACGAGGAAAAATCCAAAAAGTGTTAGAAATCTGTGTGAAAGATACATACTGCTTATTTCAAAATTAATTGATTTACGCAAGTTCGTTGAAATTTGCAATACTATAGCATCAAATGCTAAAAATCTTTTAAAATGTCAGAAAGTAATACAAAATTTAAAGAAAATATATATAGAATACGAAAGTACTGGAAGTCCATAACATACTGAAAATCTTATACGTATCATTTTCTCAAGAATATAGAAATACACAATATAAAAAATTGTTAGAACTTTCATTCCTTGAGTATCGAATTCTAGAAAGCTATATGAAAATTCGATAATACTTTCGAAAATCCTCCGAGTTTATGTTTATAATGTTTTATAATGTTTATAATTGATATTACATTTTGTTATATGGGTTATGTTTGCGTTTATGACACTTATTCTTCTTTTTTTCTTTTTTTTTTGGACTTCTGCTGTTTGAGTTACTCTTTAATTTAATCATTGAATTGCTGAT
This sequence comes from Platygaster robiniae, assembly GCA_028476575.1. Classification (NCBI taxonomy): domain Eukaryota; kingdom Metazoa; phylum Arthropoda; class Insecta; order Hymenoptera; family Platygastridae; genus Platygaster; species Platygaster robiniae. Next base: position 11,658,181 of record CM052019.1, on the reverse strand, counting down.
TGAATTACTCGAATTGAACGGTGTTTATGATTTTCATTTTTTGTCTCATTATCATTGTCGAGTGCGACTACATATACTAATTATTGTAACATTTTTGCTGTCCTATAATTAAGTATTGACTTGTTGGACATAACATTGCAAAAATAAATAAATAAATAAATGAATAAATAAATAATGAAACAAGAAAAAACTATAAAAAATACCAAACGTAATAAAAAAAAAACACGAATCTCAGTGACTTGCATAGAAATCACAAAAATCGAATCCTATTATATTAAATACGAACATGAAAAATGCTCTACTCTAAACTTAAAAAGTTTTAAAACTTTGAAATCTTCAAACCCAAAAATCGAAAAATCCCGAAGAAAATAATTTTTCACGAAGAACCCCTCCTGAAAATTTTTATACCTATAATTTTTCGGAGTGTGTGGTGCAGCGGACGAAGTCATGACTTGCCACTTAATGACATAACTAAAAACTGCGTATTTACAAACTGTAATACTGACATGAAACTCACAATGCTACTACTGAATACAAAAAAAAATTTCCCGTAGTGTCCACCTTAAGGAACTCTCCCCTATTTTAATTTTCTAAGGCAGAAACATATTAAATATTTTACGAATTTTTCACATCTATTCTTAAGAGAATCCCCCATTGTTTAATCTTAGCGATTAGTGAATACTTTTCACTGCATTTTACAACTACATGAAACAAAAATTATCAATCAATAGAGTTAAACACCTCGAGGCTTAGAAAGTGGTAGGCCGACCTCTTGCAAAGTACATCGGATGTAGTAGTGGCATAGAATTTTTCGCCCTGTCGAGATTGCCGAGAGGACTGCTGGGTCCAGCTCCCTCCTCCTGCCGCAGCTCCCTTTCCACCGGGCCCCACCTCCGCCTCCTGGCCCCGGGGCCCCCTCGCTCCCACCCGCGACCCGGGCCCCGTATTCTATTCTCTCTCCCAGCGGTGGGACAGCGACAGATAACGAGGGAAGACGAGGAGAAGAAGAGACGGGGCCCCAAGTCCCAACTGGTCCCAACAATGACGCCCAGTTGAACGCGCCGTGCTCGTGCCTTTGCCCGTTTTTTCTTCGACGATGTTGGCCGTGGTAACGGCCCACGAAATCGGGCCCGGTCGTTGTAGTGTCGTTGCCCCAATTTTCCTGGATTAAAGAATAAAAAAATGCACGCTCGCGGCGTCGTGCGTCGACGCCGCCGCGACCTAGTGAAAAGTGCGGTATCCTCGTGAAAATCGTCGCCCTGGATCCGTGGCGAGCACTGTGAAATGGCCACCCTCGGCCTTTCCAAGGTTTTCATTTTGGACAAGTACTTCACGGAGCTGCAAAAGTTCTGGGAGACGGAAAAAAAGCTGCAAGGTACATAACGATGAGGTCTTTTTTTGTTGTATCGATAGCCGATCGTCGTCTCAGGTGACGTCTTTTCTCCTCGGGAAAACGATCTTTCGGCATAAAAAGATAACAGCGTTAGTGGCGGTCGTTACAAAAGTTGGTCCACGCTTTCTAGCGAGTCAGCGTGGGATTGGATCTCCCTTGCTCCGGCGTTTACCAGGCCACTCGTTCCTTTTTTTCACCTTCTCTCCGTTTCTTGTTTTTCTGCTCTCTCCGTGAGAGGTGCGTTTTCTCTCTTTATTCTCCTCCTTGTTTCGGTGGGAACAGCAGCGGCCTTCGCGAAAAAATGGACCTCACGAGATGTTGGAGTTATTCCCAAAATTTTGATAATTCCTTGAACTTTTGCATTGTGGATTGTATTTTTCATCTGGATTTACAGGATACGATGTCTGCTGGTGGTCAAGCTAAGGGAGTTCTAGGTCCCTTTGGAGTTTGCAATTTTTCGGGGATTTTTGAAGTCTGACAGTGTTTGGACCATTTTTGGAGAAGGTGGAATGCTTTTAAGTAGCAGGGAGGGTTTTGAAAGAAGTGAGGAAATTTGGTGCTAGCCATCAAGGGAATTGTTTGCTTATGCTCGCGAGCTAGTTCGGGTCTTGCGCCTGTTTGTGTGCACGGTGTACACACTGCATCTCGCAATCTTCTTTGGATTTATGCAGGGCAACGGCCTATGCCACAGCATCGACCACGGCTTCTCTCTTTTCCACCTCTCGCTCTGTTTGGATGTAGCGCGCATTAAAACTTACCTGCGATGGGCATACTTTGGCTCTTGTCTTGGATTTTATTGTACATCCTATCACGGAGTCAGGATTAATTACACAGTTCTGCAAAAAAATTTTTAAACGCTTTTTGAGCGACCTGGTGTACGTTGTAGGTAGTGACGAGTACATCATGAAAATGTGTTTCAAAATTGCCTAACACCCCCAAAATTTTCAAGTTATTGTTTAAAAACCGTTTTTTCGTACTCCGCGCAGTCCCACGCTATTAGAATTCCGTCATTTTTCACCGATTTTCAATTGCTGTACGGTTTTTGAAAGAAGAACAGTTCAGCTTTTGAAATGCATATGTTTGTTCATTCTTTCTACTGCAAAATTATGGCTCTTGTCTTGTATTTTGTTCTACATCCTATCATGGAGTCGGGACTACTTACACAGTTCTACAAAAAAAATTTTAAACGCTTTTTGAGTGACTTAGTGTACGTTGTAGGTCTTGACGAGTACATCATGAAAATGTATTTCAGAATTGTCTAACAGCCCCAAATTTTCAAGTTATTGTTCAAAAACCGTTTTTCTCGTACTCCGCGCAATCCGATAACATTGTAACTCCGTCGTTTTTCACCGATTTTCAGTTGCTGTACGGTTTTTGAAAGAAGAACAGTTCAGCTTTTGAAATACATAATGTTTGTTTATTCTTTCTATTAAAAAATTAGTACATTTTTTGAAAGTTATGTAAGATAGACCTTTTTTTTATTTCAACTCTATGGCTTTACTACACTTTGGAAAAAGAAAAATTCAGAATACCAAGCTGGGGTGGGCATTACACTTGAATTAAGTGGAATTTTATTTGTTAGAGAATGATAATTTACTCGTGAAGATAGAGTGGAATTAAGATATTTTTTTTCGGGAAAAGTTATATTTTGAAAGAGTGATAACCTATTTAGATCTTTGCAAAAGTTTACTGAATATGAAAAAAAAAATCCTTCAAATTGAGTTTAATTGGAAGATCGAATAAATCACTTGGTTGCAGGAAGTAAGAATCAATGTTTTTCGGTTCCCAAAACCAAAAGATCAATGACAGAAACCAAAGCTTTGGTTGCTGTGACCGAAATTCGGTTACTGGATCTAAATGCTTTAGTTTAGGCTATGATAACCAAGTAATTTAGCTACTGCAACCAAGTAAATTTGACTGAAAATGGGTAGAATTTGAAAGAATAGACTGGACTTACTCTTTTCTATTTCAGTCGAAGTATTTCTATACATACAATGTAAAAAATTCTCATTGTTGAACGTTTTCATGTTAGATTGATTTTTAGGATTTCACTTTTGTGGAGGGTAATTTTTACTCGATAAAATTTTCGAGAAAATGTACTGAGAAATATGATTGTTTACTGATAAGAATAAAAATAATGCTGGTTTTGACGAGACGAAGTGTTACAGTTCGAGATTAAATTATACGAAAAAAAAAAAACTTAAAGTTGAAAAATTAGCTCAGAATGAAAGACATATCTAATGTTACGTAATGATATAAAACATCCAGAAAGTAAATTAAAAATCCCTGAATTTTTTTGAGTTGATAATTGTTCTAGGACAAGTAAAATTTATTCATTAGATGTAAAATATAATTATTTTTAATACAAATCTGAGTAACTTAAAAGTATCAAAAAGTTACGAAAAATACTGATAAATTGGACGAATTTTTATGTATTTGAAATGTTTTTCAGAGTTTGTATTGCTTTAATGCCAAAAATTTTGAAAAAGAAAGATCGTCCTGTCATATTTCTTTGAAAGAAGTCGTTAAAACTGCATAAACCCTTAACATTCGAATTTTCCGAATCTTTGCAAAATGGATTCGAAAAGGTAAATTCGATGTCAAAATCAATCGATATACATCGAAGGCAAAACTGAGCACTACCCAGAATACTCGAAATCAAGAAAACATTGAAATTTCAAACGTCTGACGTATCCGAAAAAGGACATTCTTTAACCTCATTTAAATCAGTTGGTATTTACATTTCCACGATCCCAGAGGTGATAAAAATTCGTTACAAGTTCTGTTACATTTTAAATGAAGCTTGTATAAAATTCGTATTATGTAAGAATCCGGAGAAAATAATTCATGGGGTTCCATGTTCTATACACATTTATTGGATTATTCAAATAATCGGCTGAAATTATTTCTAGTACTCTAGATTCTTTCGAAAATATTTTACTTTTAAAATGTGATACATACCACGATCAATTTTCAATGCAGCTGAGATACATAGGTATAATGATAAAAATTGCAAGTAAAATTTTTGCGAAAAAAAAAGCATCTTTGTACAGTATTATTCATAGCTGAAAATGGTATGTATTATTTTTCTACAAACCTTTTATGACCAAGGTTTAGGAAGTTGATACAATTTTTCAAATATTAGTTTACTGCAGAAAATTGAAAGAAAATTGTCAACACTCGCAATTACATACAACTGTATGCATTTTTACAAAATTTCTATAAGCATTTGCTGCAGAAAAAGAAAGAAGATCCTTTCTTTAGCAGTCGACAATTTAATATCCTCGACTGTAGTTTAACAATACTGTCAAATAGGTTTTAATTGTCCTCCTTGATACGGAATATTCGTAAAGTTTTTAGATTTTTGGAGAAATTTCCACATATTAATCTGACCATGCACTTTCATTCCTTTCTGCATGTGAAATTCCATACGTGTTTTTGATTCAGGTGTGGAGCATTCCACACGTGCAACAGATTTCTCTCCGTCCTTGTGAATTGTCAGTTCAAAGTTCGTTATCATGAACATATTTTCAAAAGCAAGTTTTTACGAAATGACATTATTTTAATATATTGTTTGATTTAATTTAAATACAGAGTTTTCTTTATACCACGATTTATAGCGTGCTCTCTAAATCTAAAAAGATAGATCTTCATTAATGTAGAATAATTGCAGATCGAAGTACTTAAAATACGCCGATATATTTACCAAGTTTGTAATATGTATTTCATTTAAAGAGTGGCACTTACAAATTTCTGCTAATTTTACAGTAGATTTCACTGTTTTAAGTAAAAGGCTTATTACGTTTTAGTGAAATTTCACAAAAAATAGTTTGATTTGCAATTCAACATTAATGACTATTTATTGCTTCAGATGTAAAGATTATAAAGTATGAAATCTCAAAAAAGTGACTAAAATGAAAAAAATATAGAAAAGAATAAGGCTGTGAATAAAATAAAACAAGAATAAAGATCAAATCATGCAGTATTTACAGTGTTGAGTAAACTTAGTTATTTATCATATAAAAACGAAAAAATTATGGAAATGTGTAATATGTATGTATAAAAAATATCAATCATACAAAAAAAGTGCATCAAAATAATGACATTGATAATCAAAGTAAAAAATTTTAAAAAATTCAATGGTTTCATACAGGTTCTTGAAATGAAACGCAATTTAAAATTCTGAATTTTACCAACTCGAAAATTACAACGATTCAGACTTCATAAGAATTATTTTCGGAATTCTAATTTTATAAATGTTTGAATGGAATGAAGTACAATGAAAAAGTAAGACATTTTTTTATCCTTGTGCAGAAAATATGAGAGTTTACGAAAATTTTTCGATACATGAAAACTTTGAATCCTGGAGCGACAATTTCTAAAAATGTATTTTGAAATCAATAGAAATTACAGAAATTTTTTCGAACTATACAAACACTGAAGAAATGTTAAAGGTAATCAAAATCTATGAAAGAATTATTTATTCTGTAAAGTTCAAATAAATACTCAAGATTCATAAAACTTCTTGTCAAGAGCACCAAATTATTTTAAAAATGTTTATCACGGAAATCATTTACTAATTATAAATAATAGAAACTCATGTATAAAAATACTAGGAAACGCTACTAAACGTTATTTTAATACATGAAAGTATAAGGAATCTATGAAATAATGAAAATTTATGTATATGTGATTTCCCCAGAAATCTATGTAAATACTAAAAATTTATCGAAATTTAGATAAATATAATGGATTACCGGATTCTGGCATTAATAAAGTTCCGAATATGTACTAACATTGAACACCTTTTATCTAATGATACTGTGTATTTTTTTTTGAGTAAAAATAAAAAATTTGCTTTCTATTTTCGTTTATTTTTCTTAAACGATTGGAACTTATTTTAGAAATTTGAATAGCAATATGCAAAAACACTACATATTTGTGTAAATACTGCGAAATCCTTCGAAATTTCATAAATACTAAAAAAAGCGAAGATTACTAATAATCTATGCTCAAAATTTTTGATGTATTCATTTGATTTCGTCAATGGAAATGTAACATATTTAGCAGATAATTCATCGAAGATTGACACAATCTGATGATCACTAATTATTACTGATTACTGAACGTAATGTGCATGAAGCTCTAAACGTTTAAAATTGAACAAAAAATGAAAAAAAAAAAACAAGTATTCAATAAAAAAATTTCTTTTTTGCTTTCGAGGATATTTCGGTTGAAACAACAAACTTTGTGCTTACTAATAAAATATTTGACTTAATCATGCCGATGAGAAAAATTAAAAATTGATCCAATTTCTCTTTCCGTTGAATTTGAAACGTTTGGATCTATGTTCCAAAAAGTGACCCTTGTGGAAACAAATTCAGAGTCGCACGCTATACATTATGAGTAAGTATATTATTTGTTTAGAAGTAAGATTATTTAAATCGATTCATAATATGATATCAGTTGCACAAATACTGATGAAATATTGAAACTTGAAATTACTAAAAGTGTTAGAAAAAAAAATCTAGACCTCTGAAAAATGTGTAAAGATTCTGTTTACTCATGTTTTTGGAAAACTTCCCATACTGGACATGAAATTTCCCCTAACTCAAACGTCAGATTTTATGTAAGATCTGAGGTCAGAATAAAATCTAAAAACAGATCTAACGCCGAATCTAAGGTTAGATTTTACTTCAGAGTTTTAGCCAGTACGTCAGTTTCAACATCCGTCTAACTTCAAATCTAAGATCAGAATTATTTGTATTTCCAAAAGCGTGCTGAATTTGGAAAATATTTAGAATCATCAGAATTACTACTGTAAAAAATTTTTATATTATTGCATGTACTCGTGTCTATGAAAACATAAAAAACTGAATAAGAACAAATGGTGAAAGTTAAGAAAAATATTTGGATGCAAAGTAAGATAGTCCGCAATTAATTGCAAAAAGCAGACTTTTTATGAATTTCAATAAATTAGAACAAGTTAAATTAAATTTTGAAAATAATTTTCAAGAGAACGTTAAGGAATTGAGATGGTTGTAAAAAATTCACACGATTTTTAAAACATCAAAATATTTCATAATGCTTTTCGAATATTCATCAATCAATTTTGTTATGCCTTTTATAGATAATGGATAACTTTAAAATTGCTGAGTGAATTGAAGTCAATGATGATTCATCATGGCAGAGATAACGAACGACGTGCAAGAAAAATTAAGAAATATAGAGTCCAAACGATCTTTGTTGGCACATAAACAAAAAAGTTGATGCAGGAGCTTGAAAAAATGAAAAATGAGATTATTAAGAAGAAAACACATTACTGTATAGGTGTAAAATACCCCACAACGCAGGAAACCGTGGATATAAAGAATACTTTAAAAGAAAGGGAAAAAATATATAAAAATCGTATTGGCCAAGCATTGAAGGCCCATAATGAAATGACATTGGGGAATCCGGTAAGTGCGGTATTTAACCAATCATTCATAAGTTAATCACAACTTATCAAGTACTAAATGGAAATTCTCCGTCACGAGGCAGCTCAAAATAAGAAAAAGTGCAATGAACATAATTTGCACCATTGTTATGATTTGTTAAACGCGGGAGCTACTTATGAGCGAGAACTAGAATTTTTTGAATTGCGACTTGTACAGAGAAAAATGGAGACTTTGCATTGAGAGGAACAGGACATATTAGTGAATATGAGAGAAACAAATTCAAGTTTGTAGAATCGACTCGATAGTATGTAAAAAACAAATGTTATGATTGTCTCTGCAAAAAATACACACTGATAAGAAATTTGATGCAATCGATTTGTAGCGATTCGGTAATAAAAGATTTTCAGAAATTGGTAGTACTTTTTTTTATTTGTAAAATTATGAAAGTCGTAAGCTGTAGCAATACAATAAATCGCATATCTATTTTTTTTTAGTTGTGTGAAAATGAGCCATTCATCATGTTTACTTAATAAAAGCTTGATATCTACACAGTGGCTTGATAATCACAAATATTAAACTCCCCATTATAAAAATACATATTCTGCACATAGTATAACCAGGGTTTGGAGAGTTACTTAAAAAACGTAACCGTTACTTGAAAAGAAATAGTAACTCGCCGCCGTTACCACTTAAAATGTGACGTCCTGTTACTTTCTTGTTAGTTTTTGGAATAAGAAATAATTTGAATGTTAATAATAAAATATCGAAAAACTAAGGCCCAAAAAGCAATATCAACCGTCTCGTGGTTTTGTTCTATAGAAAGAGTATATTTCAAATATAATCAAAAATGTTAGTCCGTACTATTCCATCCTGAAAAAAAAATCAATCAACTTGTTTTCACATTATTTCTGGATATGACGTTTAATTCAATGTTAGGCAGAAGGAAACATTCGTAAATTTGATAGATTTTAGAGGGAATCTTAATACCTACCCAGATTTTCAGAATTTTTTGAATTTTTTTTATTTTTCAGTATGTATAGATGTTGCCGCATTTTCTAGTATTTTTATAAATTTGTACTTATTTTCTGTACATTGATATATACATTTCAAGAATTTCATGCTCTGGAATTCAAAGTTCATTAAATTACTTGTATTTGAGAGGATTTTCCAGCAAATAGTATCTATGAAGATTTTCATTTCCCCTGATTTTTTAATGCTATTTGAATTTTTTTACGATTTGAACGATTGTTCATATTTTTCATATATTGCTGTATGAATTTCTGGAATTCGAAAGATTTTCAATGTTTTATATATTGACACATACTTTTGTTTAAGTATTTTCTTTCTGTATTTCTAAGTATTTATAGAATGTTGTTGAATTTTTGGGTTTTTTTAAGATATCTCTTTGAATCTTCAGAATGAGATAAAATTAAACATTCGAAATTTTTGGAGTTTTTCGATCGATTCTGCAGAAAACAGTTTCTTTTAAAATTTAGAGTGCTCTTAATTTTGTATTTTTCACAGAGTTATACGATTTGAAAAATTTTATTATCTTTTTATAGACTTATACGCATATTTATATTTATAAACGTATATTTTGCGGTTTCAAAGCTTGAGAAATTGGAGTTTTTCGATTCCTGGAATTCCATAAATGTTTAAGGAATTAAATAACATGAAACTCATTAAATCTAGTATTTCGAGTATTTCCTTAGTTTTTTTTTTTTTTTTTTTCTGTTGTTGTTGTATATATTATTCATAACTCTTCAAACAATCTTCTTGCTTCAAAAGCTTCAAAAAATCGTTTGAAGAGTTATGAATAATAATAAAGGAGCGTGGTTTAATCATCATCATTGTATATATTATAAGTATTTCATAAGATTTTCTATAGCAGGATCTCTGATCTTACAGATCCTGCTATAGATTTTGAGATCTATAGGTTTTAAATATTTTAATATATTTTACTGCGAATTTTAAAATTCAACGCTTAAAATTGTGAAAGTTTCTAATAAATAGTAAAAAAGTATAGTCTTCGTCAATATATTTTTCCACAAATGACTAATACTCTACTTCGTTCCATCGAAAATTAGTAATATATAATTTCGAATTCAAAAATTAGGAAGTTGAAATTCACTTATATCTCAGTTCTAGAACATTCCTTAAAAAGTTACTTATTGTGCTAAAAACATAATGAGACATAAAGGTAACAAAAAATTACGGGATTTTCGTTACTCGTTACCGGATAAAAGTAACTCGTTATCGTTTTTGGTACTTAAAATGTAACCTTTTAAAGTAACGCGCTACTTCCAAACCATGAGTATAACTTTACAATCCAAAATTTCGAAAAATTGTAAAATAGTACTCATGTCACAAGATCGTCAAAGAAAGATCGAAATCTGGTGACACTTATTTTGGCAATGTTGGAATTTGTTTCATATCAGGCTTTAAAATCTATCGAGATACTATAAAAATTTTTCTTAAACTTTGAAGTGAATCGTACATAATGAACCCATGCCATAAAGCGACTGAAGTTTCGAATGGGAGTTACATAATTTTTCATAAATTTCGCTCAAATATTCATAACCCCGGCAAAACTTATGATTAATGCTTGAAATTTGGCAGAGTTTAATCACATAATGTACACTGAACGAAAAATATTGACTGTCCAACTGTAAAAATATTGTGATCCCCACAGTAATACGTAGTTCGTTCCAACACCAACCAGTACAGTTATTGTTACTCCAACTACGGTTCTGCATGCTTCCCGAGAAAAGTTTAAACTTACATCCACTATTAAATTACAGTTGGCCTTACAATGCATATGTTGTACGATGCTTTCTAAGAAAAGGTTAAAGTTGCATCTACTATAAAACTGCAGTTGAAAAGTTTGTTTATTTTTGTCGCAAAATGAGGTTAGGAAAAAAAGTGGACAGCAACGACAAATCGTCCTAATATTACAAAAGTACGTTATCTCGACATTGTAAAAGATTTTTTTCACAAAATAAATATGTCAATTTTTGATATTTCGTATCTTTTTTCTCGTAAATTTAGTCGAAAATGCGGTTGGAAAATACAGTAGTCAACAACTTTTTGTCATTCATATGTATGGTTGGAACGTATCAGCGAGTTCGAGCGCGCGCGATTTAAAAAAATCATTTACGTGCATGAATATTATTTCACAGTAAGCCACTTTATCTAGTAAAATAACATTACTATAAGTTCAAAATGAATGACTTACCTTTCCTTCTCGAGACAAAAATGGCAACTCACTGTCAAGTTTCTTTTCTTGTTTTAGCTGTTAATTTTATGTGATTTTCTACAGGATATTGAAGTTGCTTCACGTATCTTTTAAAAAGGTGCAACAACTGTCTCTCGAAAAGCTCGAATACCTGTACGACTATTTGAGTAGCAACTTGAATTTACGATTGCAACGACTATAAAAAATTGTAGGTTCCAAAACGAACTGTGAATTTATAGTTAAGCGTCAACTGCGGACTGCGAACTTAGAATACCTTTAATTGCAGTTGTCTCAACTGTATTTTCAGTTACTTCAACTATAATTCCCTCGACAGCATGAATACAGTTAGGGTAGCTATCACCGATTTTTTTTTGTATTTTTCTATCGCTGTTATCTATTCCTTACAACAAATTACAGATATATATTATTTTTAGTATATTCTGGTATATTTATGCAGTTTACAGTATAACTAAACGAAAGAATGGCAATCGCCAATCGGTCGAGGAAGTTTATTCACTTTATTCTCGGGATCGCGAATGTGCACCTTGCCCGATGAGCCCGTAGAGATGGGCTGCATTCGATTAAGCCCTAAAAGGTCGAGAGAGCGGATTTTCCATTCTCATCCTCTCGCGACCAGCATCTTTCGAAATCCTTTTGGAAACGAAAAGCGTTACCAAGCTGCAGATCCTGCGCTTTTTTTCTCTCTCAAATCGAGGTCGAATCGTTTTTCTCAAACCCGAAACCGTGAATTATCGCGAACGCGTCCTCCAACTCAGTGTAACGAATTTCGAAATGCGTTTTGAATAATAGTCGTCGAATTTAGTGACGTATCCACGAAGTATGTGTTATTCAAAGAGCTTCGGATGTTGACACGAGTTCACGTGAAGAGGTCGATTCAGAAATTGTTGTGGGCATAATATGAAAAGTGCGCCGCAGACGGAGTGTATGCTGGGTGCGTGAAAAGAACCTGTTCCTTCAGGGGGCATTCAGGCCCGAGATACCTGCTCACTTTAATTTCTGGGTAGTAGTGTGGGACCTGTTTTGCCCTTCCTCTTTAGGCCCCTCAACCTTCTTCTGCTTCCCTCCCCTTCTGCTTCTTCTTCTGCTTCTGGAGAGACCACACCGGTACAAGTCCTCTGAGTCAATTTCCAACAGCCTCCAAACGCGCCCATTCAATCACATTCGATCATTCATCAATTCAATTGTCCAGTCTGTCAACGAATTTAAGTAAAATTCATGCAGCTTTTTTCACATTGATCAAGATTCGATTCGGGTAATAGGAAACGGATTTGTGATATGACAGAATAGGAGCAAAGCAAGATGTGTTATTAAATTTTTCGGTCATTATTGGAGTGGAGATCAGTTTTTTTTCTTTTTAATGGTTTTTGTGTAGTCTGTTAAAAATTTTTGGAATTGTTATGAAGGGATGTCGCGGTGTTTTAAATTTGAATGGATAGCAAATTTTGTGTAATAATGAAGTTTGTATTTGGTTCTTGCTCTGGGATTAGTAGTTCCATTCTATATTTTGTCATATTAAAAAGCAATTGCAAATTCATTTATCAAGTAAGAGATTAAATTGTGGCCTAGAAATTTGTAGGTAGTACATATGTATTAAGTCCTCGAAAATACTGAAGTTCTAGATATGAACATAGCCATGTATAAATTTTAGATTTATTTTTATTTAAAAATCTGATGACTTACTTCTTATTTTTATTTATCAGAATACACGATTCCTACGATCTAGGAATAAAAAATTAGAATGAATTCTGTGAAGCTGTTACATGAATATTTTCACGTATAATTTCGTTTATGTTGTATAAAACAGTATTTTACTATCCTAATCTTTTGTTGAAATGTTTAAAATATGGAATGAAAGTAATTAATGACATTGTATAAAATTACACTATTTTCTTTAAGAATAAAATAAAATCATTAAAGAAATATTCTAAAAAATTGAAAACCTTATAAGTCTGCAAAGCACTGCAATTTTATGTGAAAAAAGAAAAAACTTTTTACCGCTATATTTCTGTTATCTATGAGGCTACGAATAAATGATAAATATCTTTTTAGAGAATATTGCCTCCATCTTCATTTCTCAAAGAGTAAAACATTCACAAAATTTTAACTTTGATTGAAATTTCAATTTGATATAAATTTATAAAAAATTGACGAGATTTTAGTTTTTTTTTTTGTAATACTTAAGTTCTCAAGGAATATTGATTTACAATTCGTCCACTGATATCAAACGATCAATAAATTTTTAATACCCCAAGGACTTCAAGAAAAAAGAATCGTTGAATTAAAAATGGCAACATACTCGTTAAAAAAGCCTTGAAGTTTTTTTTATTTATTTATCATTTTTAAAAAAGCTATGATTTATATTTTGCTTGAGATTTATCGTAATTTTGAAATACTTTTTAGGTCATTTAGACTTTAATTGAACAATGAAAGTAAATTGAGGCTATCCAGAACAAATGATAATAAACACAATCTACCAATTTTATGAAGATTTTCTGTGATTCTACGTATTTCTAGGAATTCAAAGAGTGACAGACAATTTTCTAACTTTTCATTGTTTTTCCATCTCCTAAAATACTTGGAATTTGAAACATACAGACTATCAAATATTTCTGAATTTTGTCAAATGTGTGAAAATTATTCAAATACATGTCGTTCTTATTTATAACTTTGAAAGTTATTCAGACATTCATCACAAAAAAACACATTAATGTGCATAATTTGCAAAAATATGATAAGTTATTATATTTTTATACTTATTTTATTAGAATTTTCCAGTAGTATCCACCATCCTTAGATATTCTAAGATTTTCGAGATTATGAGCAGAATATAAACTATGTACTTATTTTTATATGCCTCAATTTCATAAACCTTCGTCTTATATATTAAGATTTTTTGTAATTTTCTGATAATATTCAAGTCATCCAGATTTTCATGTGAAAATAGAAAAAATCCTGATGTATATTTTTATTGACACTCAAGACTACAGAGAGGTAAAAAAAAGGCTATCACGTGTACTTAATTGTTCAACTTTGTAGGTAGTTCACCTTTAAAAAATGATATATCATAAAAAAATTCAATTCAATTTAATTTTTCGAACTTGAAAAAATATAAAATTTTGAACAAGCTGACTGATTTTTTCTCAGAGTCGAAAAGTAAAGTTTGACATGCCTAATAATTTTTTCTCATTAAAAAAAATTATCAATGGAGGGCTTATCCTAAGAAACAACAGATCTCGAAAATATTGTTTCGTTGAAATTTGAAAAAAAAGTTAAACATGTCCAATCTTTTTCTGTCTCAAACTTCTTTATTATGTCTGAAATAAACAGCCTCTTGAACAAAACCACAAGTACGTTGATATTGTTTTTTTATCCTTACATTTTCGATATAATCTTATTTACATTCTATTTATTACAAAAAGTAATGCGAATGTAACGGAACGTCACTTTTTTCAAGTGGTAACGGTAACGAGTTAGTATTTCTTTTGAAGTCACGGCAACGTAACGCGTTACACTTTTTTAAGTAAATTTCCAAACTCAGATCATCATGAATTGCTCTAATAGGTAATAAATAGGCAACATAATCGGGATGCTCGTCAACGACTCGTGCAAAACGTCAAGCTACGTTCATATCATGATATTCTAAATATTGGAGGTAGAGGCTCATCCTGACGAACTACTATGCACCGCTCTAATGACAATTAAATTAATATAATGTCTATTTTGGAAATTCAATTGCAAACGAATTTTTTCATTAGCGTATTTCAACTGGTAAAGAAGAATCGTCGATGTTAAAATATACCTAAAAAAAAACATACAAATAGCTGCAAATTCTAAAGAATTCGTAGAAATGGTCTAAAATACTAGAAATAATCGGAATTTATAAAATATCTAAATATATTGAAGTATCATTCTCTCTAAAATCTAAAAGAATACCAAAAATTCATGGAACTTTGAATTCTTACAATTACGTATCAATACATTCACAAACGAAGTATTTCTTGTAATGGCAAAAACACCAGAAATGAAAAATTCTGAGAAACGTGCACAATTAACGCGAGATATTGTGCATACAGAAAAAACAGCCTGTACGTCCACAATATTATTCATACCCTGGTATCGAATCATTTTTTTTAACATATAAAAAAGTATGTTAGAACATTATGAGATTTACGTTAATCGAAAGTACACCTCTTGGTTCACAAGAAATTAATTTGAAAGGAAAAATAGTTCATAGGGAGATAGGTTAATAATAGCGAAAATATTAATGTACAAAAAGAATCTTGATAAACCAATCTCACAAGATAAAAACACGGTTACGAAAAATATGTTTAATGAACTCGACATTTTCACTAACTCGAAACTCACGTCCCAAATAGCTGTATAAATATTTACATACATTTGAAACATTTTTTCACTTTAGCCAAAACTTTCATTAAAACTCATCGAGTACGATATTCTTGGAGCCAAAAATTGAAATTCAACCCTGATAAATGTCTGTGTTAACATTCGAAAAATCCAAATTGTACGACTGTTTTTCTAAACAGTTCTATATTTGCTTTTTAGGGTGGTGCATGAGAATTTTAAATCCAAAAGAACGTGGTTTTAACTTGGTGGACCGTGACAAATGAAAATTGATTTCCTAATTCAGTATGGTCACCAGGGGTAGCACACTTCAACCGGGCGAATTGCTAATGTTTTTCGAGGGTAGGGATAGGTGTAGCGCGCGTGGTGGGAGTCTAGACTGCTCACTTTGAACACGACCAACCAGGCAAGCCAGCCTCTATACAACGAAAGTTGTGCCTGTGTTTTCGCGCGCGTGGTATTTTAATGTTCATCCCTCTCTTTCCTAACATTTCCCAATTTTCGCATCAGTTTATGAAATGAAATTCCCTTTTTTATGAAATCTCGCTTTTTTCTTAAGTGACCATATAGAAATAGCAATATTTTAAAAATTTTTGTCAGTTTTTATCAAGATAAAATAAAGTTTTTACAAAGTGACTTTATAAAAACTAAGAAAAACTTTATAAAACATTCCTTTTTTTATAGGGTCAGTTTATATAAAAAGAGTGGAATTTCCTTTAGAAAACTAAGATTTTATAAAGGGTTTCAAGAAAAGTTATCAAAAATCCAAGTTATAAGGAGGTATTAAATATTTCGTAAAAGTTAATATATATTTTTAGTCATTTGTTACGAAAACTTATAATGTTTACATAAACTTCTAACTGACTTCAGCAATATGGTACAATCTATAATTTTGAAAATTAAGTCAATTAATATAGTTATATTTATTATAATGTTTATAATAATGAAGTTCGAAGATTATTCGTTGTAAAATTCGTAATACAAAAAAACACTTATCATAAAATGTGGAATTCCTAGTTTTTTAACATCATTGACACTGAATACAGTCCCAGAATATTATTTCTCAAACTCTGTAAGTAAGATATCTTTAAAATATCATTATTCTCAAAGATTGAAAAATTTTACTACTCTGTGTTTTAGAGATTCAATAACCTTCAAAATCATGAAAACATAAATTTTATATGAACGAGTATAAAGTTTGGTAGACCGAGGCAAAGACGAGATAATTGAGGAAGTTTGTCAAAAATATATATATATATTTTCACTCTTCAACAATTTTTTCGAATAAACTTTTGTTACTTCAAGTTACAAGTGTTCGAAAGAATTCAACTGCTTAAAACCTCAAGTACGGGCTGAGAATTTTTTACTTCAACATAATTCTAAGATTTTGGAAAATAAAAAAAATCAAATCATCTACTCTTTAAGCTAATTTACTATCTGCTAGAAAGTGAATATGCGCTGCAAAACAGCGCATATTCACTTTTGAAGTCATTGTTCTCAGATTAAAACATATGTTTGAGCGTTTTTACGATGTTTTCGAAATTTTATATCATTTTTATTTATGTAATAAAAGATATTATTATTTTACAATCTTTACATTTTTCTAACACCCACCTTTTCTAATTTCGAAAAGGTAGATGATTTTCAAAGATCTTCACTATGTTTTTTAAGTATACTAAGATAAATATATGTTGGTGCTGGCTGTTGCTGGCCGTGTTAAAAGTGCGCAGCCTGGCAAGGAACGCGTTCGCAGTTGTCGATTTGAATTATGCCGCCAAAGTCTCGGGTTCTCATTGGTCGATATTATTTCAAATAATGCAAGGCACATGATTGGCTGAAATTTTTAGCATTGGTTTTAACACGGGAGTGTGCTACCCCTGATGGTCACCACTCACCAGAAAAAAGGGTGACACGTGGCGCACATCATGTGACAAAATCATTGTCATGTAACTACATGAAATCATACTGCCTCATGCGTGTTGCCAAAATGGGTTCCATTAGTGACATACCTAAGAAAACTTTGTCTAGAAAAAAACTAAGTAGCTGTAAATGACAGGAACAATGTTTTCCAATGATTATCGATCATGTGCAATTTTGAAATCAAATGATGTATAATATGCATTTTAATTCCATGACAGTGAATATTTGCACCGAAATTTTTGTTAAATATGATTTTAAAAATAATTATTATCATTTGAACAAAATTTGTGGGTTTCGGTATAATTAGGTTAATTAACTGATACTTCATATTCAACATTTTTGTGAAAGTGTTGGTACAAAGTTGAATAACTGGTTGTTTTGAAAAACCTGATCTTACGATCTATACTATCTGTATTTCACAAAGCTAATACTTCAGGTCAATACATAATTGAACGATAGAGATAAAATTCTGGTTTGTTCGTTGATATGTTTTATGTTTGATAGACGTGCGTGTGTGTGGAAAAGTTCAGAATTTTTTACGAGCTGTTTTTTTTCTACACAATTCCATGTTATACATAGATAAATTTATAAAAATTCTTTTCTTTATAACTTGAGTACTGTCAATACATGCTTTTTATTCGCAACTTTAATTTTTAGCATTGAATGAAAAAAGTGTTTTTACTTTTTATTTTTTTATGAGATATTACAAGTTAGCTTGTATTTTTTTAATAAAATTAAATTAATGTAAAGGAACAATAAAGACACTAGGTTTTTCTCATCCAAGATTTTACCCTACAGCCATTGTATAAATATCACGAAGCATCGTGACAAAGAGAATTTGTAAATAAAAACACATCGTGAATGCAGAAAAGAAGAGTGTAATACGAATAAGTATGCGAGTGGATGAATGTCCCGACGTACTCCTTTTACCCAACTAAAAATTTGCCTGGTTTATTCGACAAAAACTTTCTATGACATTTCATTCAATTTTAAAATTTTTTTTCACACAAGCCAAAGCGAACGCAACGAAATAAACAAGATATGAACATTAACAAAAAAGCAAACACAATCATAAACTTTAACATTTAAAAAGTTTTTTGAGATTTAAAAAGTCAAAGCGAATGTTATAACGTGCGAGTGGTTTCTTATTATATATATGCCCGACACGTGTACTCATAACAAGATCTCAAGTAGTCTTCGTTTATTCTACTGACTGTAAAACATCATTATTGTAAAATTGAATAAATAAACAACTTTTGAATCTGAATCTGAATCTGTGAGGTATAGAGTCAGAGCTCCAGTGGGGTCCAGGGGCATAGTCCCAGCCTAATGGTTTTAACGACGTAATTATTGAGGATAAGAGCATATGATCAATAAAAATGGGTAATTTCAATATTCACATACTATCCGATAACATTTATATATTTCAAGAAAATTTAGAAAAAGATAATGGAGAACCTGAAATCACATTAATTTTTAAGGAATCCGATAGCGTTTATAAGAAACTAGTCACATTGTTGTATTTTTTGTATTTTTCGTATTTTGTTTTTTGTGTTCATTAAATTTCGTAAGGATTTCTAGCATAACCTTTCAATGATTAAGATCCTGCTGTAGATTTCATGATCTATAAAAACCATATTTTTATGTATTTTCATGTGGATTCCTAAAATTTAATGCATTAAAAATTGTGAAAGTTTCTAATGAAAAGTGAAAAAGCATATACTTTGTCGATATTTTTACAGGAATTACAAATATTTTACTGTGTTCTGTACGTATAAGCTATAAATATAGAATATTTTATTCGAAAATGAAGAAATTAAAAACTACATACTTCTATCTCAGTTTCAGAACTTTTCTAAAAATAATTACAGATTATTCCAAAAAGTTGATGAGATTGTTAAAAGTAACGTAAAAAGTAACGGGAGTATCGTTACTCGTTACTAAAAAAAAGTGACTCGTTCCAGTTACCGTTATGTGTTAATTAACGTAACGCGTTACGCTATCGTTACAGCAAAAAATGTAACGCATTAGAATAACGCGTTACTTACAAACCCTGACGAAAACACTAGAAATAGCTGAGAAATCTGATTAATACAACAAAAAATACGGAAATGCAAAAAATCTATGAAGTACTAAAATTCTATACAGAAGTGATTTCCAATTAATGTAAGAATTGATAAATCTATCGAAATTTGTGTTCCATAGAAGACAAATTTCTATATCCAATAATCTACGGAGCATCGAATTGTAGACATTTTTATAGGAAAAAAATATATTTTATAAACGTTACGTAAAACCTTTACATTTTCAGAAATAATAAATATTCTAGAGTATCGGAAATTTGTTAATGACATGCTTGCAAATTATACAGACCTAGTTTTGTCAAAAATTTATTACATTTTGAACCTCAAAGCATCATATATAATACTGAAAATCTGTAGAGATAAATATCCATAAAAATATCAGAATATCATTCAAACCGTATAAATATTGAAAAAATACACACAAAACAAAAAGTATAAACTGGAAATCTGTGTAAAAGATACTATTTTTTCGAAAATCAATTTGAATACCCAAAATCATCAAAATTTTCACGCCATAGCATCAGAAATCATCGGAAAGTATGTACCTGAAATCTGCCTAGATGTTATCCTCTCAAAAATCAGTAGAAATATTCAAAATTCTTAGAATTTCGATTCCAAGAGCATGGAACTCAAGCTTATGAAATACTCAAGTGTATGAAATATAGGAATCCATAATAATATCAGAAAATGGTTCATTCTAGGACAAAGAATTGCCGAGGCCCTTATTCTATGGTATAAAGTTCACAAATTTAAGAAAACAAGTTTACAAATTATCTGATTTTCAATTTTTTAATACAAACTTTAGAAAATTTAAAAAAATAAAAAAGTTATAAAATATTTCATCCTAGAATTTAGAATGTCAGACTTATGATGAATGAAACAAAGAAATTCAAGATTGACTATTCCAGTATGGAAAACTACAAAATTCCAAATTATAGAATGTGCAATTCTAGAATTTTGAATTCTACTTAACATTGTATCATTTAGATTTGTACAATATTTATATCTTGAATCGTTATAATTTATGATAAAGGATAATGATATTTTCGATTCTGCTTTAATTTAATTTTAGAAATCCATGCTGTGGACTTCAAGGATTCATCTATATACCCGCAGGATTATTCTCGATTGATTTCGTTTTAAATTATTTTCTAGAATTCCCAATTCTCAAACAATAGGAGTTTCACGTTATAGAAGATAGCCTGGAATTCAAAATTTCAGAATGTATGTAACTTTAATTTTTCATTTGTATTGCATGAATTATTCATAAGAAATAATCAGAATTAAAATTCTACTGTAAACGATTTTAAACATTAAATTTTTAGACTAAAGACTAATTATTTCAAATTTTGTAGTATTGGATTTCGATATTTCAAATGGAACAATGTACATAGTACGTAGAACTCTACGAATCTACTGTTTATAGTAATCGTTAATTTTGTAACAAACAATTGTTATTTTTCAACTCTAGAACACCAAGCTTTGAGTGTTATGATTTCCACTTTATTGAATTTAAGTGTGATAGGACCTAAAATATGTTTCTAGAATTTTGAATTGTAAAAGATAGGAGACTAACAATTAGGTATTCTGAAAATCTGAATTCTAGAATATTAGTTTCTGTAATATTTTATAATTATAGACATGAAATTTTGGAATTTAACTACTACTGTCAGGAGAGCGGGTCGATCTCCCTGATCCCCCCTCCATCTATGCCACTGAATCCTCTAAATTAGCTACGCCGGAAAAAAATGTCACTTTAATTTTTGTCAAACGAGCCCCGGAGTACTGACGAAAATAGCAGGACGAGTACATTAGGGTGTCACTTATTTTGGCGATGTCGGAATTTTTTCCATTTCGGAGCTAAAAACCAATCGGGATGATAAAAAAAATTTTTTCGTAAAGTTTGAAGCAAATCGGACATGATTATCCAGGGCCAAAACGACTGGAGTTTTGAATGAAATTTACATTTTGTTTGAAAATTCATAACTGGTTTAAAACTCATGACAAATGTTTGAAACTTGGCATAATTTGAGTGCATAATGTAACGTTTAAAACCAAATTTTTATGGATTTTTCTGTCACTGTTACCCATGTTTTAAAAGCACTGAAACTGCATGTAAATCCCATTTAAAACTTCAGTCGGTTTATGACACGTGTTTATCATGTCTGATTAGCTTCAAACTTTACAAAAAAAGGTGTTTTGACATCTTGATTGATTCTAAGCCCCAGAATGGTAAAAATTCCGACATCGCCAAAATGAGTGACACCCTAGAGTGTATATTAAACTTTTCATACAGAATTAGACTTGAAATGACAAAAGTGAACGTTTGTTCGCAGATGCTTCGTCGTCGAATGAAGCGGTACATCTTCAGCAGCGTCTCAGGAGTCTCAGTACGGAACTGGTGACGTTGAGGAACAGGCTGCACGTGACGCAGCCGGCGAACGGCTCGTCCTCGACGGGCCTGAGCAAAAATCCAGAGGGAAACGGGACGGCCTCGGCGCCCTCGTCAGCACCGGCCGTGCCTCCGAGGACTACTTTGCCACCCCTCAACAACGGCAGTGCTTCATCCCCCAGCCACCCCGCGGGCTACCCCCTCACGGCCTCCGCCCCTGTTCATCCCTCGGCCAACAATCACTCTCTGCCCAACACCCTCAATCACTCGTATTCGTCCAAGAACTTGATATCGGGTGAGACGAATTAGGTGGAAGCTTAATTTACGGAATCCATCGAAAAAATGAAGCATAAGGATAAAAACGAGTCCATGTTTTTGTAATGAACCCATTAATAATGCGTGGTGTTATCATTAGTTTATTCTGCGGACTATTTTTCTCCTATCTTCAGAAACGGAGTTATCAGATGTCATTGGGATTGTTTTCCTAATGATTCGAAACTGATAATTCTGTTTAGAAACGTAGATTATTCGGATTATAACTAGGATAGTGTATATTCCTAGAAATATTGATCACGTATCGATATTTTTCTCGAGGCGATTAGGTGATCTAGTTAAAAGATACTAATACTTCATTTTAAAACTGAGATGTAACAAATATTAACTTGAGATTCGTGTTAATAAGAAACGAATCCGAGATATAAAAGGGGACGTTATCTAAAGAAAGAAAAAGAGATAAAAGAACCAACTTTTCGCTGCTTTGGGCAGACCGGCGAGATAATTGTAGGGAAATATCGTGAAAAACTCGTTTGTAGTATGTTTTGAGTTTAAAAGTTGTAAAATGTAAAATAAAAGAAAAACTCAACTGATCTCAACATCAAAGTCATTTTACCATTGGAGGAACCCTTACATCTCGATCAGGGAGTAACATGGTATAGAGAAAATAAAAATATTAAAAAGAAAATGATGATAATTAAAATATAGTAGAATATATAGAATGATGAAATGCAGGGTTCATATCCAAAGTCGTATAACCGCCAATTTTTCAAAGTTTGTTTTATTTATTTATTTTTTTTTTTCGAAACTCTGAGCTGATGCCGTAATTCTGCGATAAAAGCATGTCAAAATTAGCAATAGCTTCGTTACGAGAATTTTTCAAACATTGCATTTTGGTAACTGGCGACCTATCGGCAGTTCAAAGTCGTATAAAAACCAATGGAAACTTATGTAATTGAATAAAAAAAAGCATTACATTGTTGAAAACCGTCAGACCCTGCGTTTGATAATATTGTTACATACATTTACAAACAGTTTGATACAGGAAGCAATGTTATTAACAATTTTATTAAGAATAAACACTACGAAATGAAATAGAATACGAATTAAATCAATAAATATCTATTTCTAATCATAAATAATGACATTAATAAACAAAAAGTTAAAATTTATTGAAGTATTTCGGTTATAGAATTGCCAAGAACGCAATAAAACCTTCGCGAAGCTTGTTTCTCTTACTTTTATCTAGTTAGGCAAATGGCTAATATGCGACTTTAAACTGCCAGACCCCATCGACTTATACGTAGCGAAATTTTAAGTGGTCGTGTTTTCCTTAATTTCGATCGTAATCGTTTCAAACTTTAATAAGTGACGTATTACCTTAATAATAACAAAAGATCCTGAATTTTCCAAAAAATTTTACAAATTAAAAAAAACGAGCGTTTTTCCGCTCTCCTGTAAAAAATTGGAAATGGCGGTTATACGACTTTGAATATCCACCCTTCAAATATACATAATAAAGAATAATGTATCATAAATTCTATAAAATTAATTTAATAGAAAATAATAATAAAATGTTTTATGATATATTATTGTAACTAAAATCTCTACCCGAAATTTTCAGAAATTTACTCAGTTTAAATTTAAGTGCTTATTGCTTCTAATCCAACTTTTTTTTATAACCTGACTTCTGGAACTGTTTATCTTACAGCTAATGATTTTTTATGTTTGCTATTTAACGTTTTTCAAACCCGTCAATTTCTTAAAATCTAGGTATTTATTTCAATGCATCGATGAATATTTATTCTGGCATCATGATATCTGATGATATCTTAGAAATCTGATTGAAAACTCAAGTTGTAACTTTTGAAAATCTATAGCTTTCAATAGAAAATGACAATAATATACGTATGTAATTTTCAACGTATTTAAGTACTTATTGTTTCAGTATAATATATATTATTTGAAAAAATATCAATCAGTTTTTGCGAGTATTCCCTACATTAATTTCTAGAATTATATGCCCTTAGATTCAAGGTTTTATAGATTTTTGAGAAAATTATATCTGCACATATTTAAGGTATTTTATAGAGGGCTAGTAATTCAAGGATTATTCGTATTCACTACATATTTTTGAAAGATATTCTAGTTTTTACACGTTCCTCGTATTTTTGTAGATTTCCATACAAGTTACTAGAATTCGATAATCTATAACTCGAAGATTTTTAGATTTTCAGTTCTTCAAATACTTTTCGAGGAAACAGTATTTCCAAAGAAAACTAGTACATCATATATTTCCTGTACTTTTAGTGTTGATCGTATTTTTTCCGTATTTTTACAGTTTTGACATGTTTCTGGCATTTTTGTGGATTTTTATACAGATATAATGTAAAGTTCCATGGTTTAGAATTTAAAGTTTTACTGATACTTGGAAATTTTCAAGTTATTTGAGTAAATAATGTTCGTATGGATTTTTAGTATTTCATTGGTTTCTAGTATTTTTAGTATTTAACATATTTTATCGTGTATTTGAAATTCAGTAAGATTTTCCAGGTTCTTTATAGATATCTAGTTTTTTAATAATTGCAATATAGATTTCTAGAATTTGATACTCCAGAATCTAAATTTTCCTGGATTTTATCATTTCAATACATTTTTCAGAAATGATCTAAATATATTCTGTGATACATATATTTATATGATATTTTATATATCATAATTTATGTTACATGACATTCTACATTATATTATACATATTATATTTATTATGTAATATATATAATATCATAATACTTTTTCTGAGTGTTCATAATATTATATAATATATATTATAGTATATATATTTATGATATATATATCATCTTGATATATTTCTTGATATATGAAGGAAATGATCTCTATATATTTCACGAACTTCACAGATTTCTAAGAAATTTGATTCGTTTATTATTGCTTCAATTTTCATGAAGTTTCTTCAACTTTGTTGTATTTTGATGGATAACTATGTAGATTTTCAATACTGGATGTTTCAGGAATCACATTTTCATAAATTTTTGTCTTTTCTTGTACATTATTGAAAAAATATTAGTCTATTGAATTCTAGCATTTTCGAGACACACATTAGTTTTTGTCTTCTTTATCTTTTTCAGCATCTATGAAATATTGTATCTAATACTTTTTAGTATTCTTCTAGATTTTTCACATTTTTTTTGTACATAGCTATATTAATTTTTTGAATCAAATTATCTGAATTACAAAGTTTTATCAATTCTAATGTGCCAAAGAATTATTTTTGTTTGAATATGGTATTTTTCATATTTTCGAATGATAATAACATATAAATGGTT
Source organism: Platygaster robiniae (assembly GCA_028476575.1). Lineage (NCBI taxonomy): Eukaryota > Metazoa > Arthropoda > Insecta > Hymenoptera > Platygastridae > Platygaster > Platygaster robiniae. The sequence goes on along the minus strand of CM052019.1, from coordinate 11,632,717 downwards.
TTTATATATTCCTACGAATTTCTACATGACTTTGAAGAAAGAGATACCCTATGATATAAAGTTTTATAGAAGTTAGCTAAATATGGCAAATAAACTATTGAGAAACTTGAATCTTCTTACATTCTGTGTTTTTTCAGATTTCTTGAATTCTTAACACTCCCTTTACTTAACTATCCATAAACACAAATAAGTACAATTTTAAATTTGACTTATTAAGAATTCGACGAGATCTGTAATGATTGATAAACATATTGAATCAGACTCTTATAAATCAAAACTAATATTATGTTAAAATATATTATGTAAGAGGATATAGCCAGAAAATTTGTTTCGAGAAGGAATTATTTTAATATTTTACTGTCGAATTGTCAGTTCCTGAAGAGGGCTGAATGAAGCCGAAATCCTGAGTAAAAACATGACTGTGAAGAAAAAATTTTTGTTCCTAATTCAAAAGTTGGCTCCTAATTAAGTGACCTTTTTTTTTCTCAGTTTTTAGCACTTATTTTGCACAACTTTCTAGTTCTTACATATAAACCTACAAAGGTTTCTAACATTCAATGCTCACAATCAAAGGTTCAAAATAAATATTATTCCCCACTTTTGGAATTCCTTTAGATGCATTTACCCTATTAACCCTCTAGTTGTGACGTCCCTGGGTTCAACAATTTGTATAACATTCAAATTTATTACATCCTTTTACAACATTTAGTCATAAGAATGTCAGTCAATAGAAGTCAAACACCTTGACCTCATTGTTCCAACCATTCTCACTGTCCATGTATATGGCTGTGACATCCATACAGTGTTCTCCATAAGACAGATCACTTATTTTGATGATCGTGATTGCGCTGTTTCTGCAGACATTGAGGCAACAAAAAGACAGAACAAAAACAACCATAAAAATAACGGGACGACTCTCGAAGATGGAATCGTCGCGTGCGTTACCGCGTTGAAATGCCTGCGATCGGTAGAACCCATTTCCAACGCCATCGGGGACGTCAAGGCCAGCAAGAACAGCGGCCAACCCCGATGTCCCGCCAAAAGCGCCCTGCTCTCGAGTGCCTACGACGATCTTATACATCTACCGGGACCTCTCACGGAAGATGCCGTTCTCAAATGCCTCCAGGCCCGTTTCGCCGCCAAGCAATATCACGTAAGGAAACACGGAATACACAAAAGTTGAAGAAAACTTCTCTTAATAAAATGAAATTACATGAGAGCAATATAAAATGAAACAAACAATAATGAAATGTAATACAGCCAACAATATTGCGTTGGCTAACGTAGAATGGCAAAAAAATGAAATGAAAAAAAAAAAAGAAGTGGTATGGTAGAATGTAATTTCATATAAGCATTGTGATGGGTTTTAATATTAAAATTTTTAAATCAAAGGTAGAATGAATAATTTACTTCTTAATTGAATAAATCAATACATCATAGTGTAATGTGATAATATTGTTTTAATTATGAGGCCTACTTTGATTGTGTTTTAGACAAATGTGGGCCCTATTTTGGTGTCTGTCAACCCTTACACAGACGTGGGAAATCCACTGACCCTCACTAGCACAAGGTCTGTGCCCCTGGCGCCGCAATTGAACCGAGTTGTTCAAGAAGCTGTTAGGCAGCAGTCAGAAACCGGCTATCCCCAAGCTATCATTCTTTCCGGTACGATACAAGAAGTCATTATTGACGATTTGATAACATTTGATACTCAGCACGTTTAATAAAATTTTCCGAGATTTGAGAATTTATTTTCAGTCTATCAACAGGATACGGAAAACGTGGTTTGAACTTGATTCAGGTGCGTAGGCAGAGGGAAGTTTTGGGGTTCGAACTCCTCAAATTATTTCAAATATATAAATTGTTTACAAGTTTGATTCCTAGAGCATCGAATTTCAGAAAGCTCCATAGAAACTCATATGACTTAATATCAGATAATCCTTAAAGTGGTATAAATATAAAAAGTATTGGAAAAAAAAATTGATATCCCAGTTACTCATTGAAAATCACAAAAATCGAATCCATTATTTACGAAGAAGAAAAATGTGCAACTCTGGATTCCAAAAGTTGTATAACTTTCAAATTCCGAAATGTAAAATATTTCAAAATTGGTCTCTTGTAACCATAATGTCAAAAAATAAAAATTATGAAATACCAAAGGAAAAATATTTTTGGAAACCCCCCTCCCCCCCCACCCCGAAAATTTGTTCTGCCTACGCCCCTCAATCGGGCGTAGGCAATAGGGATGTAACTATTAAACTATGATAAGGAAAACGCAGGCCAATTCCTTTTTTGAACGTGTGTGGAATATTTTTTGAGTTAAAACATTTTCCGAGTTTTGGCGATTTTGACAGTTTTAGGACTCTTTGAGAGCTATAAAGTGTTTTTTGTATGTGAAGACATTTTTCAAAAAGTTCATTTTATGGCCCACGTGTTTTGAAGATTGTCCAGAAATTGAGTAAGTCTGTCTAAACGTTTACAGTTTAATACAGTTACTATAATGTAAATCCAGTAGCATTTTAGATATTTTGGCAGTTTGATGAAATTTCGATAGTCTAATCACAGTCCATAGAGTTTGTAACAACATTCACATTGTTCATTTTGAACAATTTTCAAAAATTTGGGAGCTTATACTTTAATAACAGTTTTAAAAGTTTTGGACACTATACAGTGTAAAGAAGTGCAAATATATTCCATAGATTATATAACAATTTTTACAGTGTTTTTACAAATTAGAGTTTATTTTTCGTCTGTCATAACACTTTATGTTTCTGACAGTGTTCGACATTTTCTAATGTTAAGAACAAGTTGTCAGTTGGAATTATTAAGACAGCATAACAAATTATAGTTTGAAATGTTACTGACCCTTCACAAAATTTGGTAATAATTGTTCAGCAATTATTATTAATCATGGATTTGAGAATGTTTAATGTTTCATTAACAGTTTATGAAAGTTTTGACAGTTTTATAAGCTTAGACTTGTTTCGGCTATTTAAATATTTAAATGTTAAATGTAAATACATCAATATTTGTATAATAATATATGTTTAGACATAGTATTTCAGTTCCTACAGTTTTGGGAATTCATATTTTGGTTTTTCTGAAAAGTGTTGACAGTTTTAAACAATTTTTATTGTTTGTCACTATAAAATTTCAGTTTAATTTTACGATTAGTTTGAACAGTTTTATAGATTTGATAGGTTTTACAGTTTCGATTATTCGACTATTTTAACTGTTGGAAAATTGTAACGGTTCGATTGATTATATAATTTTAGAATTTTTTGGAGCTTTTTTGATATTCTAGCTTCATTATAACAATTTTTAAAACTAAGATAATTTTTTTAAACAGAAACCAACTCAACGAACGTGGAACTTCCTAGTGTAAAAATTTTTGAATTGCAGTACAAAAAAAATTGATATTATTTTGTGAGATACTTGTAAACATTTTGTCATCGTCAAAAACGAGAACACTTTAAACGTTTGAGAGAATTCAGAAATTCCAGAGATTTTTCTTATGTATTTTGAGTTTGTGATAATTTTCAGTTGCTTTTTTCTATCTTCAACCTGACCTCTAATTCTTGCATATTTTGTAAATGCTCAACAAACTCAATAAATTTTAGAACTCATTACATCACATTGCTCGAAAATTTCATGAGAAAGCAAAGGATATGATCAAAACTTTGAAGTTTTAGAATTTCCGACTACAAATTTTGTATTATCTTTTATAGCTCAAGTAATGAAAATTTATTTTTATATATCTCACATATTATCCAACGTTATTAACTTTTTCCAACATGCATCTCATGTGTAAATAAAAGAATATTTGTTTTTATTGTTCTTTCTTTTCTCAAAACATTTGTAACTTCAGGCCCATTGAAAAATTTGGAGTATGTCATGTCAGCTATACTTGAAGATATCCAAACAAATACAAAAATTAGAAATTTCCTCTGAAAAGGGCTCTAAAAACATTGCAATTAATGGCACAGCACTCTACTTATACATACATGAAACGCTGAAGTGCCCTCATCAAAAATGTTCCTGAAAATAAATTTCAAGCGCCCCATGTGTTCCGTCGAACTTTTTCTGGACCCTATTTCCATTTTACATAACAGGCACAAGCGGCTCCGGAAAAACATACGCCTCGATGCTTTTATTGAGGCAATTATTCGACGTTGCTGGAGGCGGCCCAGAGACAGATGCTTTTAAGCACCTTGCGGCCGCGTTCACCGTCCTTCGATCACTCGGTTCTGCCAAGACCGCGACCAATTCAGAAAGTTCAAGAATCGTAAGCTACAACATAAAACTATATTAACAATAAAGATGTGAAATCATCAGAAAATAGTGAATAAATTCAAAATAATACAATAAATACATTAGTTTTCAAAATAAGTGTTGCACACGATGATGAGCTAATTTTTTAAAGAAAAATTAATGTATGACGTAGGTCATCAGTTCGTAGAATTTTCAAATTGTGACACTCTTCCATTCCAGAAATGAATCAAGTTAATAATAAATCAAAATCAAATGATGCAACTATTTCATAAACCTGGTTTCATTTAAGGGTCACTTTATCGAGGTGCAAGTCACTGATGGAGCACTTTATAGGACGAAGATACACTGCTATTTTTTAGACCAGACTCGAGTCATTAGGCCTCTTCCAGACGAAAAAAATTACCACATTTTTTACCAAATGTTGGCTGGCCTATCTCATGAAGAGCGAGGTATTTACATATACATATTATGAATCAAGATATTCAATTTGTCTTGAAGAAATGTCTTGTGAAAAGACATCAACCCTTTTTTTCTAGTTCTGTTTTAAAATTACTGAGTTAACGTCATTTTCTGATTCAATGAAATCGCAGTGAAACTCAATCTGGAAGGCTACAACATTAAGAATTTGAGGTACTTGAAACACGGAGACACACGACAGGATGAGGCTGAAGATGCAGTCAGGTTCCAAGCGTGGAAAGCGTGTTTAGGTGTGTAAAAAATTTTCTTGTACAGCATCGCAAAAATATTATTTCATTAAGTTGTGCTAAAAAAATTTTTGAATAATTGTATTACTTTCATTGTCTTGAGGTCCTTTGTGTGATACAACTTTAAATTTCATCATGAATCGCTCTAGATGTCAGAAAATCGAGACAAGAAAATTTTTTTGAAACAAACAAATCTCTGTAGGCGTTCTGGGTATTCCGTTTTTGGACGTTGTCCGAGTTCTCGCAGCCGTTCTTGTCCTTGGGAACGTGGGTTTTACAGATGGTTCAGGGGTCGAAGTTGGAGTCGTCGGAGAAAATGAACTAGCTTCAGTAGCTTCTCTCTTGGGAGTACCAGCCCCAGCATTGCTCAGAGGCCTTACTTCTAGAACCCACAATGCTCGAGGACAACTCGTCAAATCCGTTTGCGATGCCAACATGGTATGTACAATAGTGGACTATTAACTCTGATTGAATACATAAAAGTGATATCTTTGTAAAAGATCTTTCCATACGGAAGAATTTTGAATATTCGCGGGGATGAAAGACGCCATGTTAGGGAGGGGGAGGGGTTCCACCTGACTCGTAAAACTAAGTCCCTCTATAATGTAGGAATACTCGACTGCCATTTGGGCCCAGCCAAATCAATAAACCATATCACTATATGTATAATATATAGTGATATGATTGATATGCTTACTTGATTTGGCTGGGTCTAAAATGGCGGTCGAGTACACCTACATTATAGAGGGCCTTAGTAAAACAGAACCTAAAGTCAGTTCTAGAAGAAGCGGCAAGGAGCATCGTTTAAGATAGTACTCCCTCTCACACGCTGCTATCTCTAAGAAATTGTTGTACCCGAAGTAGTTTAAATAAAGTCTGAAAAAGTGTAGAATTCTGATTTCTGAACGAAGGCCACTGAACGCTATAGTATTTAGTTCTTGCACATCTTTAATCGAGTTTTATGCCATCATACTTTAACATAAAATGCATTTTTAAAGAATTGACAAAGTAAACTGATGTATGATCTTAAAAAATTTTAAGTATCAATCGATGAAGAAAGACAAACCAGTTTACTTTGAATAGTTTTCAAAAATAGGGAAAACAGTTTTACGATTCGATCAAAATTCGGAGAACAGTTTTTGAAAGTGATTGCTCATATTTTGAATTACGTACAACAAGAACAATTTTTCAAATTGTTTAAGTCCTTAAAAAAATGGAAAAAGATGGAAACTACTACGAATCTCTAAAGGTACTGTTTTCTGAAAAATCAATCGAAATGTTTCGAATATTTCAAACCTTCGATTTCAGGGAATCATACCTAATCTAGACATTAGAAGAGATCTTTCTAAGAAAACTACGAAATTCTACGACATTATAGAAATAAAAAGAAATGCAAAAAAAAGTGAAATACTAATGTACATATAAAACACTAAAAACCTATGAAACATCAATAATTACAGTATCGAATTCCATAAACTTATACAGCAAATCGTGAAAATCGTTGGTAAATACAAAATATGAAAACTAGTTTTCAGTTTTTTCCGCAGATCTCAAACATGCGATTTAATTTACGATTTTATTGCTCCTTCAACAATTTAATTTTTATACGAAAAAAACTGTTTCTCGGAACCATGGATCAATAATTGACCCGTGACGGCTGGCATTCGAAATATCAATAAGGTTTATTCATTCTCGACTTTTTTTCGAGGACCGCAAAGGATCCCTTCGCCTGACAAACGATTTTTTGGATGCTAGTCGTCACGGGTCAATAAGTGATTGATGATCCCAATGCGCAGTTTTTTCGTATAAAAACTAAATTGTTGAAGGAGCAATTAAATCATAAATTGAATTTTATATTTGAGATCTACAGAAAAACCTGAACAACTTAGTTTTTTGCACGATCCAAAAGCGCGAAAACTGAATAAGGTACAAATTTTGATTTATTAAATCTTTCAAAAATTATTACTCGCTAATGTGACGTGATGGAGAAAAAACATTCAGGATTATAGGTTCAGGAGGTCATAAACTATATATTACCTGTCAAAATTTCTCTGGGTTTTTCCGAAACTCGATTTTTTTACTGTGTTAAACAATGCCTAATGATTTCATTGTCTCGAAAAATGGTTTATTCAGTTTGTTAGGATGGTTCTTAGCTTTTCACTAAATACTCGAAAAAAAAGTCACATGTTACCAAAACAACTCCTAGTTTATTCACCATTAACTTAAACATAAAATTACACTTATAAAAACTCCTCGACAGCTTTTATTTCACAATCCCCGTTATCGATTTCTACCCAATATTTCGGATGTTCGCGATTTTCGCCGATTTCTTTCTTACGCCTCGCGGACTCTAACTTCTTCCTCTCTAGTCAGCCACACTCCCACTCAGCAACTCTCACCCGTCTCCCCTCCCTGTAGTATCGTTCCTAGTTCAGTATGTAATCTTAACTCCGGCTCTACTGTAAAGTAGTCCGACCTATGTATAGTCCAGTTCACACTGTTCAATATCCTAGACTAAGATTAATTCATAACAAGTTGGATACACAATTTGAAATTTCAAACAGGTTTTATAGAATTTCTCTTGAAATGATTTTTGAAATTTCATGGAGACGTATAAAAGAATAATTTTACAGAAATTTAAATTGAATTAATCGTTCTTTTATTGAATATAGTAATTTAAATATTTTGGATTATTAACAATGTATTTTGAAAGACTACATATTTCGGTTTGTAAATATTTTTTGTCTACTATCGAATATACAATATAATTTTTGTTATACAATTTATATCCTATGCAATATAAATTTTTTGCTTAAATGAAATAGCTGTTGATAAACTAGGAAAAATCTGTTCCGCAAATTTGTTATGTAGAAATACAGTTAAATTTAAAAAAGTTTCTAATAGACATTCAATTTACATTTAATATACATTTTATTATACAGCCCTTTAAAACTGGAGGGCTTGTCCTAACAAACAACATATCTAGCGCATCTCATATTTCTTTCAAGTAGAAAGTTCTGTTGAAACTCAAGAAAAATAACAAGCGAAGCATTTTCATGCCGCTAAGCATTTTATTACATCTAAAATAATCAGTTTTCAAAACAAAATCACGAGTATGTTGATATCGTAAAAAAATTCCAATTTCATTACGAATAGCCAAGGGAAAAAACATATTAGGTCTCTTGTTTAGCTTCCGGCATCTTTATTTGTGCCATCTTCAGAAAAATTTTTCCAGCTATCATTGAAGTTCTTAAAATGTTGTTAAAATGAATTTCGTAATATGTTGATATCGTTTCCCCATTGATGCCATATTATTGACCAGGAAGTTACATGGAAGTAACAGAACGTCACTTTTTTGCAGAGTAACATTAACTTGTTACTATTCATTTGCGTAACGGAATATCATTCTCTAAGTTACTTTCTAAAACCCTGCTTAGGTATAAATCACGATTTTTTGAATTGTGCAGTCCAATATGACAAGAGATTGCCTGGCCAAAGCCCTGTACTGCCGAACCGTCGCGACAATCGTGCGACGAGCCAACAGCCTCAAAAGGCTAGGTTCCACATTAGGCACGCTTTCCTCGGACTCCAACGAATCCGTGCACAACCAAGCCGAAGTCACCAGTCAACATGCTTCTACCATCGGTAGTTCTGCTGGTGGTCATGGCTCAAGAAGTATGACAGCCTTGAACAACGCGGTCCGTCACGCAACCGACGGCTTCATCGGCATTCTCGACATGTTTGGCTTCGAAGAACCCAAACCCAGCCAACTCGAGCAACTCTGCATCAATCTCTGCGCCGAAACGATGCAGCATTTTTACAACACTCACATTTTCAAAAGCTCCATCGAGAGCTGTCGCGATGAAGGTATTCGCTGCGACGTCGAGGTCGACTATGTGGACAACGTACCTTGCATCGACCTCATTTCTTCTCTTGTGAGTATTCTGGTGCACTAATATAACCTTTTGCATGCTTCAGAACAAATTGATCTTGAATGTTCGTAACTAGAAGTGTTGCTTTCAAATAATTGATGTATGAACGTTCGATTACCTTTTAGTTTACCAAGTTTCATATTCAAAATCTTACAAAACCACTCAAACAGGATCAGAAATAACCGATCGAAACATGATACACTGAAATGACTTTTAATCTTCCTTGATGAATACTAAATTTTCTTATTCCGAAAACTTTGCCTTCAGCGCACTGGGTTATTGAGCATGCTCGACGTCGAATGCTCTATCCGCGGTACCGCCGAGAGTTACGTCTCAAAGATCAAGGTCCAGCACAAGCAAAACCCTCGTCTTCTCGACTTGAGGAGCGTCGACTCAAGGTCCTTTGGCATCCAACACTTCGCCGGAAGAGTGACATACGACGCCTCCGATTTTCTGGACACCAACAAAGACGTTGTACCAGATGACTTAGTAGCTGTCTTCTACAAACACACTTGCAATTTCGGTTTTGCAACCCATCTCTTCGGTAGCGAGCTCAAAGCACTTTACTCAAGGGACACTGTACCACGAGGCGTCAGTTTTCGAATATCCCCGACGTCTCATACGGACTTGCTGAATGGCGATGAACCAATATCGACGCTCACTCAGGATTTCCATACGAGACTTGACAACTTGCTGCGGACTTTGGTTCACGCGAGACCACATTTCGTGCGTTGCATCAGAAGTAACGCGAGTGAAACGCAAAAACAGTTGGACAGAAACGTGACCATGAGGCAGATCAGATCACTTCAGGTTCTGGAGACGGTGAATTTGATGGCTGGAGGTTATCCTCACAGAATGCGTTTCAAGGCCTTCAACTCGAGGTACAGATTGCTCGCGCCGTTCAAGCAGCTTCGGAGGTCCGAGGAACAGGCGGTGGAGGATGCAAAGCTCATATTGCAGAATGCCCATTTTTTAAAGAGCAAGTTTGGGGCAAGCACCAGTTGGGCACTAGGAAGGCGACACATATTCCTGAGTGAGGGGATACGACAGCAACTGGAGAACCTTAGAATGGAGAGGCGAAGGAAGGCTGCTACCAGCATACAGGTGAAATTTGGTTTGACTAAAAGATATAACACAAATCAGTGTCTCCGGACCATACTGAATTTACATTAGTTATATTGCTGCTCAGCAAGAGTACACAAAAATGTTACACTAATCATATCAGGATTCCGTTTTGCGTTTGGGATACCATGGGAAGCAATTTTTGCCATATTTTGATTGCAGGCTTCTTGGAGAGGCTGGCGAATACGGAGAAGATGGGAGGTAGGGTTAAAGCCAAATTTAGGATTTATCACTAACGTAACGCCGAAAAAGGCTCACGCACCTTCAGCTAGTGTCCCTAGGAGTTGTTTGCCGAATACGACTGCGTCTTCTGTAGCTGCGACCAACATTCGACCTAGGCCCCAGCCTATTTCCGGTACTCCGCCACCAGATCCAACTGAGAAATGCGCTGACCAAAAAATGATACAGCAAACTTGCACACTTTTTGGCTTGGATCTCGTGAGTTGTTACTCGTTTTTTATGTAACTAGAGATTTTGTTCATGGCCATGCATTTTTTGTTTTGACTCTTTTCTCTTTGAGTCCTGCTTATACATCTACCTCTGGAGAAAATTTTCTGTGAACTAATTCAATTTATTTTTTTATACTTAAATAATTGATATAAATCTTGTGTTGTTAATATTTCAGGATCTTTTGTCATGTACTGAATATGATTCTTATAAAAACCTTTTAAAAATCAACGTTCTTTTATAAAACTTTCGATGGATTTGATTAGGATTTTTTGAGTTTGGCTTTAAAAAACTTAAAAACAGTGAGAATCATTGTAATCTTATCTCATAAGGGATGAGATTCTTTTAATTATTTACTTGATTATTCTTGCGCACTCGTCGGGCATTTTTTTTTGTCATTGTCCCCTGACAGTCAAAGTATGACAAACATATCATTTGAAATCCCCGCACTTTTATGTGATGCGCGCGCATTTCATCTCTATATTACAGCCTACTTCAGGCAGTGATGAACATTTTTAGAAAGGATAATATCTACATAAAGATTTTACGTTTCTTCATAAGAGATTGCAATTTCCTTAAAAAGAATCGAAATTTCTTTATAAGCAATTTGAAATTTCCCATGATGAATTGAATCCTTAAGAAATCACAATTTTCCTTGTTGTGATTTCACTATTCCTTTTAAGGAAATGTAACTTCGCTATAAGTAATTTTGATTACCTTATAAGAGTTGCAAATTTATTTTCTACTAACTGCAAATCTCATAAAAACCTTATAAAAGTTTATAAGAATAAGCATTCCTCAATTAATTTTTCATTTTCTAATAAGAATTATATAAACATTTTATGAAGGAATCTTACATAAAACTTATGAGGAGTGAGAATTTTTGTAATTTATTCTTTTAAGGAATCAGATCCTTTTTAACGTTTTAAATATCCTTATGAGGATTTTACCTTTTCTTCACGAGGAATTGCGAACTCTTTAGAAGGATTTACGATTTCTTTCTAAAGAATTGTAATTTCCTTATAAACAATTATCATTGTTTTTCATAAGGAATTGCGATTTTTACGAAAGAAATTTGATTTCTTCATGAAAATTTGTGATTTTCTCAGAAGGAATTTTAATGCAAACTTCCCATAAGCTTCTGCATTTCCTCTTTGCTAATGATGATGTCCATCTTAGGGATAGAAAGTTCCTTAAAATTGAATCATATTTCTTCATAAAGAAATCAGATCCTTATAAATTACGAATTTTCTCACATGGGTTCTACTTAGAAGGAATTGCGATTTTCTTAGTAATCGCATCATTTGCTTATAAGTGTTGCAATTTTTTTTCTTGTAACTGGAAACCATATAAAAATAAAAACCTTTTATAAACCTTATGAGAATCGTCATTCTCTTTAAAATTTTTGATTTCTTATAAGAATTCTTTCAAGTTTTTATGAAGGAAACATAAATAATTCTGATAAGAAATAAAAATTCTACACTGTGAGTGGATATTGTGCTTGTGACGATTAAATCCTGCTAGGAACGATAATATCAAGTTGCACACACAATCTGAGGAGATTCTGCTGGGAATGATTTCACATACGGGTCACGGCAATACACGTATTCTTGTGAGCGTATCGTGACGTTCAGGATCTTGTATACTTGTCACTAATAGACTTTGAAGTACCTGCGAACATCCGTGTCCTCCCTATGGGAATTCGTATGATTCCCAAAAGTATACAAGCCGATTCTCAACGAAACAAAACGCATTTCGCTGCGTCATGCATACGTATCCTTCACAAAGGCAAATATATGCTTACGTCCGGAATCACGTAGAAAGTTGGAGTGTATTGTTGTGCTCACCACAATATCCACTTCACAGTGTAGTAATTTAATCATACAAGTAATCAGATTCTTTAAAATTCAACATTTCCGTACAATTATTTTAAGTTTATTTTGAAGGGAAAGCAATTTATTCACATACAATTACCATTTACTTGTAAAGAATCACAATTCCCTAATAATTAAGTTGAAGAAGAATTTCATGATTCTTTATAATAGTTTATGATTTTCTTATCAGTAATCATTATTTTATTATAAAGAATTGCGATTTTCTGATGATGAATTACAGTCTGTTACATAAGGGCATAGTCACTGTTGTTAGAAAATGAAGAGACTCGGTGCGAAAATTCTTTCAGATATTGTTTAATTTGATCAAAAACTTTCATAAAAATACATTAATAGCAGGTCCAATCACCTTTAGCGTCAATAATGACTTGGCATCATCGAGGCATACTTTGGAGGAGATTTTTCGCGTATTCTTCTGAAAACAACCTCCAAATTTTGTGAATTCGGCGAACAAGCTGCTTCAAATTGCAGGGTCGGTTCTTCCTAAGCTTCATCTTCATTTGAGCCTAAACGTTTTCAATTTGATTAGCATCGGGCGACTAAGACAGCCAATCCAAAGTCACGACTTCATTTTGCTCCTTCTACAAGCGACAGGCCTTGCTTCGATTTTTCGGGTCGTTGTCCTCCTGGAGAATCCAATTGTCACTTTCCTTCTTGTACCAATTTTTAGCAGCCGGTAACAAAGCTTTCTTTTAAATGAGGTTCATTTTCACAGAGTTTAGGTTGTCCGTGAACACTTGCAACTTTCCAAATCCTTTTTCTGAGAAACATCCCCAAACGTGGACCTTCACAGGATGTTTCACGGTCCTTTGGAGCAATTTGTTGGTGGGTGCGGCCCAGGCATGCCTAATGATAAGAAATGCCTAAAAAGAAGATTCATCGTTGAAGATAACATTGCCCCAGTCACGATCCAAATAATCTTTGGCCTATTCAAGACGTGTTTGGACATGTTTTTTACTCAACATCGGTTATTGCGAAGTACTTGGAAATTTCAAATTATTTGCGATCAAATGTCTACGAACAGTTCCGTACGATATGTTCAAACGTTTTTTGTACAATTTCGAATCACCTTCACGCAAAGTTAATGTCGCATTTTTCAAAAACAGGTCACAAATCACTTTTTCGTCTTTTTCCGACACTAAACCGACAGAACTTCGATTCGGGAAGTCATCGTCATTTTTCACCGCTTTGAAACGATTCAACGACTTACTTACAAACTGTTTCCAGTTTTGCATATATTTCGCAGCAGCCGCTTGGGTCATTTTGGGATCTTTAGGGTGCGAGCACAAAAAAACTGCTTCGAAGCGCGAAGCGTACGTGGTACGCATTTTAGAAAAATGCTGAGATCGAATTGAAAACAATAGCTGATCCACTTTCACGAAGCATGAATGACAATACTCCTCTCTGTGTGAGAAAAAAATATCACACCATTTTACTTCACCGATCGCGAGTAATCATGACCACGCTCATACGTAACAGACTGTAGGATTTCCTTATGAGGAACCGTGATTCCTTTAAAAAGAATTTGAATTTAAATGAAAGGAATTGTGTTTTATTTATTAAGTATTCAAATTCGCTCATAATAAATGCAAGCTTCCTAATAAGGATTCGGATCGATTTCCTAAAAATGAAATTTCGTTTTCTTTATTATGAATGGAAATTCCCTTACAATTATTTCAAACTTCCATATAAGAGATCAGATCCTTAGAAGAATCAAATTTTCCTAATAAGGATTTCGCTGTCCTTTATAAGAAATTGTGATTTCCTCGTAGGTAATTTTTATTTCCTTTTTAGGGCTGCAAGTATCTTGTCTTGTAAAGGTAAACCTTGAAAAACCTTAGAGAGCGTTTGAAAAATTTTTTCAAAATCAGCATTGCCGCCAACAATTTTTGATGTTTTATAAGGATTTTTAAAAGATTTAAAGAAGAAACTTTACCTAAATCTTATGAGAAACGAGAGTTGTTGCAATAGAACCTCATAAGAAATCAGACTTATTTTAAGGTTCAAAATATCATTCTGAGAATTTCACGTTTCTTATTTTAGGATTGTGATTTCCTCATAAGAATTCGCGATTACATTTTACATGACGTTTCGTTCTATAAAATTATCATTTTCTTAGTAAGGCTGCAAGATTCTCCTCTTGTAACTGCTAACCTTGTAGAAATCTCATAAAAAATGTGTAGGAGTCAGCACCTACTTATGAAATTTTTGATATTTTATAAGGATTTTGTAAAGATATAATGAGGAAACCTTATTGAATTCTTACAAGAAATGAGAATCATTGTAATACAATCCTGTAAGTATATCAAATTCTTTTTGAAGTTTTAAATATCTTTGAAACGATTTCACGTTTTTTTGTTTTGGATTGTGATTTCCTTATAAGGAATCGAAATTACCTTATAGTTAATTAAAACTTCCTTATAAGTAATCAATCCTTATAAGGATTTCAATTTTCCTCATGAAAAAATTTTTAGTGATTATTAGTTATAGTAGAAATTTTAGTTGATGGAGTTAAAATGGTTTTAAGTTTTCAATTTTATTTATTCTTGCCATAAAAATAGTTATTTGCGATAGTTTTTCATTTAAAAACAGTTAGAAGTGTAGTTTTTTGCTCGTTATGAACACTTAAGTAAAATATAAACATTATTTTATTACAGTAGCTCAGAAATAACCGTTCCTAAATCAATATTTTCCTTGTTTATTTCATAGGAACGACCACCCCCAGTCCCTCCAAGCAGATCCTACACAGTTACTGGTAACACCAAGCTAGGCTATCCACAAACAAGGATCATGAAAATGCCTTTTCCAGGTAATAACATTACAATATGTTTCCTCATAAATGAAGAACTTAATCATTCCTACAAGATTAATAAATGATTTCATAATCACATACTTCAATTGGAGCAGTGTCTGTAAGCTCTGGCTAAATCCGTTGACAAAGTTTGTAGCGCCATCTCAATTGACCCACTTCTCTAGAACTAAAGCTACGAAAACGGCTGGAAACGCAAACGCCGAGAACGGCCAAGGCCTAATTAAATTTTAACTTCGCTCCTCTGAACGATAGTGAGTGCAGACCAGTGCAGACCAGTGCAAGTGCTAGCCGGCGTGCACAAAAGCAGTTTTTTTTTTTTTTTCAAAAAATTTATAAAAAACTGTAAAAAACCAAAGCGTGATTTTTGATAATACTTTATAAATCTCTGTCGCTCCTTGTTTGCACTGGGGTAGGGTTTTTTTTTTTTTTCAAAAAATTGATAAAACACCCGAAAACAATTTTAGATGATACTTTGTCTTTTTCCTCTTATCTTTGTTTGCGCTGGTATGAGGCTGTTTTTCTTTACCTTAAATTTATAAAATACGAGGAGACGATTTTTGAGGATACTTTATCTGAGTTCAGGCCAATACAGGCGCCAGCCGGTGCGCACAAAAGCAGTTTTTTTCAAAAAATTGATGAAAAACCAAAGTGCGATTTTTGATCATGCTTTATCATACTCCATCGCTTCTTGTTTGCACTGGGAGAAGTTTTTTTTTAAAGATTTATGCAACACATGAAAACTATTTTTGATGTTACTTTGTCATTCTCCTCTTATCTTTGTGTACGCTGGTAGGTGGCTGTTTTTTTTCCAATCCTTAATTGACGAAATACGAGAATACGATTTTTAAGGATACTTTATCTGAGTGCAGCCCAATCCAGGCGCCAGCAAGGGAAGAGTTTTTTTTGTATCCTAAAATTTTTGTCATCTTTTATTGTACTCATTCGCCCTTTGTTTGCGCTGATGAGAGGCTGGTTTCGTTTTTTTCGAACAATTTACAAAATACCAAAAAACTGGATCGCACGAAGGTAGTTCTTTATCAGAAAACTGACAAAAAACCAGAATACGATATCGGTCATCCTTTATCTTTTACCCCCGCTCCTTGTTTGCGCTGATATCACTCCTGATTTTTCATGCTACTGCTAGAAATGCATATGATACTCGATAGATTTTCCCAATGTTCGAATATTGCGTACGCGTTACGGTTCGGAAGTTTCGTGACCTCCCAAGTAAAGTTATTTTTTTTTTAATATAAAAATCGAATAATATTTAACAATTGGTGATAATTTATGCCAATAAGATAAATAATGTTAGGTGAAATAACTTCGCGGAAATGTTTCGTAAAAAGTGCGTAGTGAAAAGTTGCCCAAATCATCACCACGCCCTGAATGATGTGCGGATGCATGGGATACCTCGCAGAAATGGCGATACACGAGCCCAGTTTCTGAATCTAGTCAACCGCCCAGACTTATTAGGTAAAATATTGTGATGTGCTGCAAGTGATTGTTTTAAAATGATTATTGTTTATCGTTCATTACATCGAAATAAATCCGCAAAACACGTAAAATTTTTTCGTTCAACTTTACGAATCAATTTCAGTTTAATGGCGAATCATTCTAAAATCTTCAAAAATGTTGTTGAAAACCGTCGAGCAATTTTCTCAGATTGTCTTGTTCTTGGAGCCAAAATATTTTTTAAAAATATTTGTAGTAGTAGAACAAATTATTATCCTAGAATCAAGAGTTTCTCGGTGTCAAAATAATTTCCTAAGATTATATAAAACTTCGTATTTCGATAAAGTTTAATTGAATTTTTTTCACTAATTTTTTCCATTAGACAACACGCTCCTGGAAATTATTATGAAATGCATAAGATGCTTCCTATCGCGATTAAACCGGTGTACTCAGAATGTTATTTGTTTTTTATACAAGAGTCAAATATTTTGCTTCTTGATCGAAATAATGAGATACATATTTTCTGAAATTTGTCAAAAGTGTACGACCTTTTATATATGACTGTAATAAAAGCCAATTACGTTAATACTGGTTTATACATATATTTAAGTGCCTATAAGGTTAATATAACAATTGTTGTCAAATGTATTAACATAAATTCTAATCACTGCGTCATGTGCCAAAAATTCCAACTTTCAGAAACTTAAATATAAATTTCTGAAAAAGTTATTAATTTTTATATGGAACATGCCAAAAACATCATCGGTTACAAACAGAAATTTCAGTCTATTTGTTGAAAGTGTTTCTATTATCTGATAGAACTCAAATTTTGCGGAATATTTCCAATTTTTACTTTGCGAATTTCATTCGTTTTATTGTTAAACTCGTTTTTGTACCTTTAATGATTTTTGAAGACAAGGAATAGAAAAATGGAAAATTTGGAACATTGTCGAAATCACGGCTACCTAGTAATCGTTTTAAAAAACAATTCGTAAAAAAAATTATGTTTCGTAACAAGAAATCAGCAATTTTTATCGTTATTAAAAGAGTTTTTTTTCTCTTTTGGTAAAAGAGTATTTTTACTAAAAGAAATAAAACACTGTAAAACACGTTTCTCATCACTTCGACGAAGAATCATACAGAATATTTCAGTTTCGTTAAGAAATAAAATAATCTTATGAATATACCAGTTGAATTGACATGCAAAGCATTATAATTAATTATGTTATAAAAATCACAAAGTAATGTGATAAAAATATTTTTCGAACCGTTGCTGAATCAAAAGAATTAGAAAAATGGGGTTTTTGTTACCTGCATTACAAAGAAGACGATTACAAACCGGGAACTTTGAGTGTACGATTGGAACGTAACTCTTTACCCTCGCAACTTTTATCAGTTTCATCGGATTGCGATGTAAACGGTGACGCTAGTACCAGTGCGGATTTCGAGCATGAAAATCGAACACTTGAAAATTCAGGCATGGACATGCCTATCGAACCAGAACATACAAACAAGAGGTTGACCTTTTATGAAATTGAATAAATTATTTCAATTGTTCATAAAACAATAATTCGAAAAACACAATATCCTCTTCAAAGTCATATCCATCGTTATGGATTTCATTCTTTTGAAAATATTTTTATTTTTGCACTATTATCGTTATCTACTTATAAATTAAATAGTGCTTTAATAACGTATTTTTAAAGTCAGACTTTTCATGTACAGAAGTGTATATATTTGAAATGAATATCTCTATGATCAAATAAATATATGAAAAAAATCCCTTAATATTAAAAACAAATATATGAATAATTCACCTAATTGTTATATTTATTCATTACTAACTGGATAAGGAAAATTATAGATGTATATATATATATTTATACGTGCATAAATTGACACGAAATTTTGCTTTTTCACTTGATCAGGTTGGTTTCTGAACATGAAGATCACCACGTACTTTGTAGTCTTATACGAAAACGAGCATTAAGCCATTCACCTTCAGAACGTATTATTCATGAAAATCAAAAAAGTGACCGTGAAAATCAAAATTTTTCTCCTGCAAATGAACAGACTGAACAAGCTGTCGAAGACATAACGCGGGTATTTGATGTGGAGGAGGAAGCCATTTCTCTAGAAAATTCCGATTTTAACAATAAAAATATGGAAATTCACACTCCATTAAAAAACCAAAATCACGAAATTACTGAATATCTTGGGAGAAAAACGGCGAGTAAAAAATTTGAGTGAGGATGAGGGCAGATTATATGACAAAATAATTGAGCTCCAAAAGAAAAACATTGCAAAAGACCGACTGATAAAAAAATTGAGCCACGCAAAGAATAAACCGAAGAAAACTACGAAAAAACAAAAAATGCGTCATCGCATACAAGAATTCAAAACATTGATAGGCGATTTCCCAGCAGGGACACGCCCTCTCTGTATGATGACGTTCAAAAACATCATGAAAAAATCGGTACAGTGCCTAAAAATTACATTTTCTCAAGTTTTTCATTGTTAAATGTTTTTAGGATTTTCATCTGGTACATTAATCCTCTAAATGCCGTTTTTTGTTTTATCATAATTTTTTTTAAACTTTTATTCAGAAAAATCAAGTAGATTACAATGTTATGTTCCACTAAAAAAAATGTTATCATATTGATAAAACGCAACAATCGCTTTTTTAAAACAATCTCTATATGATAAATTTTACGATTTTGTCTGTAGTGAGTCTTTTTTATTTATCATACTCGCGGTTTCTTTCGTTGGGGCCGGGAATACACTGAGGCAGAGAAAATCGCAGCATTGGCAGTGTACAAAATTGTTGGCGGAACTGGGTACAATTATGTCCGCCGTCGTCTTGGTTTTCCTTCCATTACGACACTGACCCAGCTTATGAGGAAAATTCCCTTACAAGCAGGTCTGACCAAATTCATTTTCGACGTCGTCAGGGAAAGGGTCAAACCAATGGCGGAAAAAGAAAAATTTTGTTTTTTCGAATTTGACAAAATTTCGCTTAAGCCACGAATCGAAGTCAAAGGGAAAAAAATGTACGGTATTGAAAATTTTGGCAATCGTGGCTCCAGTAAGGCGGCAGACCATGTTTTGGTTTTTTTCTTCAAAGCTTTTGATGGGAGCTGGATGCTCCCAATAGCGTACAACTATTCATGCAACGCTACAAAAAATTGCCAACTGCAATCAGACACCACCTCACACATTAAGATGTGCCAGGATGCTGGCCTTTACGTTTTGGCCACGGTATGTGACCAAGGAAAACCCAATGTCAAAGCAGTCAAAGAGTTGATCAACAGATCAAATCAAGACATGAGAGATCGAGGCTTGCCCGAAGGTAAACTTTTATACGAATTCTCTCTCTTGAATTCAATTTGTGAGAATTCACTTATTGGTATTGGCACATTTTACAAATTTACATTAAGAAAAATACGCAAGTGAAAAAGTAGTTATTTATTTTTCAAAAAATCCGGGGTAATCTGAGTTTTTATTTCAATATTCAAACTAATAGGGAGAAAAAAAATGTTTCACACGCATTTATGTTTTTTAACAGTAGAAGAAATAACATGAAATGTTTTTGCTTTTTTCGATTAAAAAAAATATTTTTCTAAAATAAATGTTTATTTATCTTCGTTTTTTTTGGTTTTCTTAGGAAATAGCTTCTTCGTCGACGATCAAGAGATTATTTAAATCTTTGATCCTCCTCATCTTTTAAAATGCGTTCGGAACAACCTCTTGAATAAGCATTTAGTTCTTGATGCAGAAAAACTAAAAAAAGTTTGGGAATTTGTTAAGTGGAGTGTCATACAGCGAGTTTACATGATAGATAAGTACGCTATGCCACGAAAATTGCTGTCACACATCCGCCCCCACCACCTTGAGCCGTCATCTCTCGAAAAAATGAGAGTGAAATACGCGGCTGAAATTTTAAACAACAATTTCAAACGTTTATAATGTACAAGGTAAAAAAATTTCTAATCGATTATTATACGTACAAACTTCGCCATTTTTCTTAGATTCTTGAAACTTTTTCTTTAGCGATCGAGCAAATGTTATTTCTTTAGACAAATTTTAAAAAGAGACCAGTACTTTATGAAAAAGAATTATAATAAATATTCATAGAAGACGATGAAAAACTTTGTAATAGGTACTTTAAAGTTCTGTAAAATTTTTCGATAAATCAACAAATGAAGAGTTAGATAAACGTAATCATTTCTTGAAATTTAATTATTTAATCAAATTGTAATTCGAGTAGAAAACTTTCGAAACACCTTAGCGTAAAGAGATGGTGGTAAGTTCGGAGATTACAGAAAATCCTAAATGATTGTGGTAAATGGTAAAAATTTTCAAAGAATCAGAATATTTTAGGGATCCTGAACAGTGAACTAAAGACAGAAATATTTAGAAATTTTAGAAAATGGTGCATAGCAAAATCATTAAAATTATAATTTCGCGAATTTTCTCGCTATTCTATTATGGTTCCACATTTAAAAATTCTCAAATTTTTCTTTTTTTACCTTTTTTATTGTTTCGGCGTACATTAAAACTTGCCAATTTGATTTACTATTACTCACTATTACTTAAGTAAGCATTTTTTTTTTGTTTTTTCCTTCAGTCACACAAAAACAAGGCACAACCAAAACCCCTCTCGGGCCAATAGCGATCGACGACAATGATTGACGAGACGCTTTAATATCTTCGAAATTAATTTTTTTCGCGAATAATTTATTTGATTCCGTGAATGTGAAAGGGAAATCCGCAAAACAAAACGCATTACGATGTGCTGTCACTAATGATTCAATCCGCGAAATATTTTGGGACGAAGCAGAAAAATTGCTTTCAAAAATGAAGTTTGTCACGCAAAAAACTTTGAAAATTTCTGCAAGTGTTGATTGCATTGAAAATTGGCAGTTGACGATCAAGGGTTTTCAAAAATTATGGAGTCGTTTGAAAAACCATTTCTCTTAATTTGATGCAAAAAATTTAAATCAAGATCACGTAGAGAATTTTTTTGGGCAAATATGCGCGCGTGGAGTTACAAATCGAACCCCAACTCCATACCAATATGAACAAATTCATCGATCAATCATTATCAACAATTTGGATAATATCAAACTGGAAACTGGAAACTGTGAAGATCAAGATATGAATTTTCTGACCATTTCTTTATCAAAGTACATGTCACAAAATGTTTATCAAGTAAATACAGAATACGTGAACAGCAAAATTTTTGATGATCATAGATCTGTTGAGCCCTCCCCCTACGAAATCGTGCTTGAACAGTTTTCAAATTCATTCAAGTACGACGCAATATTACGCAAAAAATTGCTACCCAGTAAATGCAAATCATGTCATCATTACATTTTTTCAAAAGCATCACACGATGACATTCAAAAAAATATTTTTAGTATGTCAAAAATAATCAACTCAACAATTTATTTTCCTGGGGTCGCGGAATGTTTAGAGAAGCAGATTCGCGAAAAATTGAATTTCGAATGGTTTCATTACACGAAGCACCTTCATTCAGGTCTAAGTCGCTTTATTGAAGCATTAATGGAAGAAATGATGCTTTCGTGGAGCCGTGAAGCGAACGATGCACAAAAAAAACAAAAATCGGAAAAAAAATTTTGAAAGTTGATGCGAGAATCATTGAAAATGAGGGCCGGGCCCAGCATAAAAAGATAAAGCGAGTGATGAAATATAAAAATAATACATCATGTGTACAAGTGTGAACAAGTATTCGTGCGATAATATATAAGAGTGTACAATGTATAATCTTGTGTAAAAAAATTGCATTGTAAATGAAAAATCGTGTTGAAAAATGAGAAATTTTGATGTAAAAATCTGAAATAGGAAGAAATATCATGTTGAAAAATGAAAAATTTTGATGTAAAAAATTAAAAGAAGAAATAATAAATTTTTGTATTAATTCATTCCAAATTTTTATTCTAAATATATTTATCCAACGAACTTGTATTCCTTTAACAGAAAATTCGAAATTACCTACCGACCTACAATGCTCGAAAAAGGGCTACATGGATAAACATATAATCTTTCGAAAATAAATGTAAGCGGTAAAAGGTTTCAGTGTAGAACACCGAAAATCTTCGCATTAGTCTATCAATTGCTATCAATCACTATCAATCGTTTTCTTTTGCTCTCGTTTGCCCTTGCTCTACCTTCCCTTCTCATCGCCTCTCATTCATCCAGCATTCGGCAAAGGCTGGGGTGGCAAAAATTCACGCGCGTGACTCTCTCGCTCTCGCTGTGAGACAAGTTTCTCTCTTCTAAATTAGTTCCTTACACCCAGGTTAACTGAAATGGCGCGTCGAATTCTGTCGCTGAAGAAAAGATCGGAGCTTACAGACACTGAATTGGAGCATCTCTTTTTTTACTTCCAGAAGAGGGAGAAAGTCAAATGGTGCTTTTGAAAGGGGAAACGGTTTTGGTAATCGGAGCTTCATCCAGACGAGGTCATCTTCTGGTGGAACACAAAAACAAGACCTTGCACGTTCCTTACCAATACATGGAACTCAAACCGAGCAACATGAACGTTTGATGCTTTTATTTATTTTTTCATCCATTCGAGTATCGTACCCTAACATCCCTAGTATTAATGCTGCCAACGAATTGCCATATCATGGTTCATTTACGCATAAAGCGGTGTTCTCGAGATAATCGTACCCCGCGAAACAGTAATTGAACACGCAGTTAATCGGCCTTCATCATCCTAAATTTCACACGCAACATGTAAATTTCGTCCACTCCGACCATCATTTGTCTTCCAATAATTTAAGAATCATATGACGATAGAATATGCAGATATATATGTTATAAATGTTATTATAGAAACAGAATAAAACATATATGTGTGAAAATCGGGTGTTTTGTTAGTTCCCTACCGAGTTTACTTATTTACCCGATCAAGATTTTTTATTTTCAATTTTGACTATTCTCAATTTCAAGTATTTGTTCATGAATATTATTTCTTGTTCTAAAATTTTGATGTTTGTCAACTGAAGTTTCTAAAAAAATTGCGATTTGTTTTTTTTCGTTGTCTCATTTTTGAAGTTCATTGTGGAAAATTCAGTGTATAGTCGTGCACTTTTCACACTTTTTACTCTCCTCGTGTGGTAATAAATGTGAACATCAAGAAACAGTCTTTATATATAGTTTTGGAGCAGCAATCATCGATTTGGTAAGGTCAACACTCAAAAAAGATGACTTATTTCAGAAACTTAAAGATAGAAAATAAAAGATTGTAAAAACTATACTATCTACTTTATTGATGTTTATCAAAAGAAAAATAACAATTCATTAGCCCTGAAAGTTTATTTTTAATGAAACTTGCAAGTTGTATTGATTATG
Source organism: Platygaster robiniae (assembly GCA_028476575.1). Taxonomy (NCBI): domain Eukaryota; kingdom Metazoa; phylum Arthropoda; class Insecta; order Hymenoptera; family Platygastridae; genus Platygaster; species Platygaster robiniae. The sequence continues at coordinate 11,608,704 of CM052019.1, read as the reverse complement.
GAAAGTATTAGGGCTAAAAAAAACCATTGAAAAAAAAACTTTTATCGTTTCATTAAGCTTATCATTCTCATTTTTTCAAATCCGATTAAAAGTATTTTTAAGATAACTTGAATATTTTTTCGCGAAAAGTGATGTTGCAAAAATATGATTACATGCGTGTATGATGGTCATGATACTCATTGTCAGCAAGACTGACATCACAAGTAGGGCCAAAGCGCTTCAGTGACGTATGTTCAAGTCAAGCGCCCCGATTATTACAGGTATGTGATATAAAAAAAGCTAAATCAAATATAAAAATGGGAACTTCGACTCATTTCTGCATCACACACTGTTCAATACTTTTTTGCAAACAGAAACAATTTTACAGTACACTTTTAACTATTTGTTTTTCATGACACATATGATAATTCATGATGATCGAACGTTTTCGGATACACTCGGTTGTCTCCGTCTACAAGTGACGTGAGTTTTACAAGTTGCTGTTTTATGTTGACACCATAGATCTTATAGTACATCATATAGTACATAATAGATCTTATAGTATATGTACTAGAAGATCTATTGAAAGTCCCTGTTAATGAAAGTCTGGACACGAGTATTTACGCCTGTCAGTGCAAGAGAGAACTCTATCCTGCTCACTCATACTCTATCCTTTACTTTCCTCTCTTTCCAAACAATAAATGGCTGTGCTGTGACGTCATAGACACAATCATATGTTTTGACAGACGTAAACAAATATATTAGCAGTATCAACGTATATATGTGAGTGCAAGCAAAATAAATGCAAAATATTTCGAAATGCCATTTTGCTGTTACAATGAGTACAACCCAGCTAAAAAAATCTAATTGGTTTTGCCAATAGCCCGACCAATTGGCAAAACCAATTAGCAAATTGGCATTTTGCCAATTGGTCCGACCATTTGGAATTGCCAATTGGCCTAACGATGGTCCGACCAATTGAGCGTGCGGATTCCATAACGTGTTCTACGAGTGGGACATTTGAAGAATGGAGGACATGAGTGAACGCAGCCAGTGAAAATAGTCGAAAATTTCAATCCGTTTTCAAAAACTAAACTCGCGATATCTCCGGAACTATTTACCCGAATAACGCCAAATTTTTAGACTAACCGCTCCTTGCTTCAGCGCCGTCTCCTAGTACAAAAAAAAGTATCATTTTCAAAGAAATAATAATAATAAATGGAGCGCAATCTTTTCTTTCGCATATAATCGCTATTTATGAAGAATTTTTAAATTCCAAACCAAGAATCTTTTTTTCTAAAAAATAAAAAAAGGCTCTTGATCTAGAATTCGAAATTTTTTCATCAATTGCGATCATATGCCAAACAAAAGATTGTGCTCCAGTTATAATTTAGATTTTAATGAAAATGATAATTTTTTTGTACTAGGAGACGGCGCCGAAGCAAGGAGCGGTAAATCTGAAAATTTGGCGTAAATCAGATGAATAGTTACGGAGATATCGCGAGTTTAGTTTTTGAAAACGGATTGAAATTTTCGATTATTTGCGCCGGCTGCGTTCACTCATGTCCTCCATTCTCCAACTGTCCCACGCGTAGAACACGTTATGGAATCGGCACGCTCAATTGGCAAACTTAGTGTTCTGTCCGATTTGCAATCATAATCGTCGGGCCAATTGGCAATTCCAAATGGTCGGACCAATTGGCAAAATGCCAATTCGTACAGCCTTAAATGTGAATTTCGATTATTACAGATTGATAGCGCAATTATTTAATTTTTTCACTCTCGGTAGAATGAGGAAATTCCGCCCAATTTCAAAAAAAAATTGTGAAACGACATCGCGTTCCAGTCGATACGAATAATTATGCATTATACTTAATGCATCAGTGCTAAACTTGTAAAATGAAAAAAAAATTGACTTCCATCTCGTGGATCTTGCAGTAACTATTGGTATGGCGCGGAATATTCAAATTTGAGGGCGACATATTTAAAAATCCGGCGTCATACCAGTAGTTACTGCGAGTTCCACAAGATGGAACTCAATTTTTTTTTCTCATTTTACAAGTTTAGCACTGATACATTAAGTATAACGGCATGATGATTCGTATCTGCGGGAACGCGATGTGGTTCCATAATTTTTTTATGAATTTGGGCGGAATAAATCCAATTTCACCAAGAGTGAAAAAATTAAATGATTGCATAATCAATCTGTAATAATCAAAATTCTCATTTATAGTAAAACGAATTGGCAAATTGGTATTTTGCTAATTGGTCAGACCATTTGAAATTGCCAATTGGCCCGACGATTATGATTGCCAATCGGACAGAACATTAATTTTGCCACTTGGTCGGACCATCGTCGGGCCAATTGGCAATTTCAAATGGTCGGACTAATCGGTCGAGCTATTGGCAAAACCAATTGGATTCATTCAGCGGGAACACTAGCAGTACAAGGCGACATTTTTGTTTTGCCGTTTCAAATAGCATAAAACCGATTCCCTAGGTGTTTCTTGCAGGAAATACTCCATAAATCTTTAGAGCTCACATTTTTCTTAAAAATTTCGTTAACATTTCGGTGTAATCTAATATATTATTGAAAAAATTGAGTAACCGTAGTCGGTAACAGTTTTCGGATTTGAAACTGAGGCATTTACTTCCACATGCGTACGGCCAGCTACCCATGTGAGGAGAGGTGAGACAACGAGTCGTGACAATAAATACTATGTCACAAAGTCCCCGCTGACTCAACCCGCGGCTCGGTGGCTAGGGGTCAGGGAGTGACCATCACTTAGTATAACTCGCTAACCATTGATGCTGCAGTCAAGGTACGGAAAGTGTTACAGGCGCTACTCTGAAATCTCTGGTAAGTAAAAGTTTTTTTTCATAGCAATTATTAAATGAAGTCAACAGTAGAAATGTAAAACGTAAAGAAATCATAAACAGACATACATTGATATTTTTTATTTCAAAAAATTGTAGTCACCTTTTAACCATATCATCAAAAAACTGTCGCCAACAACAGTAAACGGCACAACTGTTGACATGTAAACAAATGGAAGCATGATTTAGGAGAACGTAAATGTTTTCTTATATATTTTTATGGCTACAAAACGATATCTTAAAATACACATTTTTTTAAATTTTCATTTTCAATGATCAACGACGGTTCTATTGCCAGGAAAAAGTTAATATGGACATGGTAGAAAGGACTACCTTTTACATGAACCTGTTGTTGATGAATAAATTTCAATCTCCTCGAATTACATCGGCACTTGAATAATTATTTGGGTTGCTTATGATATTTCATTAAAAAAAAAAAAAATAAAAGGTTGGAGCATTCCTTATACAGTCTATCTTGTGACATGTTTCGGATTTAAATTTTCGTAGTTGGTCGTAAGCTAAACGTATGCATAAGAAAAAATCATAGAGAAGTTTTATTATCAGAGATGGGCAAAATTGACAATCGATGATTAACAATTAGAAAATCAGTCAGAAGGTCGAAAAATACTTAATTACATGTATTAAGGTATTCCAAAAAAATGAAATACGCAAATGCACGTATTTCAGAACTCCCAATGTATCGAGATACTTGTATTTCATTAATTTCAGGGTATCCCATTATTAGTCGTATTTCAACAATCGTCAAGCATGATTACTCAAGTACATGCATTGGAATGTATTGTAATGTATTTGATTTCTTAGGCTCCTCCTTGATCTGTAATTCAAAGTCAAAGATATTCGTATTTATCTTTGTATGTTTCCTCGTAAGCTATTTTCTGTATCGGATCGGATACCCCAATTAATACATTTTTTCTGAGAAATTTCAGTTTCTTATAAGGTTTTCGGGGGTAACAAAATTACTTAAGTTGGTAAATTTCAAGTTCGGTAATTTTTATTTTTCAGTTGGACGAATTCAGCAATCGCGTAGCACGTTGCCTAAAAAAAAGGGATTTGAAAAGGGGAGACAGTGTCGCATTGTTTATGGATACCCGAATCCAGTACATCGGTATATGGTTGGGCCTCAGCAAGGCCGGCCACATCGCTGCCCTTGTGAACACAACTCTTCGCCACGACGTTTTTTTGCACAGCATCAAAGCAGCTGAATGCCAAGCTTTTATTCTTGCCTCGGATCTTCGGTTAGTTCAAACGAAATTACAACTTCTTCCATGACATCGCGAATTTCGTAGAAAATTCAAGTAGAGTGGGTTCTTGAATACAAGTCACTCATGAAACAGATGTCGACGTGTAAGGGGTATCGGTTTTTTTTGCTTTTGAAAGGACGAAAAAAATTTTTACAATCAATGACATTGTGAGAATGGTTTTGATTGCTTGGAGATACAGATCGAAATTCAATGTGAGAGTAGAAGAATCTAAAACAAGATAATGATTTCAATTTATCGACTTGAAGGAATAAATATTTATGAAATTAAAATAGTTTCGTATAGTTTGTATTAGGTTTTGAATGTTCACAATTTTGAAAAAATAAAAACATTAATTTGAAGACCATGTCGGTGATCCGACAAAATTTCAAAAAATTGTGGAACTCCATTAAATGTTTTTTGAATCTAGGTCATTGTTTTTATTATAATTTTTTTTGATAATTAAATAATGATGATGTTTTTAAGGAATCTATATGCGATTTCATGAGTTAAACTGTGACGAGCGATGTCATTGCCCGCTCGTCTTTTCTTTTCCTTCGCTAAGGAAAAGCCCGAAGGATATAAAAGCAGAACAGAACAATTTATTTTTCAAGAATCTACTAAAAAGATAGTAACATGCTCGAGTCTTATCAGCGATAAGAATGGAAAGTGAATTGTGTGCTTTACAATTATATCTATTTTTCATTTTATCATTAACAGCTATTTTTAGAACTAAAATTAAGTACTATTCACATTTCAATAGACTAACTAATGCACATGATTTATGCCTTGAAAAATAAGTTAATGGATCGGGTAAAACCCAGTGGATAATTTGCCTTATGATATCTTTCAATGAATAGAAGTGATTTCTCAATATGAAATACAGCTAATGATCTTTTTCATATCTAACTATTGCCGGATACAGGCGGATGGAAAAAACCCAAATTATACCCTCTCCTTTCCTTTGTCAAATTTCCCCTCGCTTGAGAATAGTATAAAAATCCCGGCAGTTCGAGGTGACTTCGGAGTCTTCTTCTGCCTTCATAGCAAAACAGCCCAATAGTTCTTGGTCGGCCTTTGACTTTTTACAGTCCCTCTGCCTTCCAATAGCCTACGCTAACTTGCCTACGCAGAAGATCTCCACGGAGCCTCTGCCTGACCTGACGACGGCCTTTGCTCCACCTTCTCGTCCTGACACGCTAGCCAGGGTATTTAACCCTCGCACAAGCAGACAGACCGAGATAGGATAGAAACATCGCGCTCAAGTTATACATTCTATAAATATCTTGCTGGTTAAATCAGGTCTTTCTATTGATTCATATATCAAAATCAGGCGATAAGGATTACATCCTTATCCAGCTTCAGTTCCAGGGCATCCTGATTTGATGAACTGAATCATGTACACTGGCATTAAACCGGGCCAAGTACACATTTGGAATATAATGAAACGAAATCAATATGCGAATAGTAGAATGAAATAAGGCCATTGCTGAATGCAGAATAAACAATATGAAGTAAAGTCAAACAATATGAAATAGAATATAAAAGAATAAAATGACAAAATAGAATGAAGTGAAATGAATAATAAAACGATAAAACAGAATTCAGTTAAAATTAATAATTATAATAATACATAATACGAATGAACGATGCAAAATAAGGAATAAATCTAAAATCGCTATCAGGAAATCAATCTAATGAAACGAAGAATATATGCCAAGATAAAGAATTGAATGACTGGGAAAGGAAATTAGTTGCAGGATTTTGATTATACAGAAAGCTTTGCGAGTTTTCCCTTTTTGGAAGAAGAAAGAAAAGAAATAGCTGAGGATTCTTACTCCCACTTCCTTCTGCGTTGCCACTATTAGACGTATAGGTAAAATTTCCAGAACCAATCATCGCGTTATGTACTACCTTGTAATTATTTTCTGAGTTGTTATAATAACACGCCAAATGGGCAATACCTAGCATAAGTATTTGTATATGTGTTTTGAATTTTATTCCTCAAGACGACTTTTCAAACCCCCAACTTCAGGGTTGCACAGGGTGGAGTTTCCTGCGTCGGTCCTGGTCTGTTCGAGTGATCTTTTATGGGAGTTTATATATTTGTAATGCAACGTTGGTTTCTCCTGAGGAGTTCGCTCGTTACAGAACAAATTTTCATGAAACTACGTAAAGGTTTCGAAAAGTTTGTATTTTGCTTTAAATTTCGAGAAATTTGTAATATTGATAAACATTGAATTTTTCGAACCTTTTTCATTAATAAGGATAGTTTGACAAATATGTTTAATTCTAGAAAATGTGTATTGAATATTATAAATTCTCTTCATCATCATATTTATTTGGAACATGCATAATGATGTTTTCTTTTTTTTTTTATTTTCCATTGAAAATGTCATTAACTTGGAAAGTATTACAGAATTTTGAAAATTCTCCATAAATTTTCATAAAATTAGTAAAAAGTTATAGAGTGTTTGTATTATGCTTGGATTTTACTAGATTTAGAATCTTACTAGATTTCACGAGTGGAATTGAACTGTTACAAGAGTCACGAATCACTCTATTTTAGTGTATTTCCACTCTCTGTTCAATTGAAAATTCTTCTACCTCAATGTGGCCTGAATATTCACTATCAAAATAAAAAAAAGGATCTCCAAATTTCGGAATGTAGAACATTTCGTTCATGGAAAAGAGTGACCACTATGTGTAACAATCAAACTTTAAGTTTGTCGTTCATTAAAAATATGTTGATAACATTCAGAACATACTAAAGTTGCCAATTGCGATGGGACACCACAAGTTTGGGTCAGAAGGATAAAAAAATCGAAGATAAAAAATTGAAACTTTTTCTCAGATTTGTATGGATAGTAGGAATTCACGAATTTACTACACGAAAATTGAAGAAGCGGATGGTATTTTTCGGCTTTATTTATAATCCAGAAACGAATTTCAATTAAACAAAGAGGTGAAAATATTGTTCAAAACTTTATAGATTTATTGTATATCTGGAAAAAAATCTATTGTAAAAGTTTCCAAAATCTCTTATTTAATAGATCGTTAAATTCACATCTATGACACGTGTGCAAAATAATAGGCATAGAAAAGGTTCCATAATTCCAAAAAAACAATTTTTTACATACAAACTTCATCATGCAAAGATTTGTCATTGGAATTTGAACATCTTTTTCAATAGGACGTAAAGATCATATCCATTGCACATGTGCAAAATAATAGGCAGGAAGAAAAAGTGATTTCGAAAAATTCAATAAACACTCAAAAAATATAATCTTGCGGAGACTTGTCATTGAAATTCTGTATTCTTACTTAACAGGACGTAAACTTGATATCTATGACACGTGCGCTAAAGAATAAATAGAATACAAAACCCATCAAACAACATTTGCCAAAGAGAAAAGTGGAGGTAAGCACTTCGTTTTCATAGAAATATAGAAAAAAAAAAACCAAATCAATCACATGCGCTCAAGTGAGTTAAAGCAAGTCTGCATCGACAGTTCTATGATTCAAGTTCTGTAGGGAAATCCGCAGATGACTCCAAGAAATGGAATATAAATTTTCAATTTTACTATCATTTTTCGCCTTTTTCTGTATAACAGTACGTTTTGAATCCTTTTTTTTACGCGGCCATTTCAAGTCACCCACCTGCCCACGTGTATGAAATTTAATGATAAGATAACGAATAAGATAAATTGTTCATTGTTTTTGTGTACTTCTCAAAGTATGTTTATTATTTGGGGGTATAAAGGAGGCGTGTTTTTCTAAGTAGCAAGTTTGCGTCTGGATTTATAGTACATCATCATATCAGCTTCAAACATTTAACTATCTATGTGAAGATCCTGATGCTTTTAACATTCATCTGGCATTTTCACGTGACCGGCCATGCCACTTTTTATGTAGATGTCTACGTGTATGTCCACATTGTCATCCATGTGCATATTTTTAGCTAGGATATACATTTTCACGTATGAGTAGATTGCATAGAATTTCTACACAATTTGTGCCACACATACTTTTAAAAAATTTACAGAAGTTCTCATCACAGGTGCGTTTTTAGGTCTATGCTAACCATATCGTCGGGACGGTGAGTATGGCTTGCATTTAGTATCTTTGTTTTGCACAAACCATGAAATAAACCAATTGATACTTTGAGTAGAAAAATTATATTTCAGAATACTTTCGTTTGAAATGTTCTTTCTTAAAAAAATTTTTGATTAAGAAAGTATTTCACCTTATGCCACTTCTTGGTCGTTACTCGACTTCTCATTCGGGAAGAACTGTAATTATTTTTCAAAAATTGTTCAGTTAGAGAAATGAAGCAATCGATTATGTTCACACTAACATCAGTAGATGTGATAATAAGTGAGCAGGTGAGTGACTTGAAATAACCGCGTAATAAAAAGGATTCAGAAAGTACTGTAATACAGAAAAAGGCGAAAAATGATAATAAAATTAAAAATTTATTTTAAATTTATTGGATTCATCCGCGGATTTCTCTACAGAACTTGAATCATAGAACTGTCGATGCAGACTTACCCTCTTTAACTCACTGAAACGCATGTGATTGATTTGGTTTTTTTTTGTTGTTTGCTATGACAAACGAAGCACTCACCTCCAGTTTTTTCATTAGAAAATGGTTTTTGTGGGGATTTGGTTATTTTTTCATTTTTTGACTACAAGAGTTTCTCTAATTGTGCGCATTATATGTATTTATAGAAAATGTTTGTGTCAAATTCATTATTCATTTATATTCATCGATTATTGGTATATTTCAAATTGTTTTTCTTTGTCGTCCAGTTAAATTTGTGTTTTTTATTTCATTTTTTTTACATTGCGCTTGCGGAATTTGATTTGTTGAAGCGTTTTGTTGAAGGGGCGGGGGAGGTAAAGCAAAGAAGTTACATTCCTACCCTCCCCTGCTCTTCCCCCTCATCTCTGTGTTTTAACACTTGTGTGTGTTAACACTCTTCTACTTGTGTCTACACACTTGCTTTTACTGCCGACCAAGCCAGACTGCCAAACTGCCGACAAATAGCGCCTGTAACCGCTGCCAACTTTTCGTCATGCATGTCAAAGAGCATGCGGCAAATATGACCCAACAATTGAGAACATTTGGCTTTCTGTGTTTATTAGATCTACTGTAATATCCTCTCCATAAAATTGATCTTTGCGTGTTTTATTTTTTATTTTTTTCATCCAGCTTTTACCTACTGTTACGTCCAAGTAACATGAATATTTCAAAGTTGATCATGAAATATATTTGGCTCAAACGTTCTAAAAGTTCTCGAATCGACAAGTTTTATCTTGTATTTGTAAAGTCTTTTTTGTGCGTTGATTCATTAAAAGAGCCAAGTTTTGTTCTACGATCTAGCGAGTTCGAGAAACGCAAGGCGGGTCTGTTTTACGACGTTGCATTAGTCATGCGATAGGCCCGGCTTGTATCCGAAATCCAGTAGATTCTAGATTTCGTCATCGGGTCTCGAAGTATTCTATCTTTTTCTTATGCGTTCTAGCTTCTCATATAATTACTCCTGTTTGAGTGCGCAGTGTGTGCCAGAGAGCCAGTCAATTTTCACACCACGAAGGGTGTTAGTCTGTTTTGATCGGTCCGTCAAGATTTACATTCGCGTTCGCGTTCGTCTAACAGGAATTATAAAGTTAAATTAAAAGTGTAGAAATAAATAATAATTTAAAAAAAAAAATGTATTTTTATTAAAATCAATTAAAAAAAGAGAATAAATCGGAAGTTAATTGGGATTGGCCACGCTACCTACGACCCAACGTTTTTTAGGTCGTCATCAACAATATTCATCATCTTCCCCTTCTAACAATAAACGTTACACCTACATTGGATCAAATACTTGAGGTTTTTAGATGCTGGATAATTTTTAGTTATTATTGAATTGTTGGGTTGAATTGGAAAATAACTGTAGTTCATGATACTTTTTTCTTACGCTAAAACATTATTTTGAATGAAAGTCTGGAAATTCATTAATTTTGTATATTATTGATTCAAAGATTTTGATGAAATCACTGAATAGCCGAATGAAAAGCTGGAAAAATATATAAATACTTCCACAGTTTCGATTTGTTGAAAGTGCATCTTTTTTCTTTGTTAAAACGAATTTCATATTGAGCTCAATAATAAATTTTCTAGAAATAATATCTTTTCCACCAATAATCTACAGCTATCACCATTTTAGCTTATAAAATCGCTAACATGACCCACAAAATACTTCATCCATTCGTGTTATTACACTGCAAACAGAAATTTATTGGAAGACACAAAAGATGATTCACACGCACAGAATTTAAATACTTTTTAACGTTGCGAGAGATCAAAGGCGCCGACGCTAAAAAGTATTAAAACGCAGTGAGTTTCAATCCATTCTTGTGTCTCAAATAATTTTCTGTTTACAGTGTACCATAACATACATCACTCTGTACGTTTATTTCATTCGAATAAATAGCGATGGACCCAATCCGAACGAATACCGTTATTAGAACTGCACGCGAGAGCGCGGTTTTCAAGTACAAGTGCAGGGAGCATGCGCAGAGCCAGTTGTCAATTAAAAAGGTGTCATTGTTCCGCTTCCCCGCTCGTGAGCCCCCCTCTCCTAGAGTACAACTTGACACTCCGTCCCTATATTCCTATATCTACGAAACGAACACGACACAATACAATCAGGGCCGAAACTACAATAGGGCACACGGGGCAGTGCCCCGGGGCCCCCGACCTAGGGGCCCTCTGGCAGGGGATGAAAAGAAAAAATTGTTAACCTGTTTAGAACTTATTTCAAAAAATTTTTTTTCTCTTTACCTAAACGTGATAATTCTTAGTACCCAAAAAAAATCTGCTTGCTACTGGACATTGAAAATACTTATAATACATACCTAATATCTAACCTACTGGTATCCCCTGTTGCGGCTGTAGCATTATTCAAAAATTGATAGTCGAGACTCGCATAACGCGTGTGCACTGTGCGTGATGATATGTCATGATCATGTCATGTCGACACGTCATATGCATTCAGTGTTCAATGTATCCAGGGCTGGTACACTCTTATGAAAAAAATTGTCGTATAACTTCAGCGCCATCACTCGTTTCCCTCGGGAAGCAAGTGCTCAAATTGTAAAGTCTTTAGTAACACTCTGGAGAGCACTGGAGAGGTTGCACGTAACAGCACGTAACAGCCACCCTTCGTAAGTGCATGAGTGCAATAAAAATCTCAGTTTGAAAATGAAAAGAACGTATCCAAGTGGCGCCCAAAAAAGGCGAGAAAAACAAAGGAAAATCAATGCAGTTTCTAATGCCAAAAGTACCCAAAAAATGACGGAGTGGTTATCGAAATCATCAGGAACGAGTAGCATGGAAAAACAAGGTATATACATACTGTAGTTTTTAATTGGACGGATAAAATTTTAAAAGATTTTTTTTAATTAATTCTATTATACAATATGTTCTTCACGTTTTGAGCTGCCCATTATTTTTATCTGCTGAAAAGTTACGACTTTGTGTTTAAATTATTGAGACTTCGAAAAAGTATTGTGACAGATAAAAGTTTTTTAAGAGGTTAGAATCGAATCATCGTACCAAAATGGGGACGATGTGAACATAGCTACACGCCTCTGTGGTATTACAGCTGACAGTTGAGTCTGGTTGAGTGCAGTTGAGTTATTGTTGCTGCTAACCTATCCTTTGTTTGTCACCTATCGTAACCACACTCACATTACACTAGAAAAATTTTAAGCACCCCCTGCAGTTAAAAACAGCCAGTCTTGCCCATATAGTAGTTATTATTGTTGTTATTTAAAATTTTTGACATTTTGTTGTTGTTTTAGAATGTACTCTAGACATTTTTTGTTATCAAAATAACTCATATAAAAATTAATAAATAATTACATTGAAGAATTTTTTTTTACATTGATAATTTTTCTGAAATTAATTAATGTTAGCAATGTTAAATGATTTAACTTATCGAGATATATATGTCCTTTTAGAATTTTGTATAATTATATTAGATCTCATGTATTTTGACAATATTATTATAAAAAATTTATTACAAAGTCATTATCAATTACAAATGTTTAAATTATTGTATGTTACACATTATTTTATGTTATATGCTATATTATCATATAATTCGTGAGTCACGCGAGTAAGTGAGGTGAAAATAGGCGACAAAAGGTTAGCAGCGCCGACAACTCAACTGCATTCAACTACATTCAAATGTCAGCTGTAAGGCCACATGACGTGCGGTTATATTCACATCATGTCCATTCTAGTACAAGAAATTTTCTAGCAAGCCGCTTTTACTAGGGAAATGATTTGTGTAAAGTAATACTAACACATCTTACACATCATCAATTTTAATTGTTAACATTGTTTTTAAAATCAACAGGAGAAATCGATCTTGATAAAAATGAATGTGAAGAAAAGGAGCTCGTCAACACATCATTTGCACAAAAAGGTGAATCTAATAACGAATTGGAGCCGAATGAAACTGCTGGCGACAAAGACAACTCCGACTCCGATGAAGATGTATCGCCTGCAGAAAAAATCAGATTTCCTCATCTCATCACAGATCCGATAATCAAAAAACGACTCATCTCTTCTGGTCCAACTCAACCACGTGGGCCTTTCCCAAAAGATGAGCAGCAGAAGTATCGCAGTTTTTCTGAAAAATATTATTCTGTCATCACGAAATCAGGTTTGCGTATCGTCCGCAATTGGCTCTCTTATTCCACGGAAAAGGATGTTGTCTATTGTCTCACATGCTGGATATTTCCGAAAGAAGGATCATCTGAAAATCCATGGGGTACTTGTGGCGTTAGAGACTGGAAACATCTTTCTGAGCGTATCAAAAGTCATGAAACTTCTGAAAGTCATGTAGATTCTTGTACGATTTTTGAAATGTGGCGTAAAAACAGTACCGTCGACATAGCATGTCAAAATTCATTGCGCGAGGAACAGAATTTTTGGCGCAAAGTCCTTGAACGAATTCTTGACGTTACATTAATGCTAGCAACGTGTAATCTTGCTTTCCGAGGCTCGAGTGAAAACATTCAAGATTCAAATAAAGGGAATTTTCTATCCATCATTGCTCTGCTAGCGAAATATGACCCAGTTTTAAGTGAGTTGTTAGCAAGACCTGCAGGTTCCACGAAATATCTAAGTTTTTCAGTACAAAACGAAGTCATTTCTTTGTTAGGGCAGGAAGTACGTAAAAATATTATTCAAGATTTAAAAAATGCTCCATTTTTTTCTATCATATTAGACACGACCCAAGATGTCAGCAAAATTGACCAGTTGAGTACAGTTTTCCGTTATGTAAATATTATCTACAATGATATAGGAGAACCGATTGATTTATTCATAGATGAAGTGTTCACTTCTTTTACTGCTGTAAAGGATCAATCAGCTTCAGGTCTTGAAAAACTTGTGTTCAATTCTTTGGATGAAATGTGTCTTGATATCCAAAAATGTCGGGGTCAGGCATACGACGGTGCAGCAGTCATGAGCGGTGCTTATTCAGGTTTGCAAAAAAAGATCAAAGATAAAGCTCCACATGCATATTTTGTACATTGTGCTACCCATAATTTGAATCTTGTTTTAAAAGACGCAGTATCATCTATTAGAAACATTGAGGAATTTTTTGAAACCGTTCAATCTGTTTACGATTTTTTTGGCAACAGTATTAGTCGATGGGGGGACCTACAGAGCTCTTTTGAAAATGGTGCACCAACTCTAAAAACATTAAATCCAACTCGCTTTTCTGGAAGGTACGACGCTGTTCATGCTTTGAAACAAAGGTTTGGTGATGTAGTTAAATGTTTGAGCCAAATAATACTAAAAACAAAAAGGTCTGGCGAAAGGAACATGGCATTAGGAATTCAGAAAAAAATTGAAACTTTTGATTTTGTTTTTCTTCTTATCCTTCAAGACGAAATATTGCGAATAATGAACATTCCATCCAAATCATTGCAGTCAGAAAAAATAGATCTTTTTTTTGCACATGATCAGCTCGAAAATGCGTTAAAGAATATAAAAAGCTTGCGGGAAACTTTTGATTCATTACTGATAAATGTGTTGGAAATTTGCGAAAAGTGGAAAATTCAGAAAAAGTTTTCAGACAAAAGAATACGTAGGGTCAAGTCTCATTTCGATGAATTGTCCGAAGATGCAAGATTTACCAATCCTGAAGAACGCTTTCGGGTCAACACTTTTTACCCAATGATAGATAGAATATCATCACAACTAGAAAATAGATTTGCTGGAATGAGAAACGTTTTGGATACTTATAAAATCCTGCAACCTCAATATCTCACAAATTCACCGAAGAACGAGTTGGAGCAAGAAGCTGATCTGTTTACCAAAATTTTTTTAAATGACGTGTCGCCTTCATTTTCTTCTCAGTTGCTTTCTGTCAGAGCAACATTTTCAAAAGAGATCAGTTCAATGAAAAATGTCAAAGAGTTAGCCTGTTTTTTGATCATTCAGAATTCGTCATTGTCGTCCAGTTATCCAGATGTGTGCACAGCGCTTCTGATGTTCCTAACTGTCCCTGTCACTACTGCCAAAGCTGAGAGGACTTTCTTTGAATTAAAGTTGATCAAAAATTTTTTGCGTAGCTCAATGGGACAAGATAGACTTAGTAATTTAGCGATACTGTCCATCGAAAATCAAAGAGCGCGCAAGATTGAATTCGATAAAATAATAAATGAATTTGCTACCGAAAAATCTAGGAAAAAGATGTTTTAGTGTTCTTGCGTTTTAATGTGAAAAAATATTTTGAAAGCGCTTGTAAATCATTGCGAGTATACTATGAGTATCAGGAACGTTCCTACAAGTTACTTTAAGGTGTGAATAAAAATTTTTTGAACGAAAAAAAAATGTTTTTTTTATTTTGTAATTCCACAATTTTATTATAACGAGTGATTTTTGAATGGGGCCCCTAAATTTTGTTTTGCCCCGGGGCCTTTTCAGTTCTACTTTCGGCCCTGAATACAATAGACTTATAACAAACAGGTGCTCGAGCGATCAGCTGTGTCAAGATCTTTACGTTTGCCGAATTTTATCTGTCAAAAATCTCCGACCAATTTTTCTAAATTCTTACATCACATCAAAATGCATTGATTTATTTTCATTGAATGTTTGACCCAAATGATTTTCTGTACATTTATATATGTTAAACTCACCGATTAGCAAAAAAATTACTCGCAGCGAGTACTTAAATCTCATGTTAGCTTTGGTTCTCTTTTCGTGTCTCGCAATACATTGGAGAAATTTGTCGATACATTTTGGCTGTTCCGCCGAAGCTACAAGAAAGCTCATAAATTGAGACTCATGCATGCAAACGGCTTGAGGCCTAAAACACAGAAGTCTTCCGTGGGGCGTTTCCAAGTGAAACGAATCAGGGAATTGTATGGAGCCACCGAGGGCATATCGAATTTGAGTGCACAGTTTTCGAACACTCCTTGCTATATGTATCATTGGGAATATGTATTTGGAAGGTAAACTTCGATTGAACCGTATCAAAACGTTATAAAAAGTGTAAATTACGTCCTTTTGAATGTTCGAAAGTAAAAGTAGTAGAATTTCATCACTTTTAGAATGTAACTAAACCTAATTTTTTGAAAAGGAATCTGACTACATTTAACCAGTGAAAATTGAACTATTAAAAGGGTGACGAATCACTCTATTTTAGCGTATTTCCACTACCTGTTTGATTGAAAATTCTTTTCTCTCGATGTGGCCCGAATATTCACTCTTAGTAGTAAAAAAAAGGGATCTTTAAATTTCGGAAGCATTTGACAGTTAATATCGACAACACTGTCGGAGCTATCGGCTTCGTTCCTAGGCTAGGAAGGCCATCTTACACTGTCGATCTTCTGAAAGTCGACGAAGAAACAGGGAAACCACTGCGAGGCCCCGACGGATTTTGCGTATCATGCAACGCGGGGAAACGTAGTGTATTCGTTGGCCAAATCAACACGAAAAATGTCTTCAGAGATTTTCCTGGCAACGCTGATTGAGAAGCATCGGAGAAATAAATTCTCCACGATGTGTTCGAAAAAGGGGACAAGGTTTTCAACTGAGGTTCGTTTTTCGTTTTCAGCACGTACAACTTTTCACAAGCTTTTTTGATTTTTTTTACGTTTCAGGTGATATTATGGTGATGGACAAGTATGGGTTGTTTTCTTTCAAGGATACGACTGGTGATAGCTTCAGGTGAAATATACTGTTTTTTATTAATTAATTGCTTTGAAACTTTTATTCCGTGAATTCGTCTGAAATTGTTTTAAGTTTCCTTTTGTGATGATTATAAAAGGCAAGAAATTTACAACGAAATGCATGAAATATTTACAACACGCATAACCTTCTGTGTGAACAAAAACATATGTATAAGGTATAACTTTCGTTTGTTATCTCAAATATAGTATCAATGTACGTGAATAAAATCTAGGATATTCTCGAACAAAAATTTCAAATTTTCAACCGATTTATTTATTATTGGAGAATAGGGATGACTAAGAACAAAAGCTATGCTTAGTGAATAACGCAATTTACGTGCGAATCGTTAGAGATAGATCAGTTGCATTTTATGAACCAAGAACTTGACATCGTTGATAATTTCAATACCATCTTTGCATAATGACACCCTCCGCGTCACCTGAATTCTTTATAAAATACTAATATGAAAATTGACATTAAAATAATAATCTTCTCGAACGATTGGAAAAATTTATAATAATCCCAGAAAAATTTAATCGATTGATAGAAGTAAATCAAATTCTGGAAAAGAAGTGGATATGTGAAAATGTTTCAACTTTAGAAGTAGAAGCCGTAATCAGCAACGTCGAAGTTTTGAAAGACGATGTGGTGTATGGTGTCGAGGTTGGTAAACCAATATTTGAAGAAAATTTGATAATTTCTGAGGGAAATTGTTCAACTATGACGAAAGAGATAATTTGTATGCATTGAATTTGTTGCCTTGAATAGTTGACACTATTGTTGTTGCTTGACAGATTCCTCACGTTGAAGGAAAAGCTTGGATGGGTGCTGTTTACGATCTAATAAATCAGATAATGAATTTGAGAAATTTAATTATCAATACGGAAAAGGCATCGCCTTCTTATGGTAGACCACTTTTTATTAGACTTCTGTCAATGTTGCCAATGACTAGTGAGCAATTTTTTTACTGCCACAAGAGAACAATCATTTTCTGTATTAGGTACAATGTTTTTCAAAAAATGTTTGTCGTGCATGAAAACATGATCATGACAAATTACGAAAACATCAATTCCTGAAGCATTTTCTTCAATTATCTATTACTCGAAAGCATTTTTTTCAGGAACGTTCCAATTGAAGAAAAAGTCGATTCACGATCGAGAATTCGACGCCTACAAGGCCAGCAAATTCTCAGCTTGGAATTAATTGACACTCTTGAGATGTCAATTTTATTTTCTTTCCGATCGGGGACAGTATATACTTTTTGCATTAATCAGACAAATATGCTCCTTTCACTGAAGATAAGTACAACGATATCGTAAACGGACAAGTCCGCTTCCGATCGATCGCGAAGATTTTCAAAGCTTTTTTCAATTAGGTAGAAAATTTTGTATACTGAATAGAGTAATCGCCATGTATGTCTCCAAATTCATTTGCGTGATAAGGATGGAAATCGATTTATCGATGTTGTTGAAAATTGTAAAATAAGTAGAGCATTTGCAAAGGCAATTTCGGACGTGAGTTTCGAGTTACTGAAAATGTCGAGTTCATTAAACATTGTCTCCAAAATTTTGTGGAGTATCTGAATATAAACTCACTATTAAAATAGCAACATGTAATTTAATATTTTCTAATATGTTCATTTTCATTTGTGATGTAAGTGTTTCAATTTTTTTTGGATTATGAAATGATCATGTCATGTGAGTGATTAAAAATTATAAAAATCATAAATCATCTGGTCCAGAATCTACTTACCAAAATTACTGCCTTAGAGATCTTGATCCTTATAAAAACTTTATAAGAAAATGAAATTAATAGTGTAAGATCATCAAGAGAAGATTATTTTCGAGCAAATTGAAGGGACGATAGGTACAAAAAACCTTATAAGAAAATGAAATTAATAATGTATGATCATCAAGAGAAGATTATCTTCGAAAAAATTGAAGGGACTTTAAGTACGAATCGGGTAACTGAAGACAGACTCCTGATGAGGATCTCGATAAGAGATCGAAAGTTTGAGATAAAATAGAGTGCTTACGAGGAACTAGACATTTTTTTCTGCAACCATATCGACTCTAAGTCCACAATACATTTCAAATCGAATCGATTTTAATATTCTCATTCGGGGAACGAAATACTTATGGAATCAAATTGAACTTTCATAACTTTCTCACATATATATAACAATATCATGATGAGCTTTGAAGGCTCTTCATCGCTGTTGAGTATCGCAGATGTCGCACATGAACGTGTTTTTTTAAAGCCAGAGACAAATCTTGATGACACTCGCGATGGTGTTGCAAATCCAAGACCTAGGTTTGCATGGATACTTGTCAGGGTGGCTAGTTCTCTTTATTAACCTTGCTTGGTCCCAATAAATGAGCTGTTCAGATTAACAAATTGTTAAATATACACTGTCAACAAAGTTAACTATGTATAAATAAATAATTGAAGAAACAGCTTAGGCCGAATAGTTCGTCATGGCTGTGAAGCTTGTCAGTTTCTGAGATTTAATTATTTCTGTAGGTGTCAATAGTTAGATCATGCAAAATCATTCATATCGTTGACTCTTGTTATACAATATTATTCTCTGCGGTCAACTTAAGGTTATCAACACGATGACTGGTATTAGAATGAAAAAGTGTTACGTCATTATCTTAATAAATACGACACTCGACAAATGATATGCTTGTTAACCATGTCATCTTTATCGAAAACATGAAAATTTGTTTGAAAGAAAATCATTAGTTCGACGGCATAAAAACAGGTTAAAGATTGAGTAGCGGTGCTTCTGGTGTTTTCGTGAAAGTAGAAGAATTCCAAAATCTCAGAGACGACAGAGTAAAAGCAGTTGCTGTTGAAATGGTCGAATAGACTGCTTACCTTACAACACGATAAGTCTTGCCGCGTAACAGAAAATCGTGATCTACCAGCATTGAAACATTCCTAATCTTCAAAGATCTTGCACCAAAAAAACAAGTCAATGTATGTTCTTGCTGGATGATTTTGGATTAACATTTTGATGGATCAACATTCTAATTTCATGCATAATATGTATACGTGAATTGTTCGTCATCGTGTAATACTGTTTATTCCGTCATATGCTAAATCATTTGTTAGGTGATTGATCAACATTTCTGATGCAGATAAATAAAAAAGAATGGTTAATTTGATTTTGCAATTATTATTAGAGATTCGAAGAACTACAATTTGAACAGGTCGAAAGAAATTAGACAGGATAGGCATTGCACATATTCAGAAATAATTAATATCAGCCTCTCAGGTATATACCGTGGTATGAGATTTTAATTCCTTCAATAAATTGGCATTTTCTCCTTTGAAAGAGATTCTTATATCTAACTCCGCAGCTTCTAGTGGATGAAAAATTTAGTTTGATTGATACTTTCCAATTCCGAATCCAAGCGTTTGTTTGTATAATGTTTTTATATTCGACGCAATTCACACGAGGAAATACGTGGTACTAAAAAAGCCCTCAACAAAATGTTGGCTCAGTGCAATATCATTAAAGGAAAATATAATATAAGAACACAGCGAGGTTTTAGTACACAAACTGAGAACAAAATCGATTGATCATCTTTTATTTTATCACTTTGATAAGATACACATTTTCAAATTGGTAGTTCGTTTTATGTATGACTCTATAGCTGTACATATAGTTTCTACAAACATTTGAAGTGCTGTGAAAAGTTAGTTTATATATTAACAACACAAGGGCGGTTCAGACAATGTTCAAACTGTGGGAATATCTTCTTCCAATTTCTCAGCAACTTCCTGGGATTTGAAAATAAACACGTTGAAAAGAAATGATCTCTGATTTCTATCGCTGTAATCGCGGTCAGTCGAAACGCAATCTTCGTCGACATATCCGTTCAATCTTTCACCTTTCCCGGCTTTGCCTTATACGATATGATCGCTAGTCAGGTCAATATTACCTGCAGTTTCTGTTTCTCTTTTTTCACGAAGAGCATAAACAGGACAATTCAAATACCCAGGACGATGAGGAAACATCGTCACTATGAGTTCGTATCCGTATCTAACCTCAAATTCTTTATTTTCGGTGGGTTTGCCCTCATTTAAAATCAAATCATGCCAGACTTTGGAACTTTTATCATCAATTTTATCAAAGTTGCAAGTACCGTCTTTGCTAATGTAACTAAACAAATCACGTCTTTGAAATTTTGGACCATAAAATTCTAAGCTGCAGATGTATGCATATCCAGGTTGATGATTCTCCCATTTAACGTTAATATTGACTGATGTATTGTTTGATGCTAGAACCACGGCATCATAGTTCAAAAGTAGTTGATTAGTTGTTCGAACATCTTTCATTGATACTAGAAATTTGTCTTTTAACGAGCGGGATGATACTTTGACTGTTAACTGATTACCATTGAATTCGTCGGTTCGCGATCCGGTGAAAGCAGGTCTCCGAGTTTCCAAAACGTCAACGTAGTATAATCTCGGAATACGCGATGTTTGAGTCTTATAAGTGAGAGGTTCTATGGGAGAATATTTTTCATGATTGACTGCTACAACCATGACGGTACTCACCATATAATCCTTTGGTATTTTATCGAGTAGTGCGTGTTTATCTCTACATAGCCAATTCGATGCTAGATCGTCGCTAGGATGTATAAACAGCGGTTCGTTTGGTAAATTCAATTCTGTTTTCAAATTCGGACAAGCGCTTGGTTTTGTTAGCCAATATCGCAATTTACTCAGTGGCATATGCATATTCACTCGCATTCGATAACTTGACAAACCCCACGTGATATCCAATTCGTTCCCATTATAAGTGAACTTATTGTAAGCTTTGATTTTATCGTTACTTACAATATCTTGATAAGGTATATTCTTTTCTTCACAACGCTGAATCACTTCATTTCCCTTGGTGACAAAATAGATATCAGCGCAATTTTCGTTGCGATAATATTCCGGTAGAGAATCCGTCAACTTGTCGCGCAAGGTGTTAACCTTTGCGCTGTTTTCTAAGATAATTGTTCTGCATTCACTCTGTGATAAGCAAACTTCAATCGAAGATTCTTCATTCTCGTCGGAACTTGGAGGTGACGCGTGAGTATTGTCGATGAATGTACCGACGAAGAACGTCGATAACACGAAAGACAGCAACGAAATTTTGAATTTCATTGCGAACGATTTGTTTTGCAACTTGACTGTTTGAATGACAAATCGAAATTGACTGGCTGGTGGAAGCGCTTCTATTTATACCCAGCATGCAATTCTCTTGGTACTTCTAAGCTGCGCAGAGGGGGCCTGGCTTATTGCGAATACCGCCTTGTTTCTTATCAGATCATACACTTATCCCTCAAGCAAGCGAACCCGCTAAAAGAATCAGCTGGTGAATCACTAGCGAAAGAGTACCCTTTCACCCCCACCCATGGCCCGCTGCGACGAGACGGCAACTCCTTCTCCCTTCCCAGGCGCGTTCCGCAACCGTGTATGTAGTAGTATGACAGACACGCTCGCAATCGGCGGGAGCGAGAAAAGTTGAGAAACGTGGACTTACCTATGGTCTGACGCGATCGACTGCCTGGCTCCGTCTGGTTTTCGCGCATCTCGCTTTGCGCAGTCCGTTCGAGAGTAGGAGCCTCTCGCGTTTTTCTGTCTTCGCTTATTCGAAGAAAGAGTGCAGAGGGTCTGGAACGAATAATTAGCGTGATATATATGAATATGAAAATATGAAAATAAGAGAAAGAACAAAAGTTTCTGATTGAGCTAGAGAATCCGTGACAAAAAAAATCTATTGCCAACAAATTTGAGGTTTTTTATCGACTGAATAACCTCCCTTACTATGGTAGGTTTGAACCTAATGCTACCGTTTCAGTTGAACAGAAATCTTTTTCCATCCGGTACAATATAATAGCACAAAAATTCATAAACCTTTTATGAGGTATACAGACGCCATTTTATACTTTAAAAATTTAATTATTTGTATTTAGAAACAATAAGAGTGTTAATATGCGAGGATGTCTGATCCTCGCTTCTTTTACCTATACGATTAACATAAAATTCAAGGAACTGTTGACAAATTTCTAAGATAAGGGAAATTGTACGAAATACTTGACGACTATAAAGACAGTGTTATACCATAAAGATTCCTGTGTTGAAGAAAATGCATTAACGTACAGAGATGGTCATTGATTTCGTTAACATCATGAAAATCTTGAATGACGTGAAACGTATGTGAACTCTGTATATACAGTTTATACAGTGGCAAGTTTCGACGATTATATTTAACATAAACATAAAGTGATTTTTTGTGGTTGGCCTCGGCCGTGATAAAATAAAATGATGACGAAAAGCCAATTTTTCCGAAATGCTTTGCGAGCTGTAAATCTGATGAAAAACAACGAAAAAATTGTTTTGAAACAAAATAAAAAAATTCGATAATATATAAATTCGATTCGTTCGAAAAGAGTCGAAGTATCGGAAGGTTCTAGAATTAAGAAAGTTCTCGGCCTTCAGATTGAAGTCGCCAATTGCGATGGGACAACAAAAGTCTTCAGACATGTATCAGAAGGATCGAAAAATCTAACATACAAAATTTAAACTTTTTCCCAGCCTTGTATAGATGGTAGGGATCCACGAATTTATTACACGAAAATGAAAGAAGCGCATGGTATTTTCGGCTTAATTTATCATTCAGAAACGAATTTTAATTAAACGAGGAGGTGAAAATGTTGTTCAAAACTTTAAAGATATATCGTATATCTGGAAAAAAATCTATTGAATTAAAAGTTTCCAGAATCTGTTGTTCAATAGATCGTAACATTCAAATGTATCACACTTGTACAAAATAAAAGGCATGAAAAAGTTACATGCTTCGAAAAATAAATTTTTCCTTACAAACTTTAGTATGCAGAGACTTGTCATTGAAATGTTCTTTTCTCTCTCAATAGGACGTAAAATTTGTGTCCCTGACACGTGTGCGAAATAATAGGTAGTATTAAAATTAACACAAACAATATCCATTTTTTCTTGAAAATTCTTATCTTCCAAGCGTGTGTCATTGAAGTACTCATATCTGATACAATGGAACCTTTAAATTCGTATCTTTGGTACGAGCGCAATAGAATATGCAGTTGGAAAAATGAATTTTAAAAAATCATTTTACACTACGAAATCGAATCTTGCGAAGATTTGTCATTAAAATTTTTATTTCTTCTTCGAAAAGACGTAGCATTCATACGCGTGTGCTACAAAAAAGGCTGAATGAGTTTTGGAAAAACGAAATTGGGAAGAATCAACAAGATTAGAAACTTGCGATAGTTTTAACCTAGATTTTGGCAGTTCTATTGAAAATCAAAGAAATGAAACGGAAAAATTCAAAATCATAAAAGGAAGTGAAAAATAATTGCTTAATTTAATGTTAAGTTGATAATAACTGTAGAGTAAGTAAATTCTGAATGATATGGGTGAAACATGTCTGAATGTTAGTAAAATTTGAAAATCAATAAAACTTTCTGCTTATAAGCTGAAATTACAGGGAATTTCATACTGAATTGCAAAAACTTAATGCGAAACCATCATGAAATTCGACGTCTTTAGTAATTTTCTACCTATCATCACGAACTTGTCATTGAATTCTGAATTCAGAGAAAAAACACGAAATTGAAAAATAGAAAATGAACCAAGACATTCAGAATCCTTTTTAAATTTGTACTTTTTAACTTGAAATTTTTGAGTGCGTATATAGTCCAGTTTTGAATCCAGAAGCAGATGCAAGAAATGAAAAATGGTCAAGAAAATTTTGAATATGATTTAATTTCGCAATATTAGGCCGAAACCTAAAGTTACTTGATTGCCTGCACTCAATATCTACACAAAAAAATTACAAAAAATTTGAGATATTTGAAAATTATTGTAATATTTGCTTCTGAGTTTCAAATAGAAAACAACAATCTAAAGGTTAGTAACAAAATTAAAGAAAAATTTATTCCATTACGAACTTCTTCCCACGAATTGGAGCTATTCTATTGTAGATTTAAAAAATTAGACGACAATGACAAAATTCTCCTGCGAATTCGAGATTTGCATACCTTTTTAACTTTCAGATCGAAACTTTTCAAATCTGAATTTTCAATATATAAAAAAGTTATCAATGCAGTAGTTAAATGAGTAAAAGGTAATTGTATGTCTGAGAAACCACCTATTTGAAAAGTTCAGAATTTTTCCCGGAGTTCCGGATGTTTTACGAAATGAAAATTTTTTTCAACTACATTCTGAGAATTTCCGCGTGCATCGGCATATCTTATTATACATTTGAAAAATCTTTTCGGAAACATTTTTTTCGGTTGAATCAACTTTTTCGTACGTTTTATGTTGTTCATTCTATTGTAAAATACAGAAAATGTTCATAATTATTCATATTTTTTTTTAGAGACTACCGTACGTTACATCTTTAGTGGGGAGGAGGGGGTTGTATAAAAATCCTGAAAATTTCGTTGCTCAATTTATGGACAGCCCATTTGGAAACAATTTCTTTTTCGAAACAAGATTCTCTGCATCATCACGGATGTTCATGCTTAGTTTGGAAAATTCCATGCTTGTTTTTTTCGAGACTCAACTTACGCAACGCTGAAATCAGATGATTACAAAAAGCTATCGCAATCAAAGAACGTTCCCAGTAATATTTCTAAAAACAGGTGTCCCAATTGATTCATATTTATTTCAGTAACCTTCGTATTTCTACAATTTTTCAATGTTTTGAAGGTCTTCTCAGTTTTCTTGTATAAATTTCTGGAATTCGTTTGGTTTGAAAGTTGTAAAGATTTGTGGTTTTCCATAGATATACTTGTATTTTTCTATAAATTTTTTTTTTTTTCTTCGTTTCCCCTAGTATTTATAGAATGTTGGCAAATTTTAGGGTTTTTTCGAAGATACCTTTTTAAATTCCGACAATTAGATTTCATAGAATGAAAAGTTTTCAATATTTGCAGTGTTTTGATTCATTTCGCAGAGAACAGTTTCTTTATGGATTGATAGTGTCCTCAATATTTTCTGGATTTTCGATAGATATTGAATATTCGAACATTTTTCTAGTAGTACTTTTAACACAAACATTTGAATTTAATGCCCGAGTAATCGGAGTTTCTTGATTTCTGGAATTACCGAAATTTTCGAAGAATCTAATAGCTTTTAAAAAAAAGGTAAATAATACCTTGCATTACTCGCTTTTCATTTTTTTCCCTGTATTTATAAAACTACATAAGGTTTTCTGGCAGAGTCTATAGATTTTAGGGATCCTGCTATAGATTTTAAGGACAATCGTTTCCAGTATTTTCATGTATTTATATGCAGATATTTAAATTTATCGCTCGAATTGTAAAAATTTCTCATAATACGTAAAACTACATTATAGTCTTCGTCCACATTTGTACATAAATTACTAATACATCACTCTGTTTCATCCAAAATTATAAAATTATAAAAATTTTCTCTAAAAATAGGGAAATTATAAAATGACTCATATGTAAGTTTTATAAAATTTCTTAAAGAGTGACGAGTCGTTCTAGAAACTGGATGAGAGATGAGACATATGTGAAATGAATAACACGAGTTTCGTTACTCGTTACCAAAAAAAAAGGGAATCCGTTCCTGTTATCGTTACTCGTTCATTAATGTAACGCGTTACGTTGACATTGCACTGAAAAATGAAACGTTTTTGGATAATAAATTTTCAATTGACTTATTGTATTTGCATTGCAGTCACTGCAAGCGAAATAAAAGTTTGTAAAAGCCGTTTGTTCATGAGTTTTTCATCAGAAAACGTTTGTATATTGAAGTTGACAATATTTCATCACAATAATGTAACATCCATGTAATGAAATTATGTGCTTGACACATTGAAAAAAAAATCGAACCGTTCTCAAAAAAGGTGTATAACCCTTGAAATTACAGAATATGTGTACAGTGCAGTATTTAATAGTATCTCTTTTTTGATTTATTGTGCATTTGTTTTGCACGTAAATGTGAAAAAGACATAATAAACGTATTTTTTCCAATTTCGTATCGGTAATTATTAGTTCCTCGTGTTTAATTTGTTGAGAACATAACAACGATACAATATATAAAGTAAAAGTGGTCGAAAACTAATGATGATTTGGTATTGCCTTGGATATTTGATTACTTATTGATTAATTAATAAATTTATTCACTTTAACTACATTCATTAACACCATTACTATTAATGGAACATATGTACTGTCTAACGAAATCAATGGCAATTACATGTTATTCTACGAGTACAACATAAACATTAACCCCCCCCCCCCACCACCTAACGCCAGCCGCTGTCATAAATACAGGTTTATGTGCACAGGCCCGTTGATTCCTATGGTTTTTTTCCGTTTGGGGAAAAGAAAGGGTAAAAATTCCAATGTTTAAAGGGGCAAGAAGTATTTAAGTAAATAAATCTTCAAATATAATTATGTAAATGAATATGTATTACAGTATTATAACTTTTTAGAAATAAACGTAAAAGGTAAAGCTTTTATAATGCAATTAAAATACTTGGATTTTCCAATGGAGGCACAATTTATCGTTTTTTTTCCACTTCTCCGTATTTTCTTGTTAAATGTTTTTAGAATTTCGATTATTGTCTCGTATTTGTATGTTTTTCTACATATTTTCTAGAATTTCAAGTTTCATGATTTTCAAGAGTATTATTACAGATTTTTCGTATTTCATGTATTCTTATCATTTTGAGTATTTTTTGTATTTTGTAAAATTTATATAATTTTCTAATATTTCTATAGGTATCTTCGTGTAAGATACTTTATTAAGTTTAATTTCTTGTCCCCTAGTGAAAATTTTTGTATCATCTCTTTTTTTCGTTAATTTTAAACACCTCTCTGTATTTTTCTATTAGGTGTTCTAGCTATTTGAAGAATTATCTCGGTTTTCTATGTATTTCTTCAAATTACAGAATTTAAAATTTCATAAAGTGTAACGATCTTATTAGATGTTACAAAAAGTGATATTTAAAGTTTTTGTATTCGATGAATTCGCAATATTACTCCTTTTATTTTGTATTTTTGCCAAAAAATTTTCTACTATTTTTATGAGTATCTAATTTCTATTTCCGTTTCGCGTAAATATTTCTTGATTACCATGAAAGAATCTTATGAAATCACAATTTCTAGTAAATGTCTTACATTGCTTAGTATTTTCTTTTCGAAGATGTCGCCATATCAAAAACTAACTCAGTTTTGTATGTATTAGGACGTAATTTCGAGAATTACAAGTTTCATAGGTATTTAGGATTATCATACATTTTCGAGAGAATGATACTTCAATAAATTTTTCATACTTCATAATTCCTTTTAATTTCTAGCATTTTCGACAATTTATACAATTTTTGTAAAATTTGCATCTATTTTCATGGTTCTTAGTATCGGGTACAATTTAACATAAATATTTCTTATTGACGAATGGAAATACGCTCATGAAAAAAAAATTTGTTTTTTATTTAATTTTAAAAATAGATTACTATATTGAATAAATCGTGTTTTTAGCGGAGCATATCGGTTCATCAGGATGAGACTCTCCCTCTAATTTTTAGAATATCGTGATATGTACGTAGCTCGACTTTTTACACGAGTCATTGACAAGCATCCCGATAGAGTTGCCTTCATTTGCGAGGACCAGGAATGGACTTACAAAGAGATATACGTACACTTTCTATTTGTATCCAAAATTTCGTGAAATATCCGAACATCAACTAACTATTAAACAATCGACATGTGGAAAAAAATTTTATAATAAGTTTCAATTATTCTCATTTACTATCAAAGTGTATTATTTCTTTCAGGATCATGAAACGATCATGTCATGTGAGTGAATCAAAATTATAAAAATTGGAAAAAACCTTGTACAGAATCTACGTTTCGGAATTACTGCCTTAGTGATATTGATCCTTATAAAAACCTTATAAGAAAATGAAATTAATAATGTATGATCATCAAGAGAAGATTATCTTCGAAAAAATTGAAGGGACTTTAAGTACGAATCGGGTAACTGAAGACAGACTCCTGATGAGGATCTCGATAAGAGATCGAAAGCTCGAGATAAAATAGAGTGCTTACGAGGAACTAGACATTTTTATCTGCAACCATATCGACTCCGAGTCCACACTAAATTTCAAATCGAATCGATTGGAATTTACTCATTCGCGGTACGACATACTAATGGACTGAAGGTTGAACTTTCATACCTGTCTTACATGTAACAATATCATAATGATCTTTGAAGGCTCACTATCGCGAGTGAGTTTCGCCGATGGCGAAAATGAACGTATTTTCCAAAAGTCAGAGAGAAACCTTGATTTCAATTGCCAAGGTTTCGGGAATCCAAAGCCTACGTTTCGATAGATTATGTAGTTAATGAAAAATATTGTCTTTTCAGCATTTAGACGAAGTACATCATTCTCAATTACATCACTATCAAAACCGAAATTCATTCTTGGATCATGACGGTTTTCAAAGTCGTTTTTCTCGTAATTGAACCAACTTTCTTCGTTGTTGCATTCAACTTGCCGTAGTTCGCCGTGAGAAGTTTCACTTCTCTCGGGAGTTTTTCAAATCACACAAGTTTTTTCCATACCTGCAACATTTTTGTTCGTAGAAAAAAATCCAATAGTTCGTTCGAGACGTAAAAGTTTTTTTTTTTTATCAAAGCTTGCTTGAATGATAATTAATCGACGGAAAAAAAGAACGGTTTAGACTTTTCATCGATTAAGTATAATGAGACTGACTAGCGGAAATTGGGAGAAGTAGTTTATTATTGGTCGGATCGATTTATTTCACATTTCCTGTTCAGAACTGATTCTTTTATTTCGGGGATATCCATTTTTTGTTGTGGAAACGACAGCTTTTCGAATTTCATTTTCTTCCAATTCCAACACACAATCGAACATTGTGAATGATTGTTGCAAGAGAGATAAGTTTTCTTACTTATTTCTTAAACAAAAAATTGGAAATCCCCGATCATATAGACTTTTTTTACCAAATCTACGATAAGAGCGATAAGTATGAATCGTTTCTTTACAGCGACCGTTCATTATTTCTTTTAGCATCAAAAAAACCAATTTTTATGTATGTATATATGACACGAATTATTGAAATTTTCCATCGAAAACTAACGTTGCTGTAGTAAAAATGAAGAATCCCGAATAGATGCGAATAAATACCGAATATCGTTTGAAAATGTATAGCAATGTCTTTCTAAATTCCGTTCACGGGAAAATTCTATGAAATATGTGCTGTCATCAGTTAACAGCATCTTCATACATTTCTTGAATGTGGCAGATATCTGACACATCCTATGAATTTTGGTTTTTATTTCGATACTACTACATTGTAGGGAATTTTCTAGTATTTTGATCGACAACTATAAACGAAATGGGAATTGAATGCTCTGGGATAAATTTTCATAAAAATTTGATGACTTTCATATATGTTTTACAATATTCTATTCATGTAGGATAATAATATCTTCCAGATACCTTTTAGTCTGAGTTTTTGTATCATTCCGCAGCATAACGCAAATATTGTCAAATTACCTGAAATTCCACTTAATTTCAAGTATTTTTATAGATTGGTTTAGAACTTTTCATAAATTAATGCCATAAACTTCGAAGTTTAATGATGGAAAATTTTTTAGATTTCTTACGTCAGACGATACCATATTAAACCATACAAATTAAGCCAAACGAAAGAAGTTCAGATTGTACTGAGATGCTCAATGATTGAGATAATTTCGTAAAAAGCTCAAATTACATAAAAGGTTGGAGCATTATCTACACAGTCTATCTTGTGACATGTTCAGATTTAAACTTTTGTAGTAGGTCAAAATTGACGATCGATGATTAACGATTAGGAAATTAATCAGAAGGTCAAAAAATACTTGATTTCATGTATTAAGGTATTTCGAAAAAATGAAATACCCAAATGCAAGTATTTCAGAACTCCCAATGTATCAGGATACTTGTATTTCATTAATTTCAGTGTATCCCATCATTAGTCGTATTTCAACAATCGTCAAGCATGATTACTTAATTAAATGCATTGGAATGTATTGTAATGTATTTGATTTCTTAGGCTCCTCCGTGATCTGTAATTTTAAGTCAAAGATATTCGGATCACCTTTGTATGTTTCCTCGTTAGCTCTTTTCTGTATCGGATTGGATACTCGGGGGTAACAAAATTATGCGGGCTGGTAAAGTTAAAGTTTGGTAATTTTTATTTTTCAGTTGGACGAATATTTTTCACTAAACTTCGAATCATGCTGATACCCTTTATCAAAAAAACCAGCGATCAAGCCGAGGGTAAAAACTTAAAAATAACCCCCATTTCGAAGTTTCACCCTAGAATTTAAGGATTTTTTCCTCAAGTTCAGGATTATACCTTCGTTTCAGGATTAAACCTTTCCAAAATACGTCAAAAAATTACGTTTTATGATTGGTCGGAAAATGATGGTTCCGAAATTCTGGATAACGCCTAGATTTGGACAAGGCTTTGAAATCGGTCGAATATTATCGCCTTTTGTGGGATCTCGCGTTTAGAACACCGAAAGGTAAATTATCTTAAATATACACTGCGAGGACAACTGGTGTTCCAAAAGCTGCGGTCATTAGTAATTCGAGGCAATGCCATATACTAACTCTAATGATGTAAATAATAAGTTTCAATCACTTTTCCTTTTTCCATGTCATTTGAATTATTTAATCCAGAGATTCAGAATAAAGGAGAAACCTCAATAGAATTGCAATTCAGCCCAGTATTGTCTTTCCGAATATCCGTTCGGTCGATTGTTCTCAAAGGTAATAAATTAAGATGTTATTTGATAGACGCCAATGTCGTGCAAAGAATGAACTGAATGTCAATCAATTTCTTTGCAGGTTCATGCTAATCGCTTGTGGGATATATTTCATGACACGGCTCAAGCAAACTGATCGAATTTACGATCCTCTGCCTCTGTTTCACACTGCTGGAGACATCATTGTGGTCGGTCATGCACTTTTGATTTTTTTATAGAGTCACTGTTGCTCTGCGAAAAGGTTTCAGTGTTTCTTATTTCATTCCCGACTGCTTTGATATGAATGCAGGGTAGTTGCGCATTTTGTAATTATGTCAATATGTTTAACTCACCGATTTACAAAAAAATTACTTGCAGCGAGTACTCAAGTCTCATGTGAACTTTGGTTTTCTTTTCATGTCTCGCAATACATTGAAGAAATTTGTCGATACATTTTGGCTGTTCCGCCGAAGCTACAAGAAAGCTCATAAATTGAGACTCATGCATGCAAACGGCTTGAGGCCTAAAACACAGAAGTCTTCCGTGGGGCGTTTCCAAGTGAAACGAATCAGGGAATTGTATGGAGCCATCGAGGGCATATCGAATTTGAGTCCACAGTTTTCGAACACTCCTTGCAATATGTATCATTGGGAATATGTATTTGTAAGGTAATCTTCGATTGAACCGTATCAAAAACGTTATAAAAAGTGTAAATTATGTCCTTTTGAATGTTCGAAAGTAAAAGTAGTAGAATTTCATCACTTTTAGAATGTAACCAAACTTAATTTTTTGAAAAGGAATCTGACTAGATTTAACCAGTGAAAATTGAACTATTAAAAGGGTGACGAATCACTCTATTTTAGCGTATTTCCACTACCTGTTTGATTGAAAATTCTTTTCTCTCGATGTGGCCCGAATATTCACTCTTAGTAGTAAAAAAAAGGGATCTTTAAATTTCGGAAGCATTTGACAGTTAATATCGACAACACTGTCGGAGCTATCGGCTTCGTTCCTAGGCTAGGAAGGCCATCTTACACTGTCGATCTTCTGAAAGTCGACGAAGAAACAGGGAAACCACTGCGAGGCCCCGACGGATTTTGCGTATCATGCAACGCGGGGAAACGTAGTGTATTCGTTGGCCAAATCAACACGAAAAATGTCTTCAGAGATTTTCCTGGCAACGCTGATTGAGAAGCATCGGAGAAATAAATTCTCCACGATGTGTTCGAAAAAGGGGACAAGGTTTTCAACTGAGGTTCGTTTTTCGTTTTCAGCACGTACAACTTTTCACAAGCTTTTTTGATTTTTTTTACGTTTCAGGTGATATTATGGTGATGGACAAGTATGGGTTGTTTTCTTTCAAGGATACGACTGGTGATAGCTTCAGGTGAAATATACTGTTTTTTATTAATTAATTGCTTTGAAACTTTTATTCCGTGAATTCGTCTGAAATTGTTTTAAGTTTCCTTTTGTGATGATTATAAAAGGCAAGAAATTTACAACGAAATGCATGAAATATTTACAACACGCATAACCTTCTGTGTGAACAAAAACATATGTATAAGGTATAACTTTCGTTTGTTATCTCAAATATAGTATCAATGTACGTGAATAAAATCTAGGATATTCTCGAACAAAAATTTCAAATTTTCAACCGATTTATTTATTATTGGAGAATAGGGATGACTAAGAACAAAAGCTATGCTTAGTGAATAACGCAATTTACGTGCGAATCGTTAGAGATAGATCAGTTGCATTTTATGAACCAAGAACTTGATATCATTGATAATTTCAATACCATCTTTGCATAATGACACCCTCCGCGTCACCTGCATTCTTTATAAAATACTAATATGTAAATTGACATTAAAATAATAATCTTCTCGAACGATTGGAAAAATTTATAATAATCCCAGAAAAATTTAATCGATTGATAGGAGTAAATTAAATTCTGGAAAAGAATCGCCATGTATATCTTCAAATTCATTTGTGTGATAAGGATGGAAATCGATTTATTGATGTTTTTGCAAATTGTAAAATTAGTAGAGCACTTGCAAAGGCAATTTCGGACGTAAGTTTCGAGTTAGTGAAAATGTCGAGTTCATTAAAAATAGTCTCGAAAATTTCGTGGCATATCTAATTATCAACTCACTATTAAAATATCAACAATTTATTGAATAGTTTCTAATATGTTTAATCATTTTCATTTGTGATTAACGTGTTTTATTTTTTTTTTTTGGAATATGAAATGATTATGTCATGTGAGTGATTAAAAATTATAAAAATCATAAATTATCTGGTCCAGAATCTACTTACCAAAATTACTGCCTTAGAGATCTTGATCCTTATAAAAACTTTATAAGAAAATGAAATTAATAGTGTAAGATCATCAAGAGAAGATTATTTTCGAGCAAATTGAAGGGACGATAGGTACAAATCGGAAAACTGGAGACAGACTCCTGATGAGGATCTCGATAAGAGATCGAATGCTTGAGATAAAATAGAGTGCTTACGAGGAACTAGACATTTTTTTCTGCAACCATATCGACTCTAAGTCCACAATACATTTCAAATCGAATCGATTTTAATATTCTCATTCGGGGAACGAAATACTTATGGAATCAAATTGAACTTTCATAACTTTCTCACATATATATAACAATATCATGATGAGCTTTGAAGGCTCTTCATCGCTGTTGAGTATCGAAGATGTCGCACATGAACGTGTTTTTTAAAAGCCAGAGACAAATCTTGATGACACTCGCGATGGTGTTGCAAATCCAAGACCTAGGTTTGCATGGATACTTGTCAGGGTGGCTAGTTCTCTTTATTTACCTTGCTTGGTCCCAATAAATGAGCTCTTCAGATTAACAAATTGTTAAATATACACTGTCAACAAAGTTAACTCTGTATAAATAAATAATTGAAGAAACAGCTTAGGCCGAATAGTTCGTCATGGCTGTGAAGCTTGACAGTTTCTGAGATTTAATTATTTCTGTAGGTGTCAATAGTTAGATCATGCAAAATCATTCATATCGTTGACTCTTGTTATACAATATTATTCTCTGCGGTCAACTTAAGGTTATCAACAAGATGACTGGTATTAGAATGAAAAAGTGTTACGTAATTATCTTAATAAATACGACACTCGACATATGATATGCTTGTTAACCATGTCATCTTTATCGGAAACATGAAAATTTGTTTGAAAGATAATCATTGGTTCGACGGTGTAAAAACAGGTTAACGATTGGGTCGCGGTGCTTCTGGTGTTTTCGTATAAGAAAAAGAGGTCCAAAAAAAAAGAAGAAGAGACCAGAGACGACAAAGTAAAAGCAGTAGCTGTTGCAATAGTCGAATGGACTGCTAACCTTACAGCACGATAAGTCTTGCCACTAATTAGAAAATCGTGATCTACCAGCATTGAAACATTCCTAATCTTCAAAGATCTTGCACCAAAAAAACAAGTCAATGTATGTTCTTGCTGGATGATTTTGGATTATCATTTTGATGGATCAACATTCTAATTTCATGCAGAATATGTATACGTGAATTATTTGTCATCGTGTAATACTGTTTATTCCGTCATATGCTAAATCATTTGTTAGGTGATTGATCAACATTTCTGATGCAGATAAATAAAAAAGAATGGTTAATTTGATTTTGCAATTATTATTAGAGATTCGAAGAACTACAATTTGAACAGGTCGAAAGAAATTAGACAGGATAGGCATTGCACATATTCAGAAATAATTAATATCAGCCTCTCAGGTATATACCGTGGTATGAGATTTTAATTCCTTCAATAAATTGGCATTTTCTCCTTTGAAAGAGATTCTTATATCTAACTCCGCAGCTTCTAGTGGATGAAAAATTTAGTTTGATTGATACTTTCCAATTCCGAATCCAAGCGTTTGTTTGTATAATGTTTTTATATTCGACGCAATTCACACGAGGAAATACGTGGTACTAAAAAAGCCCTCAACAAAATGTTGGCTCAGTGCAATATCATTAAAGGAAAATATAATATAAGAACACAGCGAGGTTTTAGTACACAAACTGAGAACAAAATCGATTGATCATCTTTTATTTTATCACTTTGATAAGATACACATTTTCAAATTGGTAGTTCGTTTTATGTATGACTCTATAGCTGTACATATAGTTTCTACAAACATTTGAAGTGCTGTGAAAAGTTAGTTTATATATTAACAACACAAGGGCGGTTCAGACAATGTTCAAACTGTGGGAATATCTTCTTCCAATTTCTCAGCAACTTCCTGGGATTTGAAAATAAACACGTTGAAAAGAAATGATCTCTGATTTCTATCGCTGTAATCGCGGTCAGTCGAAACGCAATCTTCGTCGACATATCCGTTCAATCTTTCACCTTTCCCGGCTTTGCCTTATACGATATGATCGCTAGTCAGGTCAATATTACCTGCAGTTTCTGTTTCTCTTTTTTCACGAAGAGCATAAACAGGACAATTCAAATACCCAGGACGATGAGGAAACATCGTCACTATGAGTTCGTATCCGTATCTAACCTCAAATTCTTTATTTTCGGTGGGTTTGCCCTCATTTAAAATCAAATCATGCCAGACTTTGGAACTTTTATCATCAATTTTATCAAAGTTGCAAGTACCGTCTTTGCTAATGTAACTAAACAAATCACGTCTTTGAAATTTTGGACCATAAAATTCTAAGCTGCAGATGTATGCATATCCAGGTTGATGATTCTCCCATTTAACGTTAATATTGACTGATGTATTGTTTGATGCTAGAACCACGGCATCATAGTTCAAAAGTAGTTGATTAGTTGTTCGAACATCTTTCATTGATACTAGAAATTTGTCTTTTAACGAGCGGGATGATACTTTGACTGTTAACTGATTACCATTGAATTCGTCGGTTCGCGATCCGGTGAAAGCAGGTCTCCGAGTTTCCAAAACGTCAACGTAGTATAATCTCGGAATACGCGATGTTTGAGTCTTATAAGTGAGAGGTTCTATGGGAGAATATTTTTCATGATTGACTGCTACAACCATGACGGTACTCACCATATAATCCTTTGGTATTTTATCGAGTAGTGCGTGTTTATCTCTACATAGCCAATTCGATGCTAGATCGTCGCTAGGATGTATAAACAGCGGTTCGTTTGGTAAATTCAATTCTGTTTTCAAATTCGGACAAGCGCTTGGTTTTGTTAGCCAATATCGCAATTTACTCAGTGGCATATGCATATTCACTCGCATTCGATAACTTGACAAACCCCACGTGATATCCAATTCGTTCCCATTATAAGTGAACTTATTGTAAGCTTTGATTTTATCGTTACTTACAATATCTTGATAAGGTATATTCTTTTCTTCACAACGCTGAATCACTTCATTTCCCTTGGTGACAAAATAGATATCAGCGCAATTTTCGTTGCGATAATATTCCGGTAGAGAATCCGTCAACTTGTCGCGCAAGGTGTTAACCTTTGCGCTGTTTTCTAAGATAATTGTTCTGCATTCACTCTGTGATAAGCAAACTTCAATCGAAGATTCTTCATTCTCGTCGGAACTTGGAGGTGACGCGTGAGTATTGTCGATGAATGTACCGACGAAGAACGTCGATAACACGAAAGACAGCAACGAAATTTTGAATTTCATTGCGAACGATTTGTTTTGCAACTTGACTGTTTGAATGACAAATCGAAATTGACTGGCTGGTGGAAGCGCTTCTATTTATACCCAGCATGCAATTCTCTTGGTACTTCTAAGCTGCGCAGAGGGGGCCTGGCTTATTGCGAATACCGCCTTGTTTCTTATCAGATCATACACTTATCCCTCAAGCAAGCGAACCCGCTAAAAGAATCAGCTTGTGAATCACTAGCGAAAGAGTACCCTTTCACCCCCACCCATGGCCCGCTGCGACGAGACGGCAACTCCTTCTCCCTTCCCAGGCGCGTTCCGCAACCGTGTATGTAGTAGTATGACATACACGCTCGCAATCGGTAAGAATGAGAAAAGTTGAGAAACGTGGACTTATCTATGGTCTGACGCGTTCGACTGCCTGGCTCCGTCTGGTTTTCGCGCTTCTCGCTTTGCGCAGTCCGTTCGAGAGAAGGAGCCCCTCGCGGTTTTCCTGTGTTCGCTTATTCGAGGAAAGAGTGCAGAGGGTCTGAAACGAATAATAAGCGTAATATACGAGGTGTACTCCTAAGTAATTTCCGGTTTTTTCAATGGATGGTGTTCTGTTTTGTACCAATGTTGGTAACACATACCATATGTCATTTTGTTCAGTTACATCGAGTGCTTGAACTGCGTTGACATTTTCACGAAAAAATCTTTCAGTTAGTTTTTATTGCGCTTCAAAAATGTCGAATTTTGTACCAAACTTTGAGCATATGCGTCATGCATTGCTTTTTATGTTCAATCAGGGGGAAAAAGTGTCCGAGAGCCACTGTGCGCTGGTGCAAGTTTATGGTGATCGTGCATTAACACTTTGAACATGTGACACGTGGTTTCGACAGTTCAAAAATGGAGATTTCGACCTGAACGACGCCGCACGCTCCAGCAAGCGAAAATCGTTCGATGACGCCGAATTGCAAGCATTATTAGATGAAGACAACACGCAAACGTGGACTTACTTATGGTCTGTCGCGTTTGACTGCCTGGCTCAGTCTGGTTTTCGCGCATCTTGCTTTGCGCAGTCCGTTCGAGAGTAGGAGCCACTCGCGTTTTTCTGTCTTTGCTTTTTCGAAGAAAGAGTGCAGAGGGTCTGGAACGAATAATTAGCGTGATATATATGAATATGAAAAAATGAAGATAAGAGAAAGAACAAAAGTGTCTGATTGAGCTAGAGAATCCGTGACAAAAAAAAATCTATTGCCAAAAAATATGAGGTTTTTTATCGACAGAATAACCTTCCTTACTATGGTAGGTTTGAACCTAATGCCACCGTTTCAGTTGAACAGAAATCTTTTTCCATCCGGTACAATATAATAGCACAAAAATTCATAAACCTTTTATGAGGTATACAGACGCCATTTTATACTTTAAAAATTTAATTATTTGTATTTAGAAACAATAAGAGTGTTCATATGCGAGGATGTCTGATCCTCGCTTCTTTTACCTATACGATTAACATAAAATTTAAGGAACTGTTGATAAATTTCTAAGATAAGGGAAATTGTTCGAAATACTTGACGACTATAAAGACAGTGTTATACTATAAAGATATCTGTGTTGAAGAAAATGCATTAACGTACAGAGATGGTCAATGATTTTGTTAACATCATGAAAATCTTGAATGACGTGAAACGTATGTGAACTCTATATATACAGTTTATACAGTGGCAAGTTTCGACGGTTATATTCAACATAACCATAAAGTGATTTTTTGTGGTTGGCCTCGGCCGTGATAAAATAAAATGACGACGAAAAGCCAATTACTCAGAAATGCTTTGCGAGCTGTAAATCTGATGAAAAACAACGAAAAAATTGTTTTGAAACAAAATAAAAAAATTTGATAATATATAAATTCGATTCGTTCGAAAAGAGTCGAAGTATCGGAAGGTTCTGGAATTAAGAAAGTTCTCGGCCTTCAGATTGAAGTCGCCGATTGCGATGGGACAACAAAAGTCTTCAGACATGTATTAAAAGGATCAAAAAATCAAACATACAAAATTAAAACTTTTTCCCAGCGTTGTATAGATGGTAGGGATCCACGAATTTATTACACGAAAATTAAAGAAGCGCATGGTATTTTCGGCTTAATTTATCATCCAGAAACGAATTTTAATCAAACGAGGAGTTGAAAATATTGTTCAAAACTTTAAAGATATATCGTATATCTGGAAAAAAATCTATTGAATTAATAGTTTCCAGAATCTGTTGTTCAATAGATCGTAACATTCAAATGTATCACCCTTGTGCAAAATAAAAGGCATGAAAAAGTTACATGCTTCGAAAAATAAATTTTTCCTTACAAACTTCAGTATGCAGAGACTTGTCATTTAAATGTTCTTTTCTCTCTCAATAGGACGTAAAATTTGTGTCCCTGACACGTGTGCGAAATAATAGGTAGTATTAAAATTAACACATACAACATCCATTTTTTCATGAAAATTCTTATCTTCCAAGCGTGTGTCATTGAAGTACTCATATCTGATACAATGGAACCTATAAATTCGTATCTTTGGTACGAGCGCAATAGAATATGCAGTTGGAAAAATGAATTTTAAAAAATCATTTTACACTACGAAATCGAATCTTGCGAAGATTTGTCATTAAAATTTTTATTTCTTCTTCGAAAAGACGTAGCATTCATACGCGTGTGCTACAAAAAAGGCTGAATGAGTTTTGGAAAAACGAAATTGGGAAGAATCAACAAGATTAGAAACTTGCGATAGTTTTAACCTAGATTTTGGCAGTTCTATTGAAAATCAAAGAAATGAAACGGAAAAATTCAAAATCATAAAAGGAAGTGAAAAATAATTGCTTAATTTAATGTTAAGTTGATAATAACTGTAGAGTAAGTAAATTCTGAATGATATGGGTGAAACATGTCTGAATGTTAGTAAAATTTGAAAATCAATAAAACTTTCTGCTTATAAGCTGAAATTACAGGGAATTTCATACTGAATTGCAAAAACTTAATGCGAAACCATCATGAAATTCGACGTCTTTAGTAATTTTCTACCTATCATCACAAACTTGTCATTTAATTCTGAATTCAGGGAAAAAACACAAAATTTGAAAATAGAAAATGAACCAAGACATTCAGAATCCTTCTTAAATTTGTACTTTTTAACTTGAAATTTTTGAGTGCGTATATAGTCCAGTTTTGAATCCAGAAGCAGTTGCAAGAAATGAAAAATGGTCAAGAAAATTTTGAATATGATTTAATTTCGCAATATTATGCCGAAACCTTAAGTTACTTGATTGCCTACACTCTATATGTACACAAAAAAAATTACAAAAAATTTGAGAAATTTGAAAATTATTGTAATATGTGATTCTGAGTTTCAAATAGAAAACAACAATCTCGAAGTTAGGACCAGAATTAATGAAAAATTTATTTCATTTCGAACTATTTCCTACAAATTTGAGCAACTGTATGGTAGATTTGAAAAATAAGACGAACAATGACAAAATTCTGAAAATTTTGTTGCTTAATTTATGGACATTTGGAAACAATTTCTTTTTCGAAACAAGATTTCTTGCATCATCAAGGTTGTTCATGCTTAGTTTGGAAAATTCCATGCTTGCTTTTTTCGAGACTTAACTTACGCAACGCTGAAATCAGATGATTACAAAAAGCTATCGCTATCAAATATTTCTAAAAACAGGTGTCCCAATTGATTCATATTTATTTCAGTATCCTTCGTATTTCCACAGTTTTTCAATGTTTTGAAAGGTCTTTTCAGTTTTCTTGTATAAATTTCTGGAATTCCTTCGGTTTGAAAGTTCTAAGATTTGTGGTTTTCCATAGATATACTTGTATTTTTCTATAGATTTTTTTTTTTTTCTTCGTTTTCCCTAGTATTCGTAGAATGTTGGCAAATTTTAGGGTTTTTTCGAAGATGTCTTTTTAAATTCCAACAATTAGATTTTATAAAATAAAAAGTTTCGAATATTTGCAGTGTTTTGATCAATTTTGGAGAGAACAGTTTCTTTATAGATTGAGAGTGTCCTCAATATTTTCCGGATTTTCAATTGATTTTCAATTTTTGAACATTTTTCTAGTATTTTCATGGTCTTTAATACACAAATATTAGAATTTAATGCTCGAGTAATCGGAGTTTCTTGATTTCTGGA
The DNA here is from genome assembly GCA_028476575.1 of Platygaster robiniae. Lineage (NCBI taxonomy): Eukaryota > Metazoa > Arthropoda > Insecta > Hymenoptera > Platygastridae > Platygaster > Platygaster robiniae. Next base: position 11,567,695 of record CM052019.1, on the reverse strand, counting down.
ATTACCGAAATTTTCAAGGAATCTGATAGCTTTTAAAAAAAGTTAAATAATACTTTGCATTTCTCGCTTTTCATTTTTTTCCCTGTATTTATAAAACTACATGAGGTTTTCTGGCATAGTCTATAGATTTTAGGGATCCTGCTATGGATTTGAAGAACAATCGTTTCCAGTATTTTCATGTATTTATATGCAGATAATAAAGTTTATCGCTCGAATTGTAAAAATTTCTCATAATACGTAAAACTACATCATAGTCTTCGTCGAAATTTGTACATAAATCACTAATACATCACTCTGTTTCATCTAAAATTATAAAATTATAAAAATTTTCTCTATAAATAGTGATATTATAAAATGACTCATATGTAAGTTTCAAAAAATTTCTTAAAGGGTTACGAATCGTTCTAGAAATTAGATGAGAGATGAGACATATGTGAAATGAATAACACGAGTTTTGTTACTCGTTACCAAAAAAAAGGGAACCCGTTCCTGTTATCGTTACTCGTTCATTAATGTAACGCGTTACGTTATCGTTGCACTAAAAAAGGAAACGTTTTTGCATTTGCATTGCAGTCAATGCAAGCTAAAGAAAAGTTTGTAAAAGGCCGTTTGTTCATGATTTTTCTATCAGATAACGTTTGTATATGAAAGTTGACAATATTTTATCACAATAATGTAAGTTCCATGTAATGAAATTATGTGCTTGACACATTAAAAATAAAAATCGAACCGTCCTCAAAAAAGGTGTATAACCCTTGAAATCATAGAATATGTGTACAGTGGGGTTTTAAAAAGTATTTCTTTTTTGATTTATTTTGCATTTGTTTTGCACGTAAATGTGAAAAAGAAATAATTAACGTATTTTTCGCAATTTAGTATCTGTAATTACTTAGTTGCTCGTGTTTAATTTGTTGACAACATAACAACGATACAATATATAAAGTAAAAGTTGTCGAAAACTAATGATGTTTTGGTATTGCCTTAGATATTTGCTTATTTATTGATTACTTAATGTTGGGTTCCACCTCGGCTTCACGAAAATTCAACTTACTTTTTCTAAAATTGGTTTATTCAACTCTACAATCGTCGTACTATAAGCGGTGTAAGTGTTCGATTTTTATGCGCACCGGAGCTGGAAGTGGGGCCTTATTATAGTGCCCCTCGCGTATTATCATCGTCGCTGTGGCACGTCGTGTGGGCTATAGATATGAGACCGAAATATTAAATCTAGAGCAGTTCACAATGATGAAATATTTACCTAAATAAAGGATTACGTGCCTCGATAGAGGTCAACTCGTTAAATTTAAGAAATCCTGATATCGTTGGTTACACAACACCTCCCCCTTTTAGACGAAGAATTATATCGTAAATATAATTTGTAGTTGCTAGGTCTATTGTTAATATTATAATGGAATATTACTTCGCCTTGTTCGCAAAGATACAGTTTCCGAATCCTCAATTACAGCGTCGTGGTTCTCTGATACCGTTTCTCATATTTTAACATGTTTTGATCTTCTCTCTCGTTTTATAGTAACTTTCTCAGCAGGAATGACATGGTTTGAGTCGAAATTACAATTCACGTAATTATAGATAGCTGGTCGCATCAATTCTTCTGTCTGAGGGTCCTTATGCATGCACAGAAATCTGTATAATCCCCGGTGAATATTAAAATATTTACAGCAACTAAAGGTCATATACAAACCAACAACTGATGCAACTATTCCTAAAACGATAGTATACCAACGCATGTGGTGTACAATAAAAGGAGGGTTTATTTGTTTTGTTAACACATCGTCGAAATCTTTCAATGTCTTTGCTGCAAAATTTAATTCATTCTAATCAACTCCCGACAAGGAAACAGGTTTCAATTTCTTAACTGAAAGTGGTTCATTTTTACTTATATCGATTCAACTCTCGTGATCCAAAATACTAATAGGCGGAATGTAATAAGAAATATTCCGGCTTTTGTAATCTTCCGGTTCTAATATATGTGTTAGACTATTGACTATACGCTTTACAATTTCTATCAAGAGACAACACACCAGTTCCAGTCAAGGAAATATCCTTCGAAAATCCATCTGGTCCTTCGCAAAATATAGTCAACGTCACAGACTTTTCTAATACATATATCCAATGGTTTCTACTCAAATAAAACCATGTCTCAATAGTCGCCTTAATAGTAGATATCTGACAATCGTCCGGTATTTCTCGTCGTTGATTGAGAAATAGTTCTACATCGCAATTAGCATCTACAGAGTCTCTAATAGTATGAATACGGAAAGAAACAAGCCGACTTTCCTCATATTCGTTACAATCTTGCAAATTCTGCATTTGAGCAAATTGAACCTTGGTATTTGACATCAGAAGAAAAGGAGATACAGGTCGTATATACGGAAAGTACTGTTTTCTCTCATGCTGAATAGGCAAGGGTAATAAATGATACAAATCATAGGTCACCTTAGAAACTAGTGGAAAATCCAAAGCAAAGATCACTATTCTATCGAAATAAATCAAATGAAGTCTCGAGATCTTATAAATCAAATTCGCATTCGCCGTGTCAGGTCTTACTAACAAATCATATTCTCCCTGATAATTCCGTAATTCCTCTTTTATGGCTTCTGGAGTTATAATATTTGGAGAAATAATACCCTTTTGTTCTAAAGTTAAAGCCTCTATGTATTCTTCGTATTTCATTGAAATCTCTTTACTTAAAGTCGAAAGTATTGTGATCTGTTGGTTAATTAGATTTTCCTGTTCCAATTTCGTAAACTGTCTGTTACGTTCCTCCATAAAAATGTTCATTTGCTTAACGTTTTGATTAAGAATAACCTCCTGATTTTTAAACGAGTTTATTGTCATATTGAAGTTTCTTACAGTACTCATTATAACTTGAGCTTGCGCCTTGAGTAATGTTTTCGTTTGTTTGTCGTCGTCAAAAAGGCAATTAATATTATCATAATAATAATTAGCATCATCAGCGTCTGGTATCCCAAAAGCCCGATTCAAAAGCTAAGAAGCCCCATTAAAAATTCCGCGTTTCGTAAGCCTATGATTCACTGATATAAGTCCTTCCAAAATGTCATGCTTTCTTTTAATGATTCGATACTCGTTCTGAAAAACATCAATATCTTTCCTACAGTTATAATCTGATAATTGATCTTTGAATTTTCCCTGGAAGTTTTTGCAATAAACCCCTGTTAATTTCAGGTGAATCAAAAAATTATTTCTAACCCTTTTTAGGTAAGTCGTAATAAGATGAGCCAGAAGTGTCAATTTGGAATTCGATATACTCGCTATTCGTTTCTTGAAGTAAAATATTCCACCAGGATTCTCGATGGGTTTGACATGGTAAGACACGGATTGAACATCGAAAGTTTTCATAAATAGAAAGAGTAGCGAGATCGCGATTCTGAGTGTAACCATCTGGAAAATAAATAAATAAAATAATAAAATCTATCTCAAATCGAATCTAAAAATCATTTAGAATTAATCCATTTCCAATAGACTCCATAATTCAGATACTCCTTATATGCCCTCGTAATAATGTCTAAGCATATTCATATGATACTTTTTCCTTTTCTTTCCAATCAAAAGTTCCACGGTCTGATTATTAAAGAGTCGCGTTATCTCGTATGGACCGTTATACAAAGGGCCTAATTTCTTCGATTTTCCTAGTTGAGAATCACGTTTCGAAACTAGAACTTTATCACCAATCTCAAAACTCGAAGGGTTCATCTTTTTATCATAATTAGCTTTGCTTTTCTGTTTAGCTTCTATCATGTGAGTCCGTGCAATTTGAAATGATTTATTGATTCTAAATTGTAAAGATTCAATATAATCATCATATGTGGAAAGAAGTCCAGGTACTTTAGTCAGTGATGTTGGTATGTAAGCCTTTCTTCCGAAGAGTAATTCATAAGGCGTGTAATTCGTGGTCCTGTGAATTGAGGTATTGTAACAAAACATTGCAAAATGTACATAATTATCTTAGTCTGTCTGATTCGGTTTTATGTAATGCTTCAAATAGTCTTTCAGTGTTAAATGGCTCCTCTCAAGTGCACTATTTTTTTGAGGGTGATATGGTGTTGTAGAAATATGCCTACTTTTGAACAATTTGCTAAACTCCTTCATTAATTTTGACATAAATTCTGTCCCTTGGTCTGAAAGATAACTCTTAGGTATACCAAAAGTCGTAAAAAGTCTGACAAGTTCATCCGCGACTGTAATTGCTTCATTATTCGGAATTGAAAAAGCAAATGAAAATTTCGTTAAATCATCCTGAGCTGTTAAAATAAATCTGTTCCCATTTTCTGTCAAGGGTAATGGTCCAACTATATCAATAGCTAATCTTTCGAATGGCATTTCAGCAGTCGTCGTTATTTCCATAGGTTGTCTCGTAGGTCGAAAATTAGTCTTATTAATTTGACATGAATGGCATCTCTTTATATACTTCCTAATGTCACTCTTCATATCTGACCAAAAAAAACGCTCCTTTATTTTAGCATAAGTCCTATGAAAACCATTATGTCCTGAAGTTTTATTATCATGAAATTCCTTCAAAATCGTACTAATTTCTTCTTAATTTTGAGGTGTGACCCTTGAGGTCTCAAGTAATTTAATCTTAAATTTCGGAAACAGGAATCTCAACATCTCATTGATTCGAACTTGTTTGATATTTAAATCTCTTTCAATGGGAACAAAAATAAATTTATTGATGTGCTCAGTCATATTTTTCAAAATTGTGAGTGTCTCAAAAATATCTTTATATGCCAATTTATCATGGTGGAAATTCTTTGCAAATAATAGGTAGACAGTCTGATCTTTGCCCTGCAATTTAGCTACAGTATTGATTGATGGAGATAATCTGCTCGTATCAAAGTTCTCTTGAATGTAATTCGAATACTGATTGCTCTCATCCAAGTCCTGGGACCAGATAAGAACTAAATCTTTCCGTATTTTAGAAATATGAGAAGTCTCCTTCTCAAATTCGATAACATCCTGATTCGTATGGTGAAATTTTATAAATTCTGAATATGGCCCCTCACTTGTTATATGATTGATTTGAGAAATCTCATTCCTCGGTATCAGTCTTGATAGTCCATCTGCGTTTGAATTTATCCGTCCTAATTTGTATTTAATTCTGTATTGGTATTCTTTCAATCTCAATCTCCATCTTACTTATCTCGAAGATGGATTAGAGCAATTAAATAACCACTGTAATGGCCTGTGGTCGGTATACACTTCGAATTCTCTACCATACAGGTAGGGTCTGAAATGTTCCATTGAATTCACTATAGCGAGTAGTTCCTTCTCGGTTGTCGAGTAATTCTGTTCCGCCTTATTCAAAGTTCTCGAATAATATGCAATTGCCAAATCTTTTCCGTCCTTTATTTGTTATAGAACTGCGCCAATCCCCACATTCGAGGCGTCAGTAGTCAAAACAAATTCTCTCGTAAAATCCGGAGATTGTAATACTGGTGCCGAAATTAATTTATTTTTCAAGGTCTGAAAAGCTTGCTCTTGTTCTTCTCCCCATAAAAAAACAGAATCGGCCTTCAAAAGTGATGTGAGTGGCTTCGCGATAGTCGAATAGTTCGGAATAAATTTTTTATAATATCCCGTCATGCCCAAGAATGTCTTTATCACTTTTTCGTTCTTTAACTGCGGTACTTTCTCGATGCATTCCACTTTCTTTGGGTTCGGCTTCACGCCGTCTTTAGTGATAACATGGTCCAAGTATTCACAAGCCTCTTTCAAAAATTCACATTTATCTATTTGCAACTTAAATCCGTTTTGTCGTAGTCGTGTGAAAACATTTCTCAGTTTCAAATTGTGGTCTTGCAAGTTTGAAGCATAGATAACGATATCATCAAGGTAAACAAAACATTGGGTATTCGTTAAACCCACCAATAGATTATTCATGATCTTCTGAAAAATTGAGGGGACGTTTTTCAGTCCCATTGGTAAAACATTATACTCCCAGTGACCCTCCGGGATCGAAAAAGCCGTCTTCGCGGTATCCTGTGGTTTCATTGGGATTTGATGAAATCCGCTCGCTAGATCAAGCGTAAAGTATTGAGAATGCCCTAGTTGGTCGAGAATATCCTCAATGTTAGGCAAAGGATATGCGTCTCCAATCGTTTTCTCATTAAGTTTTCTATAATCTATCACAATTCGCCATTTACGCTGCCCTGAGGCGTCCAATTTCTTTGGCACCACCCATAATGGGCTGGACCATGGGCTAACTGATGTTTTGATAATTCTTTGATCAAGCATTTTCTTTATCTGGTTTCGCACCTCCTCTCTATGTATCTCTGGGAATCGATAGGATTTCGTATGTATTGGATTCTCGTCTCTCAGTTTAATCTCGGCTGTGCCTGCCGTAGTTGTAGTAAAGCCATCAGTAGTTAGTTGAAAAATATCATTGAACTCTTTGCAAATCTCAATAACAGATTCTCTACCCTCATTTGAGCCAATATGATCGAGTCTAAGATTATCAAGTAATTCCTCGATGCGTTTCTTATCATCATTCTGAGAAACAACGGTCCTAAAAATCGAACTTCGTTCGGAAATCCCCGCAATAGAAATGCAAGGTTTCCGAATCATTTTCCTATTCCGTGATGAATTTATAACCGTGATAAGAGCCTCGTCATTAGGTAAAATTCTTGCCATAGCGTTCGGAACTAAAATTTCCTTGTCATTATCAAGGTGCTGGGAACAGATGATTCCACGATCTAATCCCTATGGGTTCTCTACGTTAACCTTGATCACAGTCTGAGTCCGAGAGTTTAAAATCGTTTGCAAATTCTGATTCGTGTTCCACTGTAAAGGAATCAAAAATGGAATCGATTTAATAGTAAAAGTCGCCTTTTGGTAGTCAATTATTGACTCCTGATTTCTGAAAAATTCGTGACCAATCATACCGTCAAATGGAACATTATTTAATGAATCGATCAAATGGAAATCATTTTCAAAAGAATGACCATGAATAGTGAGAGTCAGTCTTGTCTGTCCAAGTTTAAATACAGGTGAGTTGTGGCTGATACCATTTAAGGTAATTGTTCGTGTATCGTGAATTTCGTATTTCTCAAGACTTGAAGTTTTTATCAATGATACAGAAGCTCCCGTATCAACCAGAAATTTCAATATTTTATCCTGTGAAATAGACAATTCGCATTCAAAAAGAACAAAGGTCAAGTCATTTGTCTCTGTAAAAACCCCTGTGTACTGGTGGTTAAGATCAAAATTAACCCTTTCACATGTACCTGATCTAACTATCACTGGTTCGATTGATCCGGGGGATCTTCCTGAAGCCCGTCCCGTGTAAAATTTTCACAGTAAAAATTGACGTTCTCCTGCCTTTTGTCTGAATTCTGAGATAAACTTCGATTAGGATTTCGCGATTGATTCGAGTTTTGAAACCCATTCTGATACGAACTTTGGGGGAATGTTTGTCTCTGATGATAATTCCTGTTGTTCCACTCTCGTTTTCGACAATCTTCGATCTTGTGCCCTATCTTCTTACAATATTTACATTGAGTCCTGTTAGGAGCCACAGGTGACATTAAATTGGAAGAAAAATGATAAGCGCCGCGCGAGCGATTCGGGTTCTGATAACACTGACTTTCTGAATGATTGGTTCGACTACAAATGGAACATCTACGATTTTTCGGTGGATCTCTCTGATGCAATTTCAGTGCCTTTTCCTCCGCAACAGCGACCGTGAATGCTTCATTGATAGTAGAAAACTCTCTGTAACGCAACATCTGAGAAATCGGGGCAATTGAATGATAAACGAATGTATTCAAGGTCATAAGCGTCACCATGGATACTCTCCCGGGTAGTTGAGCTTTATCTGAAGTCGAGCTATAGATTGTTCCCAAAATCTTTGAACTCAAATCCTCTAATCTCTGATAATAAGCTGTAATTGACTCACTATTACTCTGTTTCATTGAGTGTAATTCTTCTAAAAGTTGATCAAAGGTCTTTTTATCATGATATAAGCTAAGCAAAAGAGCTAAAACATCTTTCCAAGAAGTCAAATCACAATGGACATCTATTTACTCGCGCGCCTTCCCGATTATTAGGCTTTTCACGTACAACAGGAGCGCTGGCTTCTGCTGTTCAGAAGCTAATTCAAAAACAGCGTCTACCTGTTTAATAAAACTCCTCACCTTATGACAGTCGCCATCAAACCTATCGGTTATCAGTTTTATCAGAAATTCGATTTTATACGTCTCCTGCTGGACACTAGCAGAGGAATTAACGAAACTTTCATCCGGCATTTTTCTTTCGCTTTGGGTTCTCCAAATAGAATGTGACAAAAACAACAAGACCGCTCTGGGTCCCACAAATCAAAAATCCGTCCAAGGGAAAATAAAAATACCCCAGACTATTAAATTCGAAAGATAAAAAGAGAATTCATATATTCCTGAATAACGATGAAATCATTGAACGGCTTTAAAAGAAACGCGTGTGAGATTCTTGTGACGACAGAAAAATCGAAGCTTACTTTTGCTACGTCGGTGCCCCTTCTCTCGATCAAGGTCGTTGAAGAGTTGAATCCGCGCGTCGATTTCCGGGCAGGGGTGCTACGTCCTGGAAAACCACCGGAAATCTGCGTTGTGTTTTGAAGTAGAGTTGAGTTGATGCCGCACCTCCAAGGTCAGGCTCGAAGAATCTAAATCGTTCGATGTGACTGCTTCCGGGCAGGGATGCTACGTCCTGAGAAACCACCGGAATTCAGCGTTGAATCTTCGAAGGATTGAGCCAGGAGTCAGTGCTGCACTTCGTCGTTTATTCCAGGTCTGGGAAGGTGTGCTAGTACCTCAGAATCCGCCGGAACGTGAAATAAGATCGGATGTTCGACAGCCTCAGTAGGGGATCTATCTCAATTCGCGATTGAATTTGCACAAAGTTAGTTTTGAGATCCCATCTTCGTCGCCATTTTGTTGGGTTCCACCTCGGCTTCACGAAAATTCAAATCACTTTTTCTGAAATTGGTTTATTCAACTCTACAAACGTCGTACTATAAGCGGTGTAAGTGTTCGATTTTTATGCGCACCGGAGCTGGAAGTGGGGCCTTATTATAGTGCCCCTCGCGTATTATCATCGTCGCCGTGGCACGTCGTGTGGGCTATAGATATGATAACCCGAAATATTAAATCTAGAGCAGTTCACAATGATGAAATATTTACCGAAATACCATACATCATCTCCAGCTACGTATTGTGGATCAAGACGGCAAGTTGGTGAATTTTCGAGGAGAAGTCATCACTATTAGACTTCATGTGAAAAGTGAATAATGGGGATCGTCTACGGAGACTATAAAAGTCACACAGCACATCCAAGAATCATCAGTCGGTACAAACCACTCAAAGTGCTAACACCGCAAAACGTGCAGTTCCTGAAAAGTCTCGGTTTAAGAGTAAAATTTTCTGCTGCTTCATCTGCCTGATACAATGTTATCTATCGAGAAAAAAGTCATCTTCGACGAGTCAATAGCGCAATATGAAATACACGCGCACCAGCCATATGCTTCTTCAACATTCAACAACAAAGATGAGATTCGTATCAGCGTACAAAACCAGGATTCATATATACTGCCTAGCAAAAGTTCGCTGCATATACAAGGAAGATTGACAAAAGCAGATGGAACTGATGTTGCTCATACATCGATTGTGAACAATGGCATCTGCCACATGTTTGAAGAAATGCGGTATGAGCTGAATGCTGTAGAGATCGAAAGAGTCAAGAATGTCGGTCTCACAACAAAGATGAAGGCCTACATTGCAAAAACTGCTACTCAAAAGGATATGATGGAAAATGCTGGATGGATTGTTGACGACACAAGACATATAACTACAACAATGGATATTTTGACATATGCGTTCCACTGAATTTCATCTTCGAATTTGCTGAAGATTATCAACGAGTTATCGTCAATGCAAAACATGAACTCATTATTCTGCGAGCCAACACCGACGTCAACGTAATCACACAGCTGCGAACGAAAAACAATACAAGCTAACCATTAGCAAAATTGAATGGTTAATTCCATACGTCAAAGTTTCGGACTTGGAGAAAATTTGAATGCTTAACTTCACGAGTATCCACTTTTACCTGAAACTACAAAGCACGTATGGAGTGTGAAAACAACGACTCAACTGGAAAAGCCGAGATACGTCATCATAGGATTCCAAGTTGGACGAAAAAATGTGAGTACTGGAAATATGAGCAACTTTGATACGTGTAATTTGCGTGATATGAAATTGTATTTAAATTCACAATATTATCCTTATCAGAATCTTCATATTGATTTTCAACGAAACCAGTTTGCAACGTTATATGAAATGTTTGAAAATTTTCAATCATCGTATTATGGTAGAAAAAATGCTCCATTGCTAACAAAAACTCAATTTAAAGATAATGCGCCTCTTGTTGTTATCAACTGTGCTAAACAAAATGATTCCTTGATCACTGGTCCAGTTAATGTCCGTCTGGAGTTTGAATCAGGAGCCAATTTCCCAGCTGCAACTACTGCATACTGTCTTATTGTACATGATCGTATCATAGAATACCAACCAATCAGCGGAGTTGTCAGAAAACTATGAAGCGTGTTACGTTTGATTGTAACCCACCTACAGTATATGTGCTGTATGTGTGGGATTTTGCGCATAGATTAGCGAGACGGGGTCCATGGAAAAAAGCGGCCCGTGACCGTTATAGGTTTCAACGACGAATCGCTTTTATTGAATGTGTTTTAGATCCTATTTTACGTAGAAAAGCTAAAGATTTGAATAATAATCAGTAGATATTAGTTTTAAGACTGAATAATAAGCGGTATAAATTGGTTCGTAAGATGTAAACGTAAGAGAGTTCGTAGAGAGTATCTGAATGGTTGATTGTGGAAGGGGGTGGGATTGTAGCATTATGGAGTAGGGATGAGGTTATAAAAGCATGTAGACGTGACGTAGCGCGTCAGTGTGTCAAGAGTTATCATAATGAAGTACATCGTGGACGTTCAAGGATTTTCCGTGCAAAATACCTTCGTTGCCAAGGAGCTCGCAGTTTTAAGGCTCGAGCCCAACGCTGATGCGGTCATGACGCTGTTCAAGTCACCATGTGTCTGGCATGGTTTGTCATCAAAAGTGCGGGCAACCAACTTGTGGTTGACATGTAATTATCACGGCATTCCTTGGAACTCTGGAGACGTGTTATACGATGAAATCAATCAAGAGCTGCAGGATCAACTTACCGACTCCAGTTTCGTATTCGTCAAAGGAGTGGATAAGAAAAAATGGTTGCAAAATCATCTGGACTCAGTCAACATAATTGACCTGCAGGAAATGGGCTGTCCTTCACTCGACAAGCTGCGCGTCTCCGCATGTCGATTTAACAATTATCATCGACCTGTCTATGATCATCACTGCGCCGTAGAAAACGCACGTCGACTCAAAATATGGTTGACGGAGAAATTCGGGGATACACCATCGATGAGAAGATCATTTACGTTACTCTCTTTCGTAAACAGGATCAATGAGTTGGATTCCGAAAATATCGCTGTTCTACCTCGAGAATACCTTCTGAACTTTCAAGCAAACTACATAAGCAATGCATGGAATAAGCTTCCGCTAGAATTGCAAGAAGATGAGGAATTTATTGCCTGGACGCGTTGTGATGAACATTGGAACTCTGATTATATCGGTGACATCCCGGACGGACCACCGCCATTGCGAAAAAATTTTAATAGATGTAAGTAAAAAATTGTGTAACGTTTGAAGAAAGAGAAATAATACTAAATAAAAAAGTTTCAAATTTAAAAAATTGAAAAGAAAATGAATAAATAAAGAACAAAACTCAATTGCGTATAGTGTTAGGACAATCTTCTGTTTGTATCCACATGGTTCGAGATAAACTTTCTAAAAATATATCTTAAAACTGCGTAATAGATCGTTCAAGGTCGAATGATGGCGTCATCAATCGAGAATGTAATCGTTTCCGGCGATGTATTTAAACTTGTTGAGCAGACGTCAGCGCTTACGTAACTGCGTAATATACTTTCAAGGTTAAATGAATAGATGATAATGTCATCGCTTAGTAATGTAATGATGTAATCGTTTCCGGCGACTCGTTTAAACTTGTCGAGGTGACGTCATCACTTTCGAAACTGCGCAATAGATTTTCAAGGTCAAATAATCCTTGAAATACGGATGCGCGAGCGGTAGAGCGTCAGTCTTAAGAAAAATATTTATCAAGCAACATGGACTTCTCGAAGCTGAACAAAATAGCTCGTGTAGAGAATTTTCTGCCAACGCGTAAAATGATCGAGTTAGATCTCAATAAAAGTTATACCGTCACCAACATTCGCTCCGTTACAACCAAGTATGGATCGAAATTCCTCATCACTCTGGATACGGAATTCGAGATTTTTCTCCCGGCAAGGCTTGGCAAATCATTACAAGAGGATTCGGATCAGCTTCAAAAACTTGTCGACGCTGTGAAGTCAGAGCTAACAGTCAGTTTCCGATTCCTTGGTGGTAAATTCAATGCTTGTGAGTTTTTGTAAGAACAATTGTAAAAAACTGAACAATAAAAATGGAGGAGCAATTAGCTGGTTGTGCTCCACAACAAAGGGCGGGGTGGGGCCCTTTGTAAAATGTAAAATTTCAGTGTATTAATTTGCATGGGTATGTGTATGCGTGTGTGAGTGTGCGTGTAAGTGCTATCAACGTTCCGACTCTGGGAAAAAATACATCAAAGGTAAGTATTTCAATCTTCGCAAGTCCGCCATTTTCGTTTTAATTTATTCTGTTTGCCATCATGCCTAGCAAACCGCCATTTTGTTTTAAATTTATTCTGTCCACCATCTTGTTTTGAAGGGAGGAAATCCGCGATAAGGGGTAGAAAAAGTTTGCAAAAACCAACGGAAAAGGGGTAGAAAACTGCGATAAAGGATTGGAAAACTGTTGAAATCGCGGAAAATTCCAAGAAATTTTGAGAAAACTTGCATGAAATTAGCAAGAAATCGCAAAGATTGAGGATTTTGATAAGAGATCGAATGCTCGAGATAAAATGGAGTACTTACGAGGAACTAGACATTTTTATCTGGAATTATATCTACTCCGAGTCCACAATAAATTTCCAATCGAATCGATTTTAATCTACTCATTCGGGGTACGACATACTTGTGTAATCAAATTAAACTTTCATAACTTTCTCACATATATGTAACAATATCATGACGAACTTTGAAGGCTCTCCATCGGTAGTGAGTTTCGCAGATGTCGCACGTGAACGTGTTTTTCGAAAGCCAGAGACAAATCTTTATTACACTCGCGAAGGTTTTGCAAATCCAAAACCTATGTTTATATGGATATTTGTCGGTGTGGCTAGTTCTCTTTATTAACCTCGCTTGGTCACAATAAATGAGCTCGTCAGATTAACAAATGGTTAAATATACAGAGTCAAAAAAGTTAAGTCTGTAGAAATTAATTATTGAAGAAACAGCTTAGGGTGTATAGTTCGTCATAGCTGTAAAGCTTGTCAGTTTCGAAGATTTATTCATTTCTGTGGTGTCAATAGTTAGATCATGCAAAATCATTCACCTCGCTGACTCTTGTTATTTATCATTCTCTACGGTCAACTTAAGGTTACCACCAAGATCACTGGTATTAGAATGAAAAAATGTTACATAATTTTTGAAATAAATCGGGTAACTGAAGAGTGACTTCTGATGAAAATCTTGATAAGAGATCGAAATCTCGAGATAAAATAGAGTGCTTACGAGGAACTAGACATTTTTATCGGCAACTATATCGACTCCGAGTCCACAATAAATTTCAAATTGAATCGGTTTGAATTTACCCATTCGCGGTACGACATACTTATGGACTGAAAGTTGAACTTTCATACCCGTCTTACATGTAACAATATCATAATGATCTTTGAAGGCTCGCTATCGCGAGTGAGTTTCGCTGATGGCGAAAATGAACGTGTTTTTCAAAAGTCAGAGAGAAACCTTGATTTCAATTGCCAAGGTTTCGGGAATCCAAAGCCTACGTTTCGATAGATTATGTATTTAAGGAAAAATATTGTCTTTTCAGCATTTAGACGAACTACACCATTCTCAACTACATCACTATCAAAACCAAAATTCATGCTTGGATCATGAGGGTTCTCAAAGTCGTTTTTCTCGTAATTGAACCAACTTTCTTCGTTTTTGCTTTCAACTCGCTGTAGTTCGCCGTGAGAAGTTTCTCTTCTCTCGGGAGTTTTTAAAAATCACACAAGTTTTTTCCATACCTGCAACATTTTTTTTCGTAGAAAAAAATCCAATAGTTCGTTTGAGACGTAAAAGTTTTTTTTTTTTATCAAAGCTTACTTGAATGATAATTAATCGACGGAAAAAAAGAACGGTTTAGACTTTTCATCGATTAAGTATAATGAGACTGACTAGCGGAAATTAGGAGAAGTAGTTCATTATCGGTCGGATCGATTTATTTCACATTTCCTGTTCGGAACTGATTCTTTTATTTCGGGGATATCCATTTTTTGTTGTAGAAACGACAGCTTCGAGTTCTCAAAAACTAGAAAAACTGATCATTCCGAAAAACTTGAACAACTATCTAATATCCCTATTTTTGTAAAGTAGCGGAAAATGAACATTGAATTTGTAGATTGTTAAAAAATTAGGAAATATTTAATATTACGAAATTCGAACATTGTTATCTAGAAAGTGATGTCGATTTTCGTAAATTGTGTATGATGTCGAAAATTATGTTTAACTACAGTAACTGACTAATATCTTTGGCATTTTTCACACTTTAAAAAACGTTTATCCCAAGCTGATGATTGAAAATTTTGAATGTTGCTAATAAATTCACAATCCTGAAAAACGCTACCGAATTTCCTGAATTTTTAAAAGTTTTTCTAATAAAGGAAGACTCCAATTTTTAGACCAAATCCATTACATTGTATATGATATCGTTTTTTTATTACGTCCAACGATTGATGAAATACGCGACAAAATTCCGAACTCGGCGTTATATCAGTGGTCAGGAAATGATGGTTCCGAAATTCTGGATGAGGCCGTGAATTTAGACAAGGCTTCGAAATCGGTCGAATCTTCTCGACTTTTGTGGGATCTCGCGCTTCAAACACCGAAAGATAAATTGTTATACGTATTCAGTTCGGGGACAACTAGTGTTTCAAAAGCTGCAGTCACTAGTATTTCGAGGCAATGCCGCATACTGACTCTCATGATATATTTAAAAAATTTTCATCACTTTTTTTTATCCATGTCATTTAAATTATATAATCCGGAGATTGAGAATTGCAACGACACCTCAATAGAATTTCAATTGAGTCATGTATTTTTGTTCCAAATATGCACTCGGTCGGTTGTCCTTAAATGTGTTCGATATGAATGCACAGTAGTTGCTTATTTTTTTATTATGTCAGTATATTACACTTACTCATTTACAAAAAAATTACTTGCAGCGAATACTCAAGTCTCATGTTAGCTTTGGCTCTATTTTCGTGTCTGCACTTTACGAGAATATTATTAAATTTTTTCACAACCGACTGGGAGAAACACACTAAAGTTTCTTTCTAGATAGCACAATACAGTGGCGGAATTTGTCGATGCATTTTGGCTGTTCCACCGAGTCCAAACAAAAAAGCTCATTAATTGAGACTCATGTATGAAAACGGCCTGAGGCCCCAAATATAGAAGTCTTTCGTAGAGCGTTTTCAAGTGAAACAAATTGGGGAAATGTATGGAGCTACCGAAGGCATCTCGAATTTAGGTGCAGAATTTCACAGGCCGACAAAATTTGAAAAAATTTTAGAACCAGAAACCAGAGTATACTTTTCCGAAGGTTTTTGGTGCGCTGAACAAAAATCTGACCTCAGAAATTCTCCATTACCTCTGGTTTTCGAGATATCTTAAGCTAAATGTACGTAAATCGTGGTTTTTGCCAATATTTGAGGTTATGTAGCAGAATGATTTCAACTCTTATTGTAAAACCACTCCCAGCATCTTAAAGTACAAGCCTTTACCTTTCAAATGCGCTTTAGTTTACTCAAATGCCATTTCTTCCCTTTGAGATATTAAATATTTAAGTTTGGAATACACATCAATCTCTCAAGTTTTGTACACCTTCACGTTTAGTAAACACAAGATGTAGAGTGACAATTCTGAGAAACGATAGATGTTTTACGGGTATCGAGGCATCGCGGAATCAGAATTAGCTATCAGTTTTACAGAATTTATTAGTTAAACCAATTTGTTTAAGCAATTTATTGCACAACTTATGGTGTTGGCGAAACAAACACCGACATCAGATCCTTTGCAAGAAATATGTTCAAAATAGTATTGGTCTGTAATGCATCAAGGTTGTTGTAAACAAATTATATTAAATAAAATAAATGTATCAGTCTTAATGAGACCTTCGAAGTTCAACAGCTCTAATCTGTTACAACACGACTCTCGGCCGGGTCCAGAGTCATGAAACGTGTACGGAGCGTTATCGACTCTTTTTTTTAAATAATTACCTGATGCACATCGTTTTATTGATTATGTGCTCCTTTATTCTTCTCTTTCTTTACTGTATTCAATTTTTTCAGTTTTTTTATTCATTCAAACTAATCTTTATGATACCCTTAATGATGTTCACGATACTTTGAGCCTATTTCTAATTTCGGAGTATGTCTTATAATTTGCCGATCATGTTTACTTTTCGTCAAAATGAAATGAACTTTTCTCAATTATATTTTGTTTTTTTTATGGAAACGTTCTCGTTTACATTTGAAAGATCGTTTTTGAGACTTTTGAGAATGATCTTGTAATACATCATTCCTTTTTAAAGATCAGCAATAGTCCGCCATCATTGTTGTATTCCATCTACCTTGGTAATGCCGTTCTTTTTCTTTCAAGTCCTGATGGAATCTCTCCCCCATCTCTTCACTAAAAGCTCCAATGTTTTCTGGGAAGTAGTCCAAGTGAGAAAATAAATAATACAATTTCAAACTCATTAAGCATCCTAATTTTCGAAAATGAGATAACATTGTTGAAACAATAGCTTTATATTCTTTATCCCGATGGTTTCCTAAAAAGTTGTATACAACCTTTTTAAAACTGAGCCAAGCATTTTTCTCTGTTTTCGTCATAGACTTCTCGAACTTATCATCTTTCATGAGTTTTCTGATATCAGGCCCTACAAAAACACCTGCTTTAGTTTTAGCGTCACTCAAGTTTGTAAATGTAGTTTTGATATATTTGTAGCAGTTACCGTCTTTATCTAAAGCTTTCACAAATCACTTCATCAATCCCAGTTTTATGTGAAGTAGTGACAACAAAATTTTTTCGAGATCGACAAGACTTTTGTGTATGACATTTTGTGAACCAAGCTTCCACTCTGGCCTTTTTGGCCAATCCTTTCGTATCCAATGTGAGTGTCGATCACGACTATCCCAAAGACATAAAAAACATGGATATTTTACATTACCAGATTGCAACCCAACTAAAAGATTGATCATTCTAAAGTCACCACTAATAGCCATTGATGCAAATTGTAGTTAACTGAATCCAAAAGACATTTCAAGCTTTCATAGGATTCTTTCAAAATAGTTGAATGAGCTATAGGAACTGCGGCATACTCATTGCCATTGTGGAGTAATACAGCTTTAAGACTTTCTTTTGAAGAATCTATGAAAAACCTCCAATTTGCTGGCTCATACATATCTGTTTTGTAGAAATTTACAAGTCCTTTGATATCGTTGCAGTAAACCATAGAATCATCACTTGCAAAATATTTCGAAAATTCCTCATGTCTTTTTCTGTAAACAGTGATTTTTGTCCCAGGTAATAATAAATTTCTTTCTTTGAGCCTTGAAGCTAGTAATTCGAATGAATCTTTAGGAAGATTAAGATAACGAATATGACCGTCTAAATCATTTTGGTCAAAAAGTATCGGATTTGTGTCATCCGAAGTACATTCATATTCACGTTCTTTTCCATTGTCTTTAGTAACAATTTCTTCAAAATCACTTTGATCAGAATCTGTATTTTTTGAAATCTCTATTTTTCCTTTTACGGCTGGGGTCACACTTTCGACGGAAGGATAAACAATGTTATGTTTATTTTTTTATTGTAGCCCGTGACACTACATGCACAAAAGTAACAGTCATCATGGTGATTCTTAGGCTCACGCCAAACAGCTGGTTGAATAATTGCATCTTTTTTTGCCTCTTTCCATTTAATGAAATTCATTCAACAAGAATTACATATAGATCGAGGTACCAATAGTTTATCTAAGTTTTTCATAGGTATATTGTAACATTCTAAGTACTTAGCTTTTGCCCAATCATTGATACTCCTACAACAATCAGAAGTCTCAAATTTTCCGCAAACATAACAAAACATGTCAGTTTTATCTGAACAAGACGTTCGTGAAGTCTGGCTTTCGTTAGACATTGTATTTTTTGTTGAATTGCAACTTGAATGTATAAAACGATGCAGTATAAGCCTACCTTGTACAAATAGCAAACCGTGAAATGGTTCTGTGAAGCGAGATAAAGCTCTCTAACATTCCGAACCCACAACTTCTCCCACCATTCGATTTGCCGTGCGGTCAAAGAGCGAGAGAACGCCGCCAAGGTGCCTACAATTCTTGTGGAGCCTCTCCCTCCCTTTACCCTACAAGATAAGACTGCATTGGTCCTTATCTGATTAGACAAGTGAGATTATTTGGCGCCGAAAAAAATATCCAGTCAAGTACGACGCTAAAACGAGACATGAGATAAGTATCCTATTAGATAAATGATCATTTATCATCGAATGATCATTTCTTTTTGATGAATGATCATTTCTGAATGATCATTTTAGTTTCGTTCTTTACTGGACATCTTTTCGGGCACCAAATTTTCCCACTTGACTGATCATATAAGGACTGATGCAGTCTTATCTTGTCGCAGTCATTAAGCATTCGCTTAGGGGACATCCGGCTGTATTGTATAATTTTGTTAATGACTTTTCGATGCCTTTTATCTGGTTTTTGAGACATAAGAAGATGTTTTTGTAAGGCCTGATATCAGAAAACTCATGAAAGATGATGAGTTCGAGAATTCTATGACGAAAACAGAGAAAAATGCTTGGCTTAGTTTTAAAAAGGTTGTATACAACTTTTTAGGAAACCATCGGGATAAAGAATATAAAGCTATTGTTTCAACAATGTTATCTCATTTTCAAAAATTGGGGTGCGTAATGAGTTTCAAATTGCATTATTTATTTTCTCACTTGGACTACTTCCCAGAAAACGTTGGAGCTTTTGGTGCAGAAATAGGGAGAGAGATCCAAAATTATAGAGAGTTCGAAAGAATCGAGAACATCTTTAAGAGTATCATAAAGATTCGTTTGAATGAATATAAAAACTGAAAAAATTGAATACAGTAAAGAAAGAGAAGAATAAAGGAGCACATAATCAATGAAACGATGTGCATCAGGTAATTATTTTAAAAAAAAGAGTCGATAACGCTCCGTACACGTTTCATGACTCTGGACCCAGCCGAGAGCCGTAAGTAACAGTTGTAAGAGATTAGAGCTGTTGAACTTCGAAGGTCTCATTAAGACTGATACATTTATTTTATTTAATATAATTTGTTTACAACAACCTTAATGCATTAGAGACCAATACTATTTTGAACATATTTTTTGAAATTAGAAATAGGCTCAAAGTATCGAGAACATCATTAAGGGTATCATAAAGATTAGTTTGAATGAATAAAAAAACTGAAAAAATTGAATACAGTAAAGAAAGAGAAGAATAAAGGAGCACATAATCAATAAAACGATGTGCATCAGGTAATTATTTAAAAAAAAGAGTCGATAACGCTCCGTACACGTTTCATGACTCTGGACCCGGCCGAGAGTCGTGTTGTAACAGATTAGAGCTGTTGAACTTCGAAGGTCTCATTAAGACTGATACATTTATTTTATTTAATATAATTTGTTTACAACAACCTTGATGCATTACAGACCAATACTATTTTGAACATATTTCTTGCAAAGGATCTGATGTCGGTGTTTGTTTCGCCAACACCATAAGTTGTGCAATAAATTGCTTAAACAAATTGGTTTAACTAATAAATTCTGTAAAACTGATAGCTAATTCTGATTCCGCGATGCCTCGATACCCGTAAAACATCTATCGTTTCTCAGAATTGTCACTCTACATCTTGTGTTTACTAAACGTGAAGGTGTACAAAACTTGAGAGATTGATGTGTATTCCAAACTTAAATATTTAATATCTCAAAGGGAAGAAATGGCATTTGAGTAAACTAAAGCGCATTTGAAAGGTAAAGGCTTGTACTTTAAGATGCTGGGAGTGGTTTTACAATAAGAGTTGAAATCGTTCTGCTACATAACCTCAAATATTGGCAAAAACCGCGATTTTCGTACTTTAAGCTTAAGATATCTCGAAAACTAGAGGTGATGGAGCAATTCTGAGGTCAGATTCTTGTTCAGCGCACCAAAAACCTTCGGAAAAGTATACTCTGGTTTCTGGTTCTGACATCTTGTCGGCCCGTGTTTTCGAACAATTTTTGCTATATATGTCATTGGAAATATGCATTGGAAAATTAAAGTTCGATTGAACCGTATCAAAAACTTCATCAAAAGTGTTAATTAAGGCCTTTTTTACTGTTCAAAAGTGAACGTAGGAAAATGTCATCATTATTAGCATGTAACTAAACTCAATTTTTTGGAAAGGAATCTTACTAGATTTCACGAGTGGAATGGAACTATTGCAAGAGTTACGAATCACTCTATTTTAGTGTATTTCCACTCTCTGTTCAATTGAAAATTCTTCTATCTCAATGTGACCTGAATATTCACTATAGAAATAAAAAAAAAGGATCTCCAAGTGTGGAACATTTTGTTCATGGAAAAGAGTGACCACTATGTGTATTTCCAAATTCATTTGTTTGATTAGGATGGAAATCGACTTATTGATGTTGTTATAAATTGTAAAATTCGTACAGCATTTTCTTCGGCAATTTCGGACATGAGTTTCCAGTTTGTAAAAATATCAAGTACAGTAAACGTATTTTTTGTAACCGTCTTTTTACTCATACGTAAAATTGGTAGACCGAGATTTCTTTTTGAACATAAAAGTTTTGCTTATAAGGATTCCAGAATATGAAAGAAAAAACACACTTTTTACGGAATCTAATTTGAAAAACAATCTAACCTGAAGTTTGTCGTTCAATAAAAAAATGTTGATAACATTCAGAACATACTGAAGTCGCTAATTGCGATGGGACACCAAACGTTGGGGTCAGAAGGATAAAAAAATATACAAAATTGAAACTTTTTCTCAGCTTTGTTTAGATAGTAGGAATCCACGAATTTATTCAACGAAAATAGAAAAAGAGCATGGAATTTGCGGCTATATTTATAATCCTAAAACGATTTTCCATTTAACGAAAAAGTTAATATATTGTTCACAACTTTATGAATTTATTGAATATCTGGAAAAAAATCCATTGAATTAAAAGTTTCCAAAATCTCTTATTCAATAGATCGTTAAATTCACATCTATGACACGCTTGCAAAATAATAGGCATAGAGAAGGTTCCATAATTCCAAAAAAACAATTTTTTACATACGAACTTCATGCAAAGATTTGTCATTGGAATTTGAACATCTTTTTCAATAGGACGTAAAGATCATATCCATTGCATATGTGCCGAATAATAGGCAGGAAGAAAAAGTAATTCTGAAAAATTCAATAAACACTCAAAAAATATAATCTTGCGGAGACTTGTCATTAAAATTCTGTATTCTTACTTAAAAGGACGTAAAATTAATATCTATGACACTTGTGCGAAAGAATAGGTAGAATACAAAACCGACAAAAAAACATTTTCCGATGAAAAAAGTGGAGGTAAGCGCTTCGTTTTCATAGCAATATAGAAAAAAAAACCAAATTAATCACATGCGCTCAAGTGAGTTGAAGCAAGTCTGCATCGACAGTTCTATGATTCAAGGTCTGTAGGGAAATCCGCGGATGACTCCAGGAAATGGAATATAAATTGTTAATTTTACTATCATTTTTCGCCTTTTTCTGTATTACAGTACGTTCTGAATCCTTTCTTTTACGCGGCCATTTCAAGTCACCCACCCGCCCACCTATATGAAATTTAATGATAAGATAACGAATAAGATTAATTGTTCATTGTTTTTGTGTACTTCTCTAATCATGTTTATTATTTTGGGTTTTAAGGGGGTGTGTTTTTCTAAGTAGCAAGTTTACGTCTAAATTTATAGTACATTATATCAGCTTCAAACATTCAACTATGTATGTGAACATCCTGATGCTTTCAACATTCATCTGGCATTTTCACGTGACCGACCATGCCGCTTTTTATGTAGATGTCTACGTGTATGTTCACATTGTCATCCATGTGAATTTTTTTAGCTAGGATATACATTTTCACGTATGAGTAGATTGCATAGAATTTTTACACAATTTGTGCCACACATACTTTTATAAAATTTACAGAAGTTCTTATCACAGGTGCGTCTTCAGGTCTATGCTAACCACATTTTAAAATTCCGCACAAAGGATACTTAAATAAGGATGTTCAACTCGTATACTCGAAGCGCTTTTTAACACGGACAGAATATCGTCGAGATAGTGGGTGTGGCTTGCACTTAGTATTCTTGTTTTTCACAAACCATGAAATAAAACAATTGATACTTTGAATAAAAAAATTATGTTTCAGAATACTTTCGTATGAATTGTTCTTTCTTAAAAAAATTTTTGAATGTGAAAGTATTTCACCTCATGCCACTTCTTGGTCGTTACTCGACTTCTCATTCAGGAAGAACTATAATTTTTTTTGAAAAATCGTTTAGTTAGAGAAATGAAGCAATCGATTATTTTTACACTAACATCAGTAGATGTGATAAAAAGTGGGCAGGTGAGTGACTTGAAATAACCGCGTAATAAAAAGGATTCGGAAAGTACTGTAATACAGAAAAAGGCAAAAAATGATAATAAAATTAAAATGTTTTTTTCAATTTATTGGAGTCATCCGCGGATTTCCCTACAGAACTTGAATCATAGAATTGTCGATGCAGACCTACCCTCTCTAACTCACTGAAGCGCATGTGATTGATTTGTTTTTTTTTTTTGTTAATTGCTATGACAAACGAAGCACTCACCTCCACTTATTTCATTGGAAAATGGTTTTTGTGGGGATTTGGTTATTTTTTTTTTATTTTTTGACTACCAGAGTTTTTGTTTTATAAAAATATCGATCTAAAACAATTGTAATATCGGGAAGACATATCCATACGTAACGCTTATTACTTTCGAAATAATTTAAGAAAAATATCTCTCTAGTAATTCAGATTTTTATACAAATAATAACACAGCTCCATAAAAAAAACGAACCTAAAAGTCCGAATGAAGAGGCCATGCTAACTCTATGTTTTTGGGGTCGCTGAATCCGAATCTGACGTTCGTTTTACGCCATCACGTCAGGGTTTTCCATAACCTCAAAAATTACGCTTACAAAATGAGTAATTTAAAAAAAAGTAAGACAGACTGATTTGTAGCCTAAATCTACTGTGCGCAGAGCCCTTACCTGTTCAAAAGCCAAACATCACTTAGACTGGCCTGAACTGACCTGACCTGACCTATCCCAACCTCTAATCAAACTTACCACATTTCAATGTAGAATAAGGTAAGACAATTTGCAGCTAACAACCAATGTCCGCGAAGCCTTCACCTACAAAGCAATGTAACTTTTCCTAACTCAACCCAACTTATCCTTACCTTAGCTTACCCTAATCAGCTAACTAACGTTCGAATAGGTACGGATAGATAATTTTGACTGTACCGCTTTTTTTCAAAACTTTTTAGTCATACTCGCTTAGTAAACTTGAAAACACTGTATGAGTGTTGAAGTAGCAATAATTACCACAAAAAAACATTTTCCAATGAAAAAAGTAGAGGTAAGGGCTTTGTTTGTCATAGCAATCAACAAAAAAAAAAAAAAAACCAAATCAATCACATGCGCTTAAGGTGACTCGGAAGACGTTCTATTTTCGTCCTCCTTCCTCTCGATCGGTTCCCTTTTCATTTGTCTTTCTCGCACTACAGTAGGTTCCGAGTCGCCTTAAGTGAGTTAAAGCAAGTAAGTCTGCATCGACAGTTCTATGATGCAAGTTCCGTAGGGAAATCCGCGGATGACTCCAAGAAATGGAAAATAAATTTTTAATTTTATTATCATTTTTCGCCTTTTTCTGTATTACAGTACGTTCTGAATCTTTTTTTTTACACCTTCACTTTTTTCATTGAAAAATGTTTTTTGTGGGGATTTGGTTATTTTTTTTTTTTTTTTTTTTTTTTTTACCACAGGAGTTTCTCTAATTGTACGCATTATATGTATTTATATAAAAAGTTTGTGTCAAATTCATTATTCATTTACATTCATCGATTATTTATGTATTTCGAATTGTTGTTATTTGTTGTCCAGTTGAACTTTGTATTTTCTATTTCATTTCTTTTCATTTTGCATGCAGAATTCGATTTGTTGAAGCGTTTTGTTGAAGGGGCGGGGGAGGTAAGGCAAAGAAGTTACATTCCTACCCTCCCCTGCTCCCCCCCCCCCTCATCGCTGTGTTTTAACACTTGTGTGTGTGTTAACACTCTTCTACTTGTGTCTACACACTTGCTTTTACTGCCGACCAAGCCAGACCACACTACACCACGCCTAGCTGCAGTCGGGAAAAGTTACGTAGGTGCACGTGTACATGAAAAAACGTGCAAGTTTTTATCAATAAAACATTCACGAAATTTCACAAATTATTTATCGAAAGAAGATGATTATTAAAAATTTTTTTGCATTAACTAACCCTCATACTTACGAATCGTTTTTATTTAAAGAGCATAGAATTGCGACAAGAAGGTAAAATTGATATTTTACAAATGGACAGTTAAGGCATGACATTTAGCTAACTTAGATCATATTTGCAGCTGTTTTGTTGTGACAAACGCTTGTCGTTAAACTGCCGACCAATTGCGTCTGCAACTGCTGCCAACTTTTCGCCATGCATGTCAAAGAGCATGCGGCAAATATGACTAAAATATTGAGAACATTTGACAGGCTCAGAGGCAAAATGACAAAAATATTCTCAAGAGAGAGACAGACTTATGTGACTCAGCATAATTTCTATCCTTTTTTAGGAATTTTTTTGTCGTTCTGCCTCTGAGCCTGTCATTCGGCTTTCTGGGTTTATTAGATATCTTTTCTATCAAATTGATCTTTGCGTATTTTTTTTAATATCTTTTTCATCCAGCTTTGACCTAGATTTGATTGAATACTTGAGTTTTTTAGATGCTGGATGATTTATAGTTTTTATTTAATTATTGAGTTGAATAGGAAAATTACTGCAGTTCATGATACTTTTTTCCTACGCTAAAACATTATTTTAAACGAAAGTTTGGAAATTCTTAAATTTTGTGTATTATTGATTCGATGAGATATATTATTTTTTTTTGATGGGATCAATGAATAGCTGAATGAAAAGCTAAAAAAATATATAAATACTTCCGCAGTTTCGATTTGTAGAAAATCTTTTTTCTCTTTGTTGAAACGCATTTAATAATGAATTTAATAATAAATTTTCTAGAAATAATATCTTTTCCACCAATAATCTGCGGCTATCACCATTTTACCTTATAAAATCGCTAACATGACCCACAAAATAATTCATCCATTCGTGTTATTACACTGCAAACAGAAATTTATTGGAAGACACAAAAGATGATTCTCACGCACAGAATTTCAATACTTTTTAAGGTTGCGTGAGATCAAAGGCGCCGACGCTAAAAAGTATTAAAACGCAGTGAGTTTCAATCCATTCTTGTGTCTCAAATAATTTTCTGTTTACAGTGTACCATAACATACATCACTCTGTACGTTTATTTCATTCGAATAAATAGCGACGGACAAAATCCGAACGGATACCGTTATCAGAATTGCACGCGAGAGCGCGGTTTTTAAGTAAAAGTGCAGGGAGAATGCGCAGAGCCAACAGCTAATCAAAAGGTGTCACCGTACCGCTCCCCCGCTCGTGAGCCCCCCTCGCCTAGAGTACAACTTTACACCCTATACACTCCGTCCCTATATTCCTACATCTATGAAACGAACAATTATAACAAACCGGTGCTCGAGCGATCAGCTGTGTCACGATTTTGACGTTTGCCGAATTTTATTTTGTCAAAAATTTCCGACCACAGCTGAGCGTACTACTGCAAAACTTTCTAAATACGAAAAAGTCGTTTTGTGAGGTATCGAAAAAACAGTGTTTTTCACTAAAACAAGGAAAATTGAGGTGTACATATTGAAGGTATGATATAATTAAGAATCTACGAGTGTTCTAAAAAAAAATCATGGTGTTTTTAACACAGAGAAGGTTGAGGCAAAAAAATGTTTAAGTTATGGGTATTTA
This sequence comes from Platygaster robiniae, assembly GCA_028476575.1. Lineage (NCBI taxonomy): Eukaryota > Metazoa > Arthropoda > Insecta > Hymenoptera > Platygastridae > Platygaster > Platygaster robiniae. Next base: position 11,541,167 of record CM052019.1, on the reverse strand, counting down.
TTTTTTTGATAATAATGGTGCTGTTGCGGGCCCTCACCTCGGCCCACGACCGTGGGCCATTCTATCATTCTAGCACGCTGGAGTGTTGCCGCTCTTGAAAATAACGCAATCAACTGAAGTTGGCGGTAGCGTGTTTCTATCTACACTTCGGACAAAATACCGTTAGCGCTACAGTTTACAAATAAATTAATATCTTTGTTAGTAATTGAGATAACAACTTTTTCTTAATGGATTCTTAAAGATAGCTGTTTTCCGCGTATTTTCCATTTACATTCCGTTATTATACGGCATTGAGAAGATTTAAAAAATTTCAACCGTTATGAAAAAATTTGGAAAAACTTTGCTTGCCTGAACAATATTGATCAGAAATATCGATAAAATTATAGCGCAAACATTTCTAAGGAATTCAAAAAATAATTTCAAGCAAATCGGTTAAATGGTTTATAATTTATGAATTTTTTTCTTCGAACGTGCCAAAAAGTTTGAGTGCCAATAACCTCCAGAATGTATGGAATTGAGGATTAAAATTTACATGGTAATTTGAGTATTGAGTACACTTCACAATCCATACAAAGTTTTGAAATTCTACGATTCAGTTGTAATTTGGTGTAACGCTTGGCGTGGGATGAGTCTGCTCTCAAAGTCATGAAATCTTACAGAATGATCATTTGTTTAGGGGTCTCGATGGGTTGATGGGTTGACCTCGAACTCCGAGGGTCCATCATGAAGGCTTAATTTTTCATTCGCTGATAGGCAATTTCCTTAAACAAAAGCTCATGTTTTTGTAAAATTTTTTCAACTACCATCCCAAATATTTGAAAAAGGAAAAGAGAAATCAATAAATCACTGAATTCAATGATTCCCTTATTGCAGTACAAAATTAACATGCCACTGAAATTGTCGCGAGTGTTGATTTTTGCCCTCGGGACTTGTATTTCTCACATAAGCTCGGGTACATGTCGAAGCTTTTGATGTCGCGAGCGGAACAAGTCTTGTCGTATATGCCTCTCCTCAGACACGACGTCGAGCGTATAACGGAAATGATGAAATTACGGGCGGAGGCATCAAGTTATGAGCATCCCTCTTTTGCCTCTCGTCGCTTCCAGGCAACGGGGAAAAGCTCGCCCCCGATAATATTTCGTGTGCACTGGCCGCGTTAGACGCGACGCGACCGATCAAGGCGAGCTTAAATATTCGAGCGGCCCCGGCCAAGCTTTTCGGACGTTAAGTTGCGCAACTGATTCTCCGCCACGCGAATATTAAGCGAGCGTGGAATTATTATTCCGGTTTGCTTCGATTCGTGCCTGGAATGCCTTTGAAACTTTGATGGCTCTTTTAGACCAGTCAATGGCAGCTAAATAACGACGGCATTTCTACGAAAATTGTTTCGACAAGCCTAATTAGGCGAGATGGATCCGAATAACTGAGTTCCACTATTCGTGCGTGGACGCGGTCTATTTTGTGAAATATTGAAGGGAAAGGAAAAGACTTGGAAAAAGATGAATTCTTTTCTAACTTGATTTAGTTAAAGATCTATTTTGAAAGCTCTCCACCGAGAAAATAATCATCTTAGTCAAAAAGAAATTCTATCAAGAACTATTTTTGGTGAAATGACAGAACTTCGAGAGTATAAAGCTTGAAAATAACAGCGTAAATTGCACTTCGCTTCAAAAAATCTTTGTTTCCAAACAACGGATTTTGACGCATATAGATTAATTCATGATGTTGTGTATATAACGAATTTTTTGTCAAGAAGAGATGTAAAAAAACTTATGCAATGTCAAGATTTTGAGGTTCTCGAAAATCACGATTTCAAGACATTTTTTTTATGCAACCCAACGTTACCTTCATGTCAGATTTGACGTAGGATCAAATATTTTTTTAAGTAGACGCAGTACATGGTTACACCCTGGGTGATCAAATCGTGGGATATGATTTTTGAGATTTTCTCCCTCTGCCTTCACCGCTCCTTTGATCCCAGAGTCGGCATGCTTGACCGAGTTAGACAGAAGCAGAAATCGGATTCTGGGGTTCGATGATTTTTCATTTTGGAACAATGGAAATAATGGAATCCTGAACCTGTTTTTCCAAGCAGATATGAATTTTTTCTTTCTGTTTTGCTTATCATTTAACTTTAATCTTTTAGCTCAAACCATGATAAGTGAAAGCAGAATAGAAAAGAATCTACATACCTCCGTTTGAAAAAACTGGTTTATAATTCTATAGTTCCGAAATGAAAAGTCATCAAACTCCATTCTCCCATTTCTGTTTTGGTTCCGTTCGGTAAGGCACGACGATTCTGGGATCAAAGGGGCGGTAAAGATAGAGGGGGAAAAACTCAAAAATCATATTCCACGATTTTACATACTATGAGAAAAAAATTTGTTTTACAAAAAAATTTTCTTACAAATATTCTCGAGTATCAAGAAGTTACAACTTTTGTTTAAAAAATATTTCGATAGTACCAACAAGAAAAAAGATACTTGAAACGAAAAACCTTTCAACGTTCTTCCTTTTATTGGATAGATTTTTTTGCCATAAAAAATCGAAATACAAAAAAAGATCTTATACACAAATTTGTAGAACTCATTTTTCTTTAACTTTTTTCATTGCTTTCAATTTTTAAAAAATTCAAACGTCAGAAAACAATCGAAAATTCAAGATTCTAAATGGTTTGAAACAACTTAAGAAATTTGTAGAGATTTAGAAAATGCTGATGAATTTTGTAGGCTGTGTTCATCATTATATTTATTATTACTTAAAATGTGGATGATAATTTTGTTGAAATTATTTAAGCGAAATCCAAAAAACTGGAAAAGTGCTGAGAAATCATAAGGAATCTTCATGATCCATACAAATTCTGGAGGAATTTATAGTTTTCGATAATTGTTGAAATATTAGGAATTACACGTGTGAAATTTGGATAATTAACAATATTTTTAGAAAATTCAACAGTTCCGTAAATTTCCGAATATGTTCATTAGTTTCGTAAATTTTGTGTTTACTATAATTTTTCGAAATATGAATATTAAGAATTTCATTTTACTCTAATTAAAATTTACGGCACTTGAAAGTTATTTGAAAATTGAGAAAAATCTCGAATCTGTTAGATATATTTTCAGAAATTCTGAAAAATGTAACCAACTTTCAAGAGTTTTAGAGTTAATTATAATCGGAAAACATGAAATGTTGAAGAAGGCCAGTATTTCTGACAAATTTGTAGAATTTCAGAAAATGCATGTAAAGTTTGTTTATTGTAGTAATTTTTCAAAATCCTTTAGGATGACAGAAACTGCGTGATCTATAAAATTTTCACAAGTAAAAAGTTTTCGATAAATATCAAAAATTTCATACAATTTTGATAAATTTTGTATGTTCAAAAATTTCAACAAATTAATGAAATTACAATTTTTAAAGTAATCCATTTTTGCGTGGGTATTTTTGGATATTTTGTCTATTCTGAATTTTCCAGGTGGGTAGTGCTACCGCATAAATCAGAGTTTTTAAATATAGAATCTCAAAAAAGAATCACTGATCGAACTTTTCAATTCCACATTGTAATCACCAACCTGAGTTTAAAAAATATTTTGCAATTAACTATGTCCAATAAGAGTTTCTTTTTGAATTTTTGCAGCCATCATCACCTTAGATCAGGATTTGTGAATCATTACAAACTCTTCAACTGCTTTTCACTTATTAAGCTTCAAAGTATTTGTGATTCATCAATCCTCATATTGTAATTGAACAAATATCCATAGAAATACGAGACTCGAAACTCAAAAATTTCAAAAAACTGCCGTCAAAAATCAAACAGCTTATTCATAAATCGAAACATTCTGCCTTTCATCAATATCTCAACCTACAATAAAAACAAATCAATTCAAAACTGATTCCATATCTATTCGAACGTCAATAACCACATCTGCATGAAGAATTTTCATCACATCGTATCACGAGTTTTATCACTCTTGTTTATCGAAATGTTTGTTTTCATACGTACTGATAAAGAAAACGAGAAATATTCATTGAATACATCTTCATTTGACTGGAAAAAATAGAAAGCGATAGGGAAGATTCGGCTGGTTGAAAAACAAGGCACGTAAGCTCAGAGGAACGTGTTCACTTTGCGGAAAAAGCAGAGATAGCGATACTTATTGAGTTGAAATGTGCTTGAAAGCACATTTCAAACGCAGGCCCGCGATGCGGGAGTTCGAGTGACCTTTCCCGCGAATAAAAGTACATTGTAAATGATCTGTCAAATGATCCGGTAAATTTTGGATAGCTGATTGTGACAGAAACAAACATTAATAAATGAAAAGCTTTACTGCATAATTCTTATAGGAAGAAGTTATACATAAAAAACAGACTCCTTGTAAAAAAGTGTCCCATTCTCTGAATTTCCATAAAATTAAAGATCGAATAGAAACTTTCAGGAAATTCATGATAACTTGAAAAAATATTATCTTGCCTTTGATTTTCTTGCGATTTTCTCTATGGACTCTGAAAAGCTTCGGCTTTTCGTTGGAATCCGACTTGTGCATCGGCGTGTAATACGATACCTCGCAGAAGCGAGCTCCAATTTGCATTTCAATTTGAAGAGCATAACTTTTTCCAATGGCTCCCTTATATAAAATCAACCCATCAATCGAAACGCTCAATCAAACTTGTGCGCGCTATCTCTCTCTATTTTCTATCGTTTCGCGCGGAAATCCGCGCTTCCCATTAAAAGGGAGCATTGCGCTTCTTTGGGGTAAACGCGTCTTTCCCCGCTGATGAGTAATTTTCTGCGGAAACGTTCAAGATTGGATTCTGATTGGCACGGATGTATTTGCATTTCTTACATTACGCATCAGCTTCCGGATCTCCCATGAAAATATATTGTACGGAATATGACGATCGGTTCCTGCAGCTCGTATAAGTTAGATATTAGAAAGAAACACGATGAAAAATTATGAAACATAAAGAAACAGTAAGAAACATTATTAAACATTAAAAAACATAAAGAAACACTATGAAACATATTAGGTTACATTATTTTTGTAACTTTAGCCTAGAATATTTTAAATGTTTTTCAGAAGAATAATTAAGGTAAGTATATGTTCTGATTAACGACCAGATTTCCTTTATGAAGAAAAGTCTTAATGACTATGAGTAAGAAATGAATAAGGAATAATGAATGTATAATTTAAAAATGCTATAGATATATAAATAACACAAATGTTTTCATTTTTAACTCAATATGCAACCAAAATTATATGTAAAATAGATAGATACGGAAATATGTGTAGTACAAAATGAGTTTAAAAGATACTATGTTTCTTTCCTACGAGCATTAAGTTTGAATCAAAATCTATCTTTTTAAAATAATAATATATTATTTGTTGTATTTATTCATATTTGAAATGTCAGATTTATTTCATTTTATGAATTTATGCATCTTGATAAATATTAAATGAAACATTCGATTTCCATCTGCTCGATTAAAAATATCACTGATTATGCAATAGAACATTGTTCAAATAAAATGAAAATTTCGAACTTTTTCATTGACACAAGGTATAGAATATTTGACTTAGTTCGATCTAAATACGTAAGTTTTCAAAAATAGCGTTTGCTGCAAAACTTGCGAAAAAAAAACCAGTTAATGCCTTATTTCTTAAAAATAGGGCGTGAAGCATTCTATTTTGCTGCACGGCCTGTTTTCAAAAAGCAAAGCTTCTATAAAATAGGCTTTTGTGTACATTGCGGAATGAGATGTTTCCTGTTTTGACTATCGGATAAGAGACTGACATTGATATAATTTCACACTTTGCGACAATCTCCATCGATATATTTTTCATTTTTTGCGAATGCAAAAATCATTTATAACTGTCAAAAATTATTCTTCATCTAAAAACAGTAATTCAAGATTTTAAACTGCCATATTTTCCTGTTCATTCTCCAAAAGTGATATATCATGGAAGTCGTAGTTTCATATTGTAACTCGTACATCTCTTAAATTTTATTTACACTCCTCGATTTATAATATCAAATGGTGCTGTTATAATGAAGTCATAGTTGAAGAACAATTATATTTAAAAAAATATTTTGCCAAGCAAATACCCAAGCATGATAATGAACTTTATTACACCAATTTAAAATATAAGAGTCTTAACTAATATATTTATTTCATCTTCGACTCTACAGTACGAATAAGTGTCAGCATTTATTCATCCAATTCAGGACCTATTTTAAGATTCCAGCGAAACTTTATTACGTTGTTTTTTGGTCCATTTGATGAGACAAAAGTTTTACCTTTTGGCCTAAAAAAATTTGTTTTCGGATTTCTTGTCATTTTTATTGTGGGGGTAAATATTGATATTCTTCGTCTAAAGCAATCACTTTTTTTTGAATGCGCATAACTTGGTCAAAAATAGATGAATTTTGAAGATTGAACCCTTTAAATGTTTGCAATTACTGACACTTTCAATATATTGTAACAAAAATTATCCGAATGTTATTAGCAAATTTTTATTCAACAGCAAACAAAGAGGTAAATTTTTTTTGGAAATTTGATTTCTCAAAAAGTTTTTTTTTTCAAATTTTTTGTAAATGAAGTGGACCGTTTGTACTTTTATATCCAAGAATCCCAATAAGCTAAACTTTTCTGTTCAAGGGATATGATTTTTTTTAAAAAAAGGCTTTTTTCCATATAAATTGCATGCTGCCTCATATATTCGATTTATTTAGTTGAATTTCGTGTAAAATTATCTTTAGTAATGAGTTTTTACCTGTAAGCAGTGAATTCTATAAATTTCCAATTAATGCAAAAGAAAGAAAAATGAATGAATTAATGAAATTCGATAAATGAAAGAATGTAAATAAAGGCATTATGTATGTATTAAAAGCAGGGTGTTTTAAGTTTGTCGATTCTGTTTTTTTTTTCTTGTTGCAGATGCACTTTTAAAAAACTTCCAGAAAAGTATTGGAAGTTTGTAACCCATATTCTGTATGGGTTTTTTCCTATAAATCGATCTGGAAAATTTTTCATTCGCTATAGGAATTCCTCCATGATTTGTGGATAATCTTACAACGAGTAGCTTACAAGGAGTCTTATAGGAATCAAAACTATTAGATTGCATTATAGGAAAATCAGAGATGGTTTTTTTTTTTCTTTATTGTTATAAATATTCCTGGGGCGTTTTCTTTTGCAATTTTTCTATTATTCAAGCTAATGAAAATAAAAGGCTACAAAAAATTATATCAGAACACTAACATATGCAATTTCGAATAATATTTGTGAACTTTATTAATGTAATTTTTCTACTGAAACGTTATAGTTCGTTGTGATTCGCTTTGTTTACAAGATGCTGCAAAAAAATCTCACAAGTTAATTTTCCATGCTTGCTTATAGAAAATCATTTTTCTGGTGTTTACTCGCTGTGTCTTGAAAAATGATATCTCGGACTTGTATTCTCAAATTTCAGCAAGTAAACACAAGAAAGTAATTTCCGACAGGCGCGTAGGCAGAGGCGGGTTTTGAGGGCGCAAACTGCTCCCAAAATCGGGATAAAATTACTATTTCATAAAAAATAAGAATTCTAAAAGTGAATCGAAAAATACACATTAAAAAGAATAATACAGGAAAAATAAAAACAGTACAAATCATGAAATGTACCTACTGTAATCTTAAAATAATAACATGATTTCATATAAGTTTTTGAAGTTCGCAATATTCAGGATCCTAAATTATAATACATAACATGAAAATCGCAATTATTATGTGAGCAGAAGAATTTTTTACTAACAAAATTCTAATTATGAATAATGTTTGGTAAGGATAACCTAGTAAACAAAAATTTGTGAAATTGTTTCAATTTAATGAAATCATACTATAGAAATATTGAAATTTACGAAAATCCTAGGAATATGGGGAAATTTTACTCCTGAAGCATCGCATTTTTCAAATCCAGAACAGAAATCCATAAAAATACTAAAAAATCTTTTGAATCTTGCAACTCTGTAGAAACACTAGAAATTGAAGAAAAGGTATTCTGTGAGAGAATTTTCTAATAAAAAAATAATTACCATAGAATTGTAGAGCATAAAATAAAAAACAAATTATGTCGCAATCCTTAATCTAGATAAATACTCGAAATGTATAAAAATACAAAAAAATTTACAAACTTGCATGGATATCTAATAATAAAGCGCAAATACAAGATATAAGAAATCTATAAATCACAAAAAATTTATGTAGGTGTGATTTTCCGAAATTCTATGAAAATAATAAAAATCGATTTGAATTTAAATTCCAGATTACTGAATTGTAGGAATGTAGGTACTTTTGAAAAATTTAAAAAAATACACATGATCTATGAAAATACAAAGAAAAGGTACAAAATCCAATAGGTAAATACAATGAAAATACAAATGTATGAGAAAATCTATTAATACCGAAAATCAATATACATGTACGTTCTGAAAAATCTATAAAATTACTAAAAATTGACCTAAATTTTAATTGTGAAATATTGAATTTATCTAGAAATGAACATTTATCTAGAAAAATAAAAAAAGAACACTCGCGATCCCTAGAAATACAAGAAAAAGCTACAAAATAAAAAAAAAATAAAAAAAAAAAGAAATCTTTAAATCCAAAAATCCATCGAAAAGTAATTTTCCTGAAAATTTATAAAATTATTGAAAATTGATATAAATTTAGATTTATTCTATAACATCGGATTCCATAAACATAAGTACAAAAACACTAAAAATCGAGATACATATTAAAAAATACTCCAGGCTCCCTAAATAATAAAGAAAAAGCGAGAAATACTGAAAATTATTCAATACTCAAAGAGTATAATTTATGATTTTTTGAAGTACTTTGAGTTCTAGTGCATACAATTCTTGAAACCTTTAAAAGATATTCATGAACATAATAGAGTGTTCTTCAAGTGGTTTAAATGCTGTAGAAATGCGTCAAAAATCGAAAAACTATTGGAAATCTATGTGAAGGATACTGTTTTCTTTAAAATTAATTCAGGTACTCAAGTACATTGAAATTTGCAGGATACTTATAGTATCGAATGCTAGAAATCTAATAAAATGCCAGAAAGTATTACAAAATTTAATAAAAATATAAACAATGCGACAACTCTGAGAGTCCTTAAATTACTGAAAATCTCTTACGTATAATTTTTTCAAAAATCTAGAAATACATTAGAAATTTTCAGAATTTTCATTTTTGAGTATCGAATTCTAGGAAATTGAAAGCTATATAAACATTCAATATCTTATATTTGAAATTATTTGTATATATATTCATAATAAAACAAAATAAATCATAAAAAATACTAAAAGTAATAGAAAAAATATCTGAATCTCAGCGACTTGCATGAAAATGACAAAAATCAAATCTTATTATATTAAATACGAACGTGAAAAATGCACCACTCTGGACTTCGAAAGTTATTTAACTATGAAATCCTGAAATCCAAAAAATTGAAAAATCCCAAAAGAAATAATTTTTTTCGAACCAGCCCTCCTGAAAATTTTTCCTGCCTACGCCCCTGCGTAAAATTTTTGTTATTTGTTTGAAATTCGATTGAGATAATGTATATAACTTAAAATTTCCTAGATATTTATTTTTTTCCTTTCTTTTGGAGCTTTTAATGTATTGAAATTTTGTTCTTTAAACTTAAGATATTTCAAATTTCTGATTAGAACCTTAGAACTATTAGAATTGGAACTTTTCGCTTCGATTTAGAATTCTTCTTTCAGAATTCTTGTCGTACCATCGACTGTACAATTCCGAAACTCTTTATATTCTCCACAATTTCAAAATTCCACCGTTTTTATAATAAAAAAACATCAAAGATACAAATTTCCATTTTTTTTCAAGCACCACTTTCATCCCCACTCAAACAACGTCTTAAAATCTCAAAAACACGTGCAAATCAAGCCAGAGGCCAAAGCAATAAAAAAAACATCGAATAAAATTTGTCCGAGACCATAAAATTTTCCTCCACCGCAGCCTCGGTCATGCATATTCCATCGGAACCTCACGGCCGAAGAAAGAAGTCGGAGAATATTAAATTTGTCCCATTGAAATTCTAATTCGTCCCGATATCGAGAAAAACAAGTTTGAGGAGCCGCGCGAAATTGCTGCTCGCTCGCAAAAAAGCTCATGCCGCAAAAATAAGGGAGGAAAAAAGGTTATCCCCGGAAGTCGCGGATAAACATATATAGCTGTTCGCCGTGCTGCGAAAACAATCCCGGACCCGGAAACAAATTGAGTATTGAAGAGTACGGGATTGGGGAAAGATTGAAGTTGAGACAAGTTATGTAAGAAAAGAGGAGAGGAATGCGTACGAGGGCGGTGCATGATTTACGCGGGCGGCATTGAAAGGCGAGATGAAAGTGGAAAAAGATACGGAAATGGGCAAGAAACGGCGATGGTGGGAAAGGAGTGAAGCGAGGGAGGGCAAAAAGAGGATTTCGCTGTTCCCGCGATGTGGAAGACGGATCAGAAAAGTTTCGCGAGCCAATCACGAAGCTCAGGATATTGGGCTGCCGATAAAAATGACAAAGTCGAAAAACTTTTTCCTCCCTCTTTGCTACACCTGCAAATCCACTTCCCTCCTTCCTCTTGTTTTCCCACAATCCCCTTTTTTGCTCCTACTCCTTTCCATATCTTGACTCATCTTTTCGTCGCTTTGCCTTTCAGCTGGAGTTAAGGAGATTGCTGTTTTTGCGAGTTTTTTAGAATTTGGGGCAGGGGCGCGGATAGAAAAAATTTTCAGGAGGGGTTTTCTAGAAAGTACAAATTTATTTTGTCTCCCTGCTTCTGAGTATTAAAATCTAGGTAGTGGCGGATCCAGAGGGTGGCTGCAGCCCTCCCCCCAAGAAGTCACAGTAAAAAAAATCAAAATATCTGAACAAAACGTCGAAGTTATATATATTTAATATTTACAGTAAAAATTATAACAATTGATATTGGCATATATATATCATAAAAATATAATATCTGCATTATGATTGTCGATAGTTTTGATAACTATCGATACACTACGTGATGTCATTTTTACATAATTTCGATAGTACATCGATGGTTAAATGTTGCTTGAGTATACGAAGAAGATTAAGCCTTTGGCATCGGAACTGCAAGACTACCCCTTTTCAACAAGCTCAAACAAGTAATGAAAACGAAGAACTATGGATCGTTTTTTTTGAATGTTGCAACACTGCTACAGTTATTTGCTACGATTCCAGTGACTTCAGCAACAGCAAAGCGTTCTTTCTCAACACTCAAACGATTGAAGACTTTTTTGAGAGTTAACATGTCTGAAAATCGACTCAACGGTCTGACTTTCGGTCAATGGTTTTTGGGAAATTTTGGTCAATGAAATATAAATAAATATGAATAAATTGCAGTATAAAATACTGTGAAATTAAATGAATGAGTTTGAAGTATAGAAAACTTGGTATTTTTTAAGTTGATATGCTTTGGGTCAATTTTTGATGATCACTGAACACTGGCTATTATATTAATAGAAATTCTGGATATCGAAACAAATAATTCTAAGTTTGTTTTTATTAACGTTTTTTATGCAACTTCTGAAGTACATAAGTTAAAGTTACTTAATTTTTCTCATTCTGTAATTTTTATTTCATATCTTTTACAAATTACACGTTAATTATAGGAACAAAGTTCTAATTTTTTTACTTTGTGAAAAATGTTTCTTAATTGACACAAGTTTCAACTTTTTATAATCAACGTTTATTTTTCTTGGCGTGTTTGTATTTCAGCTGATATATTGACTAAAATAACTGATCCTTTTCCAAATTTTGCAAGAAATTCAGCCCCCAAAATACCCTCTTAACAATCACATATTCTCTCAACAAAATAATACACGTAATATTATTGCTCTAACCCTTTCTTTATTTCATTAATTTTTGATATACAGCGTTTCCCGTATTCTAGAAAACATGAAAACGGAAGAACCATTTCCTTGTATACATACATTACGTACATTCATATTTTTTCGTCCTCAGTATTTATAGTATTTATACGAAGTCGATCTGTTGAAGCAACGTTGCATAAAATGTTGAAAAAATACTTAGCGATCTCGTAATTTTTTTGATCGTTTTCTCTCTGCAGTTTAACTAACTTTATCGATATGATCTCTGATACGTTACGTTTTGTTTTTGAGTTGCAGTGATTTTTCGTTTCGATATCAGTTTCTATGTTATGATTTGTTAAGTTACTTCACAAGATCGACGATTATGTACAAGAACACATTGTCATGCTCGAAACAAAGGTTTTCTTAATGATAAATGTTGCAATCAGACTTTGGATGTAAAGAATTGTAAGTTTCTACATTTTTTTAGTATGCAAGAATTTTTATTACAAGGTGTAATATACTTTTTTGTACAAAGAATTAAAAATGATTTTTCAATGTATTTCATAATTTTTAAGATAAATGATAAAACAATTGATATTTTGATTGTTGTTCTTCCTAGTTACAAAACAAAACTATTTTTCCTATTCATAAAAAAGTCATTCTTTATTTTAAGTCTGATTACAGTAGAAACACAATTTATAAAAGAAGCAAAACACTCAATTCTCCAAATACTTTTTCTTAATTCAATCAGGAATTTTCCCCAATCGCAGTATCCATTTCCGAAGAATATAAAGAAAAACACTTTGAACTTAAAAACATTCATTGATCAAATAAATGAAGTAAAAATAGAACACATGCAAATTTTGTAATTCAAAAAAGGGCAATAATTTCAAAGCTACTTCTCAAGTTTAACAATCCGGTTTTCCAACTTTCACTCATTCCCTACATAGAATTCTCAACGCTGAAAAAGCGAAAATTGTGCGTCGTCCGAAAAGCTGGATGGCTCTAAAGTCGCAACTTTCACGCGATCCATTATTGATATAAAACGTGGAAACTAGTAAAAAACTGTATATATCGGAACGTATTGTTAAAGTGATTTAGATAGAGGTAAATTTTATATCTGGAAGACTAATATGTATCATACAAACAGCATTTTTCTCGTTTGGTAAAAACTTGTATAAACTTTCCAGACGACTATAATATATAAATATATTTGTATATATAATATATACATACAACCAACGTACTTGATTTTAGTGTTATATCAAATGTGAAACAGCGATTGTTTAGGTTCCTCGGAAAATTCCATTGTTACCGTTTTTTTGAAAGAGTGAAAGTAAATTTATTTTTGATTATTATGCTTGATAGGAGGACTGTATGCTGGAAGATACATTTTTTCTTCGTTGATTTTTATTGTTTAAAAAAGGCAAATAATTATCAGGTTACCAAGTCTGAGAAATTGAAAAACTGACTACGCACTATTAAAAAAAATACTCTTACTTTTGTCAATGAAAATGCATAAAAATAAAAAAAAGTTTTCTCTCTTTTTTATTGTTCAGTTCAAAGTTTTCTACATTCCATCATGATTTTGTATTAAATTTTATTTACTTCTATTGAAATTGATCCGTAAATAAAGCTCTTCAGAATAAGAAGTAGCAGATCACAAAATTCTAGACGTGAAAAAAATTCAAAAATACAGACAAAAAAAACCTACATTTACCAGTTCCAATTAAGTCACATCGTCAGAACTATTTCACAATAACCAAAATTTATCTATTTTTTTGCAATTCTGCATTAATGATAAAAGTGTTTTAATTTTTAAGATTTTGAAAATAATCAGCCAGTTTTCGTTTTCAAGATTCTCAAAATTTTACAACTATAGAATTTATATACATTTTGCTGAAAATTGACTGATTTTTTTAATTTCTTAGCTTCATTGATGATTTACAAAATTAAATGTTTTATTATGTCCTGAACGACTTATAATAAGAGTATAAAGATATTTTCAAGTTTGATAAAAATTTCTCAATCTTTTTGACACTTTTATAATTTTTCTTGATTCTTCAAGTCTTTTGAATGATTACTAAAAAGAAGAAAATATGATCTTGGAAATTTCAAAAAAATCTGGTAACGAACAAAACATAAAAAGTGTGTGAAAATTTTATTATGTTCTACAAATATTTAGAGTGTTGAAAGGATATTAGGAATGGTTTTCTATATTTTCATAAATTGCAATGATTTCGATATTATCAAACTTGAAACGAATTATTCGAAAATTTACCAATTTCATAAAAATCGTCTGATTTGTCAAGATTTTTTAAATCTTTCGATGCTTGTTTCAGATTTTTTTGTGATTTTTATTAGATTTTCATCATACTAATTAAAATGATAAACTTTTCATGGAGTTGTACAAATTTTTACAATTTTTAAGTAGGTATTTTGACAATTTTCAAAACTGAAGCTGTTTGTTTATTTCTTCAAATTATGAAATTCCCAAACTTCGATACAAACTACAAAACATTTACCAAATTTTATAGAGATTCTTCTAACTTATCTAGAGTTTTCGTAATTTTAAAATACTTCATAAATCTTCCAGATATTAAGAAAAAAAGACAAAAAAAAGTTATCATACATATTTGCAGAAAATTCGATAAAGAACATTATCAAAAATGTATTCATGTTATCTGGAATACTACAAATTTTTCAGAAGAATTGACGATTTATGGAAATTCCTATTTTCGATATCGATATTCAATTTTCACAATGTTAGGAACTTAATACACACTTTTGAAAACTTCCTCAATTTTCAAAAAATCAGTCCAATTCACTAAAAATTTTCGTGATCATTCAATGCTTTTCAAATATTCCAGAAAAAAAAATTATGCATATTTTAAAAATGAATAATAATGAAAACAATCCTCAAAATTTGTAAAGATAACTTGAAGTTCTACAAACTATTCTCAATTCCTTAGAATCGGTAACTACTAATGTTTTCTAATTTTTTGAAGTAACGAACATACAATACAATCTATGTAGAACTTTCAAAATTTTTGTAAAATAGGGTAAATTCATCAAGATTTTACTCAATTTTTTATTGTTTTAAATTGTTACAGATTTTAATTCACAGATTAAAAAAACATGATGAAGCATCTTTCCAATACATTTAAAGAGTTTCCCCGTATTGTTTTTTGAGTTGCAATTGCTATGCACTGGAAAAAATTACTTTTCACTACTTCTGTTATGAAATACGAATTTCATATGGAAACTGACAGTACTTACTAGATCTTCAGTTAGAACTGCTTTTAACATTAGAAACCAATTTTCTGTCACATTTTCTGCAAATTGACCAGTCACTGACATTGCAACAAAAAAGAACCCAAAATGATAAGCCTTCAATTTCTCAATAATTGCAACCTATAAATTTATCAAGACTATTTCAAAATTTTTCCAACAACACAGAAATCCATCACCTTATAGTCCTCCCATCAAAAACTCATATAATTAAAACCCAAAACCCAAGAAACCACTTTTTTAAGTTTCGCTTTTTTAACTTCTCCCTCTTTTTCATCTAGTCATTTACAATCCTCGCAATAACGACGATATTTACAACCCGCCAAATCCAATAGATATAAAATCTTGCGAAGGTCGTTTAAGGGACCAAAAGTTAATCGCTCATTTCGTCGAACTTCGAGGGGAAAACTGTTTTCTTTTTTTTCATGATGGACGTTTGGCTCGTTTTACTCAATCTCTTTCAAATATTTAATGTTTTTTCATAATATTTATACTTTCTTTGTTTGTGCGAATCGCGAGCACCCGCATAGGGCCTCGGGCCTAATGGGCTCAGTGGAAAAAAACGCTGGTCACGGATCGGGTTGTGTGCGGTGGCAAATTGGAGGCCTCATGAGGGGCCCCCTCGTACCCCTATGCGTTCAGTCCAAGCCGGTGCACTTTCGCCGAGAGAAAGTTGTGCAGCACAAACACTATTGGTTTTGGGCAACTTTCCAGATCGAGCTCCTGCGGACAAAAAGTAACATACGTTGAAACTCTTTAACCCAAGCGAGCTTGGTGGCGCGACACCGAACTTTTGTCCATATTTGCTTCGGGAACTTATTGCCCTCGGAAATACTGGATTCAAAGTGGGAAAAAAGGGCGTGGCTTCTTTGGTTGTATTTTTTTTATCATAAAAAACATATACAAGGGGTCTGTTGGAAAGACTGAAAAACATTCCTGGGCGTTACGAAAATTCCTGACATTACTTTTTAATTATTGGTATCAGTTCAGTTCCAAGAATCAATCCTTAATAATTTCTGTATAATAAATAAAATAATTTTTATGGTTTTTTTCTTGTTGGATAGACGAATTACTAGTCAAAGTTTCAAAGCACTCCAAATAATGCAATCACTAAAATCATTTCTGACGTGGGAAATTTCACTCTTGATAATCGATCTCATTTTTATAATGTCAAAAATTTCTCGTTCAAAATCTTGAGATAACAAATCTTTCAAGTATACAATTTTTATATTTTTTTGAGTCTACCTATTCGTTTTTTTTTTTCAATTTTGTTCATCTCTTTTTTTTGCAGTAGATTCAATAACCAAATTTTACAACGAAAATAAAAATTTTAATTACTTAATATGTATAGTAGGATAAAGTTTCATGATTCATTATGAGAAATTAATAATATTGCAGTCTAATTGGTTTGTGGATGCGAAATATTTTCAATTTTGAAAATTTCTCATCTAAAATATCGAAATCACAAATTGTTCTGATCTGAAAATTTCGTATTGTTATTTATCATAAAAATAGCTATTACTTTAGTAATTTTTTTATTTTTTACCTTCATTTTTTAATCTCACTTTAGAGTAAACCTGACGATAAAAATCAATAGAAATAATTTATGGGATCTTAGAATCGAAGTAATTTATCTTCTGGTGCTTGATATTGGTGAAATATATTTTTTATTTCAAATTCCTAGTTACGATCTCATTACTCAAACGTTTATTTTTTATTGCCGATTTGTTCAACTGTTCAATGAAAAATTCGAAGATTTTCAACTATTCCCAAATTTTGCGATTAAGTTTTTGATGCAGAAATTGCAAAATTTGAAATCCTCCTTGTTCCAATGATATGTATTTTTTTTTTATGTAGGTAATATGGTTTTTCGATACACATAATGATTCATTTATAAATAAAGTTAACTCGATTTTGGAAAATCTCAGTAAAGAAATGCAATCTGAATTACTGGAAAGATTATTTTTCATTAATTTCTAAAATGTTTTCTTCATTTTTTTTTTGCATTTCTGGTACGGTCAATACTCTGAAGATAGTCAATCTTATTTCGTGATATGCCGTTTTTTTGTAAATTTTTATAAGTGATTTTTCAATAATTTCAAAAAATTTTAAAAGTTTGTTAAAAAGCATGTAAATAAATTTGCCGAAATAAGAGAAGATTTCGATGTTTTAAAATGGAAAGTTTTTTTGTTCTTTTTGAGAATTTTAGAAACATTAGTCAAAAAATTGTATCATCGATAAATCTTTCAGAACAGTTATCAGACATTTATGAAAATACTAAAACTTCAAGGATAGATTTATTTTTAATATTTTCGGAGGTTTCACACTTAAGATTACATGTTTATATAATTTTCTTTGTATGATTTATGAAGTCACAAAGTCTATTGAAATGTTATTTTCACTCTATGAATCTGTTGATGCGAACGTAAAATGCAAAAAATTTAATAAATATTTAGTGTATGTGAACATGCTTTACGTGGTGTAATGTTTCTATCGTTATCATATTATGAATATGAACTCCTAAACTTTCAAGAAAATATAAGAAACTAGATTATTTCGTCTATTCGAGAACTTTTGTGGATTTATTATATTCAGAACTTTCAAGTATCTGCAGTAATGAGAAATGATATCCTTAATTAAAGTAAAATCATTTAATTTTTCAAGAGCTTCAGAAATTTCCTTTTTTCATGACTTCTGAAGATATATTTGTACATATTAGGAAATTATTGTACGTCAATATAAAAAATAGAAGTAGATGTATATTCTCGAGTATCACAGTTTGCCTGACCTAATATTGATTATTCTACTTACTTTATCAATATCAGATTTATCATTAGATAAAAAATTGCAGAGTGTATAATTACGAAAAAAAAATGAGGGATATATTCCTTTTACCACACTAACAAATTGGCCTGACTTAAAATGGATTATACTGCTGATTTATTTAGGCCTTTCAATTTCTGTGCAATGTTCTTCGTAATTTGAAAAAAAATTTTAAATATCCCTTTCTAAATTTTTTCACCGTTGAAAAGAAAAATGAAATAAGTTAAGTTAATTACTTCAAACTCTATCAAAATCAAAACAGGTAATTTTTGTTCTACCTGCTTTTTCAAAATAAATATTATTAGAAATTTCTTAAAGAATCAGAACTTACTAGTATCTACGGTAATTAGGACAAATAACTGTATATAAACAAAATTCTCAGAACTTTGTAAGGTTTTTAGAAATTTCTTTTTTTTGTACGATTTGAAAAGATATTTATGTATTATAAAATGAATATACGTTGATATAAAAAATATATAATGTATATCCTCGAGAATCACGGTCTGCCTGACCTAATATTGATTATTCTACTTATTTTAATAAAATCAGGTTTTCATTGAATTAAAAATTGTAAAGAGTATAATTAAAAAAAAAAAATTAGAAATTTATTTAAATTCTTACAACTTACACATTGGTATGACTCAAAATTGATCATACTACTGATATTTGCAGTACTTTTTGTTTTCTATATGCAACATTTGTAATTTCAAATATAACTTTCTGATTTTTTCATCGATGATGAGAAGAATGAAATAAGTTAAGTTAGATACTTCAATCTCCATCAAAATCAAAGTAGGTTTTTTTTTGTTCTACTTATTCTTTTAAAATATGTATTATTAGAAATGGTTTTCAACAAATATATATTAGATTTTAAACATGTGAGTGTTTTATGCAACGAAAAATGAAACAGCGATATTCTAATTTTTTTGCTGTTACAAAGTTTCAAAAATTTATTGTTTATGAATTCGGTATTTAAACGTATTGTCTAAGACAACATGATTTTTCAGCTCACTTGGAATGCTACCTTTATTATAATGCTATGAATTACATGTAAGTTGGCATAAGTATCATACTTAAGTGATAAAGAAAAAATAGAAAAACATTATTTTCATAGTCACACAGAAGGTATTTAAAGTTCATTTTGACACATAATAAAACAAGTTCACTTAGTGTATTTACGTGATAATGAAAATTATTCAAATCCTCTAAAAAATCAGATGTGAATTTCATGAAATCATTGTCTGTCTGACCCAAAATTAATTACTCTACTTTAACATTAAAGAAATACGTACCTATGTGAATTTTATGCGAAATGTTTAACCAAAATTCTTATTCTGATACGTTTCACAATTCAAACAATGTAAAGAAACACATTAATATCTCTTTTTTATTTCACTCAAGTAATTGCAATCATAATATTCTCATCATTACAACGAATGGATTGTTCTCACATGTTTTTCTACATATTTTATTTTCCGAAATAAATTTGTACTCGTATTTACGACAGTCAGATAAAAAGAAAAAAATTTTTTTCTCCTGTTAAAAATAATTCTAAGCTTGATAGATCGCAGGCGATTAAGGTCACATTTTTTTTCCTCGAACAAAAACGTTCAGTTTGTTTTTCAATGTATTTACGAACGCATCTACGTTATTCCACTATAAAAACTTTTTGCAAAACACTAATTAAAAAAAAAATTAATTAATTCCTCAACTCTGCACTGTCAAAAAAAATTTAAAATAACAAACATCTTTCAGAGACTTTCTCTTAAAATGGTGTTTGAAATTTCATGGACATATAAATGAAAAGGATTTCAAATAAATTTACATAAAATATATTTATTTTCATATTAGATACATATATTACTATCAATATTTTTTATTGTTATTGACTTTATTTTCAGACATTACATGTTTGAATATTGTAAATATATTATGCATGTTTTACAATTTATATTCCATAGAATATAAATTTTTTGTTTCAATCAAATAGCTGTTGATAAATTAGGGAAAATCTGCTCCAAAAAAATTTATTATGTTGAAATCCACTTGAATTTAAAAAAGTTTGAATGCACATTTTCTATGAGAAATCATTTGAAAGTAAAATGATTTTAATGTCTGCTTTGTATTAAATATACACTTAGATTTCATCGAAGGTTTATAATTTTCATAGACAGTGTCAATTTTTTTCATAGTTGCGTCCATAACTTTAATACAAAATTTAATAGACAGTATGGGAAATCTGCTTGAAAGACAGTCTCTTAAATTTAACAGAGAAATTTCTGGGAGTATACTTTAAATTTTCTAAATTTACTGTTCCAATACTTTTGATCCACGAGAAATCGAATCACAATCGCTCATCTAGACCTATCACTAATCACATTTCATCGTCTCAGAATTTCCCATTTCCAGTACATCGCACTGATTCCACAACATCCCCGTACAGCGTTCAAATATTTGCAATGAAAATCCGAGTTTGGCCCCGTTTCCGGAAACATAATTCCCGTATTTGTTCAGTCCTAGCGGGGGAGCGACGAGAAAAGTGTTTCCCGTTCGATAAAAATTGTCTCCGCTCCGGAGCCAAGAGGATTGCGATTAGCGCAAGAAACGTTTCATCGAGTGGAAAAATTACTCTTCTGGCTCAGGCTTTTCTGCGGCCTTCATTCTATCTCTCTTCATCTATCTCGCTTCTTCTCGCGCGTTCCGAATCCCGCGTAAACTTATCTTGCTCTTTTTCATTCCCTTTCGACTTTTCCGCAATGAATGTCCACGTCCGCGGAAAGAAATGCCGGCATCTCGGAAGAAAATTTTTCCCGATGGAAACGTTGCTCTTGGGAATCCATCTCGAATATGGAGAAAATTGCATTAAAGACGGGTATGAGAAATATTTGCCCCGATGACGGGATGCGCAATTGCGCGATTTTCTTGTGTTGATGCTCGGGCATTCGGGTCGTGAAGGAAATTATGGTGTGGTAAACAAAATCGTGGTCATCGAAAATTGTGGTGATTTTTATGTGTCTGGAGTTCCAAACGTTTCAGAAATGAACGAAAAAAGGAAAAAAAAGTTTTTCAATAGCTATCCAAGAAAAGGGTGAAAAAAGGTTTTAAAGTTGTAAAATACAAATAATTATTGAAAATTTCTATAAGGAGAGTTAATGAAAGCATTTTTTCTGTTTTACTTTATCTTTAAGTGCTTGGGATTTCAAAAACATTAATTTTGTGCTTGTAAGAGACTTTTGCTCAAAAACTCGAGTCCTTATGTAGTTCTTGTAACAAATTATGCTTGTGAAATCTGAAATCTGCAAAACTAAAATATAGAGACTCTTACAAAAAAAATTTTCGGGGTGGTTTTTTAGGAATACATGTTTTCTATTTTGGGACTTTCAAATATTCTAATAGTTTAATTTCTACCAACAAATTTTTTACTTTCTTTTTCTAGATTCTCACGATTTTTAAATTTGAGGCATTTTGATTGAAGATTTTTAACTTTTGGTATGTTAACTTTCGAAATTTCGTAGATGAAATATTAACAAATAAAAGTGTAGTGTATTCAAATTGTTGGATATTTGACTTCGAGAGGGGATTTTCTCCAGAACTATTATTTGTTTTCGCCAAATTTTATACTAATACAGAAAAAAGTGTTCCATTTGTTCAATAAAATTTCTCATTGCCTATAAATCAAATAGAATTTTGCCATTGCTACAAGAAATATTTTCATCAAAACTGAACACATGATTCTTTTTTTTAAATAAAAAGTTATTAGGGTTAAGATAATTTTATGACTGCAATGAAAAAATTTAGTTTGATATACAGACAAAAAATTCAATCGGATGAATGAAATATTTTTTCTAGTGCTGAAATTTAAGCTTCGAAAATGCACGATGATTTAGTACAATCTAAGTTACAACCAAATGTTTTAATTTTTAAATCAAATGTCGTGTGTATTTCATTCTATGGGTAGCTGACTTCAAGCGGTCAGTTTTTTCAGAACAATTATTTTTTTGCAATAATAAATTTAATGCGATTTTCTCTAATCATGTCTTACATGTGGAAATTCACGATGATTTATCACAATTTAGAAATAGAGAAATGCAGAGTTTCAGATTTCTAGCTTATATGTAGTACTTCAATTTTTATTGTTTCAATCTTAATGTTCTTACGAAAATAAGTTTTTTTGTGTTGTTTTCATTTTCAGCATTATTCGTAAACATACCTAATAAGTTTCAAAGTTTAATGAACTGAAACTGTCACATTGTTTAGGTTTACTTTTTTCGTATAATTTATTTTTGAATATTTCTTTTGAAAGCAAAATATAAATTTGTCGAATGTGTATGTAAGTTCCTCCTTTCCGAAACTCACATAAAGTACTGAGAATTATTACTTCGAAACAATAGAATTCTTCAAATTTTGAAATACATTTTTAATGTCTTTTTTTTAGTAATAAAATTTTCTATGTTTCTAATTACAGTAAAAAGTCAATGAAAAATCAAATTTTCGAAATTCACACTGTTATATGCATGATAATTTTGGAAATTTTATAAATTCAATAAAGGATAATATTTTCTGAATAAAAACATGAATGATAATTTTTTTTCGTTGATTCATAAAAATCCATAAAATGTGGATAGTACTATCGAAAAATTTCGAAAAATTTTGTTGAGTTCGTTAAATTTTAACGAGTCCGCAAAAAATCTTAATAGTTCGTATTACGTTCAAAATTCCGAAAATTTCGACATACTGAAAAACTTTTAAGGTTAGAGAGATTGTCAACTTTAATAAATTTCCATTATTATTTCACTTGAGTTTATCGACATTTTTCTTTTAAAAATGCACGATTATGTTTCTTAATGTTTCAATAAATATCTAACAATCTTAAAAATATTCCAAATTACGAAAAATATTGGGATGCTTTACAAATTCGAATGAAAAATGTAAAGTTTTCAATAAGTCATATTATTTCAAATATATCGAAATTTAGAAAGCAAAAGTATATTTACAATTTCGCGAAAACAGGGGCAGTGTCTGCCCCCATTTCTGAACAAAAATTTGAAATATTCATATGATGCAAGAAAAATTTTGAAAGTTTTGTAGACTGTGTTTATTACCATATATCTCAGATATGCATGATAATGTTGTTTTCGCATTTATTTATTACAATCTGAAGAGTGTTAAAAAATTACGAAAAATTCTTATAAGTTAGACAAAATTTCACGGATTCAGGTAAGTTTTTAATAGTTTCTGTTACGTATGACTTATCAATTTCCAATTAATTTAAAAACTTCGAAAATTTGAGAATTTGACAAATTCAATTAATTTTCATAATTTTGTCGATGGCAATCATCAACGTACCGTGAAGTATGGATGAGTTTTTTTACGTTTTTATAAATTATCTTGTGTTTAAATATATTACAGTATTAAATATAATTATATGTTATTCAGTGCTGATAATTATGGTTCGAAGATATAATTGCTTCATTATAATCAGAACATGAATGTTTTTTTATCATAAATGAACTCTTATAAATTGTGTATGCTTATATGTAAATGTTCGTGAAGTATGCGAAAAATATTTTTTAAATTTTAACTTTTATTCATTGCTGAATATTTATTCTTCCCTGTAAGTAAAAACACAAACTTTTCTTTGAAATTCCAGAATCCTTAATTTTTGATCACTCTTCTTTCAACACGACTATGCATTTCCCGAATTTCGCGTTTATAACGAAAAATTCACTGAAAGTGACAAAATTCCTATCGCATTAACGTGGGCCGAAATCGAACGAGAATTCGATTTGGAAAGCCGATGATGGGAAAGCTCGAAAGAATAGCAGCGATTCGACGTGGCAGATTGAAAATTAATTGAATAAAGAAATGGAAATTTTCGAAAGTGTTACTATGTTGAGAAGGGTGAGAGGTGCGTCGGTAGTTGGGATGGGGAATGGATACCAATTCAGCATTTGAGCCAGCACGCTCCGAAATAACGAGAGTGTCAATTTCGAATCAAGCACTCTCGAACGACGCGAGGAACAGTGATGGAGCTCTCGAGTTCGCTCGAAAACGATTAACTGACGTTAAACAGCCGTTGTTTGATTGACTCGTCATTTACTTTACTGATTTCGACGTTCCGCGAATTGCTGCGTGATTGGTCAATTGTTTTCATTTGCAAAAGGCAAGTTGGATATAAAATAGATTTACAGGAGTTTGAATCATCAGACTCAAAAAATGCACTGAACTCGCTTTTTCTTGATTCATTGGAAACAAATATCAGTAAAAAAACCGGCACCGCAATGAGAACAATAACGCGGCAATTAATATGTAAAGCAAAAAGAAAACTGAACGTCAGTGAATTCACATATAAGAAACGTCTACACAATAATAACGCATAGTACATTCCATCAATAGATAACGCCGTAATATCAGAATCTCCAGCATGTTGGAATAGAAGAAAGGTGTAAATAATACAAAACAAAAACATTTTTGGTACGTAATGGAAATAGTTGCAACTATTTTTATGAATTCTAACACGGAGAGTACGGAACACGAGTAGCTAGTGTGTGGACAATGCTTATTAGTATGTGGACATTGCCTACCAGTGCGTGGACAATGCCTACTAGTGTGTAGACAATGCCTACCAGTGTCCAGACACTGCCTATTCGTGTTCCGTTCTCTCAGAGTAGGAGTTTGATATCGTTATTTTTTCTATCCTTGGTACATAATGCACTATTGTACTCACTATTTCTCCATCTTCGCTGCCAAAATCGAGCCAAAGCAACCTGGCACCGTCGTCGGCTGACATTTTGAGCTTGTCAAAAGACCTGCGCCAAAGGGGAGCAAGGGGAGAGCCAAGGCCGTTTCCATTCTTCATTTTGGACTCGTTAGGGTACAGGGCGAAGCCATCCTCATGGCTGATGACTAGTTGGCAAGGTCGCCCCTTCCACGTGCATCCTACACATATTGTTTCATTCTAATCATAATCACTTAGATCGTACCAGTATTGGAATGTCTAACGAAATCGTTAGGAAATGTTCATTTAGCTTCTACACAATATTATTCAAAGTTTCCAAGTTTGTCATGATCAGGGCTGGCAGAATGCAATTTTTTGGGTGGGTAGTAAATGACTCGAGTAGTAGAGGAAGTTGGGGCTTTTATTATCGTAATTTTTTGAAATACGCATGATAATGTTTTTAGATTTTTTTATGAAAAAATGAGAAACTTGACAAATATTAAAAAATTACGGAAAGATTCTTAAAAGTTGGACAAATTTTTATAATCTTTGGAAACTTTTAGTAGTTTTTCATGTCACACATTTTTTTTAAATCAAAACACATCAAAAATTTTCAACTCTTGATAATTCTGAAAAATTCGCAAAATTGGTAGAATTATAGAAAATTTGTTGTATAATGTATTCAGCAACATGTTTTGTATCAATATGTACGATAATCTTTTTTTTTCGAATTTAAAATTAATATACTTGAAAAGTATTTAAAAATCAAAAGAAATCTTAATAAGCTAGATGAGCTTTTAAAAATTCGAGCAGTTGGTATATGTCTAAAATTTTGCGAATTTTGAAAAATCTTGACAGATTGAAAATGTTAAAAAATGTCAATAACTTTGAAAAAGTCGAACTTTTTGTAGAATTTCATAAAACGTTTACAATTCTATGAATTGTGTTCTCTACTATATTTCTTATAAAATATGCATAGTAATATTTTTGATATCAGAAACGAAAATTTGAAATACTTTAAAAGTTTTTAAAAATTACAAAAAATCTTGATAGCTTATGCATATTTTTATGAAATTTTGAAAGTTTCGAATAGCTAATTAGATATAAGACATTCTGAAAATTTTTCAACAAACATAACATTGAAATTTTTAAAAACTGTCAATTATTCTAGAAAAATCAGTACTTGTAGAATTTCAGAAAATGTTTACTACAGTTCCGTAAATTGTGTTTATCATTATATTTCTTCAAAATATGCATATAAATTTTTGCTTCCAAATTTTTGCATAAAAATTGGTAATACCTAAAGAGTATAATCAAGTTTTGAAAAATCTTAATTAGTTAGACAAATTTTCATAAAATTTTGAAAATTTTAAAAAGTTTGCATTATGTTTCGAATTTCGAAAATTTTTATAAATCAGAAAACATGTAGAATTTGAAGATTGCCGGTAATTTTGAAAATTTTGAGGAATTAGTAGAATTTTATGAAAATGTGAATAAATTTTGTATATTGTGTTTATCATAATATTTATTATTTCTTCAAACTGTGCATAATAATTTTCTAAATGTTTCCATCAAAATTCTAAGAAACTCGAAAAATGTTAGAATCACATGAAATTTTTATGGGTTGGACAAATTTCGAAAAATAAAAAATATTTTGATAGTTGATATGATGTTGAAAATCCAAAAAATTACATTAGAACACGTTAGAAATTTCGATATTTATCAATAATTTCAGAAACATTAAAAGTTTCGTAGAATTTCAGAATATGTTCATTAGTTTTTAACTTGTCTCTACTGAAATTTTTTTAATACGAATGATGATACCTTTATTATATTTTTAATGGAAATTTGAAATATTTAAATGGTATTTCAAAATTAGGAAAATGTTGCTTGTGTTAGATACATTTTCATAAATTCTGAAACATGTAATGGTCCATTATGTTTAAAATTGTTAACATTTATTCAAATCAAAAAACTTGAAATATCAAAGAATGTCGAATCTTTAGTAAAATTTGAAAAATGAATAGAATTTTAGAAAAAGTACGTAAACTTTGTAAATTGTATAAAATTTTGAAAATGCTGTGGAACTACAGAAACTGTGTGTAATCTTTGAAATTTTTACAATTTAAAAGTTTTAAAAAATATATTGAATTTCAGACAATTTTGATTAAGTTTGTAAGATGTGAGAAGTTTAACAAGTTGATAAAATTCACATCCTTTTTGTGTAAAAAAAGAGATTGAGACAAAATTTTTCATTGCAATTTACTCATCCAGGGTTAAAACAGTGATTTCTTCCAACAGTAATTGCATTCTTCTTTTTAAAATGTTTTGCTAAAATATACTGATATAGCCCATATGAAGAACTGTCTGTGCTTGTCGGTTTCAATTTAAAATAACATAATTTCAGGAATATTTGATGGATATTAAGATTCTTTCATATCCATATTTCGTGACTTTCTTCATGTAAAATAAATGAGTTTTCACATCTAATGTTATTAATCAAACCAAAAACAATAGTTGTAATTGTTTTTCTAAAATCTGTGAGACACTAGAAATTTATAAAGTAATTATTCCATAAATAATTAGAAAAATATGCAAAGATTCTATAAAATATGCAAAGATTCTATAAAATATGCAAAGATTCTATTTTGATTTAGGAGCATAAATTTCTGGAAATTTATATCGGAATCGATGAAAATCTCTAAACCTGTTATAAAATCCTACAAAATCCAGTAACATACACAAAAATACAAAAATGCTAAAAATTAAAAAAATACCTAAAAGTACTGAGTTTATGTATAGCAATGCTAGAGAAACTAATATGAATTTTTATATCTAGAGCATTGAAGTACACTAA
The DNA here is from genome assembly GCA_028476575.1 of Platygaster robiniae. Lineage (NCBI taxonomy): Eukaryota > Metazoa > Arthropoda > Insecta > Hymenoptera > Platygastridae > Platygaster > Platygaster robiniae. Next base: position 11,513,590 of record CM052019.1, on the reverse strand, counting down.
ATCTTACGACATGTAAGAAATACATGCATATATTACGAAAAATAATAAAAAAAATTTTTCAAATATCTATACAGCATTTGGAAATCGATGAAACTTTAATTTCTAGAGGATATAGTTCTAGAAATATTTTAATAAAATTCGTTAAAATATCATAAAATTCTTTTGTATTGTATAAAATTACAAAAAGTGCGCAAAATATTCAAATTACTGGAAATCTTTTATATATTTTTAAGAAATTTATCAAATGAATTGAAATATTTCAAAATTTGAATTAAAGGAAATTGCATTTTAGAAATCGGAAAGGACGTATCAGAAAAACAAGACATATCCAAAAAATTTATAAATACAAAAAGAAAAGAACTAAAATTCAAAAATACTAAAAGTACATAAATTACTTAAAAATATACAACACTGATTACTAGAGCATCGAAATCTAAAAAATTTCTGCGATTCATAAGAATACTAAATATTGCTTAGAAGCGTAGAAATACTGTATAATACGTAAAATATTAAAAGAACTATTAGTCTTGGAAGATACTATTTCCTGGAAAATCTATTCAAGTATTAAAAATTTCTATAATCTCGAATTTCGAAGGAAAAATTTCTAGGAATCTACTCTCAATCTGCTACATCTCAACAGAATGCAATCTGTTAGAAATTTTCACTTAAAAATGTGTACTTCACACAGAAGTACCTGTAAAATTCAACAACTTGTCCATCGATTTAACTGATTTTCTGTTGTATGTATTCTACAAACTTATTCTGTTACTTCTTCACGGATACATCGTGAAAATTTTAACCATGCAATCTGTGGAATACAACATGAAAACATATTCAGATTTAGAGAGTTAATCGTATTAATCCACGAAAATACTAAAAATCTATCAAAATACTCGAAAATCCTAAAACGTTTTATAAATACTAAAAAATACGGAAAATTAAAAAAAATTTTTCAAATCAGGGCACATATGATTTTCTGAAATAACAATGAAACACTGAAAATCTTTCAAGTTTAAATCTTAAAGGATCGAATTCTGTATATCAATGTAAGAACTAATAAAAGAACCTCCGAATCGTGTATAAAAAATACCAAGAAAACTACAATATAGCTATTATATCTTCTGTATATAGTTACTATGGCAAAGCTGTAAAACTTTCATGGTTAATGGTTAACATCGAAAAGTTGAGTGAAATTTCCATAATGGTTCAACTGAGTAACTCTTTGTCGGAAGAATAAATAGATGTAACATTGTCTCCATTTCATTTTTAAATATTTCTCCAAGCGATACTTCAAGCTTCCCTGTACAGAACAAACATTTTTTTCGAAATACTCCTCCACTAGTACAGTTTCAAGACAGTCATTGATGGCAGACCTAACATAAGATCTCATGGAAGATTCCTTATTTGAGACAGATGTCAGATCATAGTCTATTTTTAGTATGGTTATTATTCACTCTTTATTTTGTACAAATACGAAATTAAATACCATATTGCTTGGAGGGACATAATCCTCTCATATTTTGAAAAGTAAGACATGAGTAACTAACAATATAAACAGCAGGTCAAAAAGTATAAGAGCCGCCAGAAAAATCACAATAAATAAATAGACTAACGAAACAGCAGTACGTGAATCTAAAAATATAACTGATTAACTGCTGTCAAAAAAAAAATGAAAGTGAAGAATCGAAGAAATCAAGTATATCGGAGACTCCGTTACCCTCACAACAGATTCGAGCAATAGTGTCATTGGCGGCGAATTTCGTGTGACAAATGTTAATTTAGAATATAGTATTATTCCTATGACGAAAAGAAATATTCGGAACAGACAAACAGATCGATGATAACAATTCATTACAATTGATGACGCTGTTTAGAATTTTGTACAGAAAGACTATCTCATATTGAGAATGGACATGCAAATCGAAAGGAATAGGATCATTCAGGTTATATGGAATATTTTGTTGACTATGGTAATGAGTAAAAGAAAAACATTTTTCTACTAACGGACAACGTATTCTCGGACGGAAAGGGCTGCGTCGTGACAACCCTGGACTATGGCTCGGGCCCAAGCAGCCAAGTCTCTTCTTGTCTCAGCACGCAAATTGTGGGTCACGACGCCTTCCGCGGTGCCAACCCTCACTGCAAACGTAGCCCCGTGGTAATGTTGTTGCCTTCTGGAACTCGATGCTTCATTGCTGTTGTACTTGGACGTTAAGGACACCAATCTGTGAAACCACAAATAAAACAAATTTTCAAACACAGTTGTTGCACGTCGTTTCATTTATAAATGAAACAGTACTATTTATATTCTCTTCAGAATGATTGATTCCATGATCAATCGAATCAAAGAAAATCGTACCACACTGAGAAGTGGAAACCGTCCCGATGACAATACATTTTCAACTTCTATTCAATCTGCCTGTTACAAACATATGTATTCGTATCGGAACGAAATCATATTGTATTGATGTCCTGGTAGGTATCTGATATCGTTCATTGCAGCATCTGCCAAGATTTCTAGAGCAACTAAAAATTATTGCCCCTTGCAGTATCTTATTGTCACCATGACAATTAGAGGTCTGCATTGGGCGGGTTCATCACAAAACCTGAAACCCGAAGTTTGAACACGACTGGTCTGCCCATTCTTTTAATGCCCAAAGTCTGGCGTTTTCTTACATTCATTTTCGATGAACGATTCCGTTTTTGAGAGTCATGTCCAAAACATGCCTCAGTTTGGGCAAGCATAATACCCAATACCCGAAATAAGGGTTTAGGATACCAACACCTGCCAAAATCAAAAAATTTTAGACTGAACAGTTTCATGTTTGCCAGAGATCTTCGTAGACAAAGCTGTAAAATTCCAGACCAAAGGTTTGGGGAAAATGGAAAGCTCTGACCATATAATTTAAGTTATTGATTTGAAAATAACAGAGAGATAATGATTATAAAGGAATAAAATGGTCACGAATGACTAATGATTTCATAGAATCTTTCGTCCCACGTTTACTGTCTATAGTAATCGATGGTTGCACAAAAGAGAAATAGGAGGAATAGAGCGACTTGCAATTCGACCGTTTAAGAAGCATATGTGCCGACAATAATACGACAGACACCAAATGGGCCTGCTATTACCTGAGAGAAGAAAACCTGTGTCTGAATGAAATAGTACAATTTATCAATCATCATTCAATCTTCGATTAGAACCCTACAATTATGTCCCATAACTATCTATGAATGGGCAGGAAATGTTTTAACTGCTTTGTCACCTTTTGTATCTGAACATTTAGGACAAACCATCTCGGGATTCGAAAGAGCTAGGTTAAACTTTGCTGGGTTAGAATGGATCGACAGGAATTCCTATCATTTTTTCTGTCGGGTTTTCGAATGATTGGGTTGCCTAATAACTTCGGGTTTAGGGTTTTTTCTGGTAGTTCGGGTTTTTAGAGCTTTTTGGGGCCCGATGCAGACCTCTAATGACAATTTCAACTTCCAGTGCATCAGTCTTTCTTTGACAAAAATGCACTTCATAATTCTTCTTGATCCATCCCAATACCCAGTATGACTAAAAAATCCAAATCCGAAGCAATACACAAAGCGAAAGCAATTCAACGGACAAAAATCCTCCCGTATAAAACGGCGCCGTCAACGCGGTCTCGCGAAATATATCGAAGTATAATAATATAATAATTTGGCAGACGCAATGCATTTCGGTAGCAGGCGTATATATGTACGCCGAACGACATTGTCGTGCGGGCGCGGTCGAATATAGCTTTCTATCCCAAACCGCGGTGGGGTCGATAAATCGTTAAACTAGCAATTTCCACCTTTTCCGTTCGCAGTGGCGTTCCTCCCTTATCGCAGTCATCCGCATTATCTGCCGATAATTTTCTCGACTGCTGCCGAGCACATTCACGAAGCACACACTCAAACACATATATACTTTCACACATGGGAAAAAGAAGAAATAGGCAGGAGAAAGGAGGAGAAACGAGATAAGGAAGAAGGAAAGCAGGAAGCAGAAAAAGCCTGGTCGGTAAATAAAGGCGTTAAACGAGAATGGATGGTCGTTCGTGGTCGCGTTCGGGGGATGAAGAAGAAAAAAGAAGGACTGGGGACCAAAGCAGAGGAAGCGAGAGGGCCGGAGAGAGAAATGTTTAGACGAACGAGCGTCGAATGAGACCTATGAACGACAGATATGCACCTCTAAACAAGGTATAAATGTCGCGTATACGGGGTATAAATGGCGTACAGATGATATGTGAACGAGAGATGTATGCCATTGTAACTCAAAGTTCATGACACATATTTTGTTGTATGGTGGGTATGGATTTCTGTCGGAAAACTGAGAATCCTAAGAACTCTTAAAGAGGAAGAAGAGTGTCTTAAACATACTACTTTTTTTAAATTTATTTTAGGTGTTCATAGTACAAGGTATCACCTTCTGCAAATTTTGTAAATATGTCTGAATAATTCAAATAATCAACTTATCAACTTACATTCAATACATACAATCCAAACTTCTATGTCATTCTTCATGCTAACATACACAATAGAATCTTTAATTATTCATTCAACCGTACAATAGGAAAGTCAAAAACTGCAATTCCTCCGAACAAAGAATTGATCCCAAGATCAATTCTTTGTTCGGAATTGATCTTCGGAATTGATCTTGGGAAAGAATTCCGATCTCTTCGGAATTCTTCATCTACAAGATTCACATAATCTTTGTAGGTGACAATTATCAAGTGTTATTGATATATTTTTTTCATAACCTATAACATTTTTGAATATTCTGAAAAGTACGTTAACATTGAGGATATCAAATTCATAAAAAATATATGTAAAATTTCTGAACCATCTACAAGTTGGAAAAATTCAAAACTTTCGACTGATTATATAGGTATAAAAAGGCGCAATAAATTTATCACGTAAAAATTTAAACTCATTTTCCAAAAATCTGTTTCTAAATATTTTGTCCACTTTCTTCATAATGTTTGAAAACTAGTAAGACGCCTTAAATAGCTAAATGCTATGAACAGTTATTACGATTTTGAAAAAAATTTCATTTCCAAACAGTCAAACTAACCTTAATCACGAAATTCAAAAAATTTTCCAAATTTTCCATCATTTCTTCAACTTTAGATAATCATTATATACATTTTACAATTTCAATTGTGAGTAAGATTTTGATTAAATGAGTACTTAAAATTATTTTTCTTATATTCGCTTCGAAATTTCAGTGTTTGCAATTACATACATGCATTAAAGTGCAGCCAAGCCAGGTAGGACCTGCTCGGAATAAAGGGGGAAAACGGAGGGTGGCAGGGAGGGATGGAAACAGATGGATACGGAGCAAAGTGCCGGCAGATAAGGTCCGTGTTTCATTCACCTCCAATGCAACTTTGTCCAACTACACCGTAACATAACCAACCAATTGTAACTGCGGGGTCGCTTCCGCAGGAAGCGCGTTAGGATACACGTTCGCTGCCGCGTTTGATATCTCAGCGCATTTCCATGTTTCCAATGTATTATCCGCTGCCCCACACGGATTCTTCATCAAACTCGCGATGCCATGATTCGCTGCGATAACATTATCGCTCCGGTTCACTCGTGTACTTGGGCTACCGAGAAAAATCGATTCCCTGAAGGAGGATTTTCCGGAAAGAGAATGTAACATTTTTTTCATGTAACCAGGCCCGTGCACAGAAACCTGTATTTGGTGGGGGGGGGGGGTTCAACTTTTATTTTGTACTTGTAGAATAACTAGCAATTGAAATTGATTTGGTTTGACAGTACATAGTCCATTCAAAGTGATATAGATGATTAATGTAGATTAAATAGGTTAGACAAAAAATGAACTTATCAATAAATAATCAAATATATGAGGCAATATCAAAACATCATTTGTTTTCAACAACTTCTACTTAATATACAGAATCTTTGTTATGTTTACTACAAATTTAACACTAGCAACTTAATAATAACAGATACACAATTGCCAAAAACACGTTTATTACTTCTTTTTCATATTTAGATGGATAACGAATGCATGATAAATAAAAAAAGAAACACTTTTTATTACTACACTATACACATATTTTATGATTTAAAGGGTTATACGCCTTTTTTGAGGACAGTTTGGACTATTTTTTAATGTATGCATATAATTTTATTACATGAAACTTATATCGTTGTGATAGAATATTGTCAACTTTAAAATACAAACATTATTTGATAAAAAAATATCAACAAATAGTGGAGCTATGGCCCTTTCCCAACTTTTGTTTTCGGAGGCTTGCAGTGACTGCAATGCAAATGAAATAAGTCAACTGAAATTATAATATTCAAAAACCTTACATTTTTTATTGTAACGATAAACTAACGCGTAATATTAATTAACAAGTAACGATTACAGGAACGAGTTCTTTTTTTTGGTAACGAGTAACGAAAATCGTGTTATTCATTTCACATCTGTCTCATCAAGTTTATAGAACGATTTGTAACTTTTCCAGAAATTTTTTAAGACTCTGATATAAGTTGTCTATTTACTACCTTATTTTCAGATGAAAATTTAAAAATTTTATAATTTGAGATGGAACAGAGTGATATGTTAGTAATTTATGTACAAATACCGACAAAGAGTATGCTTTTTCACTTTTTAGTAGAAATTTTCATAATTCAAGAAATAAATTTCAGGAATCTGCATATAAATACATGAAAATGCTGGAAACCTTATTTCGTAAAATCGATAGCAAGATCCCTAAAATCTATAGATTATGCTAGAAAACCTTTCTAGAAATCAAGAAACTCTGATTTTTCGTGCATTGAATGCTCATAATATATGTGTGTAGAAAACCATGAAAAAACTATAAAAATGTTCAAATTTTAAAAATCTGTTGAAAATTCAAAAAAAATTCGGGACACTCTAAATCTATAAAGAAACTGTTTTCTGCAAAATGGATCGAAAAACTGCAAATATTTCAAACTTCCAATTCCAGGTAATCTACTTTTTGAAATCCAAAGAGATATCTTTGAAAAAACCTTAAAATTTTCCAACATTCTATAAATACTAGGAAATGCAAAAAGAAAATACATGTATAGAAAAATACAAGTATATCTATGGAATATTCAAAATCTATAGAACTTTCAAAACTTCAAAACTAGAGCATCGAATTCCAGAAATTCGTACAGAAATATACAAGAATACTGAACAATCCTTCAAATCGTAGAAAAACTGATGAAATACGAAGGATACTGAAAGAAATATGAATGTATCGAGACACCTGTTTTCTGAAAAATTCTTTCAAAACATGAAAAACTTATTGAACTTGACATTTTAGAGCTCAAAATTCCCGATATCCATGTATAATAATCTACATCAAAATGCTTCAAGTACATAAAAGTACCAGAAAATCCTGCAACATTTTATATATCCTAAAAAATACGAATAGTTTCAGAAATACTGAACAATTCTTCAAATCGTAGAATGTATATACGAAAAATACCAAAAAGAAATAAAAATCTATTTAGACGCTGTTTTCTGAAAAATATCATGCAAAGCAAGATATCAAAATTTACATCAAAACGTAAAAACCAATAATAGAAGCATTACATCGAAATCGTTTTGAAGATCTCGTTAGGGGGGGGGGGGGTTCTAACCCCCCCCCGTTCGCACGGGCCTGCATGTAACTATAAAAAAATTCAATTAATTGTCTTCACTTATTTCATCTCCCTCATAAATCCATCAAAATTATAACTAATGCAAATTCAATCATCTTAAAAACGCTCAACCCTCTCATGCCCCAAAAGCTCCGAATCCTTGTTTTTTTGAAATCGGTCAAAAGAAACTCTTCTTTACATCGAATCAAAGTTCTCAAAACTATCTGCAGCTGAAAAACTTCCATCCATCTTCAATAAAACTCCGTCAAAGTTGCTCATGTCTAATTGCACCTAACAACTCTAACAAAAGACCCCTCATAGTTCGCATCAAGCGGGAAACGAAAGTAGAAAAGGAAAAAGTGAAAGCTTGATGGAGCGGACTTAAGAAAAAGCGGATGCGGCCGAGTAAACTGATTCCTCGTTAATTAAGAGCCGGTGATTAATCACTTAGCCCGCTAACCCTTGCACTTCTAAGCATCGAGCGCCATTGAGTGCTTGTACGTGATCTATCTGATCCGGGCGCATGCATTTTCAGGTTTTTGCGCGGGACTTGGAAACTGTCGCGGAAATTAATCAAAGCGCGAAATGAAGCGAGAGCCCGAAATGAAGGAACCGCGTGGAATCGTTGACGCGAAAACGTGGCGAGCGGCTGTGTTACAGGCTCCTAATTAAAACGGCGATGGTCTGGCGAACACCGCTAACTGCGGTAATCTGGCGGTCGCGCGGTGTGTCTCCCTGCTAATCTTCCGGTCACAATGACGGCCGCGGGGGCGCAATTCTTGCTAATACATATTTCGGAGTTCGCGCTGGATTCGCAAATTGAATAAACGCAATCACGGAGTTCTGGCAACTTTTGAGGGTTGATTTGTCGCCATGGACAGAGTTGAGTGAAAGAGAGTTATGTGTCGGAATTCATTGACGTTTTTTGAGAAGACATCTGGGAATATTGGGTTGCTGTATTTAAGAAGGAAAAATTGACAAGGTTGAGATTTTAAAAAAAGTGACAAAAGAAAAGAGGAATGGCGTTAATTTAAAGTAGGGCGATGGAAAAAAAATTTTCAAAAGAAATTTTATGATGGAAAATATTTTTTTCGTGATGTAGTTCCGAGCGAGCGATTTTTCAATTCTTGGATAATAACAGGACTTTTGGCGTCCAGAGTCAAAAATGTTTCACGTTCTTATATGAATGTAATGATACTAGATTTTAGTGATTTATCAAAGGTATAAATGAAAACTTTTTTTTATACGTCTTTTAGTATTTTCCATCATTTTTATGTATTTATACAGTTAAAAAGATTTTTGTATAACACTATGGATTTTTATTCAGCTTGCTAGAATTTGATGCTCTAAGCAGCACAGTTCTAACAAATTTGTATATTGTATAGGTTTTGCAGAAAACTGTTACTACCAGGGCAACCTAAAATATTGTTTTAAATGAAAAATATTTAAAAAAATATTATGGCTGTAAGCGTCGATTAATAGATATCATATTTATTACACATATTTCATCAATATTCCAGTTTTTGGAAAATATTTCTGACTGTTTTGCCCTCGAACATGAATAAATCTCGCGATTTGACAGACAAAGAGTAACAAATGAATTTAATTTGGAGCTACTTTCATATATTTTTTTTTAACTTTAGCAGAAATTTCACGGAAAAAATGTTTCATGCATCCAATGAAAATTTCATCGTCCATATATCGAGCAAATTTTTTTCATTGGGATAAGTAAGGTTTTTGTTTGCCTAATAACTTGTTATTTTGGTACAAGAATCATGTATTTTGAGCTAATGAAAATATTCCTTGTATCAATAAAAAAATTTTATTTGATACATGAGCAATGAAATTTTTATTGGATGCATGAAACATTTTTTTTCTGTGTTTTACAAAATTAGAATCCCGATCAACACGAAATGCTTAAAATTAAAGAAAGTTCTTGAAATTTTATCAAACGAGTTGTGGCTACATATCCTAAATAAATGATCCTGATGATCCTGATGATCGACGAAGATCATTTTTTATTTTCGGAAATCTTTTTCAGCATGTAATATTATATTGTAATCAATAAAAAGATCAAAGTGTACAATGGTTCATTCAATTGAAATATCCATGTAATTTCAGAAATAATAGATAAATTTAAATATCCAACATTTTTAAAAAATATTTATTTCTTTTCTTCGTAAAAAATGAATAAATATTTTGCTTTTTTTCGTAAATATTTTTGGTTGCCCTGGTTACTATACGCAGATTTGAAGTATTTCATTTATTTCTGGACTTTTCGTATTGTATGTTATTTATGAGATTTCGTAGCAACTTCATGTATTTTCAAAGATTTCTAGTGTTTCTATGGTTCGATATGAACATTTCAGGAATTCTGAAAGATGCAATAATAAAAACGTGAAATGAATTTTTGCAAAATGTTAAAAAGTGATAAAACTTGCAACACTTTTAAATATTTTCATTACTTTGAGCACATAGTATCTTTCATGAAGATTTTCAGTCTATTTTTCATATTTTTCCAGTATTCATATTTTCGAAGAAATCATTCATTGTGTGAATTATAGAAATTGAATTTAAAGTATTTGCATATTTTTTCATGGAAATTCATTCAATTATATGCTTTGGAATTTAGAGTTTTATACATTTTCAAGAAAATCATACCTGTTTTTTTTTCAGTATCAAAATAGTTCCAGTATTTATTCTGAATTTTTTAAAGAATCTATAAAACTTAAAAATTATTTTCTAGTATTTTTACAGATTTCTGGTGTTTTCGTAGATTATTATATGAATTTCTTGGATCTAATGCCCTATAATCATAATTTAGTTCGATTTTCATATATATTATAAATTTTTGGGAAAATTGCATCTGTATCAATTTTTCACGTTTATTTAGATTTGTTCGTTAGTATGTAGTTTTTCAAGAAAATATAAAACGTTTTCTCGTTTTCCAGTGTTTACACAGATTTCCAGTTACTGGTATTTCGATAGATTTTTATAGGTATACGTTTTTTAGAATTTTATACGCTTGAATTCGTAATTTTTACTCCCCATAAGTGTTCGTTCAAATTTTTTAGAAACTAGTTCTGTCATAAAACTCTATAACTTCTGTTTCTTTATACATATTTTGACGACTCGATAGCATTTCTAGTATTTTTATGAATTTCAATATTTATTACCAAAATTCAATGCTTTAGAATTCAACTTTTTCTTTGAAGCATTTTGGTTATTTTCATTGTTCTTCACACTTTATAAGGTGTTAAACATTCCTAAAATATTCATTTTTTAAGTTATCCTAGCCAAACAATAATCATTTGAATTTTGTTTTAAAAAAATATTTTTCCAATTCCAGAATTATTATTTGTTTGAAAATAGTACCTAATATTAAGAATTCTGAATTTGTTTCAATCCTCTGAATTTCTGAAAAATACTTGTAGGAATTTCAGAACAAGGAAAAGATATTTAAAACAAGCCGCGAAAAACAAGAAAAGCTCTATAAAAATAGCACGTCCGCAAACGCCATGAAACATCAAGACACTCTTCTCTTAAAAGCAGTTATTTTCTTCGTCGCTTGATATTTCAAGGTATTTTAATCCATACTCTGGCTATATATTGAAGACTGACCATAACACCTTGCATATTTATGCTGACCGAGCCACAAGAGTATGAATACATTCAGCGCATTATTATGCATAGTGTTTAGATCCAGAAAACTTGGTAGGATGTAGAACAATTCCTGGATTTAGTGTCGCACAGTTTCTCATAAATATTGAAATTACATATTTTTAGTAATCGGTTTATTGCATCGTTTGTATAGTATTATGTATAAGATTTTTCGTATTTAATACTTTTAAAAAAAGTTTCAAGAATATTCTAGTATGTAAATATTTATAGCCTTTCTGTAGATTTTCATATAGGCTTCGTGAATTTGATGTCCTAGAAGTTTATAAGATTTCCATTTTTCAAAAGAATTTTCCAGGGAACAAGAATTTCAAAGATAAATGGTATTTTATAGATTTTCAGCACTTCTAGTTTTCATCGTATTTTTCCAGTATTTCTACAATTTGGAAGATTTGCTTAAATTTTTATGGATTGCTGTTAGGATTTTTCAAATTCGATGCTGTTGGATTTAAGGTTTTATAGATATTTATAAATTTTATGGTATTGAAGGAAATTATTTTTACATGGATTTCAGGTTATTTGCAGATATGAGTATTAAGTATTTTTCATATTATTCAGTATTTATCAATTTTGCAGGATTGTTTAGACTCTTCATAGGTATCTGATATTTTAGAAAGTTTCAATGAAGATCTTGAGAATTTATTGCTTTAGAATATGAAATTTTGGACATTTTCGGTATTTATTTGAATTTTTGAGAGGATAATATTTCCATAGATTTCATGTACTTCACAGATTTCTAAAACTTTGAATATAATGTGTTTTTTAAAGAATTAATAAATTTTTATGAATTTTCTAGTGCTTTGATGGATATCTGTATAGACTTCATAATTGGATAATCTAAGATTGAAAGTTTCATAAATTTTTATTATTTTCACTCATTTTCGAGAAAATAATATCTTTACAGACTTTCATGATTTTGAAGACTACTTTAATTTTTATTCATCCTCATTTTTTTCAGTATTGATGAAATTCCGTTTAATGTTCTTGTATTTTCTTCCAGATTTATATATTATAATAAAATGCTTTGCAAGTTTCAAAGAATCTGATGCAATTTCGAAGTTATACGAACTCATAGTATTTCAAACAATGTTTTAAAACAATAATTTTTTCATAGACTTCCATCGTTTTTAAGAACTATAATTTTTCTAGTATTTATCATATTTCAAGTATATATGTAAAACTCGAATAATTGTCTGATATTTTCATGGATTCCCGCACCACTTTTCACAATGTGATGTTCTAGCATATAAGTTCTAAAGGTTTTAATTAAAATAGATAGATTTTAGAGAAACTTTTATCTTTATACATCTAGTTTTCGATCAGTTTCTGTTTTCGTATTTTTTAGAACGTTTGAAATTTATGATTCACGAGTTCTCCTATTATATGATATATTAATACCTATATTTTAATTTTCACAAGCAGGTGTGCACAGTAAATATACTGCCCTCCTCTCAGAATTCCTATCACTGTTGATACGTCCTGCAGTTATTAAAAAATCATTACAGCCTATTTTTCTTCCATCCAAAAAATTCATGCTATTATTGATTTCTTTTCTTACAGTGAATTCCATATAATATTAAAAAGTAGTAAAAAATTAAACTATCTTTCCAAAATTGTCTCATAAATCTTGTATACTATGGAAAAAATCTAAGGAAATACCAATTTTAACGTTGACGTATAAAAATATCACAGCTTCAGTAATTTATCATAATTAAGAAAATACGACATTCAAGTGCATAAAATATTTTATTTTTGTCATGATTCAAGTAAATGATGTTTCTCCTCATTTTTCTTAAATGGTAAGGCTACAAAAATTTTATTACAAGAATATTTAATTTCCATAGTATATACCTTATTGCTTACAAATACATAGGGGAAAGATATGTAAGTCAGACCAGGCTAGCTTTTTTTCTCATAACTTGACTTTCACTCAATGTAATGTAGACATCCATATATTGTTTGAAAGAGGAACTTAAATGCTATATTTTGATAAAGACACTTATTCGATATAGTGGACGGAAAATTTTTGGAAGGCCAATTCTCCAAAATGTCAAAAAATGGTGATTTGAGATTTAGACATGTAAGTTCGATAACCCTAGAAATTCTATCTAAAAGTTGAAATGAAGTAAAAACACTTAATTCACATGAATTATAGTCATCCACGTGAGAATAATCGAATCTTCATGTAATGTATATTATTTTCGAATTACTTTATTTTCCGTATATTGAAGATGTAAAATGTAAAAAAATCATCACAAACGTCAAAATCATGCTTGTAAAGAAAAAAACTATTAGTTCAACTTGTTTACATACAAGTGGCCCAACTCACATTCTGACGTCATTTTGAAAACAATAAAAAAAATTACCCAAACTCAATATTTGCTTGGAAAACTATTTGACTCATAAGAATAAACTAAATGTGCCCGCAAGCCAAAATATTTACATTAATATATTGCAAGAGTTTTTATAATTTAAGAGCTCACGAAAATATTAGTACTTTTATCTTTGCAAGGTACAGTAACAATGACGTCTAGCACAGCTGTGTTGTCACTGAAACCACATTAAAACTGAAAAGTAATGAAAAGACGAAGACGATGGTAAAAATGGCGCTAGTAAATCAAATTTCATTCGAGAAGAATAGCCTCAGTCTGTCCTAAAATTGCGAAAGTGATGGCCCAAAAAAAATCAAGAAAAGGTGCAAACATGACCTTCCTGCATAATCCTTGACATCGTCTTCTTTTCTCTATATTTTGTTCGACTCAATACATTATCAAACAATCTCTATGGTCCATGTCTAAGATTCCTATTCGGTACCCTATATGTCACTAATGAACATAAGTCTGGGCATTGTGTATGGCCATAATGAATCTTAAATAAAAATAGTAGATCATATGGAAGACGATTTAACCAAGTCATAATCATGAATATCGAATTTAGAGGTCTGCATTGGGCGGGTTTATCACAAAACCCGAAACCCGAAGTTTGAACAAGACTGGTCTGTCCATTCTCTTGGTGCCTGAAGTCTGGCGTTTTCTTACATTCATTTCCGATGAACGATTCCGTTTGTGAGAGTCATGTCCAAAACGTGCCTCAGTTTGGGCAAGCATAATACCCAATACCCGAAATTAGGGCTTAGGATACGAATACCTGCCGAAAACGAAAAATTTTAGACTGAGCAGTTTTATGCTTGTCAGAGATCTTCGTAGACTAAGCTATAAAATTTCAGACAGAAGGTTTGGGGAAAATGGAAAGCTCTGACCATATAATTTAAGTTATTGATTTGAAAATAACAGAGAGATGATGATTATAAAGGAATAAAATGGTCACGAATGACTAATGATTTCATAGAATCTTTCGTCCCACGTTTATCTGTTTATAGTAATCGATGGTTGCACAAAAGAGAAATAGGAGGAATAGAGCGACTTGCAATTCGACCGTCTAAGAAGCATATGTGCCGACAATAATACGACAGACACCAAATGGGCCTGCTATTACCTGAGAGAAGAAAACCTGTGTCTGAATGAAATAGTACAATTTATCAATCATCATTCAATCTTCGATTAGAACCCTACGATTATGTCCCATAACTATCTATGAATGGGCAGGAAATGTTTTAACTGCTTTGTCGCCTTTTGTATCTGAACATTTAGGACAAAACCATCTCGGGATTCGAAAGAGCTAGGTTAAACTTTGCTGGGTCAGAATGGATGTACAGGAATTCCCATTGTTTTTTGTGTCGGGTTTTCGAATGATTGGGTTGCCTAGTAACTTCGGATTCAGGGTTTTTTTTGGGTAGATCGGATTTTTAGAGCTTTTTGGGGCCCGATGCAGGCCTATACATCGAATGATAACGAGCGACACTAGAGGTGTGCCAGACGATGTTAAAATTTATATTGCACCTTTTCAAAGGAATAAGAGTCCTTCTGAGTATGTGGCGTCGAAACGACCGATGTTTTAATTGACCATTGTAGTTTACCTTGTGGCGATGAGAGGACAAGCTATGCTCGGCGATGCCCAAGCCTCGGGGCTCCAAGGTGCGCACTCGTATAATCTGAGCTCGCGGCCGGACACGGCTCCGAAGACGCTGCGCCATCCACCCGCGCATCCGCTGCCGCCGTAGCCGCTTCCGGGACCTCGAGACGTGCTGGCGCTACTTCCGGCCCCGTCCTCGCTACTCTCGCTGCTCGCCCGACCGTTCTACAACAAAGAAGTGGCAAATTTTCTCTTTTATATTATAACGTAAAGCAAGCCACAACTTCTTCCAACAACTCTTCTCTCGAATTTGAAGTAAAAATTCTCAAAAGGAAGTACTATATAGCTGAAGAAAATAATGATGATAATAATTACTGAAGGAACTTGAACTAGCAAAATTAAATATATCAGTTCATGATCTTTCAATATGAGTTAAAGTAAAATCCAGAATTATTCACTTGTGTCGATTTTTGTTAAAATGGAAATAAGAGAAATCCGAGGCAGAGCCGGGGATCGTTAGTTATTTTTAAGTCAAAATCGACGTTCCTAGTGAGGGCGATACCCAGGTGCGTAGGCAGAGGGGGGTTTCAGGGGTTCAAACCCCTCCCGAAATTATTATAAAATCAATATATATTTCATTTAAAAATGAAAAAAAGTTTAATCGATAAACAATAAAAATATGAGTTACAAAAAAAGGCATGAAAACATTAGCGGTAAGTATATTTGATATAATAGTAAAAATAATTAAAACGTAGGATTCCGTAGAAAATATGATTCAGCAAAATTGTTGCAACCGAATGAATAATCAAGAGTAATGAGTTAGAAGTTAAACTAAAACTTTTCGTTTTCGTTTATTTTTTAATTGTTCGGTACAATGTCATATTACTACAATATCATATTTATCCTATTCCTAATTATCCAGAATTCAGAAAATGCCATACAATTTTGCCAGTGTTCGGATCTGTATATTAATTGCAATTTATACAGTACATAAAATTTGCAAACTATCATACGTATTATAATTTGTACAATGTAGAAATTTCAACTAGAAAATATCGTAACAAGTATAAAAATGACAAAATCTAGAATTATATTCTAAAACCTACAATAATCTCTTGAAACCTGCAATATTATTGTAATACAATATTCTAGTGCTTTTTAGCATAGAATATGACAAAAAGTACTAGATTTTTTCCTCAGTGCAATATTTTCTTTCAAATGAAATATCGAAATGTTAGGCTCGTTAAGAGCTAGAATCAGTTGAAAAAATCGCCACCAATTATTATTATTCTTAAATATGCATGATATTTTTCAATTTTCGAATCTAAATCTCAACTTGACAAGTTTTCAAAAGTTACGAAAAATTTAAACGTGTTAGATGAATTATTAAGGATTTGGAAAGTTTGTAATTATTCGTGTTATGTTTGGAATTTTCAAAAAATTATCTTACATATCCGAAGTATTTAAAATTCTAAAGGTTGTCTAAAGTTTCGAATAATACGACAAAATTTGTCAAGCTCGAGAAATGTTGAAAAAACCTTGTTGATGATCTAAATTACAATTTTTTTTCAAAATATTTTAGAGAGTAATTCTTAATTTTATAAATGAAATCTATAAAAAATAAAAAGTATTTGGAAATCTCGAAAATCTTAGTTGTACGAATTCAAATATGATTTAGAAAAGTTCAAGTCGAAATTTCGCCGTTGCCGAAAATGAACTTTTTGAGTTATCATTCTTTGAGACATAGAAAACGTCATAGTAGATTTAACTTTAAAAAAATGCTGTCGTAGTAGCCTCAGCATGAATTTAAAAACGTCATATGAAAGAGCGTAGAAATAGCTTCAAAATGGTAAGTATAAGATATTTTTCGAAAGTGAACTTTTTGAGTTATCATTTTTTGAAAAATAAAAACCGTCATAGTAGCTTTAACTTTGAATAACTGCCGTCATTGTAGCCTGAGCATAAATTTGAAAATGTCATATGAAAAGAGCTGACAAATAGCTTCAAAATGGTATGTATAAGAATGCTTTCAAAAATAACACGGAATGTACGGTATTTTCATGGAAAAACTTTTTTTTTTTAAATAATAAAAAATACAGAAAAATACCGAAAAACATATGTACATCAAGTCCCTAACGTTTAAAGTTAAATGAAAACAAAATTCGAAACAACTTTCGATTTCTTGTCACCGGTTAAATTGAGAATTTTTTCAAAAGTGAACTTCTTGGGTTACCATTTTTTGAAAAATTAAGAATGTAATAGTAGCTTGAACTTTGAATAACTGCTGTCATTGTAGCCCGAGAATTAATTTGAAAATGTCATATGAAAGAGCAGAAAAATAGCTTAGACTGTAATGGATGTGGGAAATATTCATTTCGATTTGACCATTGCTCTTAGGGATTTTAAAGTTTATGAATTTAGTATTTCCTTTTCAGGAAGGTTTTTTTTTTTTTATTTTCTTGATTTTAACATGACAGTAAAAAAAAGAGCATTCCTTTATAGCGCTTTGTTAAAAAATAGTTAGAACATTTCGATCAGATTATTTTTAAATCCAAAACGAGAAAAAATCTGATGGGTTATGTCAAATCTATCCTTAAGAAATTATACTCATTGCAATAAATTTTCAAAGTTCTACCTTATTATATTATTATCTAGGGAAATGGTAAACATTTACATAAATTTTAATTCTAGATAATCAAATCCTAGAAATGTATGCAAAATCCGAATAAAAGTATTGAAAAACTTTCGATTCGTACAAACTAAAATAATAATGAATTCTTCAAAAAAACTGTTTTCTAAAAAAACTCGACTAATGTAACGATCTATAAATTTTTGGATTCTAGAGTATCAAATTCTAAATATACTATAAATCTTTCAAATTCTAGAAAACGCAACAAAATGTGATAAATATTTCAAAAATACGAAAAAAGAATAACGATATCAAACATGCAAAATCTATATCAATGTGATTTTATCATTAATTTTCAAAACTACTGATGATAGATCCAAATTCACATTTTGAGGCATAAAGTTTTTTAAATCTCTGTAGCAATCAACAAAAATATAAGTAATCTATTAATATACTCATAAATCCTCCAGGGTTTCGTATATTATACTAGAAAAATGTGAAAAGTAACTTTACTAGTTTACTAGAAATTTTGCAATCCAATAAAATTAGGTAGACATAATTTTCTTAGAAATTTATAAAACTTTCTGTCCTGCAGAATAACCATTATTATAATACTTTAATTATGCCTGTGGTCTTGTCCGGATGAAATCCAACTATGTAGTAGTGCGTTTCGCACGTATACTCCACAGAATTCCCAAATCCCTAATTTAAAAAAGCGCGCCACCCGCGTATGGCCGCGTTTCTGTGTATGCGTCAGCTGATCCTCATTTTGTGTTTTCTGTTGTGTACTTGACAGTATCCCTGTGATTTTTTTCGTGAATTTTTTCGTTAAAATTGTTATTTTTTCTCGGTTTTTCTTCCGCATCGCGAAATGTCGAGATCCCGTGAGCGTTCGCGATCAGAACGAGACCGGGATCGTCACGGACGGGGTCACTCAGCGTCGCGTTCATGTGACCGTTCTGTGTCGCGATCGGACGATCGTTCACGAGCGAAAAAACGACGTGAGTCGAAAAGAACGGGTCGGCGATCGCCGAGGGAACATTCAAGAGCATCCTCGAGCTCCTAAAATCGCATCCTTGAAGCTGTGCTTTCGACCCTACAGAAGCAAGCGGAGAGAATGGACAAACTCGAGGTTACGTTGAAGGACGCGTCTCGCGAGGAGGGTCGCTCCAAAAAGGGGGGCGCTAGTGTCCGGAATGCAGCGGGAAGTGAGAAAGAAAATGAAGCGGCAGACATGCAGTTGGACAATGAGCGAGAAAACGGTGCCGACGACGAGGACCAGGCCAGAGGTGACAACGACGTCGACGGTGCTGTCGATTTTACAGACACGCAAGGTAACGAGCATCAGAATGGGGGACCGCCGGCCTTTTTTGGCCGGGGCAGTGAACCAGGTGAGCCTCTCGCCCACTCCCTCCACAGGGGCCGAGAACTCGGAGGGGTAGAGGGGGGGACTCAACCGATGTGTTCCCTATGAGCATGCACGTCCTCACCTGGCTCTTTAATTACAGAACGAACAGCTGACCGCACGGTCACTTTCGAAAACGACCCGGATCGAACAACACCGGGGACCAAGGTCATATCGTTTTTAGACGAGGTTTTCTCGTCGGGCCAAGAGCAGTCGTCAGCTTCATCCTGGGCCGACGCAATTTTCTCGTCAGCAAAAGAGACTGCGCTAGGGGGCCTGGCGGGCCCGAAAAAACTGGAGCTCTTGGAGAAATACCGGGCCAAGGATGAATTGGCCATTCTGGGCCCCCCGAAACTAAACCGGGTTTTGCTGCTGGTTCTCAAAGGGGCATCAGCGGCCATAAAAAGAGACGATTTCATGGTGGCACACCAGGCTCAAGTGGCCGCAAGCCTCAATGCGTTGGGCACCGCGCTCTCAGAGCTTTTAGGTCCAGCCCTGTCGGAGCAACTGCCGGTGGGAGGAAAATCCGCCTTGAAGCAGGTGGATGATGCTTTCCACATCCTGGCAGACCACCAACACGAGTTGTCCTTGGCCAGGCGAAACTTCATTAAACCGACCCTGAATCTCTTGGGCAAACACACGGCAGATTCAGCGCCGATAGACGATAATCTCTTTGGCACCTCCTTTGCCGAGGATATTAAAGAGGCGCAGGCCTGCGAGAAGGCGGCTCGGGAGCTGATCAAACAACCACCTGCCCCGAAGAAACCGGCAACGACACGCCAGCCTTTCCGCCAGTTGCAGACCAAGCAGTCGGGAAACGTGAGGGCCCTCGCTCCGAGGCAGCAACAACCAGTCCGTCGAGCGGGGGGTCACCAAGCCAGGAGCCGAGGCAGGAGGTCTCTATCGAGACCCCCCTCCCGCCGCAACTAAATGTGGTAAGGAACGCGGGGCGCCTGGCACAATTTGCTAAAAATTGGGCAAAACTGACTAAGGACCAGGTAATCCTTAGTGCCATACAGGGTTACAGGATCCCCTTTGATTCTTCCCCTCCTACTTGTTCCCGCCTCCCGGAACCGGTTTTTTCTACAGCTATGGCAGGGCACTGTGACTCGGAGATACGGAGGTTGTTGGCCAAGGGTGCAGTTAGCGTGGTGAAGCCAGGGCCCGACCAATTTTTATCGTCCTTTTTCCTAGTAGAAAAGCCCTCAGGGGGCATGAAGTTTATCTTAAATTTAAAATAGCTTAATCAGTCGATTTCACCTCCACATTTTAAATTAGAGGATTGGCGCACTGTAGTGCGCCTGATGTTGCCCGACACGTACATGGCCACACTGGATTTAGAGGATGCATACCTGCTGGTCCCTATCCACTGCTCACACAGGAAATATTTGAGATTTCAGTGGAGGGGTTTGACCTACGAGTTTTCGGCCCTACCCTTTGGTCTGGCTACCGCGCCTTACATCTTCACCAAGATTTTGCGGCCTGTAATTGGTCACCTTCGGGCTCAGGGGTTTGAGTCGGTGCTCTACCTGGATGATTTTCTCTTACTCGGAACCTCGACAGGAACCTGCAGGCGAAATGTGGGGGCTCACCTTGAATTGTTTTCAAGCTTAGGTTTTATCGTGAATTTTGCTAAGTCGGAGTTGGAACCGTCACAGCGAGTGAAGTATCTAGGTTTTATTTTTGATTCAAGGCAACTGTCAGTTGCAATACCAGGCCCGCGGCGGGAGATCCTTCGAGGTATGGCCCGAGATTTTTCCTCCAGGGAAATCTGCACAATAAAGGAACTCGCCTGCCTCATCGGGTCCCTAGTTTCAGTCTGCCCAGCAGTGCAGTACGGTTTGCTTTACACGAAGTCGTTGGAGAGAGTGAAATTCCTGACCCTCTCGAGGGAAAATTTCAGGTAAAACGCAAAGATACGGATTCCACGTTTCCTGCAAGAAGACATCCTGTGGTGGGAAAAAATTTTCAGTGATCGTGACCAGGCTAACCGGATACGTTCAGGCCATTTTGCTTGTGAGATTTTTTCAGATGCTTCGGGGACAGGATGGGGCATTTTGTGTATTCCTCATACGTCCCATGGGTGGTGGTCCGATGAGGACAAGCAGCTTCACATCAATGTTCTCGAGCTGAAGGCGGCATTTTTTGGTTTGAGGTGTTTCGCCAGTGATTTAAGGGACGCCGACATTCTCCTCAGGATCGACAATACGACGGCAATAGCCTACATTAATCGGTTCGGGTCTGTGAAATATCCCACCCTCTCTGGCATTGCTCGGGAGATATGGCAGTGGTGCGAGGAGAGGAACAACTTTGTCATCGCATCATATATTGCCTCAGCGGACAACGTGGTTGCAGACGAGAAATCCTGGCGTTTGGACGACGATACAGAGTGGTCACTATCGTTGCCTGCTTTTGATTCGATCCAGCGAGAATTTGGTCGTTTGGATATTGACCTGTTTGCCTCCACACTGAATGCGAAATACATGCAATACGTGGCTTGGTTGCCAGACCCTGACTGTTTTTGCAGTCGACGCCTTTACCTTGAACTGGGCGGGATTTTATTTCTATGCTTTTCCCCCTTTCATTTTGTTGACTCGCGTGCTGCGCAAAATTGCGGATGAAGGGGCCGAAGGAGTGGTGGTTGTTCCTTGGTGGCCGTCTCAGCCATGGTTTCCACTCTTTCGGCGCCTACTTCAGCGAGAACCAATATTCTTTCCACCATCTGACTCACTTCTTTCAACACCTCTTAAGAACCGTCATCCGGCGTGCAAGGCGCTTTCCCTGGCGGCGGGGATTGTATCAGGGAGGCTTTCCGGGCTCAGCACGTGCCGGAGTCAGCACTAGAGGCTGTGTTGGCCTCACTTTCTACAGCAACGATAGCCCAGTATTCGCGACCACTGAGGAGCTGGTGGTCCTTCTGCCAGGGGAACGGTTTTTTCCGCCTTCCATCCAACACCGCACCAGGCACTGGGTTTTCTTGCTGGGGAACTCGCACGCGCGGGCTTTTACTCGACCCTGAACACAGCCCGCTCGGCAATCTCCCTCATCTCGAACAACGCCATAGGAGAGAATCCTTTAGTGAAGCGATTCTGTAGGGGCGCCAGCGTGCTAAAACCCCAGAGGCCAAAGTACGATTACGTGTGCGATCCGGCGCCAGTGATTGCGAGGATGGCCACCCTCTTCCCTCATCGGGGGTTGTCTTTGGAGGTTTTATCGAAGAAACTCGCGGTGCTGCTAGCTTTAGGTACAGGCCATCGGTGCCAAATCCTGGCGGCGATTCGTACGGCGCAAATTACTTTCGAGCAGGACAGGGCACTCATCGAAATCCCAGATCGGATTAAAACGTCGGCGCCAGGGAGGTCGCAGCCGCTATTGGCCCTGCCTCGATTTCGTGGCCACGAAAGCGTTTGCCTCGTCACACTAATTTTGGATTTTTTAGAGCTCTCCAGACCGCTGCGCCCAGAGAACTGTGACTCGTTGTTTATAGCTTTAAGAAGACCTCACGGCGCCGTTGGCGCCCAGACCATAAGCAGATGGATAAGGGCCTCATTGAAAGATTGCGGCGTCGCGGACACCTTCTCGGCCCACAGCACACGACACGTCTCGACTTCCACTGCAGCAAAGGCGGGAGTATCAGTAGAGCTGATAAAGAAAGCTGCAGGCTGGACTGGTGAATCGCGAGTTTTTGCGTCTTTTTATAACCGCCCGATAATTAATATGGACGCTTTTGCGAGCTCGGTGCTGCTACCGGGCTCAGGGCCTGAATGAGGCTGTGATTATTTTGCATGTGATTACAAGTGTTTTTTGGGTTCTGTGCTTATTTTTGTCATTGTATTTTCTACTTTTATGCTATGTTGAGCAATAAAGCTTTCTTTGGGAACTGGCTGTAAATCGCTCTCTGAACAACTACATAGTTAAATTTCATCCGGACAAGACCACAGGCATAATTTATGAATTAAACGAACTTACTTGTAAGTGAAGTTCGATTCTAATTATGCCGGTGGTCTTGTCCGGATGAAAGCCCCACCCTTCTCGTTTTTTCCCTCCCTAAGAATGAGATACCCACGGTTTTTTCTCTTTGGGTTTGGTGGTGCGATTTACTTGGCTTTGAAGAATGAGGATCAGCTGACGCATACACAGAAACGCGGCCATACGCGGGTGGCGCGCTTTTTTAAATTAGGGATTTGGGAATTCTGTTGAGTATACGTGCGGAACGCACTACTACATAGTTAAATTTCATCCGGACAAGACCACCGGCATAATTAGAATCGAACTTCACTTACAAGTAAGTTCGTTTAATTCATAAATTATATTTAATTTTAGAACTGTTCTAGAAAATAATATAGAAAATAGTAAAAATATATGTAATTTAATTGATACAATTAATACAATTTTACATACTAATCATTGTATGAATAATGAAAAAATATAGAATAAAAGTATTGAAAATCTTCAAAAAATAAATTGTTGTCTGAAGAATCAATTTAAATTTTAAAAACCGTTGGAAGTTTCGATACTATAGTATCTATTTCTAAAAATCTACTGAGCAATCCATAGAAATATTATAAATATATAAAAATACCACAAAATACTCAAAAATATGATGGATGATACACCATGCGAAAATAATATAAATTTATGAAGTACTTTTCATCTGTGTGGTTAAAATTTGCTTAAAAATCAACGCAAATATGTTTATTTTTTAGAAGTTTGATCCCTAAAGCAATGAATTTTTTGGAAGCTTTATATATATAAACCCATATCACTCAGTATCAGATACTCCTTTGAGTGGTATAAATACTAAAGTATTAGTAAAAAGGAGTGAAACCTCAGTTACTAATTGAAAATCACAAGAATCGAATTCCATTATTTACGAACATTAAAAATGTGCAATTCTGGATACCAAAAGTTGTATAACTTTTGAATTCCGAAATGCTAATTTTTAGAAATCTCTCTCTTGTAACCATATTGTCAAAGACTAAAAATAATGAAATCCCGAAGGAAAAATATTTTTCAAAAAAACCCCTCCCGAAAATTTTTCTGCCTACGCTCCTGGCAATACCATAATCAGTGGCGATCACGAGGAAGAGTTTGCCTTAAAATTCAAGAAGCTCAACTTTTTTAGTGAATGTAACAGAGATCATCCAAAGACACTTGAAAAGAAAGATATGTTATTTTTTTGTAAAGTAGAAATTATTGTTGTTTCAGAAAAAATTAGAGAGAGTAATTAATTCCAACAATCTACTTTTGACACTTCTAATGTTAAAAATTTGAATTTTCGTATAGTAAAAACTACGAAATAAAAAATTCAGAATTTTAACGTATTCAATGGTTCTAAAGCGCAAATTTTGACAGTTAAACAAAATATCAAGAAATAATCTGACTTTGAAATTATTTGTTTTGATGACCGGAATTCCATGTCAATGTGAAATAGTGTAAAAACGTTCAGAATTGAAATTTGTAAACACAATATGTACAAATAAATTTCATATCAACATCAAAAACACTGAATTTTTTATATTTTCCAATTATTCGTTTAATTTATTATTTCACATTTGAATTCATTTGTATGCAATTTATATAGAAAACTTTTGGATCTAATGATTATACACTCTTAGATATTCAGACGAATGATGGAATGTAGAATAATTAACATAATTACAATATATGATTTCTGTACTTGAATTGTATCCATCTTTAAAAGATATTGAATCAATTGCACCAAAAAATTATTATTATGAGTATGAGCAATAAATTATCATAAAATACATTTTAGGGCAGAATGTTTTCAGATATTCTATATTATATGTCAATTTAAAAGTATTTATTGTTAATACAATAATTTTTTCTAATTAGAAAAGAGGCTATGTTCATCAAGCAAAAACAATAAAAAATATTATTTTTAGTTAAAAAATTTTTCTTGAACTAACAATATTAACAATTTAAGTTGAGTTTTGAAAAAAAGAAATTGCAAAGTAGGATTCCCGAAAAATTTATATTTTTCTCTTTGAAAAAGTGAACTTAAAAGAGGGTGAAACAAGAACCTAAAAAATTTGTAAGATTTATTATTTCAAATTTCAAACGTCATTTACTGTGAGTATGATACGGTTTAATTTTGAAGTTGAAAAGTCGCAAAAAACTCGTTGTTGACCGAACTTCAAGACTCGAATAAGTAGAATGATGGATACCGAGTTCGGCCAAACGGCCCGAAATGACCGTTTTTTTTTTTTTTTTTTTTTTTTTTACCTGAAAAGGAGGGTTTGGGAAAAAGATTAATGATTCTTTCGAAAAGTCGGGTTTGAGAAAAAGATTGATAAGACAGAAAGCGTATATTAAAATGGCCTGTATTTGTGTGACATTCGCTTAACAAATGAAATGTTGTCAATTTTGTTGTTGATGTACTGGTCAATCATATTTTCAAGATATGTTCGATCACGTTTCGGCTTCTTAGGCGGTTCGGTCATGATTGAATTCAGTTTCGCGTAAGAATCGATGTGAACACATTTGATAAGTTCTACATAAGTATGAATGTTAAGATGGGGGGACATGCTTTCCCTCGCAAATTTGGAGTTGAAGCCCTCGCTTCCATTATTGGTGCGCCAGACGCTGCAATCCAATGCTGCCCACAAAGTTGGTGGAAAAACGGCCGATTCTCCAATATAATTATCTACCAAATAATCCACGAACTGTGTAACCCGCGAATCTTCGGGCTGCTCCGCTACCAAGTCAACGAAAACGTCTCCAACTTTATGCAGAGGGAGAAACGTCAATCCGAAACTAAAACGCAGCCATTTTCCTATTTCTGAGTGCTCATCTTTGTATTCAGTAGCCAATCCCAGCCCCTGAATTTTTCGCCACCTACAAAAAACGCGGAATTGCTTTAATTATAAATCTCGTTCGTGTTAAGGGGCCCCCGCCCCCCCAAATCTAACCTAACCTAACCTAACGTGGAATTGCTTTAAGTATAAATCTCGTTCGCGTTATAAAGAATAATTTTTTGGCTGAAGCGAACATTTTACACAATTTCATGTTATGGATTATTTAGAAACAAACTAAAGCAAGTAAATATCCGAAAAAAATGTTGTCTCTACTTTTTTCAACATCAAATAAAGCATGCATTTTTTACTAAAGCGGACATTTTACACAATTTCATGTTATGGATTATTTAAAAAGAAACTAAAGCACGTATATATCCGAAAAATAAAGCAGACATTTTACGCAATTTCGTGATTTTTTCATTGGCGATAATTCTTACCAGGCTTGACCTAAATGAAATCTGCATCCGATCGAAGTTGTGTCCGGGAACACTCGCAGAACAGCAGATAAGATAGATTGCTCAAAATCAGAGACAACTTTTTTTGGCATGAAAATGAGCTCGACCTCCAAACACTTGGCTTTCAGCACTAACAGAACAGTCGCGTAAGAGTCTGATTGTTTGTCTGCCAGTAAACTGTAAACTAACGGAACGTATGTTCCGTTTTTATATCCAAGAATCGTAAACATTTGTACGAAAAACCTGGTAGAATGATCGAAAGTACCGTCGAGTACACAATTACGTCTGCTTCGCACAAAAATTTCAAATTCGTTTCGCATGAAAATATCACGATAGATTTGGATCTGTCATTATGAACGAGTAAGTTCTCTCCAGTCACAGAAAGAACTTCGATATTGTCCAAATAATCGTGCACCTCTTCTTTTGACTTAGGTAACTTTGGAAAGCACTGTAATTTCGCTTTATTAATGTTTTTGCCGATTCGCGTCATGTCACTGTCACTCAAAGTACTCAATACACTGCTGTTGTTTTCCATTTCCGTTCTAATTATTATCCGTGCCCTCTTTGTAAAGCCCCGATCCTGAGCTCTTTTTTTGGCCGCATTATTGATAATCTGCCTGTTAAAACTTTTCTCACTATCGGCATCGTGAAAATGATTGTTCATCGTTCGCGAAAACTTGTAATTCGGCCCGCACGTGTAGAGATTCACGGTGCACTTATCGTTAGTGCATCTCCAGCGCGTCTCATTCGTTTGTTTGAGAAAATTCGATTCTTTGAATTTGAAACCATCTACAACCAGCAGAACTTTGCCTTTTTCGCTCAAAATTTTCGATATCACAACCATCTTACAACTGTTAACATGGGCGATTGAAAAGAAACTGGAAATTTGGCGCTTTTCCTAGAGTAGGGAACTAACCGAAAATGTCGCCCCCTGGAAAAACACTAAAACAGGAAGATAAAACGGAGGTCGAAAAATAATCCAGTCATTTGGAAAAACCATTAATCAAATCCACCAGACTCTTTTTCAGATAAGAAAAAAAGGTCAGTTTTGGGCGTCAGGCCGAACTCGGATCTTACCAGTAGAATACGTAGAAATCTGGAAGAATGATTATTTGAACTTTATCAATTATAATGCTTCTAAAGTTGAAAATTCATGATTAAAAAGTGTTATCAAATAGATATTTGAAAATTGCTGAAAAAAACACTGTTTGGAATTGACAATTTAAAGAATATAACCCATTCAACTCAAAAATTCGGTGATATGATGTAGAATCCATTACGAGAAAAAAATTTTATTTAAAAATTTTATTTTATATTTAAATTTGAAAAGGATAGAACTTTAACATGTGTAATACCAAAACTTGAAATTTAAGGGACTCCAATTTGGAATTTAAAGGAATTGATCATAAAAAAACAAAAAGCATTCGTAAATAAAAATTCAAGTAGTTGAAAATCAACAAAATTATAAGCATCTAGACATACAATTTTGGAAATACTTCTCCCGAAAATTTTTTCTTGTGTGTACCTCTAGCCATAGTTGTTTGGTTCTAACCTATCGAACATGTAATTTTTAGGTAAGCGTAGAATAAACACATTATATTCACTGTATGAGAAGGCAATAAAATAATAAACAACAGTATATCTGTACATTTTTCATTATCCAGTAAAAAATTCAGTTTGTGTAAAATACCTTTTTTTTAACCCTCGTTAGAAAGACCCGGAAAAGTTTTATCTTACAATTCAGAATTTCAATTTTCGATTCGTCAGCACAGTATAAAATCTATTCTTGTACCTGTACTTGGATTTTTCCTGTTATGCATTAAAAAGAAATATATTTTTTTCTATTTTCATACTTCAGACATTTATATTGTTGTAAATAAAGCTATCATCGTTGTTCTAGATACACCAGTTGATAATAGGCAGCACGTCAAGTCACTTCTGACAAGCGTGAAGTACGCAAAGACAATTAGGGAAAAGTTTAGCCCACGTACGTCGGGCCGGAGTGCGAACTGATCACCCCGAACGATCGCGTGCGCATCAGTCAATGACGAGTTGAAAACACTATAACGCCCGGCCTAATGAAGCCTGCAAAGCTTCGCCGACACGTGAGAGAAACATGTATTCAAACCTCCCACATGACACCTGGCTATTACAAGGATTCTCCACGTCGAAAATCCCGCACAGAGGGAAATATTTTAGACCTGCTTGGTAACCATAAATGGTAGAAGGAAATGGTGTTAAAAAAAACAAATAAGCAAACGAAACAATGACTATAAAACTCCATAAAAATTATTCACGATATCCTATGTTCTGATGATAAATATATACTTTTTACAAATCTTTGGATCCCTACCAATGAATAGATCTTCACAGATGTATTGAACCTAGATTAAAATAATAGTTCAAAATAGGCAAAGGGTAGTTTTTGGGGGTTCAAACCCCTCCCGAAATCAGAGTCAAATCTAGTATTTTTTCGTCAAAAAATAAAAAAATTACAATGGTAAAAACTAAAAATACAAACAAAAAAATTAACAAAATAATAATAATGAAGTATAGAATGAATAAAAAATATCCTTTGTTAGTGAAATTTGTGAAACATAACAAATGGTTTCATGTAAGTCCTTAAGGTTAAGGAATGAAATTTTCAATTTTACTTACTCGAAAATAACAATAACCCTGGCTTCAGAAAAATTGTTTCCAAACATAACTCTGGTCATTATAGCATAACGTAAAAAATGTGACTCAGAAAATTAGTTTGAACTAAATAAATTATGCAGAGAAGTAATAATTTACTAGAACTCTGAAAATCTAAAGAAATTTGAACCTGTAACTACAAGAAAATCTTTCGAATCATATACAAATTTTGGAGAAATACTCAAAGTATTAGAATTCTATGAGAGAACTTTTTTCGAAAAAATCTGAAAAAAAAAAACAGAAAAATTGAATAAAAAAAAAAAAAACGTACGTAGAAATTGATAAAAATACTGTAAATCTATTAAAATACTAAAAAACTCTACAACATTCTATACATACTAGAAAAATACACGAAATAACAAGAAATCTATGAAATACTTGAAATCTATGCAGATGTGATTTTTCCATAAGTATATGAATATATACGAAACTTTTTGGGAGTTGAATGCTGAATAGTCTTATTCTACAAATCGATACAGCAATCTAAAAATATATGAGAAATTCAGAAAACTATCGAAAATCGTTAAAATATTTAGAAATACGGAAGCAGGCAAATATAGGTACTAGGATTCTTTTGATACTCAAAAACTATGCTTACGTAATTCTCTCAAAAATTGGTAATAATGAATCCTAGACAATGTTAGACAGAATATAATTGTAGGAATTTATATAGTAATTGATAAACGTATTGTAAAATTCTTCAAATTGCAATAACCTTGGAATATCACGAAAAAAAACTTAAAAAGTACAGGCCATCTGTGTAAAAGAAACTATTTATTGAAAAATTCAATCAAATACTCAAAAAATTCTTTATTCTTAATTCTTTATTCAGTACAATGCACGGGCTGTCGCCTTTTAGGTGTAACAAATACGAAAATAAATACCATACCACTTGGGGAGACATGATACACTCATAATTTCAAAAGTAAGACATGAGTAACTAACATTATAAACAACAGGTAAAAAAGTATAAGAGCCGCTAGTATATTCACAATAAATTAATAGACTAACGAAACAGCAGTAAGTGAATTTAAAATTATAACTGATTAACTGCTTTCGAGAAAAATGAAAGTGGAGAATCGAAGAAATCAAGACTATCGGATACTCTAATACCTGCACAACAGATTCGAGCAATAGTGTCATTGGCAGCGAATTTGGCGCGACAAATGTTAATATAGAATATAGTATTATTCCTATGACGAAAAGAAGTATTTGGAACAGACAAACGGATCAATGATAACAATTCCTTACAATTGCTGACGCTGTTTAGAATTTTGTACAGAAGGACAATATCAGTAACAAAACGACGAGATTGTAGTGAAATAATATTACATCTCCTCTCATATTGAGAATAGACATGCAAATTGACAGAAATAGAATCATTCAACAGCAGCATATAACGTCTTAGAAATCTATGTTGGATTTTCTCAATTGAATCAATATCTGCTGAAGTATAAGTGGATGAAATAGGAGACGCATAATCAAGGATAGACCTAACCAACATCAAATACAGTGTCCTATATGTATCAGAACATCTAAAATCAGCAGAAATTCTATTGATAGAACCCAACATACGAAAAGCTCTCTGAGTTACATAATTAACATGCGGGGTAAATGACAATGACGATGAGTATAATATTCCAAGATCCATTACCTCGCTTAGAGCCCGCAGAAGTGAGCCAATAATTACAAAAATACTCAAAACTATTGAAACTTTAAATGCTATACCATAAAATACCAGAAAAATTGAAAAGTTCCGAAAAAAAACATCCTTGAATTCCATGAAACAGTTCATTCATTCAAGACAAAAATCAACAGATTTCCGCTCAATACATAAAGACCAAAAGAACTGAACATTGTAAAATGTGCCTTTCCTCAAGCACGAAGTAATGATAATAAAGATAAATAGTAAACCGCATTAGTTAAATACAAACCCCTAATGAGAATTCTACAATGATAAACATTATAAATATTTTCATGCATTCAATAATAAATTCGTATTCAAATTTGAGTATAATAATAAATGAAAAATGCATTAATGAGTTAAGTATACAATAGTAAACATTTTATACTTCAAAAATTTTGGTTCTCAAAGTATTTCTTCCATAATCACGTTAGAAAATTCTTCAAGTTTTATGAATACATGAAAAATACTTGAAGTACCATAAGAGAAAAATCTAAGCCCCAGTGACTTGAAAATCTTGAAAATCGAATTATTTTATTTTGCGTAATGAAAAATTTGCGAATTGGGACTCGAAAAAGAGTGTAACTTTAATATTATGAAATTCGATTAATTAAAGTCTCTTACTCCGATAACCGTATAATCAGTGTTCAAAAATGAATTGATGTACATCCATTTTTTTTACCTAAAACCCATAAAATCAACCTGATTTTCCCTCCCACTATCTCCAAACCAACAAAAGCACCTCATGAAATTAGCCACTCGTGCTAAACAAAACAATCAATCCACTATTCGCTAATTGAAACAGCGACTGCTCGTTCATTTGTAGTAACGCTTTCATGACGAATCCGTGAATTCGAGCTGATTCAGGCTTGAAAGGTACGCACAAGTACTACTTCGACACACGATCTATGGAGTCCTATTAAAGGTTTTTCAGGTTCGCTGGCTCGTTATATAACCGTCAGAAGAAACAAGAATCGCGGTCAGGTCCCAACCCCAAAACTTGGGAGCGATCGAGCACGTTCATGGTCCCTCGCTCTCTCGTTTTCCCGCTTCGCGGCTCGCACCCGCAGCCGCCATTATTGTAATTGAATGCACCGGGATCAAATATCGGCCGCGGCACTGTACATAGGCTGTTCTGCAGATACCAGGTGTCCATTAATCATGCACTATCAGTCAGCCCAGTCTGTTCCATCGCGTGTGAAATTGAACGGAGAAGTGTTCCGCGAACTCGTTCGTTGTCGGCCAACCCCCTTCGGCCATTTTCACTTCATTAGTCCGTGGCGGTTTTGCATCTAACCCGGGGGAAAGAGCGGAAAAGAGGGAGCAATTTTTCGGCCTTTATTTGCCGTTCCTGTTACCAAGATTGAACGCATTTGCGAATATCGAAGGCCAATGTTCGCGGGTGATTGTTGACATTTCTTGACAGAATGGGGTTTTTCGTTAAGAGGGAAAACCTGGCTATGGTCGTACGGGCTTGTGGTTAATGGAGCAAATAACGCTTGGTGTGGAGGTGGAAGTAATTTAAAATTTAAAAATTCTTGAATTTTAAGTCATTTCCATTAATTGATTCTTAATGGATATTTTTCATTGTAAAGATCTTCGTCGAAATATTTTTATTTTCTGATTAAGAATAATTCTGACTTTTAATCTGCAAAATTGAAAATCAAAAGCAGCCAATTCAGTAGTAAAAAATGTTTTTATTTTTCCTTTCCAGGCAAAGTAAAGAAAATAATGCAGAAATGATGGAAAAACTTTATTCCAGTATCTAGGAAAACTTGAGTGGACCTGTAACAGGACTATAGATTGTTAACGGAGAACAACGCGTGTTTTAGACACGTGTATTAATCGTGTTTTGTGAAGAATGTAGGAGAGATAAAAGGAAAAAGTTTGGACAATGTGATAAAATACAAGACCGAGAAACAAAAGAAAATATACACACATAAAAAGGAAATGGGAACGCGGGAAATTCGGACTTCGTGAAAATGGGATACGTGCCGAAAGTCTAAGGGATGCTGGAGAGAGCCGTATGTGGTGATCAAAAGCCAAATAGACAATGAATTGTACGAATGCAAGCGATTGAGAAACTTTAATAAAAATGAATTATGAATTTCTTTTTAAATACATAAATGTATTCTTCTCAAAAAAAATTATTAATGATATTCAAAGCGAAGTTAGGTATCAGTGAAAGGTAGCAAGGCTGACTTTTGCAGCAATGGTTGAAACAGTAACAGAAGCAGTTTCTCGAATTTCAATTCGATTTTTTAATATACGAGACATAAATTTATAAACGAAAAACTTAAAATTAAAATTTGAGCAAAAAATCTTCGGAAAAAGGCAAATTCTGAAGGAAAATTCTAGATAGGTGAAATACCCAAAAATACTCACGAAAAAATGCGTTCATATACAGATTGCAGTTTTTCTAAATCGTTAAAAGTTTTCATACGTTACGAATTTCACAAACGTTTTCTAAAATGCTTCAATTTTATTATTGTTTCTCAAACTATCGACTGTTACAGAATAACGCAATATTTTTTTTTTCCACAAAATTGAAAGTTAATTACACAGTTTTTTTTTTCATTTTTATAAATCATTGAAATTTTCTGAATTTTACGACGTTCATAACAACTGTTTTTTTGTGGACTTCTACAGACTTTTCAAAGTTTTCAGATTTTTTTCTTTATATAATTATGGATATTTTCATTTTCATGATTATTTCTTATCGTGTTCAGATTCAGTATATCATTTATTATTGACGATCTTAAAGAATTTTATTGTTTTTTAATAATTCTCTTGAATTCACTGAACCTCAAACATGATATCAACTATTCAAATTTATTTAAATTTTACAGAAATTTTTTTAACTCGTAAAATTTTATAATGATTTATTCATGTACTCTTTAAAATTGGAAGATCTTATCACAAATAGTATTACTTTAGGAATTTTGTAAAAATATGATAATGCACACAATATAGAAAGTTTGTGAAAAATTTGTTTCAATGTTTCACAGGTATTTTAGAATTCGTCTGAAATTATGAACAATTTTAAAATTTTTCAACGTTTTTTGATTTTTCTTAATTCTTGGAACTTCAAATGTCGATTGTCGAACAAGCTATACAAAATCTTCAAATGGTATAAAAATTTTCTACAGTAATTTGTTAATTCTTTCAAATTTATCGATATATCTCTATTAGAAAGTAAAGTACCGTAATTATACAGGTATCAAAAAAATATGATTATGCGTTTATTCAAGGTATTAATAAATTATTTCTAAAATTCTAGGTATTCTTTCAATTGCAGAGAATCGTTGATAATCATTAGAACGTTAAATTAAAATAAATTTTTTTTCACAATTTTAACGTAGTTGTCATTATTTAAGGTTCTCCAAATTCGTAAAAATTTCTACCAACTCATCAAGATTTTTCTCGATTTTCTAAATGCTTTTGAAGTTCGATGAAAGTCTATGAAGAATCAGAAACTATTCATGTACTTCTTTAACCCATAAAATTGAGACTAAATACAAACTGATACAATTCATAAACGTGTAACAATTTTGAAATTTATTTGTATAATCGACATTCTTTTAAAATAGAAACGATTTCTCATTCCGAATTTCTTTAGTTTTAAACAAAATACAAATATTTTTACAGTTCAAGAATTTGATTACCATTTGCCTCACTCAAAAAGCTTTTTCATGATTTTCTAATTCTTTTCAAGTTTTCAACATTGACGGAATCTGAACATTTAAAAATTCTCAACTTGACACATATTTCGAAGAAACTGAAATTATAAAAACTCCCCTTCTCCTCACCCTCGATTTCTCAATCTCAGTTACTCACCATCCGAAAAAATTGCATTTAACCTTTCCTAAAAGACAAATCAGAAATGTCGTCATTTGTGAAAATCTAAGAACTGGTGCGTAAAAAACTACTCCAACTCGTTCTAATATAAAAAAATTAAGATTGTCTACCCCATATTCCCCTTAAAATAAATCACTCTTGAAAAAAAATCTCTCTCTAGATCGCTGAAAAAGTAAAAATATAATCCCCGAAACCTTTTTTCAAAATCACAAACCATTCGAACAAGATATCCTTTAACAAAAATCCACAGATCCCCTAAAACTCTTCGTCCGAACCCGCAAAAACCCTCCATCCTCCCCACACAAAAAACGTCACAAAATTCAAACTACAATCAAATCGCCGGGATCTAATGATGCCATCAAATCATTTCCAGTTACGTTTCGCCAATCGTAACCACATTTCCTCCATCAGACCCACATTACATCAAATCAAATCCCTCGGTTTCCTTCATCCACTCATACATATACCTCGGAAAACCAACCGCACGTTCGTGACCGCTGAAAATCCTCACTGGCCCCGCATTTTTACTTTTCGCGATGGTACCCAGAGAAACACGCGAGATCGTGTTCGGGCGAAGGCAAATGACGTCTCGTTAGCTTGGCAAATTCATTTTCTTCCGTGCAAATTTGCCGAGGAGAGCGGGGCACTGATAAAAGTGAGTAACCTTTGGAGTGAGGGGCGAAAAAGCCTCTTTGTTTTGATATTTGCACTGTTAATGAGGACGGTACGTAGAGTCCTGGGAAATGGGAAGTGACCCGGGAAATGACGCGAATCGATGCGCGGGATCTTGCGAGTGCATGGGATGGTGAATCGGCAATGCTAAGCTAACAGCCCCAAAACGATCGCCAAGTCCGGCGCAGTACTGTATTTACATCTATTTGCCCGTCCCAGGTTGTTTGTTTAGGGTATCGATGGCACGCAAGTCGACTCGTCGATGCTCTGTTAATGGGTAGAAACGCGCGATGGAATGGTACCATGGGGCCAAAATGCTGGGGAAACCTAAGCGAGCATTCGAGATGTCCAGTTCGCACCCGGAGAATTCATTCATCGGCCGGAAGACAATACCGACCACTTTGGCCCGAGAGCGACGCGAGCTTCCAGGGGCTTTCCTTGAGCTTCCGATTAGGTATGCCCTCGGGGGCTGTGCTGTTTCCATTTCGATCCATTTATTCACGGGATCGATGGTTTAGTTATGAGCGGGACTCGTAGGTGTGGGTACGGAAACCGCGATGCGGAATGAATGCATTAGTTTCTGAATTGTTTGCCAATCCGAAACGAAGTGGAAAGTAATTTATTGCGCAATTTGAGAATTTTGTGTGTAATGAAGGACAAGATTTTTCCGGGTAGGTATAATTTTTGATTGTTTTGGAATGAAATCTGGATATCTTGCAAAATACATGATGAAAAGATGTACAATTTTTATAAAATGTTCTATTTTGAAAGCTCATTTTGGAGCTAATCATTCTGTCAGTAATAAAACTATATTTCTTCTAAGCTTTTGGCATTTATTATGCCTTCTTCAGGAAAATAGAGTACATGAATATTTATGAAATTTTTACAATTTGTAAATTATTTGGTACCATTCTTTCACTTACTTACAAAGAACATGTAATTCCTGCCACAAATATCCTTCTGTTACACATCTTTGTCATTTATTCATATAGTATTTCACAATAAGCCTCTCAGAATGTTGATATTAACATTTTTTCTTTATCTTTAACAGGCAAATCTGAAATACATTAATACCTGTTTATTTATTATTAAATCCGTTACAAATCCTCAATACGAAATAAATATAATCCCTTTCCTGCTGACTTAGATTATACAATTAATATCGATTTTATCAATGTAAAAACAATATAAAAACACCTGCACTTTATGTCAATTATTTCTCCCTCCTCTTCACGAGAGAGCTTATTAGAAGGTCAGTAAACATGTACATTTTTCTAACTGAAGGGTGGATATTCAAAGTCGTATAACCGCTATTTCCAATTTTTTACAGTAGAGTGGGAAAAGGCTTGTATTTTTTTAATTTTGAAAATTATAAGGTAATACGTGACTTATTTGAGTTTGAAACGATTTTGATTAAAATTCAGGAAAACACGACCTCTTGAAATTTCGCCACGTATAAGTCGAGGGCGTCTGGCAGTTCAAAGTCGTATATCAACCATTAGCGTTACGAAATAAAAGTAAGAGAAACAAGCTTCGTGAAGGTTTTATTAGGTTTTCAGCAATTCAAGAAACGAAATACTTCAATAAATTTTCACTTTTTGTTTACTATTTTAATTATTTGTGATTGTAAATGGAAATTTTATAGTAAAATTAATTTTCTATTTTTATTCATAGATTTTATTGTCAACGACATTGTTAATAACATTGCTTCTCATGTCAAAATATTTGTAAATGTATGTAACAATATTATCAAACACACGGTTTGACGGTTTTTAACATTCTATTACTTTTTTTAATTCAATTACATAAGTTTCCATTGGATGATATTCGACTTTGATTTGCCGATAGGTCGCCAGCTACAAAAATGCAATGTTTGAAAAATTCTTACAACAAAACTGCTGCGAATTTTAAATTGTTTCCATCTCAAAAATGATGGCGTCAGCTTGAAGTCTCGAAAAAAAAAAATAAAAGAAATTTTGAAAAATTGGTGGTTATACGACTTTGAATATGCACCCTTCAACTGTTCCCTGTTCTTTTATAGAGAACGAATGGATAAGAATTATACCATGTCATCAATATATTTATCATACACTGAATTCATAAATTTCGTAACATCTTGTTTGTTTAACGTATCTTAAGTCTCTTTAATGAAAAGCATCTCAGAAATCATCCTCTTTCTAAAACCTGTCTCTTTATCCAAAATTTTGACTTGATCTCATTCAAAATCATGTTTTTATTTTGTATTATATGTTCTGTCAGAACTGAATGGTTTCCTGTCATATTACGAATTTATTTTCTGTCATATTACTTTCATGTTCCTTAAATTTTGTTTCTGAACATGTTTTCGTTTGTCCTGCATATTTGAAATGAGAATTCTTACACTGGATTTGGTGAATAACATCTTGTTGTCTCATATTTTCCAATTCAACTTTTCCTTTTTTTATGACTCATATTCAATGTATGATTACTTCTATGAATTACTTTCATATCCTCCCTATTAATTATCTTTCAATTTGTTTCTGTCCTTTTTCTATTTATGCTGAAACTGAAAACCCCTTTGTCCAAACTCTAGACTGAAACTTACTATTATTTATAATCTGTCTTGATTGAACAAATTTAAATAACTTCTTATTTCTATATTTTTCTCTATAAACTCAATGAGACAATTTTTATTTTTCTAAAGCCAACTTCTTATCTTATTCAAATTCCATTCATGAAATCTTTTATTATAAAGTTCATAAAATCACTTTATAAACAAATCAATAAACTATTGCCCTGATCTGTATTATCGGGTTCTTTGAATAGATATTCATGAATCTTTTTGGAGAAGTTGGTTTTATGTACCAATGAGACAACGAATGATCATGACTTCTAAGAATTATTAATTCGAAAAAATGTATCTTCCCATCCTTTTCCATTTCCTGTGCAAACTGTAACCATATTTTATAAATATGAATGAAACTTCTCGTAAGTCTCCCCTAATTTATTGTCCCTTATCACCATAAAAGTATTATCAAAAAAGCTATAGTAAATATCAGGTTCATAATCCGATTCATTCAATGCGTCCACTTCCGAATACTCCAGTATTGTATTCGCCGAAAAATAGAAGAAATTGGAGAACCCATAGGAGTACCATATGTCAGTTCATACACCCTCCCATCGAAAGTAAAAAATGTGAATTCCATCAAAGTGACAATACTTTTCACAAATTCTTCGCGAGGTATGTTTACTTACGGATAAATGAACCCATTTTATAAATAATATGAGTATATTTCATTTATTTACAAAAGAATATACATTGTAATAAAATGAGAAGATTACGAATAATGACAAAGCGATGGATGAAAATTTTTATAACGTTCGGAGAATTTCAAAAAGTCTGTGTCATGCTCGAAATTCTGAAAGTTCCGATAAATTAATTATACATCGAATGTGTGGAAGAGTTTAAATAATTATAAAAAAATTTTTTCAATTTGTAAAACCCAAAAATATGTTGAAAAATTTCATATAATGTATTCATTATGTTCATCATCGTATATCTTAAGTAATGAAAAATTTTAAAAAATTTTGTTAGGATGGATTTAAACGATTTAAAAATTTGAAGGTGTTTTGTATGATGTTTAAAATGTCAAGAATAGTAGAAAATTTTTGAGTAATAATAATTGCTTAAAATCCTCAAACTTCGTAAAATTTGGGAAAATCGAGAGTATTTTTCACCTGGTGAATTGTCTTTATTATCACATAATTACGTATCTTTGAATAGACATGCAAACGTTTCTAGATTTTTGGATGGATATTTGAAACATCTAAAAATTTATAAAAATTACTGGAGGCTGATAAGATTAGACGTACTTTTAAAATATTTTGAAGGTTCTCAATAATTTGATTCATGTGAGAATTTAGAATATTTTAAAACACCAACAAACATTGAGAACTGTAGGATTTCTTATAATTATATAAAGTTCGAAAAACTTGTATAGTTTTTGAAAATGTTCATTTACTTTGTAGATTGTGTCATAAGGTTTCTTTCAGATATACATATTTAACCATTTAAAAAAATTGTACAAAACTTGAAGAGTACGGAAAAGTACTCAAAAAACATTGAAGAATTTCAAATATTTAAAGAAATTTTAAAAAGTTTGTTGAGTTTAAGAAAACGTTCAAAATATTTCATATACTGTATTCATAAATTATATTCCTTGGGTAAATGCATTTTGATGTTCTCTTTATTTATTATTGAGAATATAAAAAACTTGAGCAGTATTAAAAAATTAAGAAAACTTTTAATAGAATGCATATATTTTAATGAATTGAAAACTGTTTTAAGTGCCTTGTACAATGTTGGAAATTGCGATAATTTTTGAATATTTCAAAACTACCTGAGTTAAAATATCTGCTGAAAGTCCTACAAAATTCGAAAAATTTGTGAAAGTTTAGAAAATTTAGAAAATATTTATTCATCCTATAAATCATGTTCATTATCACTTTTTTTTTGAATTTCTATACGTTAACGTTTTTGAATTTTTGAATAAAAATCTGAAATACTTAAGAAGTCATAAAAATTACAAGAATATGATAGAATAAGACGCATCGTTCCAAAATTTGAAGGGTAGCTCGTAATTCAGATCATACTCAAATTGCGAAAATTTAGATAATCGAGAAAACAATGAAAATAATGAAATTGTCAAAAATTTTATTCAAGTTGGGAAATCAACTCGAAATCAACGTCACTTGAAAAGAAGTTGCGCAATATTTTCCGTCGAAACTGACGAACCAAATCGACAAAAGAACTAAACTGTCAGATATTCACTTGACGAACAAACCTCAACAAGTACAGGAAAACGAAAAATTGAAGTCTTGAAAGATTATATCAACACGTTGATGAAATCAGTGTAAAGAAGCAGTTATTTTGTACGAAAACGATTGTGACAAAATTTATATCAACAAATGTGTAAAAAAAATGTTTTAGTAATTATTTAGGATGGAACAGTAGATGACTGGATCCCATAAATTCACTTTTTGGAGGTTAATGCCGCATTGGCGCCGGAAGGTAATTTTTTTTTGGAGAGGGAGAAGGGCAAGCCCAAGAAGAAAGTAAGAGACTTATGAGGGCTGATAGAGGGCTCCGAAAATAAAAATTAGAGAGAGCCGATCAAGGTTCGTGAAAAAGGAAAATTAAGAAAAAAGTTGAAGGTTCTGCGTTTCTTTTTCTCAAGTGATAATCATGCTGATTGGTGTGTTGTGTGTAAAGATTGCTGATCTTGAGAAGGGCTCAAAGAGGAGCTGAAACGTTGATGATATGAAATAAATTGGTATTTTTTGACTGGGAAATCGATGACTGATTTTATTTTAAGAAATAAGGATAGCTGATGACTGCTCACGAGAAAATCCATCGATTCCGCTCTAGTGGTACGTTTTGTGCTACAGTCCGCGCACCAATCAGAGGCTCTGCGCGCTATTATTAGAAATCATGAAAAACGATTTTCCCACGTTTTTGTGTTTTGCTTGTTTTTCCCAAGCTGGATAAAAAAATTTATAATGTTGACACCAGTTATTATATCCGGAGTACAATTTAAAAAAGCGTTACTTTGTAAATTACCATTATGTAGTGTGAAATTTTCGAAGTAACTAGTCAAGAGAACATGCAAATTCTACAACTCACTTAAAAAACGCTTACTTGACAAAGTGTGCAATAAAAAAATTGTTATCATTCTTCCCCCACCCTAAACAAACAGACTATAACATACTCTTTTTAATGGAAATATTTTTATTTGAATTGCAATTTTCCTTGAAGATGTAATTTTTTCAAACTTTTTCTGACAAAATCACGTCTACTTCATTAAAAATCTAATTTAGGTGCATTAATTCACCCATAAAAAACACTCTCAACACTGCAGTTATTTTTTGCAGGAAATAACCTTCTGTTGTTGCGCCTTTTTTCAGTCTGATAAAAAGTAAATAACTCTGAAGCTATAAAGTAAGAATCTAGCGCAAAATGTCTCAAATTTTAAATAATGCTTAATGGATTTAAATAAATACCTCAAGTGCATAGGAAGTTGGCCTTGAACGTATTCAAAAAGTTGCCAAACATGGTATATCTATTAATTCTTAAACACATGAGACATTTTTGATGCTCATCGAATCTCATAACATACCTACATCGATATAGATTTCCAATCAAACATTATGTTACACAGCATCCGATTTAAAATGCCAATTTTTTAAATCAAGACATTTTTTTGAATCTTAATTTTTGCAAAATTTTGAGCAATCAAATTCTGCTCTGCACAGTCGAAGTTCATATGCTTATGCACTATAAATTATATTACATGAACTTATAATTTATAAAAATTAAGCTCAGAAGCAATATTGGCCGAATATATTGAAAAAATCTTGATGTTTTATAAAATTATATTTATATATTTCACTAGCAGATTAGAAAAACTGTTTACGATTGATACGACGTGACAGATTGAATAATATATTATGAATATAATACTGCTCATGAATTGTTTATGAGCATAATCAAACGTTAAGCTGGCCAGATAGATTTTATACAGGAGTCATAAGACTTGTTAGAAAGTGTCTTTTGAGACCGAAAATTATTTTGAAAAAATAAGGTCGGCGAAAAAGGTTAAAAAAAATTATATAATAATTTTTATGATTTACGAATTCGTGATGTTTTTTGAGTGTGGTTGTGGCAAAAAGTGCGATTTTTCATTTATATATTTTTTTGTCGTATGTTAATTTTGTAGTTGTTAATGTCGTATGTAAGAGTTAACCTTTTTTTCGGTAAAGAGTAATGAAAATCCCGTTATTTCACGTTACCTTTATCAGTCTCATTATGTAACATAATTTATGTTTTCAGAGCAATTTGTAACTTTCTCAGGAATGTTCTGAAATTATCATTCTCGAATAAAAAATTCTGTTTCTATAATTTTTAATGCAACAGAGTGGAATATTAGTAATTTTCGCACTACTATCGACAAAGAATATGCTTCTTGCTTTTTATTAGAAAAATTTACAATTTAAAGCGCTGAATTTTAGAAATTTGCACTAATAGAAATACTTCAAATCTATGGATCTCAAAATCTATGGCAATATCCATAAGATCGATAGTTTCTGCTCGGAAATCTCATAGAATATAATGAATACAAAAAAAAAAAAAAAAAAAAAAAAAAAAAATAAAAAAAAAAACGAAAAATACAGAAAAAAGAAAATACTTAAACAAAAATACAGGTAAATAGGGATATGAAATAAAAAAATCTCTCGAATTTCAGAAATTCATACAGCAATATATGAAAATAATGAATGATCTGTAAAATAATAGTAAAACTTCTCAGAACTTACGTTTTTTTTAAAATTAATTTTACATGATTTCTACTGTGAAATATATTTCTTATTTTTTCGTATTTTTTTCCCATTCATAAGATTTTTTAGCGTTTTCTTATATTTTTAGAGATTTCTAGTATTTCTTTAAATTGTGATATAAGTTCTTGAGAATTAAGTACTCCAGAATTTATAATTATATAAAACTTAAGCCCCAGCATTCAAAGTTGTTTAATTTCTAACGTTTTCGCAGATAATTTTATTTATTATTCGCTTGGTTGTGAAAATAATTAATTTTTTTAAACTCATGCATACGTTGTATGTAGTGAAACATTTATAATTAGAATGTTGTTTAAGAAAAATTCTTGGGAAACCAAGATTTTTTTTTATTTCTGAGTCGGCAGTGATGATAGGAATACTGAATTTAGTTGAACTTTGGGAACTTCCTTGAAAAAATGAAACTGTTCTCTATTTCCTTTAAATTTTATAAGGTACATTTGAAATCACATAACTATTATTTAATACTCATTATCCCTGTTATTATTCCATTTTATCATTATTACAATTTTTATGCATCAATATGTCATCATTTGAATGTTCATCATTCGTTCTTATTCCTTTTTTCATTGTTACATCAGATAATAATTAGCTTTACCTAAATTTCATGAAGGATTTAAATCCTTGAAAATTCTTCTCTGCCT
This sequence comes from Platygaster robiniae, assembly GCA_028476575.1. NCBI lineage: Eukaryota > Metazoa > Arthropoda > Insecta > Hymenoptera > Platygastridae > Platygaster > Platygaster robiniae. The sequence goes on along the minus strand of CM052019.1, from coordinate 11,470,036 downwards.
ACGCCTTTGCGTTATTTACACAATACTTAGATACGATAGCTTCGTGCCTGAATATTGTTGTTTAGCACGAGTCCGGGAGTTTTTATCTTCGTAAAAATACAAAACACTATTTTTCCCGGCGCTCCAAAGCATACTTTGATCAAATAATTTACAAACTTAATAAAAAAAATATAAGATTTAGAAAATATATTAGCTAAATTTCGTATATTATAGAAAATTTTGATAGTTTGCTAGAACTGCACTTACAGCAATTTGATGCATTTTTACGTGGGCATTGGATATTTTATCAATTATTTGACACAAATAATAAATAAAAAGTTTGAATTCCACAAACAAACAAAAAAGTAATCGACAATGTTTGACACTTAACAAAAGCTTCTCATCTTAAAAATTTTATTAATAAAAATTAGAGTCTCCGTATCTATCATGAATAATTCAACAACAAAAAATACAATGATCACTAAACTTCTAAACTACTTTCGCTTAGCTGTGAAAAATTTAAATCCATTATAAATAGAAAATGTATAATAATAATTTTAGTTCGGAAACAAATTCTCGAAAAAAACGACATCAAACCCTCTTCAGAACCTCACATCAATCACGCTCCTCTTAACGACAATATATCACCAAATTATTCAGGCCAAAAATTTCCTTCTACAAGGAAAATTTCTTGCTTCCGATTCGCAAACACCAAAGTTGCCGCGAATTTAGTGCTTGAGATTAATGATTGCATCAACGAGTTTCGCAATCAAATCAGCAGCCATCCGCATTGGGGTGTTTGCGGAATATAAAGATACCGAACGCGAAGCTTGATTTTAGAAAAGTTGCCGGGGGAAAACTTTTTCCGGCCATTGAAAACTTGGACGCTGGGGCCGCCAATGCAGACGCTAACTAGACTAACGACATAACGGTCCAGGGGAAATTCAAGCACTCGCGGCCAGGTGCTTTAAATTCAAACGAAAACATTCGATAACAAAATGTTGAGAAAAAAGGGGGAAAGAATGAACAGAAAAAAAACTAGCCGTGCATTTCCATAACAAAGTGCGCTTCGGCCGGCTATTTCCATACCAATTTCACGTTTTCCTGCCGCCAAACGTAAACCGCGAGGCCGGTCGTAAAAAATGTCTGCGTCACGCAGAAAATAAGCTCATCAAAATTCCCGCCTCACGTTAAATCCGCGTATCAATTCGGATGAAATCGTAATGAATTGCGAATCGCCGATCGTGGCCAGAACTGCACCTCCCGCGGGAATATTTTATCGTTTCCAACGGGGAATTTGAGAAGGGAAACGGCTTAATGAGGGACTTAATTAATCTCTTATTGGAGGTTGGCTAAATATATCTAGTAACGTACTGAAATTCCACTCGTTATAGATGAAGATTATTTTCTCGAGGATAATTAGTTGGCGTTATTGGATAGGGGGAATTGAGAGTTTTGCAAGGGGAGTTCAGATGAAAATGATAGAAATCGAGGGAAGAGAAAATTACACACGTTTTTTGGATTTGACATCATTCTTGAGGTGTTATGAACTAGTGAACCAAAATAAGGGAATGAATCTGACCAGAATTCTGATTTTTAAAATAAATTCAAAAAAATGTGACATGCCTGATTGCCAGTATTTTGCCTGTTTAATTTTTGAAAAAAAAAAAAAATTCTTACATGTGCGTCAAATTACACGAGTTCTTATGGAGTGAACCGAATTTTCTTGTATTACTCAAGAACAACTAGGAGAATTTTTTCAAAAATTGAACATTGAAAATCGAATTTCAATATACCTATATTGCTTTTTTTTACATTTGGCAACGTCGCATTTTGCTGTGCCCGTCTGTTATTGTTTATACAGTGTATTTATTGTATTTATTAGAGGCTTAAGCATAAAACGTTTAAGGGGGGGGGGGGGATTTCGAAAAATATGTTTTCTTGGGAGTTTTGCAGTTTCTAATATCTGACGAATCTGACCATCCAGTTTCTAGAGTACTATTATTCAATTTTTCGAATTTTCGGATTCAAAGGAGACAAAACTTTTGGAGTCGAGAGTTGCACGTTTTTCATGTTTATATTGAATATAATAGGATTCAATTCTTGTGATATAAATGCTGGTGGCTGGAGTCTAGATTCTTTTTATTATACTTTTACAGTATTTTTCATAATTGTTTAGTCTTCTTGAAGGATTTTCTGATACAATTATGGGTTTTTGCAGAAAGCTTTCTAGCATTCGATGCTCTAAGAATAAAAGTTCTTAAAATCAATAGATTCTACATCAAATAGACTTCTAAAATTTTACTCATTTATGTTTAGTATGAAATTTTGTAATATTTTCTTGCATTTTTATCGATTTCTAGTATTTTCATGGAGAGTTTTATAGATTTATAGAATTCGATGCTACAGTATTCAAAATTTCAACGATTTTGTATATTTTTCAAAAACAGTATCTCTTACACGGATTTCTAGTTCTTTTTGGCTCTATTTTTTTCGTATATTTAGAGTGTATAAACAAGTAGAAGAATTTACTTGTGTGCAGGTTTCTAGATGCATATTCTCTAGAATTTAAAGTTATATACACATTGAAAGAAATAATATCTATATAGTTTTGGAGTATTATATCAAATTTCTTATATTTTCTATTTTTTTAATATATTTATGAAACTCTGAAGGATATTTTAGTATTTTCGATGATTTTTGGTATATTTATATGTTACTATGTAGATGTATAGACTTTGATGTTTTAGAATTCAAATGTCGTTCGATTTTTAGATACAATTATGAATTTTTTAAAAAGGCTTTCTAGAATGCGTTGGTCTAAGAATAAAAGTTCTAGAAATCAATAACTTCTAAATAAAATACTTTATAGATTTCGATAATTTGACTAATTCCATGTTTAGTATAAAATTTTGTAACATTTTCTTGCATTTCTATCGCTTTCTAGTATTCACATTAAGAGTTTTATAGATATACAGAATTAAACGATGCAGTACTCATAATTTTAACAATTTTGTGTACTTTAATTGATTTACACAAAACAGCATCTCCCACGTGGATTTCCAGTTCTTTTTAGTTTGATTTTTTTTCGTGTTTTTGTAGTATATATAAAAGTAAAAGAATTCACTTGTATGTAGGTTTATAGAACTATATTCTCCAGAATTTAAATGTATAAATTTTGAAGGAAATCATATCTCAATAGTTTTTGAGTATTCTAAAAGATTTCTAGTAGTTTCTGCTTTTTTTTTGTATTTATGAAACTCAAAGATTTTTTAGTATTTTCACAGATTTCTAGTATATTTATAGGTTACTATGTAGATGTATAGAAATTCATGTTTTAGAATTCAAATGTCGTTCGATTTTCAGTAATTGTAAAGAATTCTAGTAATATAACCTCTGCATAGTTTTTTAGTGTTTTCAGATTTTTAGCACTTTTTTTTAAAGTATTTATAACATTTTTTAGCGATATCTAGTACTTCAAAAGATTCCTAGAGGTAATATAAATTGTTCTTCTGATGTTCAAGAATCTGATGTTTGATATATATATTAGATATTCGTTAAAATCTACAATTTCTTCATAGATCATAGGTATTCGTTCTAATAATAAAAATTGTTTTTTACGAATTCCTTTAATCATAATTTTCAAGCATCCATCACATAGTAATCAAAAAATGTATTGCTAATACTATGAAAAAAAACTTTGATTGTATACAGTGACGTAGAAGTGGGGGGGGGGGGGGTTAGGGACAACCTTTCGTTATTCAAGGACCTTTTTTTGTTCAGAACCCCTCCCCCCCCAAAAAAAAAAATTTTCTATTACGCCACTGATTGTATAGTTGTGTTTCGAAAGTGATTTTCAGAAATTTCAGAATTTTGAATGAACGAAATAGAGTCAAAGGAATCGGAAAAACCTTCTTAAGAAACAAAAACTCCTTATTCTCAATCCAATCATCGATATCTCTCAATTCAAAAACCTCCAAAATGAAGAACCTTATATTCCTGTAATATTTAACCAGGATTATAACCATTTTTTCCCCTCAGTATATTTATAGTAGTTTTGTTTTCCTTGTGAACCTCGTGGCATGAAATTGAGAAGTAGTGTCACCGGAAAATTACGCAAAGAGTCACGTCAAAGAGGACGAAAAAGAGAGACGCGAATGGCAAAGAAGACTAGGAAATTTTGAGCTGCTTTGCTTCGTGAATCTATGTCAACATAATGCTGTATTGCGCGTAAGGCACGTTTTGAGTTTGCCTTGGAACATTTCCGTTGGGGGCGAATCAGGTAAGGTCAGGAGAAACTCCGATGAATAAATATAGCCAGGGTCGTAAATCAAGAATTTTAAGTCACCAGGAGGATTGTACTGTTCGCATCAACTTTCCAGAACGCCCACTTAAATGTAATGGATTTTAATGAGATTCGCGACTCTCAAGTCAAACACGCGGGAATGAATGCAATCATCTTTGGAATTCGCAACGTTTCTACCATCTTCAGAGCATCGCATGGACTCCAAAATGAAGAATTTGGGTATGTTGAAAATGAAACTAGGAAAGCATTTCAAATTTAAAGGTGTTATTCATCGTTTTCATTCATCTGTAGACTTACACATTTTTAATGAATACAAGAAAAAATCTCAATCAAAAATTCGAGATGAAATGCCAACCACTGAAAAAAAACCTTCAATTCCAAAGCTCGGTATGAAAAAAACCGACTCCCGACACAAAAACCACTTTTCCCGTCTGAAACAACAACCACGCTCCAACCTGTGCTCATCAATATTTTTAATTAATTCCCCGACAAGCGACGTTATTAATTAAGGAAGATTCATCGGGGTGCCACGATTGATTCGTCGACCAATTGACGTTTCCGCGATTGAACAGCGGCGACATCGTTAAAACTCGTCCATGAATTTTCGATGAAAGCGATGTCAAAAGAGAAAAAACCTCGAAAATTGCGTGATCAACCCGCGCCAAATGAGCAGGCGTGATTGATATTTGGGCGGCATTAATATAGCTGGGGAATATCGCGAGGCGCCGGCCCACATTGGGCACGAAGAGATGAGACGGGGCGAGGGGAACGAAGCTGCAGGCACATAATTGATTGGCATTAGCCGGCACCTGATTGCCAACGCTGCCCTTTGCTGCTGGATACCCTCGGAACCGCTCCTAGGGTTCGTGTTTAAATACCCTGGTGATATCTCCACACTCGCCACCCTCCCAAAGGCCCCTCTTTCCCGAGTATTGCCAGTTGAATCTTCTTGTCATGATTACCTAATTCTGGCCACGCGACGTGTCGTACGGGCCATATCGTGGCATGGATTCTAACGAGGTTTCTCGGTCCTCCGAAAATCGGAATGCATTGGGGTTTACTGAAAGACTAACTGAAAAAATCTGGTATTTCCTGTCATATATTTGGTAAAAAGTATAATGAAATTGTAAATTTTACAATAAAATTATTAGAAAATGAAAATCACGCAGGCAGAAATCTATAAAAGTACAAGAAATCACTACAAAATTTCATGAATACTAAAAAATAAAAAAAACAGTACACAGAAGTGTGCTGTTACGTAGGACTACGTCTTTATGTAACATGCTTAAGTCAAATATTTAATAATTTCCGTTAATTATATAAGTACCATATAAGAAATCATTCGCTAACAATGTCAAATAATTCCTCATTTTCTTTGAAATTTTATTCAATAACATTAGATAACAAATATCCTCTACTAAATAATCTAAATAGTCTCATACTGTCCCCCTTTCGCTCCCACCCCTTCGGACCCCCTTTCGTGACATTCTACCCCCTCCAGAACCCCCTTTGTGACACATTTTCATGACATTTTACCGCCCCCCTTCATATATATGTCTAAACCGAGGAGTAAGACGTAGTTTTACGTCAAAAAAATACAAAAATGTTAAAAATATGTGAATTACTGAAGAAATTTATAGAAGTTATTTTCTTGAATATGTTAACCAAAAAATATCCCTGGTAACTTGGGTTTTCATAAACTTTTTCTAAAACTCCATATAAAGTCTCAGGTTTATTCCGCTTTTTTTATTAAGTGACTTTATAAAAAAAAACAATGTTTTATAAAATGACTTGTTAAAAATTTTTTTCATCTTTAAAAATGACTGCATTTTTAAAAATAGATTTTACAACCTACTTTACATATATATATTCTATTATTTTATAAAGCTTTTATAGAAACTATACAAAACTTTATAAAACATCTCTATTCTTATAAACAAAGCGGAGTTTAATGAAAAATACTGAAATTTTATAAAGAGTTTTATAAAAAATTTATTAAAATACACAAATTACTAAGGATGCAAAAAGTCAATCGACATTTGAATCTTAGATCGTGAAATTTTAGACATTTACATAGTAATCTATAAAAACAGTGGCGATCCTAAGGGAGGGGGGAGATTAGGGAAATTCCCCCTCCCCTCAAGAAAAGGATATATCCGATAGATTGACAATGCATTCTAAAAAAAAAAAAGAAAACAGTCATCAGCTTGATTTTTCGCTGATTCCCCCCCCCCCCCTAAGAATCGTTTCTGCGACCGCCTTGATAAAAATATGTACTAGAAATCTTGAAAAATACTGAAAAATCTTTCAAACTTTTACAAATACTTTGAAATAGCGGGAAATACTAGAAATCATTTAAAATAATCAAAAACAATGTGAATATGATTTCCTTGAAAACATATAACTTTGATTTCTAGAGAACATAATTTTAGAAATCTCCGTACATGAAATTTCTTCCACTTGTATGCATACTAAAAAATATGAAAATGAAGAAAACAAACCAAAAAGTATCGAAAACCCGTGTAAGGAATACTGTTTTCTGATAAATAATTTAAAATACACGAAATTGTTTAATACTACGGTATCAAATTCTGAAAATTTGTAAATCTTTCTATAAAAATACAACTAAGTTATAAAAATGCAAGAAAATATTACAAAATTTGAATAGAAAAATTCAAAATGTCTTTAAAATTCAGGAAATCTATAAAGTACTCAATTTTAATAAATTTATTGATATTCAGAACTTCGATTCTGAGAGCATCGAATTCCAGAAAGCTATCTCAAAAAATTCATTTTACATTAGAAAATCCTTGACGTCGTTAAAATACTAAGCAATTATAAAAAATACCATAAGTAATAAAAAAGTATGAAAGAAAATAGAAAGAATCTAAACCTGTCCTATTCTTTTTTTCGGAATAACTAGGAAGAAATAAGTTGGGTAATCTCTCAAATATTTTTAAGAAATTCAAGAAATACAATTTAAATACCAAAAAAAAATAGTACCTAATACTAAAATTGCATCAGATTCTTGTATACTCTGATTGAATTTTTACAAAACTTATGGAAAGTTAAAATCAACAAAACCTTGACTCCTGCACCATCGAACTGTGGGAATCTAGTATAAATATGTAAAAATAGCAAAAATCCCCTCAGATCGTATTAGACCTTAAAAAATACTCAAAATACTTCAAGTGCATAAAGTCTTTTGTGTTTTCTGATCAATTGATTAAAATAAGGAAATCGCATTCTTGAAATCCAAAGAGCTTTCTACAAAACCAGGATGTCTACAGCATTTTAATAACACACAAAAATCTATACATAAATTTATAAAAATACATCGAATTATTTCTCGAAAAAAAGGGAAAATACTAAAAGTGCATGGAATTTATGATGTTTTCTGGTAAATACTCACCAATACATACTTTTTTCTGGTAAATGTGAATATTTCATACTTTGAACTTGACTCAACAAAAAATTTGTAGTAATTTTACTGTACCGATAGGAAAGTAATTAACCATTACCTTGTGGTAAAATTTTACTATAATTTTGCAATAATTTTACTATACACAGTTGGGATTTTCCAGTTTATTTATACCAACATTCCATATTTAAATGAAATTTTCTTATTCCAGTATGTGAAACATGAAAAAATAGTAAATTTGCAGTACCATGGCATAGAAAATTTGCGTACTTTTTTTTACAGTGTTTAAAAAGGAAATCGCATCCTAGAAATTTAAAGAGGTTTCTAAATAAACAAATATCGTTTGATTATTCTACTGTTACGTAATATGCTTCACCTCATTTATCCTATAGGATCAAAAATATGATGCTTGTTGTGAGAAACGAAGTTGAACAATTCGAGTATAAACTTTCCTAATGTGAGAGTTTGGGTATCAATGATTTAGATTTCGCTCTTGATTAAATTAAGTACTCAATTCCTGTTTCCAAGTGAATTTGCCCCGAAGTCATTTTGTATCGACCGTGTTACTACTTTTGAGCGAAGAAATACTATTTTTAAGTGATTACTTTTTTACATGTATTAATTATAGAATTCCTGTTAAGAAGATGTATACAATTAATCGTGTACGTAATGAAAAATCTTAAAATGAGATAAATACATAAGCTACTTCTTACCTGAATACAATGTCTTCTAGCCAGCCAGCCAATGTGTTGAAGTTGCGAGGGATCCGGAAGAACCGAAGCGAGTCTTAGAGCTTTAAGTGTGAGCAGCGCTAAGGCTGAGTGCAAGGCGTTAAACCAAACGTTCGCATCTGTACTATCAGCTGCTCTCAAACGACATTCATGCACTCCGTCCGGCGAATGGAGTTCTATGATACGACCTTCTGCAACAGAAATAGTAACAATCTCATGAATAATAGTTTTCTATGAAAGAAGATCATTTGAAATTTAGAATAAAAACATCTTCCGTCAAATATTTCATGTGCTCCATTTGGTAGAATTGTACAGCACGTTTGAAGTTTATTGCTATTTCATGGTATCTCAAAGATCGATATTTTCTGAGTTGTATAAACATAATCACCGAAGGAATGCAGAAATCGAGCAGTTTTCAGATATCATTGTTCATGATTAATTAAAAAATTATTTCGTCCATACACTTCTAAGAATCTAATATAATATCTGCATCTATTGAGATCTGAATGAAGAACTATCTATCTTTATGTAGATATATCCTAATGTTCAGGGGTGGAAAAATGCGATTTTTCCGGGTAGGTAGTAAATAACTCGATTATTTTTTTGGGAGGAAGGGGAGGTTCATTTTTGTATTTAGTTTAAAAGCGCATGATCCTCATTAAGTCTCTTTGGTGTTAGGCATGTTTGCTCTCAAACCTGCTGAACCAATTCACAAAAAACAAGTGTCATGTCTAATTGTTCTTTGTAAAGTTTCTAACGGTTTCTAGCTCGATAATACAGTTTGAGAACCGTTTTTTTTTCTCTTAAAAAGAAATGTCCTCAGTTTATAGACGATAAAAAAAATGCATATGTATTGGCTAAGTTATTACCTTATTAAATCAAAATATACTAATATGTTTTTAAACATTTATCGTATTTTCTTTCAAAGTTTTACAAAGATGATATTTACGATGATTAAGAAATTGACCCTGACCTTTTCACTCTTTTTAATTAACAAGCGGACCTGGCAGACGTTGTTCTGACAGGTCCACATTAACTGTATCAATCTTGCTTTTTACATTCGTTGTTTGCTCGAATGATTTTGAATGTGGCGCAAATTATCATCCCAGTTTCTTCGATAATTTCTTTCATAATTAATTTGACGATTATGGCGATCAAGATTACTCTTTCTTCTTGGAGGATTGTCCCAGCTGAAAAATCCAATTGGTTTTGCCAATTGGTCCGACCGTTTGGAATTGCCAATTGGCACTACGCTGGCCCGACAAATTGGCAAACTTAATATTTTGTCCGATTAGCAATCATAATCGTTGGGCCAATTGGCAATTCCAAATGGTCGGACCAATTGGCAAAATGCCAATTAGCTAATTCGTTTTGCTAACAAATGTGAATTTCGATCATTGCAGAATAATTATGCAACTATATATTTTTTTTCAACCTCGTTGGAATTGAGGAAATTTCGCCCAATTATATAAAAAAATTTTGAAACGACATCGCGTTCCCGCCGATACGAATAATTGTGCATTATACTTAATGTATCAGTGCTAATATTGTAAAATGAGAAAAAAAATGACTTCCATCTCGTGTATCTCGCAGTAATTACTGGTATGGCGCGGAATATTCAAATTTGAGGGCGACATATTTAAAAATCCGGTGCCATACCAGTAGTTACTGCGAGATCCACGAGATGGAAGTCAATTTTTTTATCTCATTTTACAAGTTTAGCACTGATACATTAAGTATAATGGCATGATGACTCGTATCTGCGGGAACGCGATGTCGTTCCACAATTTTTTTATGAATTTGGGCAGAATTTTCCTAATTCAACCGAGAGTAAAAAAATTAAATGATTCCATAATTAATCTATAATAATCAAAATTCACATTTATGGCAAAACAAATTAGCAAAATGGCATTTTGCCAATTCGTCTGACCATTTGGTATTGCCAATTGGCCCGACGATTATGATTGCCAATCGGACAAAACATTAAGTTTGCGAATTGGTCGGGCCATCGTGGGGCCAATGGGAAATTCCAAATGGTCGGACCAATTGGATTTTATCAGCTGGGGTATAAGATCAAAATTTTTAAGATTCATAATTAGGGACGACTCCGTCGAATTCTGATGAAAAATTTATTTTTTTCTCATGGAAACGTTTATCAATACAGAACAGAAAAACAACACTTACAAAAACTTTTCTCTAGGAAATGGAGAAAAACGTCAATGACACAACGTTTGATGTAAGCATATGTAACATTCGAAAGTTTTGTCGAACGAAGTTTGATGATTGCTATGTAAACAAACACTTTTGACAGTTGCGCATAAAAAATCAAGTATTCATGTTACAATTGCGTGTGCGCGCGCGTGTGTGTGTAACTAGATAATTTAAAACTAGATTATTCGAAGATACTTTGCGCATGCAGAATTTTTTAGGTGTGTAGTGCAGCCCACCATACTCACATCTTCTACCACTACTGCTAATGTAAAAGAATAATAAAGTGCAAATCCCAGCAGATCTAAGGATACCTAATGCCTAATTTTTTTCAGGAATTTACAGTCACACGTAGGTCTATTCGAGATCTATGAAAATCTACTTTCTTCTAGGTTACTGAAGAATTTCAAATCAACGAATATTCTTCCCCAAAATACCCATTTGAAAATTGATGGAGTTCCTTCATCCCGGACTAACGACCTCGCTCCAAATGTTCCGCGTCATGTGTCTTCCATGTTCCTCGCCTAGCCATTAACCTCAAACGCCCGGGCTTTAATCTGCCAAAGTCGGAATACAAGCCGGTAAATATTCGAGAGAGGAAGGTTTTTTGCGGTGAAATTTTGGCCATTCAAAGCTCGATTTGGCTCTTTACATATTCAACGAGCGCTCCGCGCATCATCTCGTTTCTTGCGCATCCAATTGTATTCTTCATTCTCATCTTTTGGTGCTCACTGATCCTGCAGGCAGGCAAGTTCCCCAGCCTCGGCCTTAATAGTTTTCGTATTAAAGTCTCCGGTGCATTATAAAGATGCTATAACTTCGCCAAGTGGATGACAACTCAATTTCGAGCTGAGCCTGACGTGCTCGCGTGCACTTCAAACTCATGTCTACCTTCAGCCGACGCCTAAGTCGACGCAACGTGCATTCATATGTATACATGTTGGGCAGGGGAAAAGATTTGGAGGCGGGGGAGAGGTTGATGTTCATTTTGGCAAGCAGCGTGGAATTTCATGATTGCTTTTGTTTTTTAATCTGCCTTTTTTTATTTCTACGCCTTCCATCGTTGAATCACTACATTCATTTTCTTACTGCAGGGTTCAGAAAGTTACTTATTGTCAGAAAAGTATAACGCATCAGATTACCGTTACATAGGTAGAAAAAGTAAATGAAGAACAAAATCGTCAAATCTGTAACAAAAATACCTCTTGCAAAGGCCCTTCTGTGACTGCACTGTCATCGGAATGTTCCTTTATACCAGGAATTGTCAGAATAATTACGCGTTATCTTCAGGACTGTAAAACTGCTTTTATTTCGCGCTTGGAGCATCATCACCAACTGGATGCCGGTTCTTCGAATCAAATTGCGAGCGCGAACAAAGGCCGGGCGCGCTTTCATTACAGCCATCCGTCGAAATGAATCTCGAAATCGGACTATTGTTGCGTGACATCTCGTATACATCCAGCGCGACTTATACGATCTGATTAGCCCAAGGCCATAAACCTAAAGGTAACAAACGCCCGACGTCTCGTATACAAAGTATCTACTTTCCAACGTGTACCGTTCTCCGTACTTTTAAGCGATAACGACTTTCGCCAGCTCGAGAGCGACGTATATATATAATACCGCGTGTATACTTGGTGAACTGATATTATCAAGGGCGTCACCACGAAGGGAAAATCCTTACGTACGTTTTGGCCTGAAGTTTCTGGATGTTTGCTAATAATTTCTTGAAACAAAAGAAGTGTATATGAATGTCGATTACAACATAAGCTGTGTTTAAAACAATAAGAAAATCTGTAAAATCAATGTAATACCACTGTATGAATAAATTTCTGAAGATGAGAAAATGTGCATGGTGCGTTCTCTTAGAAACAGCTCTTCACGTCCAATACCATCGCTTTTTAGCATGTACTTAAGGATACATGAAATGTTCTATATACAAGACCAAAGTACACTTCGAAGTGTAACTTTGAAGTAATGACACTCTATGTACAATAAATACCATGTAACGTCAGAATGTCGTAAAGGAGATGCAAAAGTGCTGCGCTAAAGTTAGGGGCAAAGGACCCATTTAATTGCGATCGCACTTAACAGATACGAAAGTTGCTTTAATTAACGAAATAATGACGTGGCGAGGATGGCACTTCCCTTTGCTCACTCCTCTTCTCTGTCTCATCCTTTTTCGAGTGTTTTCGGTTTACTCTCACTGCTATTTCTGTTACTGCATTCCCATTCTCACTCGTTGATGCTTTCGACGATTCGATGGAGTTTGTTCATAAACAGTCGCTGAAATCCAGGTCTCTCTGTCGGGGAACAATATTCACGAGCAGAACAATTCCTCAACCAGCAGAAATTTAATTGGATTAATGCAGCTCAGAAAACGAGAAAAAATTACTTACTAACTGTGACGTCCGGAGTCGGAATTCCAAGGCGTCACGATATTTTAATATTAAATTCGGATCAATTCCCGATGGACGACCTTGCCTTGGTCGCACCCTTCGAGGATTTGGGTCCGATGCCAGTACTCGTTGCTGGTAACGCTAACCGCGAAGCCAGCAAGAAAGCGCGAGGTAGAATTGAGGAACGTTAATAAGAGAACGAGTGAATAGTTAATATTTAGGCTCTATTCAATTTGTATGACAGAAAGATCGGCAAGACTTTACGCTTGTTAATGGTTCTTTCCCAACTTTCCTCGGTAGAGCCTACGGTGTCTCACGAGAAAAGTTCCGAAAGGGAAGACGCGCCCAAACAGCGAGGAGGCGTTTTTATAGTAAATTTAGGCAGTAACATAGAAGGAAGTGAGGGAGTGAGCTAATTGCCGGATTGCTTCATTGCTTAATTGCTACTTTCCGAATTCGCTGATACTTTGAATGTTCGATGTCATCGACTCCTCGATTAATGCTCAAGAATTTGCTGATTTATTCGAAACTCGATGTCATCGACTCTTAGCCAATGCCTAAGAGTTTGCCTCGCTGTTTCGTCCGCGTTAACTCGGCGATTTTTGATACGTTTCCGCTCGAGTTAGGCTTGCGTTCGCGAACGAACTTATGAAATATAATGTAACGTTTCTCAATAATTTGCTTGAATTATTGGAGACGTTATACTAACTAAAATTACTTACTCACTAACGAGAAAAAAATCATTTACTCAAATTCTGGATTTTTATTGGATTTCCAAAATTAATGATAATCCTCTACGAGCGAGGCATTCATTACTTTTGATTTTAAAAATTTGAAGTTATTGAACAGTATCCATATTTTTCGGCATGAAACACATTTTCCGTGATATTCAAAATTTATAAACATATCCTGAAATATGATAAATTTTTCTAATTTATGAATATTTTTGAATATTTCCGAGCTTCTTAAAAATATTTTTATATATGCACACGAATGCAAAGAACAACTGCCAAAAATTCGTCTATCTAATGAAGATAAATCGCAATATTTTAATATATATTAAATTTTAATAGTGAAAAATTGATGGAAGAACAACGAACACATTATGAGAAATATGATAATGAAGACAAACTATGAACAATCTCTTGAATTTGACGAAATTGGTCGATTTTGATATAACTATTGATAATTGTATTAATTTTCTTAATCGTCTATTTTTTCAAAATTTCGGAAATTTCATGAATGATATGAAGAATTAGAAATTTTCTGAATTTCAGGAAATTTTGCTACATAACAATGATATTCACAACTTTTTACAGATACTTTTTGATTTTTCCAACTTTTTATTAAAAATGGAAAAAATCAGTAGTCGAAAAAATACCATTATTAAGACAATCCAGTATATCTGCGACTGTTTTATGGAATTTTACAAATTTATCATTTTGTTCAGAAATTATATGTTTTCGAAATTTTTATTATTTTTTATATTTTATAGAATTTTCAAAATTTCACACGTGATTCGAACAATTCAAAAATTTCCAAATTAACGTTTGTCCCATTTATCAGAATTATTTGTTATTCAAGAAACTCAACTTTGTCACATCTAGGTATTATTGAGAAAATGTAGAAAACAATATCACGCTATGTCAAAGAAAGATTATAAACACAATCTTCTGAGTTGAGAAACATTTTCCAGAAGTTTTGAATTTTTCGAATTTTATAGAATTAATAATCAGCGATTTTTGAAAAGCTACATTTTCTGATTTTTCAGAACAAAACAATATTTAAACTTTTCAAAACTTTCTCTAATACCTTACAACTATTTCATAAAAAAAAATCACATTCCATTATTTGGAGAAATATAATAATGAATATAAAATACAAAATTTATAAGCATTCTCTAACATTTTACAAATTGTTCGTATTATACAGAGTTATCGACAATCTTACAACTTTTGGATACATTTTTTTCATTTGATAATTTTTTCAATCTTGCATAATATTTCAGCCACTCACGTTCAATATTTGATAATATTTTGTCTGACTCATCAAGATTTTTCGTTATTTTTTAATACTTTTCAAGTTTTTAACATTTTTATGGGAAAATGAAATAATTTAACCGTTGACATAACTATTATTATAAATCTTTGAAATACCTCCACCTTCTGATTTTTCAAGTTTTTTATCGAAAAATGAAGAAAAAAGTATCTTGAAGAAAAATCATGAACAAAATCAATTAAATCTGCGATTATTTTCTAAAATTTTACAAAATTTTCGTACTGTTCAGGAGTTTTTATATTACACAATTAATACTTTCATTGTTTTTCGTGATTTTTCAAAATTTTCAAAATTTGTGACTTACTCTGAACAATTCAAAACCTTCCGAATTTTTCGAACGTTTTTCGAATTTGCCAGTTTCAGAAACTTGACATTTTTACATCCAAGCTTAATTAAAAAATGGAAAAAACAATATCACGCACATGTTGAAGAAATGTAATGAACACAATCTATAAGTTCATAAAGATTTTCCAAAAATTAAGAAATTTTTCTAATTTTATAGAAGTATCAGCGATTTTCGAAATGTAATGTTTTTTTATTTCTCAAATCTTCAAAATTTAAAACAATAATTGAGCCATCCTAAATTCTAAACATTTTATTCAAAATTTGTAGATATCGTTTTCTTTTTTTGTAAGAATACTTTTCGAATATTTCATATTTTTATTTAAAAAAAATTCACTTTCATTATTTGAAGAAACATAATAATGTGCACAATATACAATCTACAAAATTTACAAGCATATTCTGACATTTTAAAAATTTTTTGAATTGTATAGAATTATTGACAATCTTCTAATTTTTCATTTGTTTTTTCAATTTTCTAATTTTTTAAATTTGGAACAATATTCTCACTTCTTACATTTGATAAGATTTGGTCAAGTCATCAAGATTTTTCGTAATTTTTTACCGTTTTCCAGTTTTTCAGATTTTCATGGAAAAATAAAAAGAGTATCATCATACATATCACAAACAGATACGATATAAAACACAATCCACCTATTGTACAAAAAGTATCTAAAATTGTAAAACTTTTCCAAATTTCGTAGAATTATTGACAAGCTTTCAAATGGTTAATGTTTGTTGATTTTTCGAAAACTTCAAGATCTAAAAACGTAATCCAATCCATCAAAAACTAATCAATTTTCGAAAAATGTTCTTAACTCATTAAAATTTTTCACAACTATTAATAATTTAATAAATACGACAGTACCAGTCAAAAGTCGTTTATTTAAATTTTCCGACGCATCGATCACTACTTCGTCATCCTTTTCAAGATATATTAAATTCAGTTGAAAATACCATACCTCATAATGTTGATCCGATGTCAAACTGATTAATTAACCAATGACTATAAGCTGTTACAATCATTGTGAATTTCAAAATTCGTAAATTTAGAATAATAACAACTTTCCATAAAAACATTTTCACAGTTCAGACATCATCGTCATTCCTCTTTTTCTACAATATAACAACTATTATTACTTTCATGGTTTTTTAGATTTTTCTGGAATTTGAATAAAATGTTAAACTTACATATCGAATAAGGATAGAGGATTCAATAAGTTGTGATCGAGGGATAAAAATAGCGATAATTCAGAACATATGACATGTTTAAGAAAAAGTCGTATAATAAATATTATTGTGGATGTAGAATATTAAGAAAGCTAATTGTTAATTTATTGGAACCAAACATATGAAAAAAAGAAGGTAGAAAATATTGATAATTCTTTCTCTGTTCCAAAACCTACACCCCACAACACTGATCGAACCGAGTAGTCATTATTAATCAGTCCGAGCCCTCGCCTATCAATCTAATCCAAGAATAAGCTTCCAACATTACTCGTGGGTGAGGTACGTGTGTATGTGGGCAACCAACAATGGCGATTTGTTTCGAACGCGCTACCGGCACATTTCGTTTCCCTTTATTCGAGCGCCAGGGAAAAGAGACATTTTCCACCATTCGGCCAATACGACTTTTTTCCTTCTGCTTCCGTTGACCTTCTCGTTGGCCATTGTCAAACCGAGCCAAACTTCCCCTGCTGTAATGTTACGGCCTTCCTGAAATTTACGACTCGCACGATGTGGACAAGCTGTGCTGCTCCTTCGACATCCTCGATATTTACACTTTGCTTCCAGTTTTACGAGCGAGCAGATGCAGCCCTTGCCACCCATGGTCGTCATTAGCCCTTGATGAGCGTTCGTTCATTCAATAGAGCTTCTACTTGAAGATAGTCATTAACAATTGAGCATTGATCACGAAAGTGTCGATAGCGAGTGCAGCATATATGTGTCATGGAATTACGATCCAGTGAATTTTTGTGTCATCGTAGCATTATTGAAAATTGATATGAATTGATATGTTCATAAGGTATTATGAGCACGTGAACAAAAATGGGGTGCGTTCTTAGAAAGTTCTCTATTAAATTAAAAATACTGTCTGTGAAGCAGCTTTCCCAGACTGTTTACTTAAATTTCTATTAAAATTACTGACGCATCTATGAGAAAAATAGACATTTTCTATGGAAATAATAAACCTTCCATGAAATCAAAGTGTTCAATTAATATAAGAAAGAAATTATTATAAGTTGTACTCTAAATGACTTATCATTAAAAATAAGCATTCAAACTTATCAAAATTAGAGTGGATTTCGATGCCATACATTTTTTTGAACAGCTTTTTCCTAATTTATCAACAGCTATTTTATTGAAAATAAAATTATAGTGTATATATGATAATATGAAAACATGTTTTCGATTATATAAATATGTAGTCTCTTGAAATTTAGTTATTACTAATAAAAAATATTTAAAATTTATGTATCAAGTATAAAAAAAATTTTTCTACCAATTTCTTTGAAATCCTTTTCATATACGTGTCCATGACATTTCAAACATGATTTTGAGAGAATGTCTATGAAAGATGTTTGAAATTTCAAATTTTTCTCGACCGACAGTGTAATTTTCCTGAAAAAATTTTGATTTGTCAATCAAATTCAGAAGAATGTTTATGCTGAATAACAAGTCTTTTGTGTATCAGTTTTCGAAAAAAAAATTATTAAATGAGCGTCGATTTACGTGTGTTCCAATGAAGCGAAACGTATTTTCGTGTATAACTCAAGAACAAATAAAGGAATTTTCCTAAAAATTTGCTGGACTTCAAATAAAACATTCACAATTAAGTTTCAATTTACCAAACCGATTTCTACTATTTAGTCACTCTGAACAATACTCACAATAATCACTTTCGACGATATGAAATTGCTTATTTTGACATTTGGCAACATCGCATCTTGCCTTGCGCATCTGTTATTGTTTATACAGTATATTTATTGTGTTCATCAATAGTGAAGACAGAAAAATTTTCGGGAGGGGTTTTTCGAAAAAATATGTTTCCTTAGGGGTTTTGTAATTTCTAATAGTTGACCACCCGTTTCCGGGAGTACGATTATTAAATTTTTCGAATTTTAGGATTCAAAGGTTAGAAAGAGAGATTTTCAATGTTCGTATTGAATATAATAAAATTCGATTTTCGTGATTTTCATGCAAGTCACTGAAGTTTAGGGCCTTTTTTTATACTTTTGATATTTTTTATAATTGTTTAGCCCTTTATACTGTTTGAATAATTTTCTGGTATTATAATGAATTTTTTAAGATAGCTTTATAGAATTCAATGCTCTGATTATCAAATTTCTTAAAATCAATTTGTTTATAATAAAGTATTTTATAGATTACCATAACTTTACTTACTGCATGTTTTTTATAAAATGTTGTAATTTTTTTTTGCATTTTTTTAACTTTCTAGTATTCTTATTGATAGCTTTATAGATTTCAAGATTTTATGCTGTAGGATTAGAAATTTCACGCTTTTTGTGTATATTTTAATCAATATTTCAAAAAATAGTACCTCCAACACAGATTTCTACTTATTTACAGTTTATTTATTTCTTTTTCGTATTTTTTTGGGGCCCTAGTATATTCCATTCTCAATAAAACCTTGTGAAAAAATGAAATTTCTCATAAAAATCGAATTTTTTATGAGGCACAGCTTTTAAACACCTTAAAAAACCTAACAAGAAAGCGAAATTTTTTATAAAAAATTGACCGAAAAAAATTTTATAAGTTTTTTTCTTAAAAGATTTTATCAAATACATTTCTATAAGAAATTTCAGTTTCTTACAACGTTTTTCTGAGGATCAAAATTATTAGGGGTATCTATATATTTAGAAGAAATTTCTTGTATGTAGATTTATAAAATTATATTCAACAGAACTCAAAGTTATATGAATATTTGAGTAAATTCTATCCACATTGTTTTAAACTATTCTAAAAGATTTCTAGCATTTTCCACTTTGTTCAAGTATTTACAAAACTCTGAAAAGACTTTTCTGTATTTTCTAAGATTTTTTTTTTTAGATGATTATGTAGATGTCTAGAATTTGTTGAATTTAAATTGCGATCAATTTTCAGTAATTGTATAAATTTCTATGAATATAACCTGTATAAAGTTTTTGAGTTTTACACAGATGTTTAACATTTTCATTATTTTTTTGAATACTTATGAGATTTAGTAGGCATTTGAAGTACTTTTAAAGATTTCTGTGAGTAATATGGATTGTTATTTTGATGGTATGAAATCGCAAGTTTCATAGATCATAGGTATTCGTTCCAGTTTACAATTTTTCTGGATATGACAAATTTCTTTCACGAATAAAATTTTCGAAACCTCAGAAAAATGAATACACTTTAAATACGGTGAAGAGAACGTGCTGCTATCAGAACTCACAAGCAATTTCATCTGTCTTACATAATCGGGTCCTCTAACAAATTACCTTTTTCCAAAAGTAGCCAGCAACCTTCACAAAACCATTCCAGTAACTCTATAATTACCTCGACTAATAAAAAAATCGTAATAAGTATTATACCCTCGATCGCCCTGATCCCTTCATGAAATTATTTTCCGATCCAATTCGTTTACAACCATGTCGAGCTCCGATTACGCGTTTCCCCGAGGATGCTATACGATGGCCATAAAAAGCGCTGGCTTCTTCGCGGGCAAAGAGCGATGTCGCTATCAAAGCCACTTTATTACGAAATCGGCTTTTACGATATTTCGACCTTTAAAAATGCATAAAAATCGCGTGAGGGGCTGTCATCGCCGGCGCGCGTCGTGGGACGGGCCATCAAACTGCCTTTTTACGATCGCGAGGGGTAAAAAAAAATGACAGAAGAAACGCCGCTGCGGAATTTTCAAATTTTCTTGTCAGAATTTTTCGCTTTATTATCCGCTGTGCAGCCGAAGGAGGTCGCAGCTGGATTATTGGAATACTTGCGTTTGCGATGATTCAGCAGCGCGGGGAAAACGCGATTCGCGAGACAATGGGGAAGGCAATAAACGACGACTAATGGAATGGCCCGTGGATGTTGAAATCGCAATTGGTACGCACTACGGCAAACGTTTATGATTGATTATGCGCGCTGCATAAGGCGCTAATCCTTTCATCTCGGGGGATTAATTTTAACGAGCCGAGCGGAAGTGATCCAGCTCGGAGCGAGAGTTAAGCAGGATTTACTTAATGCCCCTTTCAGACCGCGCGACTTTGGGATCCTCCGACGGCGTCGTCGCGGTTCGACGTAACGGGTAATCTCAAAGCGAGAAATTTAGCGGCCTGACAAATACCCCCGCGTACTGTACTCGGGCGTGACGACGTCTCGCGCTGCGGATGCAAATATATCGCGGTTCCACCGGTGGCTTAAAAACGCCGAGACGTGTCAAACGGCGCTTTCTGCGGTTTACCTCGTGTGTCGTGACGTCTTTTTGAAAGAGGAATAGATTTGGGTGTGTTTATTTTCAGCAGTTGTGGATGATGATATTTAATTGAGGACTAGGGGTGAGAGGGTTCATAGAACACAGAATTTACGGATAACTGAAATTTGACTTGAGATTTTCATGGAAAAAATATATATGAAAGGTAAGAGAGTCCTCATTACACCTACAAAATTACAACTTGTTCTACTGTACCGTTTTTTAATAAAAAATTATCAAAGTTTAGATATATACACAGAAAATATAATTTTCTACAATAAAGATAAGCAAGTAGACAGATGTATGTGAATAAATATACCAAGTATATAATAAACCAACAAAACTAAATTAAAGCAACAACGAAGTCATTATCACAATCAGGTGCATTAATGACGAGGCTTGTCAACTTGCTGCAAGTCGCAGGTAGACAAGCTATGATAGAGAAAATGTCTAACCCTCGGTAGAGAGTCATTGAAAAAATTGACATCACGCCTTAGCTTATTCGCATTTGTCATTATCCTGGCTAGTGATTCATTCGCCCCATAGTTCTTTCTATATTGCTCAATACAGAACAATCTAGACGAAGTGGTTCTAAAATCCCTATCAGAAACATGGTAAACTATCTTCTGACATATTTCCGCAGAATCCACCATGCCGTTAATGATCTTATACAAAAAAATTGAATCATTAACTTGCCTTCTAATGGCCAATGTCAGCACCCCAAAAGTAGATTCAATCGGCGAATAATCATGATCGGTAAAAGCCATAAGGCTATTTGATAAGCCAATCGTCTAAGGAATTTGTGCTGTACCTTCTCAATAAGCGACGCTATAACCTTAGTATACGGGTTCCAAATGACTGTAGCATACTCAAGGATGGGCCTTTCCAGGGATTTATGAAATAAGACATAAATATTCACTCTCCTCAGTTCCTATATAATTCTGCTGATAAGACCCAATCTTTGGTATGCTTTGCTACAAATTGAATAAATATGATCATTGAATGAAAGAGAATCTGTAAAACAAACACCAAGATCCAGTTGTGAATTATCGTTGTGTAATGTAGTGTTGCCTATAGTATAAGGAAACACTATGTGTCTACGATACCTAGAAAAACATACAATCTCACGCTTAGATTCAATGGCGATTTATTAGAAACAAACATAATTTAATCTATTTATCTCAATTTAGAACCTCAATGCATCCCCAATTGATCGAATAATTGTAAATATCTTAGCATCGTCAACAAATAATAAACATCTATACATGGAAAAACAAGACAGAAGGTCCTAGTATGAAATGAAAATAATGAAAAAAATTAGACACTTTCTACATCGAATCAATAAACTTGGCAGCAATGTATTCTGTCCAATTTTCACCAATGTTCAAGTGCTTTGACGTCGTTGACGTTTCTAACAGTTGTTTTGTAAATATTGTAAAATTACCTATGCAGGTGTGTCAGTAGTTTTGCAATTTATTTCATTTTCATTTATCTGATTTCCTGTTTCATTCAATTTTTTTTCAATTATTGAATAATTCGATTTATTTTATATGCTGTTTCATTTCATTTATTTTCTTTATTTACGCTTAATATTCTTTGCTGTCGAAATGCTTTTGGGCTGTATTTATAATTGTTTATCATTTACAAAGCAGAATCATATAATACGCTGATAGCAAAAGCGAGCTAACACCAATGTATTTTAAATAGGCATTAGATCGCTTTTGCTATCAGCGTATCATATGACATACAAAGTTGGTTTCTCTCTGTAATAGAAAGGACAGCACATTCGCAATGCAACGTTGCCGATGTCAAAAATGATGCCGTGATCTGAAATTACCTAAAACCAATTTACTATGCAACTATATTCGTTAATGGAGGTGATATCTTGAATTTGAATTTGTGAAATTCGGCATGATATTATTCTGAAATCTGGAGTTAGGAGTTCTGAAATTGTGAATTCCTGAGTTTACAAGAGTTTATGGGATTCTTTAATCCAGGATGGGTGGTGTTTTTTTTAATTATAAAAATCAAAAATACAGAAAATGATACATATTACACAATTGTTCCATGTAAGTATGCAGTCAGGCCCGTAGACAGAGAGGGTTTTAGAAAATTCTGATAAAATCAATTATTATATTATGTAAAAATGGGTAGAGTTACGAAAATAAATAATAAAAACACAAATTACAAAAAAAAATGCTCAAAAACTTTGGAGATATATATAATTTTTATCTAAGAGTGAAAAATATCAAAATGTACGATTTCGTAAAGGAAATGAAATTGAAAAATTGTTTATATACTAGTATCAGAAATACTTTCAAATTTACAAACTCTGGAAAAATACTGGAGGAATTAAATTCTGTAAAAAAACTGCACACTGAAAAATCCTAAAAATTGCTTACGATCTATAAAATTTCGAATTCAAGAGCATGAAATTCTGAAAAGCGTTTATAGCAATAGATTGCTATACTGTAAATCTATAAAAATTAGTGAAAATGCTACATAAAACAAAAAATGAACCAAATGGCACATACAAAATTCAAATAAATGTAACTTTCTCACTCATCCATGAAATTACTGCAAATTTATCGAAATTCACATACTAGAAAATTGTATTATTTGATTCTTCTTAGTAATCTGCAAAAATGTAAGAAATCTGTAAAAATACTGAGAAATTTTATATGTTGTCTTATCTCATAATATGTACGTTAGAAAAATGCGAAAAATACTAGGAATCTTTTATTTCATAAAAAGTATATGGATAAAATTTTCTTCAAAGTCTATTAAACTTTGAATCCTAGAGAACATATTTTGGAAAAGTGTACATTTTATTATATAATTATGTATGATTCTAGAATTTATTCTGGGAATTCATATAGAAAACAATAAAAATACATTAAATCTCAATCATACAATTGATGCAATTGAACATTCTTTAGTTTGTATGAATACTAAAAAAATATGAAAAAAAAAGTATTGAATATCTGTAAATAAGATACTGTATTCTGAAGAATCAATTAAAATACTCAAAATCGTTGGAAGTTTCAATACTATAGCATCAATTTATATTAAACTTTTGAGCTTTTGATAGAAATACTAGAAATCTATAAAAACACCAGAAAATACTACTGAATTAAATAATTCACGTACTATACGCAAATTCGGAAAGTCTATGAAACACACTGAATCTGAGTGCTATAACTTCCTCAAAAAATCTGATGAAATATTGAAATTGTTTAATACTTTAATTCTTCGAGCATCTAATTTTAGAAAGATTTAATACAATAGATTCAAATTCATATCAGAAAATCCTAAAGTGTTTCAAATACCAAAAGTATCAGTAAGAGGAATTCAAACCTCAGTGACTTACGGAAAATCACAAAAATCGAACTGGATTATATACGAACATGAAAAATGTGCTAGTCTAGACTCCAAAAGTTGCATAACTGTCAAATTCCAAAATGCTAAAAATGAAAAAAGAGTACTCTTGTAAACATGGTGTCAGAGATTAAAAATTGTAAATGTATATTTTACATTATATACTTGTAGAATTCTAAACAACATGAATTTATGACTCGTGTTCCGGCTATCACAATTGAAGAACTAAGTTGCAAAATTTAAAACAACTGAATTGGGGATTTAGAATTATCTACTGGTAGAAAAAAATTTCTCAATAATTTTTGTCTATTTCTTTATCTGAATTCGTTAAAAAGTTTTACAAAACATCCGAATATTTTACGATCTAAAATCATCAAATTTATATTCAAGGCATCGAAATTGAAGTCTTCTCTACTGCTGAATTAAATATGCTAGAATTTCAGACTTGAAGATTCAGAACCCTAAAATTTCATTATCCAGGGATAACAAGTTTGCACTTTTTAAATGAATAACTTTAAATATTGCATGTTTCTATTTTTAATAATTGCAATCATTATTTACTATAGTAAATATTCCGATTTTAATTATAATCTATTAAAGATAATATGAATCAGTATTCTAGAACTTCATGTTTTAAAATTTTACCTTGTAGGATTCGAAACTTCTGTTGTATATAATGAGGAATTTTGTAAATGTATCTTTGGAAAGAATTGAAATCATCGGGTAGTATAATCTATAGTACAGAAGTCTAAATTTTCAAACTCATATATTTCATAAAATTGTACCTACTACTCATTTTATTTTTCTACCGTTCAAAATTGTGAAACTCTACATCATAAAATTTGAATGTTCGAATTTGAGACTCGATAATTTTACAATCCTAAAGTTTTTCATTTTCGATGGCATAATGTCACATTCTTCAATTTTATTTATGATGTTTTTCGCGAATGTAAAAACTTTATGAATGGCAAAACAGAATAAAAAAAATTATTTCTGTAGGGTTATTTATAAAAGAATTTATGAAAGAATTTGATAAAAGAACATTTTCAATGTTCATATATTCATATTTATAAATGTTATCCAGATGTTCCCCAAGCATTAAAAAAACTACCTCGATACCTCAACGACAAATTCAATTGTCATAAACCCTTATTCCTAAAACATCTTAAATGAACACAAAACTTCAAAGGCAGAACTCTCCCTTTCCCTTTTCTCTCTTTTCTTTCCATCATCCACCTGCTTATATTGCTTTCGCGTGCCCTGAATGAAACATCGGAAAGCAAGTAATCGCAAAAGGAAAATAGCGCCGTGGGAATTGCTCAATCATGCTTTATGTATGCGCAAATCGAAGCAACCCCCGCCTACGTACATTTCATGCTCAAAGATGGAAACTCAATAGGTCGCGTCAACTTTCGATAAGTCTCCAGCAGTCGAAACAATGTCGCACTTGTTCGCTTTATTTAAAGCCTGAAATGAGAAAAGCTTTTGATCTGCAGAACTTATTATGCGGCGAAAAAGATTTCAATGACGCCGATATTCGTTTGGCCAACGCCCTTTCATCGGGTCCCGACGAAATTTCTCAGCTTTAAATACAGATTGGTTGTTTGCCAGCCGGGATTTTCCGACGAATTTTCCCGTCTTCGGAGCCACCCCGCAATCAACGTCCCAAATAATCTTTTCCAATTTTCTACTCGGATGGTGCGACTAAATAGAAAACGTCAAAACGCGATGATATTTCATTGTGGGAGTAGGAAAGTGGCAAAAAAAGGCGAACCAGCCCGGAGCTTCGATGTTCAGTTAAAAAACTACGAAATTGGCTACGTTGGCCTCCGTTTTCCAAGGCTGGGAGGGGGGCATCGACGAATGAGTTATTTGCTTGCAACTTGCTGTGATTGCGAGTTGTTTGCTATGGCAGAGAGAAAAGACGAATCTTCTGAAAATTGAATGTTATTCTGGAAGCGATGTTTGCTGTAAGGTCATATTTGATTGATATATTTTCTGGAAAAAGTGGAGTATCACATTACATTTTTACATTTTTTAATCTTCTTAAAGGGATGGTTAGTCTAAATATTAAAATTATATGGAATTATTTCTTGATCTTTTTTTTTGGCTTTACCTAATCGCATTTAAGAAATTTTATTGGAATGAATAGAAATTTTGATAGTTTTGGTGCAAGTATTTTTTCTGAAATATTTATCAATAAATATTTACCAAAGGAGGGCAGTATATTTACTTCAATTTTACTATTACTTCAACTATTTACTATGAGTATTACCTTATCTTTACTTTATAATTTTACTTTTAATGGAATTCTGGAAATCTATATAAAAATAATCTAAATAAATATTAAATCTTACAACATTTCATAAGTTCTAAAGAATACGAAAATGAAAACAAATCTACGAACACATTAGATGTATGGAGATAAAAGTTTCTCTAATATCTGTCATAGAACTTTGTTATCTAGAGCATCTCATTCTGAAAGGTTATGTAAGAATACATGAAAATATCATGTGATCATTCGAATTTAGTAATTAATAATTGAATATAAAAAATAACAAAGATAACTAAGGTACTCTGAAACACTATAAGGCTACAATAAAACTGTGTCCTGAAAAATCATTTGAAGTACTAAGAATCTATACAACTTGAAAATTTATAACAGTGAGTTATTAAAACTAAAACAGCAATCAATAACAATGTAAAAAATCCAGAATAAAATACTAGAAAATGCAACGAAACCCATCAATGTTGAATAATATGAAAGAAAATGAAAATAAGAGGGATATCTTACATATTCATGATTTTTTTCAAAAATTTATAGGAATTATGAAAAAAATGAACTTTCTCAATCCTTGATCATCTAATTCTAAAAGTTCAGATCAAATCCAACGAAACGTAAATAGATAAAATAAAATAAATGAAAATATTTTGGAAAATACGAACTCTGAACATTCTAACGATCTGTGAAATAAACGAAATTTATGAAAATACTGCCTTTATAAAAAAATATTAAAGGGCTAAAAATCCTCAAAATTTCAGACTCTAGAACATCAAATTCTAGAAATCTCTATCCAAAAATTAGGAAGTTATTCTAAATTTGTAGTTAGAAATGTAAAAAATATTATCAATACTGGACATTTTTCAGAAATGCATAATATATAGAAATATTGTTGTCCATAATAATGAGATAACTATTGTATAGTAACAAGAACTGAAATATATAATGACATTACAAGTAATGAATATCTAATAAATATTCATTCCTACAGCATTCGATTCTAGAGATCAATATGAATATACATAAAAATGACAGAGAATTTTCCAAACTGTAAAAATACTGAAAAAAAAAAACGATAAAAACCAGATGTGCTGAAAATTTAAAAGTATTACTAGTTATCTTAGAAAATGCTGTTTCTTGGAAAATTTTTTCAAACGCTGAAAGTGTAGTGATTTCAAAACCTAGAATATCTAATTTCCGAGAACATTACGAAAATTTAGGAGAAGGCTATAAATATTCAACAATTCTAGAATATCATTTGAAGTTGTTAAAAAAATATTCAAATAACAAAGTCCTAAAAATGAAGCAGTCCTTGAAACATGTTATCGTATGTAAATACGATTTTCTTGAAAATCTCTAAAAAATACTTAAAATTAATTGAATTGAATTGCAAAGGATCTTTTTATAAAAAACCAATGTGCAAAGTTTTTGCGAAGAGAGTTAAACTTCTTAATAGCATGAATATTAAAAAAAATTAGTGCTGATTTAGAATCATTATATTAAAATTGATATTTACCCATATTGATCTTTTTAACATTTTATTTTCCCTTTATGTAAAGTTGAAATGCTTCTGTCAATAAAAGTCTTCACATCATAATAATATGTACAGTGTAATAGGTACTGAATATATAATTTTATACAGATCACAGGTACATAATAATAAATTTTTTATAGCTTTTATTGATGAGAATTGAACATTTAAAAATATATGCTCTGATCATAATGAGTTGATCGTGATAAGTTCTTATCACAGCGTTTTTATAATTGACTTGAAATGAAATAGCTGCTCACGGAAAAAAAAACGAAAATCCATGGACTCTTCAAGAGTAACAATCTTGCTGACGCTGAAGGACTAATGTGATTGGCATTGTTTGGAGTCGCCTTTTTTCTCGTTTATCGCTATTATAAGAATAATGGTTGTCAATTAGCGGAAGTCAAAAAAGTAGAACGTAGCATGGAACTTCTTATTCTTCAAAAGTTTTAGGAGTCTATTAAAGACTTTACCAAGTTACTGGGTGATGAGTTATGTAAAATAAAAATTGAATACATAGTTCTTAAGATCATTTACCAAAATTTTTCATCATTGAGAGTAATTCGTAATTGTATTATTTTGCTGTATTACAATATCTAATATAAAATACTTTCATTCAGTTTTGGGTAATAGATTTTTCAAAACACAATAATCATTGTCATCATACTTGTTAAATAAGAATACAATTTTGTGTGAGAAAAATGTACTTTTATTATCGAACAAAGAAATGAATTTCAAAAAAAAATATTGCCATGAAAAAAGGAAAATAATTTACATACAACAAGAAATAAATATGATAATAATTATAAATGAACAATGAGATTTCGTTTTTTTTTTACAGTTTAACCGCTGTTACTTAAGTATTTTATTATATAGGTATTATAAATACTTCATTTTCATGCGTTTTTAAATTTGCCTAGGACTTTCGAGGACTTACTATTATATAATGATTTACCTCCAAAAACAAAAATTTTTCATTTTCCTCTATTATTGCTAATGATTTCTCATGATTTCTTACAATTTTTTATCACTCATAATAATTTTTCTATAATATTTTTCATGAAAAATTTTGATGCCCTGTTATTTTATATAATTCTCGAGGTCTTATTGAGGTTCATAATTCCTATTGTATTCTCATGGGTAACCATACATTACTCATGATTCACAATAATTAGCAAAAATATTTTATGTTATAAAAAATCATGAAAAACTAAAATATTTTGTATCTGTTTTTAAAATTTTCTATGCTTTTTAAAAATTTTGGGAATTTTTCTAGATTTTAATTGATATTTCATTTTTTTCTATGATTTCCTTTGATTTCGTTATTTTCTATCCATTTTGCGATCTTTCATTGACAATCATGATTCATGTTTTTTTTCCTGAAATCTCCTTTAAGGTACACTAGTTCACCATGCTTTCTTATATAATCTATAATTTACAGTTTTTTCCTATTTTTTTTAAATATGTCAAGGATATGACCCATACTTTCTTTACAACATTTAATTTTCTAATAAGAATATCTTCTATGGTTTTTTAAAGTCTACTTTTATCATTTGCGTATAGCTCGAGAAAAATTCAAATTATTTTAAATTTTAACCTCATTTGGAAATAACAATAGATCAACATTCATGATTTCCCTCAGAATCACTCGTATCACCTTAATCCTAAAATCATTTTAAGTTTAAGGTGAGGATATAATTAAATAATGTTGCAAATATACATGTAAGGTCTACTTAACTGACAACTCATTAATTTTATGTTTCTCAAACTAAATAGTTTACAAAAGTGTTTGAAACACTTGTACTTTTTTTCTTTTTCTTTTGGACGAATAGAAAATGAATTACATGATGACATCGAGAAATAATCAATATTCTTTCCATCCTGTTCCTTTTTTTGATCATGTTCACACATCATTTTCTAAAAGTATTCTAATCAAAGATATGTTTCAGTTTCTTTAACAAGAAAATCATGCAACGAAATTTTTGAAGAAGATTATCATCTCAAACACGCCATTTATAAAATTGTCACAAAATTAACCCTAGTTCCCTTGCTCCTCCAAAAAGCCAAAATTCGGCAAGAGCCACAAAAATGCAAAAAAATCGAAGAAAAAACTAAAAACACAAGATGGTTCCATAAAGTCATCTGGAAAAGTCGTAAGACAGTTGTTAAGCTTGGTAGCCTGCGCTCGCAGTTTCGGTATGGCGGGGGATCCAAACCATTTCAGGAGCTGTGAAAATTTCTGCCGTCGTAAAACTCGCTTTGTAAATCGCGACCGCTGGCGTGACAATAAAACACGAATGAATCGTGAGAAACCCCATGAGCCAGAGTAGGACTGTGCGCGAGAAAGCGCCATTTATGGTCCGGTTGGGAGAAAAAGACAGAATATAAAGAAACTGGGGGGGATGTAAACCAAGACCAACGCAGATAGGGAGGGAATGAAAAACGGCTAAAATTTGCATCACAATCGCGGATAGAAATAATTACGCGAAAAGCGTGAATGGGATGGAAATAAAGAAAGAGGGAGGAATGGGGTAGCGGGATGGAGAGACAAAGACGACGGTCGAGTGAGGTGAAACGTGAATGCAAATGCGGCCGGGGAAGGGTGGAAATACGAATTGGTGTTGTTGGAGGAAGGTAAAAAACAGGAAGGTACGGAGAAGGGAATAAAAAGTGGAAAAATGCCTTGTTTACATTGAAAACGTAGCTTTGTTTCACGAGAGAGCCTTGAATCTTGGCACTCGAAGGGGTAGCTTTTTTCCGATTTGTCGACACTTTGAGTTTATGTTGCACTGGTTATGCAGATTTTTCGTGGATCAGTGAGCTGCTTTACTTTCACGTGAGAGCGTTGTAAAGCGTGGATTAATGTAAGTTGAAAAAAACCTTTTTTATCTCATGTTTTCTACTTTTTGAAATAATTTTAACAAAGTCCTCAAACATTTTTGATGTTCGAGGATGAACTGTTTCTTTACCCAGCTGTAAAAATTCAGATAGAAACTCCGATTGGTCATGCCCAATTGGGAAGTCCTATGGTATTAATCGACCAAATTTTCAAATTGAATTCCCAATTGGAAACTCCATTGGAAACTCCAAATAGTAACTACAAATGAAAATTCCATTGGAAACTCTAAATGGTAACTCTAAATAGAAACTTCATTCAGAAACTGACATTGGACTTTTGATTGGAAATCCCATTTGCAAATTTGGTCGAACAACTCCATAGGACTTTCCAATTGGCCATGACCAATTGGAAAGTCCTTCATTGGAAACTCTAACTGGAGTTTCCATTAAGAGGTTTGGAGTTTCCGAAGGAGATTCTAATTGGAAATTCCATTTGGAAATTCGGTTGGATAACTTCATAGGACTTTCCAATTCACCATGACCAATTGGAGTATCCATCTCAATTTTGGCCATGACCAATTAGAAAGTCAATAATTGGAAATTCCAACTAGAGTTTCTATTAAGACGTTTGGAGTTTCCAAAGGAGATTTCAATTGGAAATGCCTTTTGGAAATTTGGTCGAATAACTCCAGAGGACTTTCCAATTGGCTATAACCAATTGGAGTAGTCATCTGGATTTTTAACATGGTGAATCGGAAAGTCCTTCATTGGAAATTCCAACTGGAGTTTACATTAAGAGCTTCCATTTGGAGTTTCTGAAGGAGTTTCCATTTGAGAATTCCATTTGGAAATTTGGTCGAATAACTACATAGGACTATCCAATTGAAAAGTCCTTCATTAGAAATTCCAACTGAAGTTTCCATTAAGAATTCTATTTGGAGTTTCCGAAGGAGTTTCACATTGGAAATTGAGTTTGGAAATTTAGTCGAATGATTCAATAGGACTTTCCAATTGGCCATGACCAATTGGAGTAACCATTTGGATCTTGGCCATGACCAATTGGAAATTCCTTCATTGGAAATTCCAACTGGAGTTTCCATTAAGAGTTTCTATTTGGAGTTTCCGAAGTAGTTTCCAATTGGAAATTCGATTTGAAAATTTGGTCGAGTAACTCCATAGGACTTTTCAATTGGCCATGACCAATTGGAGTATCCATCTTGATTTTTACAGCTGGGTACTGGTATAGCTTTGGGTAAGAGTAAGCTGTGGTAATGTTTTGTATTGTTTTATTTTGTTTTGTTTTTTTTTCGAACCTTTTTTTCAAACAGTTTATTTACTTTATTGAGCGTACTCTTCAAAAGATTATAAACTCTTCAATATTCTAGTAGATGACGTTACACAATCTGTCATCATTTATATATTCACCGGACGTCTTTCATAAGTATGTCTCATATAACTTACGAGGGGGGACCCAAAAGTAACGGGAATTGTGTTACAACTTTTTTATTGACAAATTTTTTCACACACAATTTTCATCACCTTCAAAGTAACCCTCATTGACTGTAATACACTTGTTCAATCTTTTTTTCCAGTGTTCAAAACAGTTCTGAAATTCATTTTTTTCAATGTTTTTTAAACCTTCCAGCGATTTTTGTTTAATCTCTTCTACAGTCCCAAAACGTTTTCCTTTCATGTCCCTTTTGAGTCTAGGGAACAAAAAAAAGTCACAGGGGGCAAGGTCCGGTGAATAGGGGGGGTGAACAATCGATGTCATGCCGTTTTTGGTCAAAAATTTCTTCACGGACAGCGCTGTGTGGGCAGGTGCATTGTCGTGGTGGAAGAACCAATCTCCTGTGCGCCAAAGATCCGCTCTTTTCTTCCGGATGTTCTCCCTCAACCTTTTCAAAACCTCCAAGTAGAAGTGTTGGTTGACCGTTTGGCCTGGAGGAACAAATTCTCCGTGCACAATACCTCTGCAATCAATCGAAGAAACAAATGAGCAATGTCTTGATGTTGGACTTCACTTGGCGTGCCTTTTTTGGACGAGGCGAGAGAGGTGTCTTCCATTGGCTTGATTGCTGCTTTGTTTCGGGGTCGTAGCCATAGCACTATGATTCATCGCCAGTTATAACCTTGAGAAAAAAATCTGGGTCTTCATCCAACTGATTTTGCAGCTCAAGACAGGCCTGAAGTCGACGCTCCTTTTGATCGTCGGAGAGAAGGCGAGGAACAAATTTGGCTGCAATCCTCCTCATGCTCAAATCTTCAGTTAAAATCCTCTGAATTGAACTCCATGACAATCCAGACATTTCACAAAGTTGATCGATGGTTCGGCGACGGTCTTCATGAACAAGAGTGTTGATTTTTTCAATGTTTTCGTCCGTTCTTGAAGTCGAGGGGCGCCCAGAACGAGGTTGGTCTTCTATTGACATCTCTCCATTCTTGAAACGCGAAAACCAGTCGTACACACGCGTTTTACTCAAAGCATTATCCCCATAAGCTGTTTTCAGCATCACAAGGGTTTCCGCGGGTGTTTTTCCTAACAAAAAACAAAATTTTACAGCCGCGCGTTGCTCTCCGCACTCAGCCATTTCACGTTTTCGCCGAAACGGAAAAAGTCGTTTCACTAGAAAAATTCTTACAGACGAACGAATGCACTCACAGCAAATGAACTTTGCACACTGACTTGGGAGAGTAGCAGCTTGGAAGAGAACCAGTGGAGAACCCGATCCCCCCCTCCGCGGTCCCCCCACCACCTTATTCCCGTTACTTTTGGGTCCCCCCTCGTATGTTCATATTCATGTATCCAAAAAACTTTCATGAAGTCATCAAAAGTTTTAAATGACTGTTCTTTAGCCCGAATAACATCGTATTTCATTATTTTTGTAGCCGCGAAATAGGTTTTCGGTCAACCATCTGACCATACAAGCCTGTTGAATTCAGCCTCCGTTTTACAATATTTACAGAAATTTCATCATTTTGGAAACTATTGACATCATCTCTTCAGTGTGGCTGTTTTTCGTCTGTTCTATGTGGAAAGTAAGGCAAGTCGTAAGTCTTCTTGTTTCGTTCTTTTACGGAGTCTGCCACTCAGTGATCTGTCAAAATCCGACCGAGCTTAAAAATGTAGTAAAATGTAAGAGGACATAATTTATGTTCATATCTTGAGTTTTGCTGATATTTCTCTTGGAAAACTTCTACCAGAGAATGGTATCACAAAATGGCAACCTATTTTCCGATCAAGATTAGCGTGAGAAGCCATTTGGTATTCGACAGTCACCCTAAGCTTACTTTGTAGGTTCTGGTCATGTCAAATCATTATTTTGGAAAAAAGAAGAACACGAGACTTCAGGTAGATATAAATAAAGGATATCTAAAATAGATGAAAGAATATGCATAGTCAGACTTTAATAAGTAGAAAAATATTTTAGGTTAACTATAGTATGTTTCGCATGAATGATGTCTAACATAGCCAATTCGACATGTTGTCTTTTAAATATGCTTATAATTAGTTCTTCAAATTGTCACAATGTTTGAATGTTTTTCTCAAAAATTTTCACAGTTGTACTGAAAAATAGGCAAAAATTTTTATATTAAACGACTTTCACACGAAAAATACGAAAAATCATCAATTAAGAAACCTCGAAACAGCATCTAATTATGATTCCAAGCATAGCGGAGAAATAATGCATCACCAAAACAGCGGGGATCGGGCGGTTTTTGCGTGCAGGCACCCTGGGAATCATTAATCGCGCGGGCACCGCTGGGAACACGAAAAAGTTGTTGTTATCTAACGGTGTTTGCTAATTCCGAGCTGCATTAGTCGCGGATAACATCAGATAACACCTTTGTGGTCCGAGAATGCTCGGAAAGTGTGCTGGGGCGCGTTTATGCAAAGGGGGTCCCGCCACTAATGACGTTCCGTGTCGTCTCGGGCCAACTGTTTACATGGTAAACCAGGCCAGCTTTGCGGATATCGCTCTATATGATCTCCTTGTCCAAGATTATTATTATTCGAGACAGCCGGCAAACACGGGCTAAGGCAAACAAGTGTCATGTGCCATGGGATCGGCGTTAACTCGAGCGACTTGCACCAGCTCGTCAGAGGTGAGCTCGTCCCTCAAGATACGTGGCGCCCCCATCCTGATGTCACGTCGCTATTCCCCATTGAAACAGGCCGCGGACTGTCGCTTGCTTGGACCTCTAACACGATTTGCAAGCATTATCTCCGATTCTGGGATTCCTTGCTCCAGGCATCGAATGATCGCCCTTCGCAAAACCGGATTACTCGTATTGTGACATTTCAGAGGTAGCTGTTCGTACCTTGCAATCTGCCTTGATTTTTTACGTGCTTGAGATGCGCTCCACGTTTCTCGATTTTGTGGGAGTACACGATGGCGTCCTGAGACTAGGAAATCCTGGTAAATAATTTTTTTTGCAGGATTTACGCGAAAATGGGGAGGATTTAAGTCTACTTTTTTTTCTGCGAAATGCGTCTTTTTTTTGGCGATGAAGAATGTGTAGTATGGAAAACAGTTCTTTGAAAAAATCTTAATGATGGAAATTTAGAAATATACAAAGTACTGACAAAGTAGCTTCGATGATGACATTATATTATC
The DNA here is from genome assembly GCA_028476575.1 of Platygaster robiniae. Taxonomy (NCBI): domain Eukaryota; kingdom Metazoa; phylum Arthropoda; class Insecta; order Hymenoptera; family Platygastridae; genus Platygaster; species Platygaster robiniae. Next base: position 11,434,484 of record CM052019.1, on the reverse strand, counting down.
TGTAACTTACTTATACAAAAGGTTATAACGGGAAAAAAAAACATCGAAACACAAATATTTGGAGTATGGTTAATTAGAACTGCAAGCTTAGAATTCTTAAATAAATTATGCCCATCAGGTTTGCAAAATGAAAGACGTACACGCAATTAAAAGAAAAAAATACTCAATTAGTACATATTTAGCACACAAAAAAAATTTATTGCTAAATTTATTCGAAAATTATGAGTGTGTGTGCTAGTATAATACTCAAGTTAGCACACTTCTATGAAATCATTAACACTGAACACTTAAACAGAACGAAGATTTACTGAACCATTTTTGAAAAAATAAATAAAAATTAAACAAATTCGATACATTCTGAATCAGATGGATAAACTTGGCAATAGGGTATTTTGCCCGATTTTCACCAACGTTCAAGTGCGGGACGTCGTTGACGTTGAGTTTCCAACAGTTGTTTTGTAAATATAATAATATAACCTATGCAGTGGTTTTAGTAGTTATGCAATTTATTTTATTTTGTTATTTTATTTGCTGTTTTTGTATGATTTTGCAATTCATTTTATTTGCTATTTAATTTCATTTATTTTATTTGCTGTGTGATTGAATTTATTTTTTTGCTGTTTTATTTGGTTATGCATTTGAATTAACTTAGTTCGTTTATATTTATTTTTATTTGCTAAAAATGCTTTTTGGGTTATGTTTATTAATGTCAATTGATTTTTACATTTATTTTTTATTTTTTATTTTATGTTTATAAAACAGAATCATATGACATGCGAAGTTGGTTTCTCCCTCTAATAGGAAAGACAGCGCAATGCAACGTTGCCGCTGTCAAAAATCATTCCGTGATCTGAAATTCGCTGAAATTATTATATTTTGCAACTATATTTATCCATGGTGGTAATAATTCAAATCTGAAATTATTTCGGTTCTTCAATAGTATTTGTAGTCAAAAATTTGTTTAATTGAAAAAATAATAAGCGATGACTGTCGTTACAAGGGAAAATTGTCAGTTATTGAAAACGCAGTCTTCGAATTTGTTGAAAAATGATTATATCTATTTTTATCAATGTTCGTCAGCATAATAAATATTAAAATTTTTCATCTCTATATATTTTCTTCAAAGACAACTGTTGATTTTTTTTCTGTCTTTTGTGTGTATATGTAGTACATAAATAAAGCTAAAGATTTGACTGAATTCAAAAGTTTTTCGGCGTCACTTATTAAAATTTTTTTATTCTTTTGTCATATTTTCACAATTTCTCAAGATAAGTGCAACAGAAGAATATGTATCTTGTCTTGAAGTTATTAAATCAAGAAACAGCAATTGCAAGAATTCGATTAAGTACGATCAAGAGCTATTTGTTAATCTATACTTTTTCAATGTAAACACTTAACTTTATTATGTATAAAAATTAATGAATTCAAAAAATCAAGAATTGTTACTAGCAATTAGTAATTGAATTTCAGAGTTGGATAGAAATCAAATTTTATAATTACGTAAATAGGGCGTTAATCTTCTTTATTTGATGTGTACCTGACGGAATTCAATATAAAAAACATTCATTGTTAACCTTTTTTTTACGTTTTTTTATTTACCTAGTTATTTGGATAAACGGAAAAATACCAAAAATTATGCCATTTTAGTCGTTTGTAATACAGTGAAAAAACGTCTAATTGATTATGATAACCTAAGGTTATTGCTACTGTTTAAAAAAATTCTTCTACAGAATTTACTTTGTTAGTTTAAAAAATTATACTTTGTGTTTCGTTGTTGAATTTATGAAAATAAAACATTACGTATTCTTCTTGGTGTACTGATTGAGGTCAGCGTTGAAAAATTTAAGTAACTTGTCAATAATAAAATATTATAACTGTTTTCATTACTTATCCTTATCAGGAGTGAACCCAAGTAAGTAAGAGATATTTAAATGAATTGTCTGACCTAATATTGACTCAAACTCCTCATTGCTGATGTAGAAACTTCGTGCTTTATCAAAATAACAAACTGTTAATATTGTTACGTTTAGAAAATGAAATTCTTTTCAATTCTATTCTAAACAATACTATCATACTCATAAATGGTCATAAATTCCATTTTAAATAAAATTTATCTTCCTCCAAAATTTCCTACTTGAATATTTATGCCCAACAAATACTTGAAACAAACATAAATCAGGTCGTCTCTACTACAGCAAGTGATATAAATTCGTGAACCAAAAATTATCAAAAAGCATTCCCATTTTACTAATTTTCATCGCAGAATAATGTATGGAACTGAAGCAGGTATTCGCTGTACTTGCTAGCATAGAAATGCTAAAGAGTCAAAGTAGAAAAGCGTACGTGAAATCCTCTTACGGGTTTTCAGAGGTTTTGGTCTACCTTTAAAAGATAGAGCCCTTGTTTGAAGGGCGCGCTCCGAATAAGTGTGTTTAGTCTTTGTGAGCTTAAGGGAAATTTCTGTACTCGAGCTAGAAACAACGCGGCTTCACATGGCCACCCTGGAACTTCTGCGAACAAGCTATTACGATTAGAAAGGGTTAAGCATACGTATAAAATCGACAAATTTGAGAAATAAAATTTTTTTTTGCCTAAAAAAGTTAAACGTTTCGAGAACATGTGAAAGATTTTATATTTTTGATGATTTTTATATTGTTCAAAAACTATAATTATCTCGAGATCAAAGTTCCTTCTTTTTCCCCTCCTCCTCATTTTATTTCGGCGCCATACATCCACCTTCTGTTTCCTCCTTTTTTCCCCAACTTTTTCTAGCTCGTGCAAAGTCTTTAACTTTCCAATTTTTTTTGCCATTCTTGAACTCGAACCTACTTCTTCCACTTTCTTCTTCTCCCATCTACATTTCCAAGATCCCCCGAAAGCTCGGATATTCTTTGCACTTGCCTCAATATTTCACCCCGGCAAATTGGGGATCCGCTCATTGTTTGACGGAACATATCGTGAGGAACTGGGAAAACCTTCACAGGCTCGCGACTAATTTCATCCCGTCAGACAACCCTTGTTATACAACTTTTAGTGTTCTACGTGCATCGCCACTCTCGTTACGTACGGTAACTTGACTTCCACAATCAGTGGAACGTGAGGAACCGTTGGTTCGTAATGCCACGGAAGAAGGAGAAGGAAGAAGGTCAAAATGAGGGAGCAAAAACTTGGGCTACCGAACGCCTGGAGCACCTGGAAAAAATGCCACCCTCGATTCGTTTATACCAAGACGATCCTTCATTCTCGTATCGATCGTACGTTATAAATCGACGCTACACCGGTGTGTACGTATGGAGAAGAAAAAAAAGATGTGACAAAAAAGAGGAAACACGTCGAGTTTTGACGAACCAAACCAAGTCGGCGAAAAAATTCTTGAGGGGGTTGAATGCGGGACTATCCATCATCCAGGGGTAGATTACACCTCACGAGGGCACGTTCCAAGACGTCGTCGTGGACGCTCGCGTTTACAAAGAAACCGGGCCAAGACGTGAGCTGGGAGTTGAAATGGATTTATTTTTTACGGGCAACGTCGAAGATAGGTCTTTTCATTTCCGTTTGTCTCGGGCTTGACAACATCATCCACCAAAACAAAATATCGTACATTTAGGAGTACCATCAATAACTTGTTACCTATTAAATTTGTGACGTTTGCGACGCGGTCTTACATGTCTGGGGTGGGTTTCTTGTAGAGTAACGTGTCAGGTGGGTTTTTCACATTGTAAATCAAGGTTTAGTGTTGTCGACTAGTGAACGAAAGGCGGCAGAATGCGATTTTTACGGGGAGTTGTAAATGACTCAATTATTTGGGGGGGCGGGGCGGGGAGGGTCGTTTATTATTGAGTTTCGTCGGAATATGCATGATAATGTTTTTGGTTTTTTCAAATAAAAAACTAAGAAACTTGAAGGATATTGAAAAATTAGGAAGCATCTTATTAGGTTAGATAACTTTTTATGATAATTGAACATTTTTTAGTAATTATTTCAAAGTTCGAAATTTCAAAATGTCGGAGATTTGTTTGATTGTCAGTAATTTTCACGAATAGTTTTTAAATTTCAGAAAATGTAAATTAATTTCGTGAAAACGATGTGTTTCCTTGATGAGCACGATGATGTTTTTTTCGAATTCAGAACGAAAACTTGAAATACTTGAAAAATAATCAAAATCAATAGAAGTATTTGTGAGATAGACAAATTTTCATAAAATTTATAGAATTCGAGAACTTAATAGAATGTTGGATATTTTGAAAATTTTTAATTTCCAGAACTCATTGGATTTATAGAAATTGGCAATAAATCCCGAAGAATCAATTTTTATGTTGAATTGCAGAATATGTTCATAATTTCATAACTTGTATTTCGCATTGTATTTTTTCAAAATATGAATAGCAATAATATCGATTTGTTTTACGAGAGTTTAGAATACTTGTAAAATATTGAAGAATCACCGAAAAGTTTCACGAGTTTGACCAATTTAAATAAATTTTGAAAATCTTTAGTAATTGATTTCATGTTGTCAGAAACTTAAACGACTTTCAAATATCATAACAATGAAAATTCAAAAAACTGTCAAGTTGTGTCACTTGTCAATTGTGTCCATTATTATATGTTTTTCTATGAAATAGATATGCATGAAAATATTTTTTTCTACTTTTCATGGAAATTCACAGTACTTTAAAGCATTCAAAAACTATAAAAAAATTCTTCATAAGTTAGACAATGTACATAAACATTCGAAAATTTCGAATAGTCTGCATTACGTTCGAAGTTTCTAAAAATCAGAACACTTTGGAATTACAAGGAATGTCAATAAATCGAAAAAAATCAGTTTTTTTTTGTAGAATCGCAGAAAACGTTTATGATTTCAAAAATTGTTTTCTCATTATAGTATTTTAAAATATGAAAAATAAAATTGTAAATTTGCTTAAACTCATACAAGAATTTGGAATACTTGAAAAATATCAAAAATTTATCACCAAAAAATTTTACGAGTTTGACAAATTTTACAATATTATGAAAGTCTTTGGTAATCGGTTTGATGTTATCAGAAACTTGAATTATTTTGAAATATTATAACAGTATGAATTCCAAAAACTGCCAGTTATCCAAAGAAATTAAAATTTTTGTATGATTTGCGAAAAGAACCGTCAGTTATACAATTGTGTTCATAATTATATGTATTTTGCTTGATGAAATGGATATTTATAAGAATATTTTGTTAAATTTTTCATGGAAATTCACAGTTAATAAAAACCATTATAAAACTGTGAAAAATTCTGTATAGGTTAGACAATGTAAATAAAATTTCGAAAATGTTAAAAAGTCCGCATTATGATTTGGTTTTGGGAATTTTAAAAAATCAAAAAACATTCGAAATTCCTAAGATTGCCAGTAATGGAAAAAAAATTCAAGAAATCGATAATATTCCATTTAATTTTAATGAATGTCGTAAATTGTGTTCATTTTCTTCACACACTTATTGTTATTTATTGACAATATGGATGATAGTGTTTTTAAAAGTTGTTAAATAAAATCTAAAAAATTTGGAAAGTTATAGAAAATTACAAGAAATCTTCATAAGTTGCACTAATTTTCGTTATATGGTGGAAGTTTTCGATAGGTGGTATGATGTCAAAAATTTTGAAAATGTCATAAAATCATGACACATCAAAATTTTAAAAAGTGTCAATAATTTTAGGACAATAAAAATTTCCAAAAATTTCAGAAAATGTTCATTAATTTTGTAAATCATGTTTATCATAAGTCTTTGAAATATGGATTATTAAACTTTTGTTTTATAAAAAATTCAGAAAACAGGGAAAGTACTAAAGTACATATTTAGAAATTAGAGGAAATTTTGCATGAGTTGGGAAAATTTTTCAATATTGCAAAAAATTGAATATGCTATTACAATTAAAGTTTCAAAATTTGTTTTAAAACATAAAACATTCATAGTTCTAATGATTGTCAATGATTCTTAATAGTTTTAAAAAATTGCAGAGTTCCAGGAAACGTATAGGTACGTACACTTTCCGGAGCTTAGAAATTTTCGAAAATCCTCTAAAACTACAGAAACTTCGTGTTATCTTTAATACTTGCACAATGAAAAGTTGAAACTAAAAATTAAAAATTTTAGACAATAATTATAAATTTTGTCGGTTGTAAAATGTTTAACAAACTACAAATGAAAATTTAATGCATTTTTGCATGGGTATTTTTAGATATTTTACCCATGAAAAATTTTTCAGCTGTCACCTTGGCTGCATGTATAATTAAACTAAATGTTTAGAAATGATCAATGAAATTTTTGGGAAGAGAATATACAGCAAGTTTTTACTCTCAAATTATGTTTGTTCGTACCATAATTAAATAAAAGAACAAGCTTTCTCTCATATTATTGAAAGATTAGGGAAATCAGAATATGAAGGCATATTGTAGAGAAATTTTTGTTGAGAAAATGTTTTTTAGTTTCAAATAAATTTACCACTCATAAGTGTTATTATTCATCCATAAAATCAAAAATCCTGGATAGAAAAATGAACAATCAATATTTCATGTTCAGAAAATTTCTACTCCACAATGTTACAAAATTTTTTACTATTTTTCCCACGTATTAATATATCATCCTAATTTAATGATTCTGCAAGTTTCTAAGCATCAAAACATATTCTAAAAACGTACACTTATCCACATTATTTTTCCTGACCAAATACTTAGTATTCCACTAATACAACTTTCACACGTTAATAATTCCAGCTTTGAGAGGATATCGATAATATCGATAAATATCTAATATTTTGCCCCAGCTACTCATCACATGCTTGCATGAACTGCTCAATTAATTATAGACTCAAAACTTGCAACCTCCGGCCAGTATTTCGCTGTGACTGGCGCAAGCAATTAACTGGCCATCGAATTTGCCTCGAACCCTCTTTATCGCAACCTCATCTCGCTCCACGTGCCATGACCCTTTTCCCTGTTTTCTCTATTACCCCGATCCACAGAAATTCGAAAACTGTTTTCGCCAATCTCGTACTTCCTTGTTTCAACCCATATGGTATTGTTACATATATATTTTCTCTTTTCTCCCCCAAGAGAATATCAAGACCTTTGGAAAATGCTCGAGTGAAGAATCGCTGCTCTCAAGCGAGTTCCAATCGTTTGTTTCGAACTGACATTGAATTTTCAGCAAAAATGTTCAATTTGGTAAAAATAAATTGCAGACCATATGTTCATATTTCGATTTTTGATCTCACAAAATGCTTTTTTCACTATTATTCCGTTATTTTCTCCATGAAAACATTTAAATCGAATTGAGCCTGCAGCAGAATACTTTTTCTACATTTTGCACCCACGCGGGTTTTACAGGTATATAAATTACGGCAAAGGCCTTGTCGTAAATTCAGTATCATGGAGGCCCGCGAATGGGGTTGGGAAAAGGCCGAACAAATGGAGTCAATCGCGCGAGGCTCGCTGCGGGTCCGGAGTCAATTCAATCAATTGCCCGGTCGTACCTGCATCACTGCCTATTTGCATAAACTGTTGGCCCAGCCGAACGCCGCAATGGCCGGGCTCGAAATTAATGTGTTAGCCAGCTAATTGCGAATTAAAAACACTACGCGCCGCGCTCAGTTCATCAAATTCTCGTCCACACCTCGGTTGCGCGCCTGAAATTATCCGAAAGTCGCGGAATAATTGGCAAACGCTCATGAACTTTGTAGGGGATCCAAAACTCTGGTAACATCCGAAACTCTGGGAAACAAAGGAAATTATGAAGCCAATGGGAGACTTGAAGTAACACGTGATGTTCTACCTATGAAAATGCAACGTTCTTCCTGACTTTCCCAGATTTTCCACATTTTTAGGTCTCGCTGTTGCCCCGAACAAACGCGATTTTGTACAAAAGCCCCACGCTTTGAAATTCCCGAATCGCAAGTTTCAATGGCGGTATCGCCTCAAGGCATTCCAAGATATTTATTATCGTTCCCGGTTTTCGATACAGAAGATCGAGGAGCTATAAATCGCAGGAAAACATAGCGAACGTCTCGCAAAAGTCACATATTTCCAGGTGTCAAGATGTTGGGAGTCATTGCAGTCGAGGCACGATATACACCGAAATGGAAAGACCCATCCAACTTCTTTAATGGACAAGAAATTTCTAGATTCTTTCGATGAGATTTGGATCGTTCCTCGCCGCTGATGTCGCGGGACTTTTCCTTCCTTTTTCAATTTATCTATCTGAAAACGCTGAACAAGTTTTCTCTCCCGGTCGATGCGATGGCCATTATTTTTGCGGATAGTGCGCTTTATAAGTGTTTCCAATTGTGAAAGACGAATTTTTCCGCTTCTTCGCGACGACGCGTGGTTTTATGTATTGGGGAAGAAGGGTTTTTATGGCCTTGGTGATGGATGAAAAGGGTGGTTATTTCGAAGTCGAATTTGCAAACTGAGCAATAAAGAGACTCTTCTGGGAATTATGAGCACATGAACAATAAAGAGGGAATGTTTTTGAAGAAATTTTGATGAGTCAATGAAAGTCAAAAGAATGTGTTTGATAAATTATAAGTAATTTGGATATTTAGTTTTTGGGAAAAAAAATGGCAAAATGTGCGTCGATTTACACGTGATCTTATGGAGAAAATAGTATTTTCGTGTATAACTCAAGAACGAAAAAGTGAATTTTTTCGAATCTTTGTCAGACTTGAAATTTAACATCAACAATCAAGTTTCAATTTACATAACTGTTTTATACTATTTAGTTATTCCACGAAATACTCACAGAAATCACTTTTGATGATCTGTCATTGTTTATTTTGACATTTCGCAAAGTTACAACTTGCTGCGCCTATTTGTTATTGTTTATACGGTGAAATTATTGTTTTTATTGTGGGCGTAGGCAAAAACAAATTTCGGAAGAGATTTCGCAAAAAAAAAAATTTTTTTCAGAGGCTAGAAATTACTAATATTTGACGATCTAGTTTAATGAATACGATTATTCGATTTTCCGAATTTTCGGGTTTGAAAGTTACGCAACTTTTGAACTTATAAGTTGCACATTTTTCATGTTCGTATTGAATATAATAGAATTCGCTTTTTCTGATCTTTATGCTCGTCACTCAGATTTAGATTCTTTCTTATACTTTTGGTATTTTTGTAATTATTTACTATTTATCCTGATTGAAGTGTTCTCTGATATAAAAATGAATTTTTTCAGATTGTTTTCCAGAGTTCAATGCTTTAAGAATCACAGTTCTAAAAATAAATTAATCTATTGAAATAAAGTATTTTATAGATTCGTAAAATTGAACGTATTTTATTCTTTTTTCTTTCAAATAATATTTTGAAATTTTTTACATTTCCAGTATTTTTATGGATAGCTATATATTTTTCTAGAATTTGATGCTATAGTGTTAATTATTTCAACGATTTTATGAATATTCATTGATTTTCCAAAAAACACCAACTTTTGCACGGATTTCAGAAATTTTTGTTCGATTTTTTTTTGTATTTCCCAAGTACGTAGATTTCTAGAATTGTAGTATCTAGAATCCAAAGTTATATTAATATCTGAGATAATTATATTGACATTGTATTAAATTTTTTTTGAAGTTTTCTAGTATTTCCCGCTTTTTTTAAAATGGGTAATATTGGAACTCTGAAAGATTTTTTTACTATTTTTTAGATTTTTTAATGTTTTCATAGATTGCTATGTAGTTATCCAGAATTTGATGTTACAAGTTTCATATGTCAATAGATTTTCAGTAATTGTACGGATTTCTAGAAAAATGATTTTTAACTGGATTTTGAGTGTTTCACAGCTTCTTAGCATCTTTTTATTTTTTATTTTTAAGATTTTGTGGCGATTTCTAGTGTTTTTAGAGATTCTCAGGGTTTTTATAGATTGTTTTAATGTCCTTGAATACGAAGTTTCATAGATTCTAGATATACATCCAAATTCGCAATTTTTTTGAATAAAAAATTTCAACAAAAAAACTAGCAACGATGCCTAATCTCTACGCACCAAATTTGGTGGTCGTGATAGAAAAAGTAGTATAACGACTTTGAACCACGTTCAGTGTCTTTCACTGCCTATAATACCCGAAACAACTAATTTCGTGTGTATAATAAAAATCCAACATAATTTGAAGATGAACAAAGATCCACAAAATTTTATTTTTCAACAATTTATGGTGATGAGGGATTTGGCTAGACATCTATCGACACCCCCTATCACAATTTAAATTAAGCCTTCTGGTAATCATCTTTATGAATAATTTTTGTTTCAGCTCAAACAAGCGAATTCTGATGACAGACTGTAAATCAGAAAAAAAATTGCCCAGGAGTACCTTTTGTTTAAAACTTATCCAAGCTCACCGAGAAAAACAAAAAAATTAGTAATAAAATCATTCCAAATTCAATTGGTAAAGTAATCAAGTTACATTCTTTTACCTCCCCCCCCCAGTAATAATATCACCTCAGAGAACTACCTCGAATGCCCTGTATCAAGTATCGATCGTTAGACTCTAGTTACAACTTCCACTTCCAACTCTCTATTAACTTGCATGAAACCACTCTGCAGCCAAAGTATGCAACCCTGGACAAAAGGATGCACTTCAAAAACACGCGTCGACCACGAAAATCTCTTCACAACCCAAACGTCGGGAAATCTTTATGACCCATGGCTGTTCGGACCCCAAATGAGCAATCGCCCGAAAAACGTCCGAAACGCAGCAATTCCATTATACGTACAGGGACAAGATACATCGTGACGCCTGCAGCGCGTACTATACTGTGGCGATCCAAGTGAATTCAGCAACGAAACGCGACACGGGCCAAACCAATCGGAGTGTGCAACGACCGTGTCGCTGGCAGCTTTCCGTTTGAGGGCTATTTTGCGGGCCACGAATTGAACGCCACGCGTTGATGAAGGAGCCGTTTATCTCGCCGAGCTTTACATTTCCCCGACGTTTTACTTTTAATTCGTGAAAAAGGCGGGTATCAAAGAAGTGCCTTTTCCGCCAGGCAAAACGTACTTAACGAGGGCTGGAAAAACGCGGAATTGGCATCGTAGCCCGAGGGTTTTATTTGCTTTTGCGGTGGAGATGAGAGGGGCTAAGAGCTGGATCGACTCACGCTTCAAGAGCTTCGACTTTCGTCATTGACGTACGTGAGTCAACTGAAACGTAGTCGGAAAATTCCGACCCGAACGAACGGACACACGTATAATCATTCGGGGGGCCATAATCATTGGGCTGCATACCGTGCGCAAGCACTGAAGATTAAGTATCCGGCTATTTGACCAGGCTGGTGTTTGACTTACAATTAAGTCGGACAAGCTTCCGTGGGATTCTACAAATACCAGTATTATAACATGACGTGAGCTATTCTGTTTTCCACTTAGCTGTGCTATCCCTTTTACCTCTTGGGTACGGGTTTTCTGCTGATTCATCGAGAGATCCATTAGGGATGGTTCATGGGTATCACTTTTTGCCAAGTTTGATGAGGATAGAGATATGCAAATGGAAGGGTTTTTTCAGAGGGTTGGGAATTTTCTTGATTTTTTCAAAAGGCATGCCGGATTATTCGACGTTGCACGTTTGGTTTATCATTCATGTGAGTGAGAAGGGGGTTATGGGAGTGAAGACATTAAGAATAAATTACTACTTCATGTAAAAATAATAAAAATCATAACAATAAATTATAAGAATATACATTAGAAAGAATATTGCAGGAAAAATAAAATATGTATTAATCATCAAGAATGTACCAGCTGAAATCTTGAGGAAATAACAAATGATTCCACGTAAGTACTCAAAGTTAACAACATTCAGAATTCTTAATTACACTTACATAAAAATTACAATTATTTCGTCTCTGGAAGAATTTTCGATCACCGTAACAATAGCTTTTGCGAGCGTGCAAATAATAAATCATCAAAAATCTCAGAACCTAATATACCTTGCAACTCGTTCCTGAATATTGACTTTCATACTTCTCACGGGCGAGGATAAGAAAGGCTCTACATAGTGTCTCGAATTATTGAATAAATTTTTTTTTGTTTGATACACATAAAGTACGATTCATTATAAGTCATTTAGCAGCAGGTCCAGAGAGTGAAATGTATTCTAATCTGGAGAATTCCAATACTAGTAAATGTATTTTCATACCTCAAAACGTTGTGCGAAATTATTCAATGTTAATAATTATTTTTAATAATTCCTAGCATTAATAACCACAAAATTAGCAATTTTGGGTCTACAAATAATACATTAAAAAAAATCCTAGAATTTCACATTATTTGCAACTTGTTCGTAAAATGACGTAAATATGAACATGAAATATGTTTTTTTTTTTTTTTTCAAATTTTTTTCTCAAAACAAATATTTCAAAAATCGATTTTTTGGAAAAAATTTTGTAGTTATCGTATAAAAATTTTTTAAAAAAAAGTGAGACAGTGTTCCTTGAAGGAAATGATAAGGAACATATATATTTTAGACTTTTTGTCTTCAAATTGATTCTGTAGAATGTACACGAAATGCCCTCTCCAAAACAGAATGGTCAACTTTGATCACTCAGATCTTAACACTGAGACCAACTTTCGGCAAAAGATTTACTTTTTATTTTCAGGTAGATCTGAAATCTGCGTGAAAGATACTCTTTTCTTCAAAATTAATTGAGATACTCAAGTTAGTTGAAATTTGGAATACTATATCATCAAATACTTTGAATCTATTAAAATGCTAGAACATATTACAAAAGTTTATAAAAATATATACGAAAAGAAAACTCTGGAAGTTCATAATATACTGAAAATCTTTTACGTACCCATCATTTTCTTGATAATCTAGAAATGTATTGAAAAAATTTTCAATCTTTTTATATATTTCAAAATTTTTTGAGTATATATTTATAATTAAACAAAAAAAGTTATGGAAAATAACAAAAGTAATAGAAAAAAAATCTCAACCTCAGTGACTTTCATGGAAATCACAAAATCAAAAATTCACTACCCTGGACTGAAAATTGAGAAATCCCGAAGGAAATAATTTTTCTCGAAAAACTCCTCTCGAAAATTTTTTCTGCCTACCCCCCTGGATACACTCGTTAACGCATATAGTAAGAGAAAATTTTATTATATTAATATTGATAGTTATATATTCATGTATTTCATATTGTTTCCAAATGAGTCAATCATTCAATCTTAGAATAACGAATTTTCAGTCAGAAGTTGGAGATCCTAAAAAAAAAATTCTCTAATTGCTTAGAAAACGTGTCTCTTATCGCCTACTCCTGCAGTCGTTCGTTCAATTTCTCAGGCAACACTTGCTTCGTCTGGAATGGCACGTCAACCAAGAGAACAAAGAGAGTGAAATTGGAATGATGTATACAAAGGGAAAAAGTTGGCGCGCCAGGAACGGTGACGTGAGGGGCATTGAAGTGCGGGGGGTTGGAGAAGAGAAGAAGAGAATTCTCGAATCTTCAGGAAAATCGTAGCGTATGTCGATGCCTTCCGTTCCAATGCCCCTTGCGCATTTCTCTTTGGAGAGAAGCGGTTGCATTCGGGAACCGAGGATGAAGAATGAGAAGTGAAACGAAGTAAGCAAGAAAACAAGTAGAAAAAGTGAGATAGACGCGAACGGAAGAGAGAAATAATAATACAACTGAGATCTATTGCGCAGCTCTGACTGTTTGCTTGACATTTTTTTGCATTGCAAGGATATCCTGCTACAGCGACGGGTATTTTGTTTTTCGCACTTGGAGTTTGATGAAAGAAGAGGGAAATAATAAAAATGAGGGTTGAAGATCCAGGGGAGTAAAAAGGAATTTTAATGCACATGCAGAATTTTTGATCGTATTCATTATTCTCAAAAGATATTTTTGTCGCTATTTTTGTATATTTGCAACGAATCATGAAATACTCCAGTCATTATAGATGGAAAGGAAAATTTGAACGTACGTTTTTTATCAAGACTTCATAACTGTCCAATAGTTTATTCTTCCTGTTTTTTACTTAAGTAAAGATAAAAGCTCACTCGTACATCGATTTGTCTTTCTGTTTCTTTTAATCAGTCACGTAATAATCATTGTATTTAAGCTTAATCATGTACGAATCATGAGCAATAAGTTACGTAAATACAGCCAGAGATGGGCATAACGAAATACATTTGTAATTAAATACACGATAAAATACAAATACCTGTAACGAAATACTTTCCCAATTACTAAAATATATTTAACTTAGTATTTTTCGACACCAAAATACAAAGTTAATGTAACTGATTATTTTGGAGTCGAAAAATACTCAATAACATGTATTTTTGTAATTCTCAATGTATCTTGTTAAATGTAATTGGATATTTTTGAACGATGAAATACAAAGTTAAATGTAACGAAGTAGTTCGGAGGCAGAAAATACTCAGCCATATGTATTTGTGGGATCGTCGAAGCATCTTGATCGATGTATTTGGGCATATTACAACGCCGAGATAGAAATTTAAAAGTAACGTAGTATTTTGGAGACTAAAAATACCCAATTAAATCTAACTGAGTATCTTGAAGTTGGAAAATATTAAGATTAACCAACCTAACTACTTCATTACATTTAACTTTGTATTTTATCGTTCAAAAATATTCAATTGCATTTAATAAAATACATTGAGAATTACAAAAATACATGTGATTGAGTATTATTCGACTCCGGAATAATCAGTTACATATAACTTTGTATTTTGGTGTTGAAAAATACCAACTTAAATGAATTTTAGTAATTGAGAAAGTATTTCGTTACACGTATTTGTATTTGAGTAATCATGAAATACAATTTTGCCCATCTCTGAATACAGCCGCATTTTCAGTTCTAGCAGCAGTAACAGTCAGTCATTCGTAAAAGTAAAGTTGCTCAAGAAGAATCAATCCGTATTATTCGCGAACCTAAGTATTTCGGGCGCAAGAAACTAAAGTTATCATTGTGAATCGGAGATTTTGTGATTGGTGAAACTTTTACATTATTGTAATCAGAGAACTATTGTTTTGTGCATCGAACATTTCGCGACAGATAAAAGATTCGTGAAACTTAAATTTGACTTTCTTTCCAAATCTTTCCCGCAGACATAACACAGAAATCAGGTGTTGAACATCCAAATGTGCATGGTGATGATCAGTAATGAATTATTATGTGAAGTATTGATTGTTAAATCCATGTCACTAAAATTTTGTACATATAACTTCGCAAATGAGACCTCATAAATCATCAATCATCACGAATTTTGATTCGATTCCCTGCATCGATATACTTTTGTTTTTTACCTTCTCCAGAATAAAGTTGTCAAAATGACGCAATATTTTGTTATAACCTGAAGCAAAAAAGGACAAATGATAGAACGCTCGGGTGCGAGTTAATTACGAGCACGGATTTTGGAGGAGAGCGTTGGGCATTTAGCAGCGGTCTCCGTGTGTCTCGGCGACTCAGCTTGGCACTTTCTCGTTTAAATCTCGTTTATGAAGGACTTGTTATGCCGACGGTGGTGTAATGCACGTAAATGCGGCTCTCATCCCCGCTCCCTTATTTCTCTACATGTGAGCATACGCAAGGACAAAAGCACCAAGCACGGGTAATATACGCTAGTGATGAAATTTACTTGTTATTAAACGAGACTCTGTTGAATTTCGTGCAAATACTAGATGAAGTTCACTATTTCTTATGAAACGAGTGAAAAAGGTGAGTCCAAAAATATACAAAAGAATTTTTTTTATCTGACAAAATTACTCCATAAAATTCATATTTCATGTAACAATATACTTTCATGGTTACATGATTACACGAAATACGTAAAATTGTAATGCGATTTTACAAGTATGGTGTTACAATCACTCAAGATCATAACTTTCTTCAAAAACATGCAACGATTTTTTTTCTAATAACTGTCGCTGTAGGTATTCAAATTTTCCGTGCACCAGAACACGGCGTAACACCACTCATAAATTCTAACCTATCACGAGTAATTTTTCCTGGATTTTTCATGACTGTCTAGTCTTGTTACTCTTTAGTGGCGAAGTTGATGTGAGATGTAAGACAGCGATGCAAAAAATGCGCTGCAACGTGTCCAACAGATGTAAAGCGTGCAGCAAATGGCAATAGCGTCGAGACAGTAGTGCGAGTCGACAGTGAAAGCAAGCGAGTATAGTCAGACGGTGGCTATATATGAAAGTAACAGTATTATAGCATTTCGTGTACAGAGGCTCGTGGAACAAGAACTTGAGTATTTCATTATTTCAGCATTCCTTCAGTCTCGTTCCTTTTAGATTCTACGGAGGTACGAATTTTCACCGAAATCTTCAATATAGAAAGAAATACTCTCGGCGGATGACATAAACTTCAGAATGGTGAGATTTTTGAGCTGTTTAAACCAGACATTATTACTTGATAGTATCATATAAAAAAATTACAGTTCAATTTTATAAAAAATTAAATATTTCTGGTTAAAGGATTTAAATATTCTCATGATATGCAAAATTGAACCATGGTTCAAGTTGTTATTTAATTTTTTTTATACATTGATTTGGATGAAAAAATGAAATGATCGCAGGACTTTCTGAAATTCGTAATTTTTTTGTACATCGAGTTTCTAGTTACATTTTTAGAATTTTTCCATTTTTTTCCCTAAAAATCATATACTTGTTTCGAGAAAAAGTATTATTTCCTTGTTCCTTGAGATACATAGAAAATTAAGATATTTATGAACGAAACAAAGTTTTGACAAATTCGTAAAGATTTAAGAAAAAATTATCTAAAAAGTATTTAAAAATGATATCATATTTGGAAAAACTTCTAATCATGAAAGCAATAACTGATTATTATGATGATGATGATGCTGATGATGATGATGATAATGATGATTATTGTTTTTATTATTATTATTATTATTATTCTTATTCTTCTTATTATTATTATTATTATTATTATTATTATTATTATTATTATTATTATTATGATTGTTATTATTATTGATAAATATCAATCTCTTTAATAACTCGGAGAAAGAAAACTTTATGCTCTTTCATATCGTGAATCTTATTTAATTTTATACATGGTATGAAAGTAAATGAAGTTTTGATATTGCACCGGGTGTTTAAAGAGATTTTTATTTAATATTCAGGCGGGGTGAAAATAATAATAATAATAATAATAATAATAATAATAATAATAATAATAATAATAATAATAATAATAATAATAATAATAATAATAATAATAATAATAATAATAATAATAATAATAATAATAATAATAATAATAATAATAATAATAATAATAATAATAATAATAATATTAATAATAATGAAACAATAATAATTTTTTATATTTTTTTTCTGTTTTTGGTGAAAAACAGTAATTTATTTAAATTTCAAGAAAAGATGGACAGTTTCAGGATGTTTCAAAATGGATGAGAAAAAATAATTTACAACATTATGTGAAAATGAAGGAAGGTAAATAGTAAAACATTAAAAAATAATTGAAACAGTTGTAGAATGCTGAATTCGAAATTGAGTAGGGGAATCGATAACTAATTATTTTTTAGTTCATTTATGCTAATTTGATATGGTTTACATAATTTTCGAAAAGTTATATTGATCTGATAAGATGTTAGAAAACATTTAAAAAGTTTCATATATTCAAATTGTTATAGTTATTTAATTTCGAAAAACAGAGTATTTTCATATTTATATAAAAGGTATATTATTATTGAAATAGACTCGCTAAAGTTCTTAGATCTCTACAAAATTTTCAAGAGTTTTAAATTAAATAATTTTACGAATTTTCGAAAAAATATTTTGAATTTTCGTTTTTATTAAATTGCGCAGTATTTCAAAGAAATAACAGAAAAATTTATTATCAGCTCCCAATGAATATAATCCCGTTTTAAAATATCTTCGAATATTAGGATTATTAATAATTTTAATTTAAGACAATATAGTAGGCTCTTATTAATTTTGAAAAAATGTTCTCTTCATTTGTCGCACGGTTTGAAGAATTAATCGAATTTCCCTTTTACTTTATATTCTTAGCTTCCTATTTGTCTTTTGATCTTACTTGGATATTATATAATAAATATTTTGTTAAAAATGCTGTGAAAAACAAAAGTTTGCTAAATTTATTTAATTGTTGCTTGTTTAGTTTTGCTTTTGAGTGTAAAGAAATAAACTGAAATATCGAAACATTTTTTAGGTTTTTGAAAAATGTGTTCAATATTTGAGAATTTTCAGTTCACATCCTTCCATGGATAATGTATTCCTTGAATTGTATAACTAATAGAAATCAATACAATGGTGATAAATATTTTGAAAATTCTAATAGTAGAATGATTGGAGGTTCAATATAATTATATATAATTCTTGAGCCTTTTTTGCCAAAAATAAAGAGATTATATTTTCTGAAAATATTGTACCTTTTATGAAGAGTTATAAAACTTTTCGTATCTTGAACAAGGTTGTAAAAATAGTTTATCATCTGGTAACTTTTCCTGAAAATTTTCATATTTGAGGACTTATTGTATTTTTTTTTATTAAAAAAAATCGTTAGCAGAAAATTTGATATTATTTCAAGGAAAAAGATGCTGTCACTCAAATGCTCGTATTTTGCGTAAATAAAGAAATTCTCTTTCAGATTCTTAAGATGAAGAAAATATTATCGAATTTTCTAAAATTTTGTCTTTTATAATATTTTATGCCAATTCCGACCAACGTTCTCAAATTTTTATAACTTTGCGTTTTATATAGTTAGTTAAAATTATATGAACATTCCTTTTTTTGTAAATAAAGTATTTCATATTTTTCTACCTATCTCCAAAATAAAAAATAAAAGTATTTTTGAGAATTTCGATGAAACAGCACAGCAGTTATATTGACAAGAAAATGATATCGCTTAAAAAAAAACCATCAAGCTTCAAGAACCAAATATTTATTTCGCAAAAATACCCAAAATATTCAAAAACTTTCAATACGATAGCAAGCAGCACAAAAAGCATATAATTTGATATGATTGATAATAAAATCATGTTTTAATTATTTTCAAAAAATATCAGAAACATGTATGTAAAGTTCCTAGTGATTTATACACCGTTAGTTTTTGAAAATTAGGTAAATTATTCCGAAAAATTGTTGAAATTCAATAAATATTTTTAACCCATTCGCCATTTTCACTTCCATCTCATCTAGTTAAGGCAAACTGCTCTATTTTGATCGAAAATAATGCCTCAGAAACTGAATCAAAACCTCTATTTTCTGTTATAAGATGACTATAATTGATGCTCACATGTCAACCTAAAATAAACAACTTTTTCCCTAAAAAAAGAATCTTCTCTTGTTTCCAGAAAATATCGCGCTTCAATTAGGCTCACAGTTACAATCCACTCTAAAATCAATCAAAGCAAGTTACAGCGATTAAGCTACATTCACTCGGGCGCCGGATGTACAAAGGACACTTTTGCTTCGGCGAGATTCGCCACCGATAGCGCCGAATTATCATGCAAATGGCTATTTCGCTTCGCGGCCCATTAGTCTAATCGGTCACGGCCTCTCGTCACGTTCGATCGAGCCGACGACATTTGAATAACAAATCCATTTCTTCCTTCGACCCGGCCTCGCGAGCTTTTCCAACTTGCGCCGCGACTTCCGGGACGAAATTGCGCTCCGTCGCACGCAACTCGATGCTGCTTTTTCACGCCGTAGTCACAGTTTCCCCGTCACGCTCGTTTCTGTGATTTCACGGAGAGTCATACCTTTTTGCGCTCGGATCATAAATAATATGGGCTCATTACGCGAGGGAAAAACTTTCGGGATAAATATGTATGAAACGTCCTCGGTTTTTTTTACTCGACGATTCCGAGTTCTCGCAGACACTTTGGGGGGAAAAAAGTTTCAGGGTTCGTTTGATGTTAATGGTTACTGGCTTAGAGATAAGTTGAGTGAAACTGAGTATGTTTTGGGGGTTATAAGTTTTGAGCCTAGGTTTTGTGAATCTATGGCCGAATTGAAGAACAGTAGTTGATTTTATTTTGAGATATTCTTTCGAAAAAAGAAATTATGATATGAAATTGAATTTGCTCCAGGTAATCACGAAACAGAATGTTTTTTTAGATAGCTTATGAGTTCTAAAAAAGTTACGTTCATTTTATTCGACACAATTTCATCTACAGTAAAATGATATCCGAATATAATTTCTATTTAGATTCATTTAAATATAGGACGATGATAACACTGACTAATTCCTCAGATAATTTTGACAAAACCAGCTCTGTTTCTAGCGACACAGCAACTTCGTAGTAAAGTGAAACAACAATGTTTGGGTGGAATGCTATTGAGGAATACAGATTCGAATCTGGTCACAGCGATAGTTGGGAGTCCAGTGCGAGAGATGCATGAAATACACGCATAAATTCCTTCGTACAACTCGGTAGAATAAGCAATTGGCCCACCGGGAAATCGACCTCCGATCGTTCGATATCGAACTATAAACAGCCATAACCATTCGTTTC
Organism: Platygaster robiniae; assembly: GCA_028476575.1. Taxonomy (NCBI): domain Eukaryota; kingdom Metazoa; phylum Arthropoda; class Insecta; order Hymenoptera; family Platygastridae; genus Platygaster; species Platygaster robiniae. Next base: position 11,413,953 of record CM052019.1, on the reverse strand, counting down.
AGCTACATGTATGTTGCACTCTGACGATTCCGCAAGAATCGATATAAGTTTTTACTTTTTTATAAGAAAAAAAATTACATAAAAATGGAATTTCTCAAATAAAACAATTAGTTGATTTTTCATATATTGTTAATATTTGATATTCCTTTTATTTATTTTTTTTTTTTTTTATCGTGTGTGACATACTTTGTAATAAGTCAAGATTTTTACACTTTAATCCATAGTCGTTTTAAAAAATATTTAATTTTTTTTTTTTTGTAAACGATTCTAAACAGTAATAAAATTATACTGTTAATAATTCGATTCGATTTTTTCATACTTTTCCTCCTGTTTCAATTTTAGAATAAATTTCATTATAATCCTAAGAAGAAAAAAAAGACTTCTCCTTTTTGGCTTTCGACATTTTATTGATGCCCTGATCAAGACTAATTTTTTATTTAGCTGATTCTTGGACACCAATATTTATTACTTTGAAAAATTCGAAATTAATTATTCTTTGGTTCTAATAACTCAATGATAACTTGTGTCGGATTAAAACATGAATAAAATAATTTTTTCAAACATACAACACTTTTTTTTCAAGCATTTGACCATTATTTCTTTGTCTTTTTCAGGAATCAACTATGAGAATAAAAATTGTCTCTTGCCTCCACATTCCTAAGTGATAAGAATTTATTTACGTCAGTCTGTCATAGAATAATTTTGATTTAAATTTCTTGGGTCATTTCAAATCAAATGCGATTCTTGTCAGTTCTGATGGTGAGTTATTTATATAAACCTAGCTGAAAAGTCTTCTCTGTAACCCACATTTTAAATAAAATGATCGATCTTATTAACGTTTGAAAATTAAATTGGATTTAAAATGAGAAGAGAAAATATCAATTTCAATTCTTTTCTGACAGACAGACTCAAACTAAATCAAATGACTGATTGTAAGAGATAAGTCTCTATTATGTTTCAAGTTTTCAAAAGTTTTGGGTAATCGCAAAAAAAAGAGATTTAAAACATCGTTTGTTGCTGCCTTGTATTAAAAAAATTCGTGAAATTTTACAAAATAATCATTTAGTATGTGAATTGCTATTTTATTATCATATTTTTGTGAAATAAGTGTGACACTGCATAATTATTTTTAATAAAAAACTGAAAACCTTTAAAAGTATTTACAAATAATACATTGTGAAATGCCTTTAAAAATCAGGCAAATTGAATTATTTTCTAACTCTATTCCTTTTGACGATTGTTTATAGTATTTTAATCAAATTTGGAAAATTAGTAGAATGACAGAAAATATTCATACATCAGTTTGTAGGATCTGTCCATTTTGATATTTTTGAGAAATATAGCTGTATCACCTATCACAATTTTTTATAAAATTGAAAAAACCGAAATAGTATTAAAAATCACGGAAAATCTCGATAATTGAAACAATTATTTTTTGAAATCGGGAAGTATTAATTTGGTTATTCATATTTTGTTTAAAAACTGGAAGAATATATTGTCAATAATTCTTCGAAATAACAAAAATTTGTACAATTGCATAACATTTTCATAAATTTCGTAGAATATGATTATACTTAATCATATTGCTTCCGACTTCGGAGTGTAAATGCTGTTTTTATCAAATTATATGAAAATGATAATAAAAAATGGACAGTTCTGAAAAATAATTAAAAAATTCTAATTAGTTCGACCAATTGAATTGACATTTTTCTAAAAAAAATTTAAAGATAATTTTGTCAATAATTCTTCAAAATGGTAGAAATTTTTGAATTTGCAGAACATTTTCAATTATTTTGTAGATTATGATCATACTTAATCATATTAAATACAAAAAAAAAAAAAAAAAAAAAAACTGAAAAATGATGAGAAATTTCAATGAGTTAGAGAAATTTAACTAAAATTTGATATAATGTATATTTAAACGTTAGTGATACATTCGACATTTTGAATATTCAGATGATATACAATAATTAAACAAAACTAGAAAAATTTGAAGAGTGTCAAACAATGTTAATTTATTCTGTAAATTGTGTTTCTTTTCATTTCTTTTTCAATGTATCCATGGTTGCGTTTTAAAAACTTAGGAATAAAAATTATGAAAAACCTTTAAAGTATTGGAAAATGGCGGAAAACCTTAATCAGTTAAAAAATTTCCTAAGCACATGTAGTAGGTCTTGAAAATCTTTTATTATGATCAAAATCTTGAACATACATGTAAAAAAAAACATTTTGAATCCAAAAAAGTTGTTGAAAATTCTATAAAACATGAAACTAATTTTCAATTTTATGAAATGTTAGTCAATTTTGCAGATTTTGGAAAATTGTGAAATATTTCTGAAACTACGAAAAACTTTCCCTAGTGATTTTGAACCTTATAAAAACCTTTTAAGAAAAAGAAATTTTTAATAAGAATTTAATTTCCTATAAGGTACACCTTATAAAAACCGTATAAGAATTCAATTTCTTAAAAGGTGACCTTAAAAAAACCTTATAAGAAACTCAAATTTTTCATAAAGAATGGGTCAAAAAAATTTTATAAGGTTTTTTTTTTATAAAATTTTATCACATACATTCTAATGAGAAATTTCAGTTTCTTATAAGGTTTTTATAAATTCGCCTCATAAGAAATCGAATTCTTATAAGGTTTTTATAAGGTGCACCTTATAAGAAATTGAATTCATGATGAAAAAAAATATAAGAAAAATTTTTTCTTATAAGGTTTTTATAATTAAAATCACTAGGATTGTAGAATCCTCAACATTTGTCATAATCAAAAAATGTGACAATTTCATGTAAAATTTATGATAGTATGAAAGTTATATTTTTTTTTAAATTTAAATAATCAAAATCAAGTAAAAACTAGTAAAACTCATCAAAAAAAGTACAGTTGTATCAACAAATTCCTCGGAAATTATTCTTTGTAACCTTTCTTCCATGTAACTGAAAAAAAACCTGCACAAATTATTAATAACGCCACGTTGACCTGAAACTTCATCTCGAGCCACATCTAACAAGTAATAAAGTGTAACTTATTTCGCGAACGAAAGTCGCGTCAATGGCTCCAACGATTTCAATTTTTCACAAAGCACGAAGCACGTTTAAATTGCAATCTTTATTGTGTAATGCATCAGCGGACTACCGGAGGTAATGGGGCGTTCGAGAAGTTCGTCATAAAAATGTTTCCCTTAGGGAAAAATGAAAATCCCTACCCCACCTCGAGCATTACCTTCAGGTTAATTTGGTAGAAGTTATACAGCGAAATGGGCTTCAGGGCAATAAATTTCATGAGCTGATTTCGATTACTAAAGTTCTACAAGCTCTTGTGGTATTGATGTTCAGTGAATTGTGTACGAAGGGTGTACGGCGTGACTTTTTAATAGAATATTTTTCGCGTTTTCAACGTATGAGGTTTTTGAATAGAATGGCACAATGCGCGATTTCGCCATTCACCGCATCGTGATGTGGGGCTCGAATTTCCGTGAGGTACCATTCACGGCGGAATATTAATTTTCACTTAGGTAAAGCAATATCACGTTGCGCGGTTCATCGGCAATTTTCGCTTTCTTCGCCTCGCTGTTTATTGAGAATATTCGTTGAGGGTGAATAGAGAATAAATTAATGTGTGCTGAGGCTCGTTCATTATTTTGATTACTGTTATGAATGTATTTTGTTTATTCATTTCGATGGTAGATGTTTGTTTTTGCAGGTGAAAATAAATTGTGTTTCATCTATATTGCAATGATATACTCGCGAACGTTACTGTTTCAGGTGCCGGATTGGGGATTCCAATTAGATGATTTTATATATATTTCTATCGATTCATACACTCTAGAACCAATTTTCTTTGTTCAAACTTTTGGTGCTTACTTCACATTAAATATTGAGAGTTTTCGAATTATTATTTATTCAAGGCAAACAAAATTTTTGTAAACTGTGATATATTTTTAGTTTGGGGAAACAAATTTAAGTCAGCAGAAATGTGAATTCCTCGTAATTAACCAAAATTTATCGAGGTCTGATGGAAATTTTTTTTTTTTTAAATTTGTTTAAATAAATTAAATATCATTTCAGTTAAAAAAGACGAATGTTTGTTTTCGTCAACCAAATCTGTTTTCGAGTGCATGAATTTTTGTGATCTAATAAGCTTTGCAATCGTATATATACCTGAAATTCTCTTTTTTAAAACTTTTAACAAATTTACATATATTTCTCTGTTGTCATCAATCATCAACGATGATTTTCTAAAAGTGTTATTTCTATGTTTCTGAAAATTTTACTACAAATTTTTGAAGTTTCCTGAAGCACTGATTGTCTCCCACGATTTCTCATTATTTATCAAAATTTTGTTGATACAAATATTTTAGTTTTCTAACAAATCAAATGATTTTTTAGAGTTCTTACACAGTTTCTTGTAAAAATTTAAAATGTTTGGTTGACTTTGATATTTGAAGGCCTTTGAATATCATAGGGATAATATGTGTCATTCTTATGAATAATTTTTTTATTCAAAAATACACCTTGTTAATGATTTTCAAACAACCATTGGTGTTTTCATATTGATAACATCATGTATATATTTTTAAGTTAGATATTATCCTTTGAATTCAAAATTTTTCTAGATAATATGAAAAAATAGCTCCAAGATAGTCCCTTCCATTCTTAAATCAAACCCACTGTTTTGAATGAATTGCATGCATTGCTTTTAAAACATAAAAACTAGTTTAAAATTTTGATGTTTTTGTATTTCCCAAGTCATAATAATAGAATCTCAAAAAAATTCGAAATGACACAGTTTTTCTTGCTTAAGTGAAGAATTTTGCAAAAAAAATTAGGTCCTTTTGTTCATGCCAAAAAAAGGATAAGAAATTACCGTGCAGGTATCAAAAAAATATACATAATACTATTTTTTATGAAATTCTTCTACTCTTTGATATTTTTTAATTCATTTTTTTCTATCCTCTTGTTTTTTTCTAATTTTCCATGGTTAACTATCCAAAATTTATTTCGAATTGCTTTGTTCCTTCATTGTATTTTTTTTTAAATTCTCATGAGAGAAAATAATTTGTTACAGCAGTACGGGGCTTCACATAATTTTCTAAAATTTTTATGAGTTACTGTTTTTTTTTACCACTCATTATTATCAATAATGTTAACACATAACTTACGAAAGTCTCTTATTATATCTATGACTTCCAAACATTTTTCATATTTAATCCTGGGTATAGGAATACTTTATACAGTTTTCCATAATTTTTTTGTATAAAATTCTTATTGTTATTCTACTCAGAAAACATTAAAGTAAGCAATTTAACAGTTTTGATTTTTTGTTGCGTAGATAAACAATTTATAGAATAAAAGGTTTTAGTTGAATTTTTCAATCAGTTATAGTTTATGGTTTATAGTTATAGTTATTAGAGTTTATAGTTATTAAAGAAAGAAAAATCTGTGCAAACCGAAAACATTATATAAGAAATGAATACTTTAACTTTAGTTACAGAAATAAAAATCAAATTTTATAATTTTGTAATGGTTTCCTAAATGAATTTTTGGGAAATGTGAAATATTTGTTTTCACCTTCACCTTCAAAAATTTACCATGTTTTTTTTGTAGAATCACATTATTATTTTCTCAACCATAACTTTTCGTATTTTATATTTTAGAAGTTCTTATTTGTCAGGAATTTTTATCACATGGAACATCACTATCAACGTATTTATTAACGACTTTCAAAGAATATTGTTCTTCATCAGAGAAAATTCGGAAATAAAAAACCTAATTTCTATTTTTCTTAAACAATGCACACTTCTAGAATCGAGAGGACTTGTAAACTCACATTTGTTGAACCATACTTTAACATTTTCACGAGCCGTGTACTTCATAAAGTAATTAAATTATACAGATATTTTTTTACTTTGATAATATGATTCTTAATTTATATTTATAATACATGATCATTAAAAATATATCTGCATAGTATGATCTGTTTATCTTTGAAGCTGTTGTTATCAATTATAAAGATTTTTATAATAAGATCTTTATTATGTTTGAATACTGATCCAGTGCTCTTGATTCTTCATCAGTTTCTCAACAAAAAACTATATACTTATCAAAAATTCTATGTAATGCACATTTCCACTCAAATACTGGAATTTGTGCGCTTATCATAAGAAATTTGACAATCGGCGCGAGTCGCTTATCCTTTCCTGCCACTCTTTCTCTTTCCTCCACTTTCGTCCGAAATTCCATTAAACGGCGTCGATCAATTTACGAGCCCCGGCCTACTTTGATCACGCGGCCACAAACTTATGCTTCCTCTATCCAGACCTCACTTCCACCCAAAACCCACCCACGCTCGAGAAATTTCGGAGTCAGCGATAAGGTTCGGCTTTTTGTCAGATAGCATCTTTCAATTCCAGGGGCCTATTTCCAAGTTGCGACTGGCGCTTGGATTTTACTCTTTGAAAATGTTTGTGTGAGTGTTTCTCGGATGAAAGATCGCTTTGAGAACTCGGAAGACGCGGCGGAGCAGCATCCTTGATTTGGACCGAAACGGCATGCAAACGCGCAAGTTTTCTCCGCGTTTCTCGGACGTTTGAACTCTCGGTGATCACGGGAAAACGGAAATGCGAGGCGAAATTCTATCCCATGTCTCGGTGTTTTTTAAAGATTTTCGAGATATGATGGAGTGAGGTTTTTTTTAATTCCTTCGTGAGACGATTTGGTACTCTCATTTTATCAGAATATGTTTTGGTACTTAAAAAACTGTGGTTAACATTTTGCAGAAAAAAAAAATTCTGAACAACTTTGTCGTCTGTTTAAATTTTTTTCTGTATATTCTCTGCCGTTAATAAATATGTCTGCGACAACCCTAGATTTTGACATCAGATTTATTAACACCGCAATTGAAAATCATGGTAAGCATATATGAATCATTCAAAAACTTGAATGTTGCAAGTAATTTTTACAAAAGTTTAAACAAATTTTGAAAACTTCAGCTTATTGTTCATAATTATCAGACAATAGTAGAATTATTTTTATCTTATTATGTAAAAATGTACATAAAAAATATAGTAATAATTTTTAAATTTATTTTTGAGTTAAAACCTTTCGTATATGTAAGTATACTTTATTCACGAAAAATCTAATGTACCAAAATAGAAGTTTTTTTTTGTCATTCTTACACCTACCTTAAAACTAGTTTTCTGAGAATGTAATTTGCTTGAAGATCATAACTTTGTAGTGTTTGGAGTGTACGTTATGACCGTTACGACGATCTACACAAATTTTTTATAAAATACGTAAAAATTTTAACATGCATTAAATACTCAAATATGATTTCATTCATGTTTATAAGTTTACTTTCAATTATTATTCATTTATTTATATGATAGTTTTATCCTCTATTAATTGTATTTCTATGTTATTTTTTATAATCAAAATACACAAGTCCCCTGCTATAACGAGACGAGATATAATGAGCTCTGGCTACAACTGGTAAAAAAATTCCTTGATATTATAACGAGAAAATATTTCCCTACTTTACCCTTAGTCTCGCCCGAGCAATCTTGGTATATGGTAAAATAACACTTCTAATAAAAAAATTTTTAAATGGTCGATCCATTATAGCCGACAATTTTTGAAAATATGAGGTATTTTTGAGGTAGCTAATTTCGAAAACAACACTTACAATTCAAAATTCAAAATGGCGGATCCAATATGCCCGACATTTTTTTGAAAATATAATATTTTTGTGGAACCTAGTATAGAGGGGTTTTCGACGTCGCTGATTATGAAAATAACACTGATAATTAAAAAATTTTAATTTTAGGTGGTCTAATTTGTCGATTTTATGTTTATCGAGGTAATCGATTGGATATTTTTGATACTTAAGTCTTAAATACGTTCACATATTCTATTACTTTTACCCAAAAATCCTTCTTGCATAACGAGGAACTTATGCGTGTTAATGTAAATATTGGAAAAAATCATTTTCAAGTAGAATTGGATTTTATTCCAATGCAGGTGATTAGTTCGAAAAATTATGACCTTCATAGAATACCCCTTGTAATTTGAGTTTTTGTAAATTTTTTATTAAACTCCTGATAAAATTTCGGTATTTTTTATAAAATTCTGCTTTTTTTATAACGTCACTTTATAAAAATAACAATGTTTTATGAAGTTTGTATTAGTTTCTATAAAGTTACTATACAAAAACTTTATAAAGTGTTTCAAAAAACGACAGAATCTTTATATAGTAGATTTTGAAATCCACTTCCAAAAAAGTGCCATCATTTTTTAGAGATTTTATAAAGTTTTTATAAGGCTACTTTATAAAAACTAATACAAACTTTATAAAACATTGCTCTTTTTACAAAGTGACTTTCAAAAGAGGGAATTCTATAAAAAATACCGATATTTTACGAGGAGATTTATAAAAACTTTATAAAAGTCTAAAGTACTAGAGATGAAACACAACATATCCTAAATTATGTATTTTGATTAAAATATAACAAAAATGACAAATAATGAATGTATATTTAAAGAGAATAATTATTGTATCAATAATAATAAACAAATTTATAAGCATGAATAAAATCATATTTGAGTATTTTATACATGTTCAAAATTGTACATATTTTATGAAAAATTTGTATAGGTCGTCATAAGGGTCATAACGTACATCCCAAACACAGCAAAGTTATGATCTTCAAGCAAATTACATACTTAGAAAACAAGTTGTAGGGTAGGTGTAAGAATGGCAGAAAAAAACTTCTGACTGACATTTTCAAAAGATGTTAACTAAAAAAAAGTATAAAAATTATTATGAAAAAAATATTTCATATTAACATCAAATTATTATTCAATTTCCATTGGATTTCACATTCAAAATTCAAATATGCAAGAGCGGCTTTGGGCCCCTCGGTAACTACTTCAGTGGCCAGGCCGCAAATGGAATTTTCTTATGGCTAATGCAGGCATTTGCGTCGAAGCTACTTGCAACATACTTAATCGAACGAGAAAAATAACATTCCAACACGACCCAGCATCCGATGGTTTCCTTTAAAGCTGCAGATCCTTGAATATCCTCCGCAATTGAAGAAAGAAGCAGCAACAAAAAATGTTCCATTGTATCCCGAAAGAAAAAAATTTCATACTACTCAGAATAATCACGTTTGTTTGTTCACCTCACGACAAAGAGTTGCAAGGAAACAAGGTCTATTTACGCCATAATCAATTCCAAGGCTTACGGCCCTGGAAACTTTCTTAAGACTAGGCTGATCCTGGATGATTTAGTTTACGGAAACAGTGACAAGGCCAATACGATCACAACTTGCTAAGTGATTTCCGCCGCGAGATTCCCGGATTAATCGAGCACCTCTGCCCGTGGATACGCTCGACTTAATTTAAATTAGGGGGAACTTTCACGGCTCAGGCTCTCGGCGTTGATGAAACCGCGTTTACATGCCCAAAACTACGCCTTTTGCCGAGCCAGTATTGAGAAAATCGAAGCCCCTATTGCACGTCGATTGCGGCGGTCTTTTGTTGAAGCGTTCAAGGGCTACTTCGATGCCAGCCAGGGGATCGCGATTTCCAAAGGTCGAAAGTATATCAAAGTCAATATTGTTGAGTGGAAAATCATTCTTCATACAACTTTTTTCACAATGGCGTATTTGAGGAGTTTTTTCAGAGATTGGAAAGAACAGGAACCAGGCGCGTAGGCAGAGTGGGGTTTTGGGGGTTCGAACCCCTCCCGAAATTCTGATAAAATCAATCAATATTTCATGTGAAAATAAAAAAAGTTACATCGATAAACAATAAAAATATAAGTTACAAAAAAATGCATGAAAACGTGAGCAGTATGTTTATTTAAAACAAGAAAAAATTATCTAAAACATATGATTGCGTAGAAAATATGAATCTGAAAAGTTTTTGTAACCCAGTGAATAATCGAGAATAATAAAAATCTACAAAAATGCTAAAAATTGATAAAACTTTGAGTCTTAGATCATCAAATTTTAGAAATCTATAAAAAATCCATTCAAAAGTTTTGAAAATCTTTTCATTCATACAAGCTCTAAAATAATAATAAAGCTAATTAAATTCTATGAAATAACTGTTTTCTGAAAAATCTCGACAAACGCTTCTACAACCTATAAATTTTAGGATTCTAGAGCATCAAACTCTAAATATACAATTAATCTTGAAAAAATCTAGAAAACGCAACAAAATCTTTTAAATATTTCAAAAATACGAAAAAAGAAAATGATATGAAACATGAAAAATCTAGATGAATGTGATTCGATCATTATTTTTTGAAATTATTGATAATAGATCGAAATTCGCATTTTAAAGCATGGAGTTTTTTTAGTCTCTGTAGCAATCTACAAAAATATAATATTGTAATTCATTAAAATTTTGTATATTATACTAGAAAAATGTGAAAAATAAGTTTAGTAGTTTACTAGCTAACTAGTTTACTAGCTTACTAGTTCACTAGGTTACCAGTTTACAAGTTAACTAGTTTACTTGCTTACCAGTTTACTAGTTTACTCATTTACTTGTTCAAGTTAACTACTTTACTAATTCACCAGCTTACTAGTTTACTAGTTGGCTAGCTTACTAAATTTGACAAGTTTACTAGTTTACTAATTAACTAACTTGTTAGCGAGTTAGCTAATTTACTATTTTTCTTTTTTACTTGTTTACTATTTCACAGTCTTAGTAGTTTACTAGTTTACTAGTTTTGTAGTTGACTAGCCTACTAATTTGCTAGTTTACTCTTTTTCTAGTTTACAAATCTACTAGCTTACAACAGCTTACAAGTTCACTAGATTACCAGTTTACTAGGTTACTAGAAATGTTTCAATACATGAACATGATGTAGAAAGAATGTTTTTGGGAATTTCTGTCTTGGAGCATAACTATTAATCTAATAATTAATAGTTATGCTCCAAGACATACATGTATATAATTTTAGAAATTATTCTAGTAATTCGTATAGAAAACATCCAATTCAGTTGATACAATTTATACACATAAACATACTTCTAATTGGGGAATTGCTAGAAAAACATGAAATAAAAGTATTGAAAATCTTCATAAAAAAAACTGTCGTCTGAATAATCAATATAAATTCTCAAAATCGTTGAAAGTTTCAATACTATAGCATCGATTTCTCAAAACTTATTGAGCGAACTATAGAAATATTAGAAATATATAAAATACCTGAAAATACTACAAGATTCAATGAATAATATACTACACGAAAATAATATAAATTTAAAATGTACCTTTTATCTGTGTAGTTAAAATTTGCTCAAAAATAATTCAAATATATAAATTTTTTAGAAGTTCGACGCGTAGAGCATCGAATTTCAGAAAGCTTTATAAAAGCCCATATTATTTAATTTCAGATAATCCTTAAAGTGGTATAAACACAAAAAAGTAAAAAGGATTGAAACTTCAGTTAATAATTGAAAGTCATAAAAACCGAATTCCATTATTTACGAACATTAAAACTTTGCAACTCCCGATTTCGAAAGCTTTTAAATTCTGAAGTATAAATTTTCAGAAATGGTTTTTTTGTAACCATATCGTCAAAGATCAAAAATTATGAAATCCCGAAGGAAAAATATTTTTCAGAAAAGCCCCTTCCGAAAATTTTTTCTGCCTACGCCCCTGTAAGGAACGATTGGTTTCGTTCAATAAAAATAAATTGAAACAATTTACAAAAGTAGCTGAGTAGATAAATGTTTTTAATGGAATTTTAAGTGATTTGTGTATCTGTATCCAATCGCTCGTGAAGCTCCATGATGGCCATCAGGATCGACGTTTATGCATAGAAATTTGATAATTCAAGGGGACGGCGAAGTGTGAGTTGGAAAGGGCAAATTTAAGGCACCTGCAACTGAGAGTGTCCTAATGTTCGTCCATTGTTCTTGCATGTTCCATCCGAGCTGGTGGCGTGAATCTGTAACCTTGTTAGCTCGCCGGAAACTGTTAACGGCGAGCCAGGCTCGATACGTGGAACCACTCTGTCTCTGCCGGTCGAGCTTTGAATCACTGGCTCTCGGGTCAACGCGATCTGTACTACGTGGAAGACAGAAATGATAACGCAGCTAAATTTCAAAGAGCTGCTCCCTGTTCATCTAGTTAAATTTTCATCCTAGATAATTTTACCCGGTCTCGTATGATGACAATCAGTTACGTATACCGACGTTTTTTTCTGTGACATTCAGAGAATATATGAAAGAAAAAATATTGATGATAATCATTCTATTGACCTGACGATCACTTGGGACAATATTCAATGTTCATGAAATCCTGGTGATAAATTATGTTAATTTGTATACATTTTTGAGGGTGTTTCCGATTCCCTAAACCAAAAAAAAAAAACGGAATTCCTTAATAAATTTTCAAGTCAAAAAGTCCTCTACCACTTTTATAAAACTCAAAATTGAAGAAGTTATTCAAGCCTGGCATTTAAACAATACATGCGGTCTCTCGACAAGTGGAGGTAGACTTCATGGACCAAAGTTTTCCCAAATTTACTTCATATTTTTCTGAGTCGAATAGTCCTTTGCCACATTTCATAAAATCTAAGAAATTAGAGTGGCTAAAACTTGTACCCCAAATAACTTTTTTTGATTTTGACTATTGTGAAAAGTCGCAAAAGACTTTTCAACTTTGAGTAAGTTAATACGAAGAAAAATGAGGAAAATTTCGGTCAACGAAATCTTCCCTTACTTGTCGAGAGAGCGCATTTATTGTTTAAATTTTAGGCTTAATGAGTAACTTTTTCAAATTCGAGTTTTATAAAAAGTGGTTCAGGACTTTTTGACTAGAAATACAATGAGAAATCAGGTATTTTTTTTTGGTGCGGGGAATTGGGACAGGGGTGGCATAACGCGATTTTTTTAGGTGGGTGGTTAATGATTCTAATATTGGGGGAGGGGGCGACAAGTATCGTATTTTCATAATCTTTGGAAACTTGTAGTGGATTTTCATGTTTCGAATTCTGAAACATCGAAAAACATCAGATTTTTTTTGAGCCGTCAATAATTCTAGAAAATTCGCAGAATTAGTAGAATTCAAGAAAATGTTTTGTATATTGTAGTCAAAAACATGTTTTTTATGAATATGCACGATAATGTTTTCTTTTTCAAATTAAAATAAATTTCGAAACATTTGAAAAGTATTTAAAAATTAAAAGACATTTTGATAGGCTAGATAAATTTTAATAATTTTTTGAAAATTTAAGTAGTTAGAATGTGCTTAGAATTTTGCAAATTTTAAAAAATCAGAACACATCGGAGATGTAAAAAAAATTTGATTAGTGTAGAAAGGTCAAAAACTTTTTGTATAATTCCAGAACAGGTTCATAATTTCATAAATTGTTTTCATTATTATATTTCTTTCTAATATGCATGGTAATATTTTGTATATTTGTAACAAAATTTCCAATACTTGGAAAGTATTTGAGAACCACAAGAAATCTTCATGAGTTATGAAAACTTAAAAAAAACATTTTCATCAAGAATTTTAAAATCTGTCAATTATTATAAAAAATCGATGTTTGTAGATTTCAGAAAATTTTCACTAGCTTTGTATGAACAAGTTAAGTATTTTATTTCTTAAAAATTTGTATAGAAATATTTTTCTTAAAATTTTTGTATAAAAATTTGTAATACTTGAAAAGTAGTGTGAAATTTAGAAAAATATTATTTGGTAAGACAAGTTTTCATACAATCCTGGAAACTTTGAAAAGTTTGCATTGCCTTTCAAATAAAAAATTCTTCCAATAAGTAACATTGAAATTTTCAAAGATTATTAAAAATTTTATACAATTGAAATAACTGACAGAACTTTAGAAAATTTCAATGAATTTTATATTTTTCGAGTTTTATTTCACTAAAAATGGTTGGATCATGATAACTTTCGTAAAAATTTATCAGCAAAGCTTATTTTTGGAGAAAACAAATTTAAAAGCTCAATTAATACCCTTAATTTCTTTGAATATCCTAAAAAAGTCAAAAATTTAAATTCTAAGAATTTGGACATTGCTTCAGTTTTTTTTGTGTTCATAATGATATTTGTTTATTTTTCTTAACTATACACGATAATGTTTCTTGAATTTTCTAAGAAATATCTGAAAAACTCAAATAGTGTTTAAAAAACCAAGAAATCTCCATGATTCGAACAAATTTTCGAAAAATGTTTCAAGATTTTGATAGTTAATATAACATCATATAATATATATCATGTTTGAAATCTTTAGAATCCGAAAAACCAGAACACGTAAGAAATTTGGTAACTGTTAATTGATTCTATAAAAGTCGAAAGTTTCGTAAAATTTCGGAATATGTTTATTAATTTTGTAAATTGTCTTTTCTACAACGTTCAAAATATCAATCATAATACCTTTATATTATTCATTATTGAAAATTTGGAATATTTGAAAAGTATTTGAAAATGAAGAAAAAACTTGCATGTGCTAGATATATTTTTATAAAATCTTAAAAATGTAATCGTATATTAGGTTGAAAAGTTTGAGAATCTTTTGTAATAAAAAAACATGAAATGTTAAAAAGTATCAGTCATTCTGAAAAATTCGGAAAGTTCGTAGAAATTCAGGAAATGCACGTAAATTTTGTATATTGTAGAAAATTTAGACAATGCTGTGGAACTACAAGAACTGTTTGTAATCCTTACAATTTTCAAATTTTAAAGGTATTCAATGAAAATCTGATTTCTAGACACTATTGATAAATTCTGTAAGTGGTGAAAAGTAAAACAGGTCGATAAAGTTACAACTTAATAAAGTAATGCATTTTTGCGTTGATAGTTTTTGATATTTTACCCATGCAGAATTTTCCAGATGGGTAGTACTACTCACAATACTAGTGAAACATCTATAGTATATTACAAGACATGATAATGAAGTAAATTTAAAATATTTTGTAAAATTCACAAAATGTTCACATTTGTTAAACTATTTGCTTACACTAGAAATGAGTCTCACATAAAAATTGCACACTTTTGCATACGCTGCAATCGAGTAATTTCAAGAAATATTAGAAATAATTAAAAATAAAGAATCCTCGTTCCTGAAATGTAAAAAGTCTTTTGATGATGCATGCTACAAAAAAAAAGTAGTTTGAAAAGAAAAATTGTTAGCTCAAAACTATTATAAAACTTGGTGAATTTCATTTTTGATTCTTAAAAACGAAGATCGCTAGACAATAAAACAT
Source organism: Platygaster robiniae (assembly GCA_028476575.1). Classification (NCBI taxonomy): domain Eukaryota; kingdom Metazoa; phylum Arthropoda; class Insecta; order Hymenoptera; family Platygastridae; genus Platygaster; species Platygaster robiniae. Next base: position 11,398,702 of record CM052019.1, on the reverse strand, counting down.
CAAAATATGCTGATTCTTGAAATTTCGAATCGAAAGTAAAAGCATATCAGGTTAAACAAATAATTAATCTACAGAAAAACCAACATAACATTAACCCAAGTAAATTTTCGTAAAAAAAATCTGCGGCTAATAAAGTGCATATCAATGTAGTTCTCGGTGGGTGTAATCATCGCGAACATATGACTGAGCGTCGCAAAAAACGCTGCCTGCGCCGACACATTCCCTCTCATCCCCGGGCTAAATTAATCAAACCCAGCAAATGTCGAAATACTCGATTTAATGAAAAAAATCCAATGGCGCTTGACGTGCTTGCGGGAGTCCGAAAGCGCTTTTGCGAGTTCTCCGTAAATTTATGTTTGCGAAGTATCCAAGGGTGTACGTCACATCGCAGCGATGCGTTCAGTTACACTCGCGCAAATACGCCACGTTTTTGATAACGCCGAGTGGAGATGTCACGGTGCGATCATTACCGAGGCCGCACTTTTTTTTTCTTTTTTTCACGTGTATGAAAGTACGGTTTATAAATCGCGAGCATGAAAAAATCAGTAACATTCTGAACAGTTTTTTCGTGTGTTTTTGGGGATTGTTGTTGAACGCAAATTATTATAAAAATCATACAATTTATCGAAACGTATGGGTACATCGAAGTATTGATATTTCTTTCAGATAGATAAAATTTTGTATACCGATATATTCATTAAGATATAATCGTTATATCGATATTATTTTTGCGATATTTAACGATAACGCAATCTTTTTGTGTACAAAAAATGAGACTACAATTTTTCATATTTGTTTTTCATAAACATATTTTGCTATGAAAATATAGTAGTGATATAGTCTACACGAATAACAGTCTGTGATTGAAGTTTAAAAAATATAATTGCAATTTAAGATTCTTTTGTTACGATACTGAGAACTCTTTTTTAGAAAATCAATATTATACGCTTTTAAACGAATATTATATATTTATTCCTAAAAAAATTTTCCAAATAATTTATAAAAAATCAATGTAATACGGGGAATCTAATAAGCGCCATCCTATGAACAATAAAAAAAATATACTAAAAATCTTTGAAACCTGAGATTCTAGTGCATTATATTTTAAAACTCTATAAAAATCTATCAAAATAATGGAGAACTCAAAATCTACAGAAAAATCTTATGGAAATTAATAAACAAATGTAAATCATATAAATTAAAGAATTTGTAAATATACTTATAAATACTGAATAATTTTTTCCAGAATATATATAAATTTTGGATACATATAAAAATTTCGTTCCCACAGAGCATTAAATTCAAGGAATTCACGAAAATTCTCGAGATTTCTGGATTTTCTACAAAATCTTACAAAATGTATTACATCCTAAGAATCCGATAACGAAAAATACTGAAATTTTAATAAATATTTCTAAATGCTGACTACTTTTTTATTTAAAAACATAGAAAAATGTAAAATAGATAAAACTTCGATTCCTAGAAAATCGAGTTCAAAGTATCTATAAATATATTTCTAAATTCATGAAAATACCGAGAAATCCTTCGGGTCGTATAAATTTTGCAAAAATTTTTTAATTCTGTCAGTTCTTTAAAATTTCGATTATTGAAATACTCATAATTTATAAAGTAATTGAGAATAGATTGAAATCCACAGAAATATAAGAATTCTATAAAACTACTGGGAAGTCTTACAGAGTTTTAGAGACTAGAGTAGAAAAATGTGAAAAATACTGCCTACTTCAAACCTTCTAATAAATAAAAACAAAATATATCTTGTTTTCTTAAAAGTTTTTTCAACTTCTAATCCTCAAGAATATTTATTATTATAGCTCTATACATAATTCGAACATAATATAGTTATAGTCATCATTATGTAAATAATTTTAGAAAACAATAAAATACATCCTATTCAATTTCTACAATTTATAATTCTAACATTACTTTTAACGGTGAAAATCCAAATAACATTAGGTGCGAATATTCAAAATCTATAAAAAAGATACTGTTTTATACTAAATCAATTTAAATATTCAAAACCGTTGAAAGTTTCGATATTGTAGCATCAATCTTTCAAAATCTAATGAGCGATACAAAGCAATACTAAAAATCTAAAAAATTTCTAGAACTTACTACCGAATTTGAAAAGCAACATCCTGTTCGACAATTTAATAAATCCATGAAATACATCAAATCCTTGTAGTTATAATTTTCTCAAAAATCTATCAATATATTTAAATTTTTTAGAAATTTGAATCATGGAGCATCGAATTCTAGGAAGCTCTACAGAAATTCATATAAATTCATATACACCAAAAAAATTGGTGAAAAAAATTGAAATCTCAGTGACTAATTAAAAATCACAAAAATCGAATTTTATTATTTACGAACATGAAAAATGTGTAAATCCGGACTATAAAAGTTGTATACATAACTTTTGCATTCTGAAACGTAAGAAATTTAAAAATAGCTCTCTTTTGACTACATTTTCAAAGATTGGAAATTATAAAATTTCGGATTGAATATATTTTACAGAAGTCCCGCGCCCCGAAAATTTTTTTGCCTACTCCCCTGTATTATTGTCTCAAAAATCTATGACATTCTTGGTATCTCTCGAATTTTTATCTCATAGGAAAAAATTCTGGGAAATTTCGAAAATTTATAAAAATACTAGAAAACCATTCAAATTAAATGAGTACTCAGAACTATGGAAATTCTTTATGTATAGAAAATCTGTAAACAAACTGTTTTCTGAAAAATCCATCATATTCTACAGTAAGAAAAATGTATATTTATAGTTCATGAATATACACTTGAATATGGCGGAATAAATATTTATTTGCATTACATAAAACTTATAAACTAATTTTAAAGTAAACATTCGACCAAGTTTTAATTAAGTAACAGTTAGTATATTTCATTTGATACATATATAACTATTTATATCGCCATATTTAAGTGTACTTTTACAAACTATAAATACAAATTTTTTGTGTGTATATTTATTTTAAAAAATATATTTAGATTATTGAAAGATTATCAAAAGCATTTCAAAATAACTTAGTTCGATTATAGATATATTCACATAAATTGATTAAAATTCATAGGTCAAGAATCCCATCCTCTCCTCATGCCACTGCTATTTGAAATAACCTACAAAATATTCAGTTCCTCGCTTTTTCCCTCAACGTTTTTCCCGCGTTGCTCAAAACAGAGACTGGATCTCGACGTTTTCACCCAGCGATATTCTTGTGACGAGAAATATTGTTATTCATCTTATTGCAGCAATTCACAAGCAACCCGAAGCCCCGGCATGTTTGTCTTTCGCGTGTACGACATGCAGTGACGAGAGGTTTTCATTACGGTGCAAACAACATAGACGACAAATAACAACGATAATGGAATTCTAGCTGACGCTGAATGAAATGCTATTACGCTCGTTATTTTCACGCCGCGTTTCGCCCTCCCGTAACACAGCGACGGCGAAATCTTTGCTGCTCTCAAAGCAGAAACATCATAATTACGTCACGTGATAACACTCGCGCAGCAATATTAATGTAAGACCTGGCGGTGACACAATAAGTACTTTATTTTCGGCGACGGTGCTAAGAATCTTGACGTTCGTTCCGAAATAATATAGAGGGAAATTACAAAAAGTCAGACGATTCCTGACGAGACTGCAAAAAATGCATCCGTTAATTTGGAGACCCCTGAACTATGAATAAATCCAACAATTAGAAGTGTTTTCTTTACACTGACAGACAGAGGCGTAGGCAGAAAAAATTTTCGGGAGGGTTTTTCTGAAAAATATTTTTCTCTCGGGATTTCATAATTTTCATTCTTTGACAATATATTACAAGAGAGCAATTTTGAAATATTTTACATTTCGGAATTTAAAAGTTATGCAACTTTTGGAATCCAGAATTGTACATTTTTCATTCTCGTAAATAATGGAATTTGATTTTTGTTATTTTCAATTACATTAAAGTTTCAATTTTTTCATGACTAAAACTTGTTGTATTTATTTATACCATTTTGAGGATTATCTGATATTAAGTAATATGGGTTTTTATAGAGCTTTTTGAAGTTCGATGCTTTAGGAATCAAACTTCTAAAAAATTTAAATTGATTTTTCAGCAAATTTTCATCAAGATAAAAGATACATCATAAATTTATGATATTTTCGGATGGTGTATTATTCATAAAATTTTGTAATATTTTCTGGTATTTTTATTTATTTCTAATATTCCTATGGATCGCTCAAAGATTTTAAAAATTGATTCTATAGCATAGTAACAATTTTGAAAATTTAAATTTATTTTTTAGACAACAGTTTCTTTTATGAAGATTTAAATACTTTAATTCCATATTTTTTGTAAGTAATTACATGTATTTTTGTTTTCTATATGAGTTTCTAGAATTATTCCTAGAAACATAGGTATAGAATTTTTGTATTACAATAATAAATATGCTTCAGAACAGAAAGACTTATAAATTTTGAAGAAAATTCATTTTTATATATTGAAAGATCTAAAGTAAAGAAGTAACTTAGTAAACTAGTAAACTACCGAAATTGTAAAATAGTAAGATAGTAAAAGAAAAAGCCAAATAGTACACTAGTAAACTTGTCAAATTTGTAATAGTAAACTTGTACCTAGTAAAGCTTGTAAATTTTAAATCTAAATAAACTCAAAACTAGTGAACTAGTAAACTAGTAAACAAGTAAACTAGTGAACTTGTAAATTAGTAAACAAGTTACCTAGTAAACTGGTTAGCTAGTAAAGTAGTAAACGAATAAGCTATTAAGGTAGTAAACTAGTAATTCACATTTTTTTAGTATTATATATATAATACACAGATCCCTGGAGAATTCCTAAGTATTTTTAGAGATTATTTATAATTTTGTAGATTGCTATACAGATTTAAAAAACTCGATGCTTTAAAATGCGAATTTCGATCTATTCGCAGTAATTTCAAGAATTAATGATAAAATAACATTCATGTAGATTTTTCATGTTTTAAATCGTTATTTTTTTTTCGTATTATTGAAAAATTCAGAAGATTTTGCTACGTTTTCTAAAATTTTCATAGATTTATAGTATATTTAGAATTTGATGCTCTAGAATCCCAAAATTTATAGATTGTAGAGGCTTTTGCCGAGATTTTTCAGAAAACAGTTTTTTTCATAGGAATTCAATTATTTGATCATTTCTTTAGAGTTCATAAGCTATTTTGTTATAATTTTGTTATACATACAAATTTGTATAAATCCAAAGATTTTAATAATTTTCTACGGTTTTAAAATAGATTTCTAGATTTTGATGATCTAAGATTCAAACTTTTGTAAATTCTAAGCTATTTCGTAGATTTTTATTTTTCTGGATTATTCACTAGGTTTCAACAATTATTCTGTTTCATACTTTCTATGTAATCCTACGTTTTAATTATTCTAACTTTTTTATTAAATATATATCCTGCTAACGTTTTCAAGGATTTTTTTGGAACTTATATTTCTAGTGTCTATCGATGTAACTTTTTTCAATTTTACATGAAACATTGATTGATTTTGCTAGAACTTCGGGAAGGATTTGGACCCCTAAAACCCCCCTCTGCCTACGCGCCAGCTGACAAAGAAAAATCGATTCAATTGCGATGAGTCCATTTTTTCAATTCTACTCCCTCCCCCAACTTTAAAAAAATCATTTACATTATATCTTGTTCCTGTATGCAACAAAATGCTAGTGGAAACTGAAATTGAGCTGTTGCATTGCCATTTTGACCGGCACCCACAAAAATGCGCATAAAAAGCGACCGGTACTTTCCACAAGGGTCCCTTCGACCCCAGCCACCCTTCCTAATTCCTTCCACTCGATCGCTCCCTTCTACCTGGCTCTGTACTTTTCTCATCTTTGCGGTTTCCGCGGCGGGCGTCGTGCAAAGTCAATTACCTGCGAATAATTACACTAACGCCGCAAAGGAGTCGAGTCCGCTATGAAATAACACGCGGAAAAGCCGGCATTCCTCACTCTTGGGGTAGAAAACAAATGAGGGAAGTTCCTTCCAGGCGCCACGCACATTTTGTTACTTAATTATGTGACGTTTGAAAATAGAAATGGGAATTTTTTTGACGGTTTATGAATCATAGTATGAAATAGAATCGAAAGATTGATGGTTTCGAGATGGGGTTTGTGTAAAAAAGTTTTAAGAAGAGGAAAATGAGTTGGGAGTAGTGAAGCTATGAAGTACAAGTTTATCCCATTTCTTGTCGATGAATCACAAAATTGCAATCGAGTGCTTGACACACTTGTTTGAAGTTCTTGTGCGAAAAGTAATAATTCTTTTCTGTTATCACTCTGAAAGTTTATTTGGTAATAATTTGAAAATAACAATGAGCGAAAAATTGTTCTTGATGATTGATCATTTGACATTATGCTGAGCAGTTATAGGGAACCGAAAATTATTGTTTTTGGGATTAAAGCAATTTATACATATAAGATTCAACAAAAGAACTGTAAAATCCTACAAAATTATGTGAGTGCTGAAAATTGCAAAAAAATACAATTGATTCGAAGATTCACAAAATTCACGAAAATAATTTTATGTACCTCTGGCATAGAAAACGCGTTTCTATGCCAGCTCGAGGTCTCTAAACGCGTTTTATATGCCCTCGGTACATAAAATATCGTTCGTAACAGGCACGGATGTGCGAATTTCCCTGTTTCGCCAAATTCGCACATCCGTGCCTGTTACGAAACATACTATTCTTGGCGATCTATTTATTAATCTAAAACTACTAGAACTTTAAATCTTGAAGCATTTCATTCCAGGAAAATATGTAATCATGAGAATATCAGAAGAATATCATTCAATTTATAGATACTTTCATTTAAAAAATTTAGAATAATACTGAAAAATAAATTTCTTTAAAAAATAAAGATCGACGAAAAAACCTTGTTCTGAAAAATCGTTTTTACTACAAAGGTTCTATAAAACTTTTAAGTTCGAAGCATCAAAATCTTAAAATTTATATCGCCAGGAATGTAAAAAAAAAAAATAAACTTTGGCACAGTTTTAATAATCTAGAAAAATATTAAAAATACTTCAAACAATAGGAATCGCTAAAATATTAGAATTTTACAATAGATATTTTTTTATTAAAAATTTATGGAAATAATAAAAATCTCTGTAACTTTTGAGTCTAAAGCGTCCGATTCCAAAAATCACACAAAAATCTATTAATAAACAAAAAATGTAGTAAAATTTGTGAACATGAAAAAAATACAAAATGAACTGAAAGTTTCTGAAGTCTGTGTTACAATCGAGATCTATAAAGAAACTTGTTTCTGAAAAATTCATTGAAATACTAAAATTCAAAGAATTTTTCATTCAGGAATATTAGATTCCCAACATCTCAACCTTCTTTTTTTAAATAAAAGATTACTACAAAAAAACCAAAAAATACTACTGAATTCGAATACTACTGAAAAATATGAAAAATCCTAAAAATACAAGGAATTAATCAAATACAGAAAATTCATGGAGATATCGTTTTCTTCAATATTTATGAAATTACTATGTATCTATAAAACCTTGAAGTCTAAAGCATCGAATTTAAAATATCCATATTAAAATTCATCGAAATTTCAGAAAATCGTCAGAGCTGGGAAAGTATTTGAAAAATACCATAAATTCTGCAATTATTGCAGATTTTTGAAATACTAGTCCTGTGGAAATATTGTTACTTGGTAAATTTCCTGAAATAATGAAAATTGGATGGTTTTTCAATTTTGAATCATTACATTTTTAGATCATATTGTATGACTATCTACAAAAATGATAGAAAAATATAAAACAACCAGAATCAGCTTTAAGACATTCAAATAATTTTCTAATCATTTTCTTATTATAATTCATAGATTTCTCATTGATGATTTTTTTTTATCAAAAAAATGATAGTATTTTTTCAATTACTTAAAAAAGGCAGCCAAAAAGGTAACATATTGAATAAATGGAGCTATATTACCGTGAAAATCTTCGAAATCACTTGAAATTTGTAAAGCCTTCAATCTTAGAACATATAATTCGAAATATCAGATATTCATATTAAAATTTTTTTTAACGCAGAAAATCGCTTAAACTGTAGAAATTCTAAAAAATACGATTTAAGAGAACAGAACTGGAAATCTATGGACTATCAGTAGTCTTTGGAAAAACTGTTTGGTTAAAATTTTTATCTAATACTGGAAATCTTATATTTTCTATATTGTCAATCATGAAATTCTCAAAACCTTTATAAAAATTGAAAAAATGGTAGAAATTTGTAAAAAATCTTCCTGAAAAAAAGTTGTTTAATATTAAATACGAAAAACTCCAAACAACATGTCACATATTGAAATAACTTAAAAATAGTAGCCAGAGTTTAAAATATCCTGAGTGTATGCATATATGATTTTCTCAAAAATTAATTTATACTGATAATCTATTCGACCTTAACTCGAATTTAACATAGTATCTGCTATATGCCACAGATTGCTTTCTGAAAATTTTCACAGTGTGATTTGTTAAAAATGAACAGATTAAATTTGTAAAATACAACTGAAAATCTTTCGATACGACAGACAATCTGTTGAATTCGACAGATACATCTGTGTAAAGTACAAATTATCAAGTGAAAATTTTTTACTAATTGTATTCTGTTGAGATATAACAGATTGAGATTAACAGACTACAGCGTCGAATTCTAGAAATTATCGTAGGAAATGTCTGCAAGACCAGATAATCTTGAAAAGAATATATTGTTTTCTTACATGGAAAGTGATATATATTCAAAAGTAATCGCTTGGGCTTGCAAATAGGTTTCAAAGATGTTATTATGTTAGAATAAATTTCAATCAATACATTTAAATAGATATTTGTAGACCCTTCAAACATTTGATTTTGCCCTCCATGTCAAATTTTGTCTGACCCCCTTGGATTTCGATAAACGAGAGTTGAGTGTAATTCTTGAATCATAAGCTACAAAGACCAAAGTATCTTTCCAAAATTTCAATATTAGGTTCCAAGTGTTGCATTATATTCATTTTCTACACACCAATTTGTCAATAACACTATTTTCCTTTCGATCGCCACGTTTTGCGGCTACCCCGGAATTTTCGCGAAGCGTTCAATGGCTCAGAAAAAAGGCGCTCGATCGGAGAAATCGCGGACGAATGGAAACACGGGCTTTTTCCGTGTTTCCATTCGGCTTCGACGCTCGCTGCGCAAGTTGATCCCTGGAGAAATCACGAGCAAGGAGAGCGATATTCGAAACTATTTGATTCCGGTGCCGTCCACATGTGTCACTAATGTTCCCCGAATCTTCGTCACGAAAGTGGCGGCTGTCGTTAGAGACGACTGCGAGCAACCGTCTTCCGCGTTGCAGTTTTTCGCGCATGGAAACGTCAACGGTGGAAAATTGAATGCGGAAAAATATAGCTGAGAAAATTTCTCCAACGCAAGTCGGTTGACGTTGAACAATTGCTTCTTTTCTGTATTTTCTGATGGAGCCTTTAGTTAATCGAAATACACTCCAATTCCAGTTTTGTGGGACATAATTCTGTGAAAAAAGAGATACCATTCTGCTCTTCCATTTACCTCCACCAACACCGAAAAACATTCAAACAATAGTTTCCAGTCCGCAACAACATTTCCGGTTTCCCACGGCGAAATAATCGAAACATTCCAGTCAGTGCCCGACTTTGTATCTTTTTGAAATTGCCGCATGCATGTTTCAGCCCTCATGACATACACAGCTCAGTGAACGAAGCGATAAAGTGACGCCGCACTTTATCGCGGAGTTATTTGTTCTGCCGCTTCAGATGATTGTTGCGGAGCGTATTTTTGCGCGTATTGGTCATTTTAATTAAGTGGCAGCGGAGTGAAAAGGGAGGCAGTTGCGCGATAAGTTTCATATTTCGAGCCGGCGATGCTCACGTGCTCATCGGGCTGATGTTAATAACGTTGGGTCGCGCTATCGCCGGCCCCGCCCAATTGTCTGTTCGTTTACAGTATAATTGATAAATTTCGAGTCAAGCGATGAGCGAACACTAAAGCGATGCCGTATTAGTTTCAGTGAGCGATTATACGACGGATGAGCGTCGACGCGAACTCCATTTGGACTACTGGGATTTATGCGTTGCAGAAAATTTACTGTCGCTCGAAACGCGGAAGTACTGTTTTTTCAATTTTCCTTGATAGAATGTCGTTTGGAACAGGGTTTGATTCATTCAGTACCCGAGTCGAAATGAGAATCAAACTTGGAACCAAATAAATCGAGGATATTTCGGTTCCCATCGATTCAAACTAAGCTCATTTTCAACCAACTTTACACCATAAACATGGCAGTTATTATCGATTTTAGGGATTTTACGCCTAAACTAGGTTTTATTTTGTACCTCATTTAAACCATTTGTAACCAACAACGGCGAACGATCTGCTACATTGCGCATGTGCGATTTGGGCATGAAATACACGGCAATTTTCAACATTCTCAAAATGATACAAGCTCTAGTAACGCAAAACATGATAAAAATATGCCATTAATATTCTCAAAAATATTCATTTTTTTAGTTTTCCTCACAGAGACAGAAAATCAAAAAAACGTGCTAAAAAGAACATTTCTAACGAATACTTGAAAATTGGCAATAATTTCATTAACTTACCATCGATCGTGAGGATCTAAATAAAAACAATTTTTTTGACCCATGCATCAAACTTTTGATCAACTTTCAACACTCGAAACAATTTTGAACGCATATTGACATTTGACGTATAAAATGGAAATCGAACTAAAAAAACAAAAGACGATCTGGGTCAGAAATGCACCAGAATTCAAAAAGTCGTGAGAATATAAGTACAGCAGATTGCGTTAGGCATTAAATTGCATTATAAATATAAATTAACCATCACTTTGAATAAAAATGATTTTTAATTATATTTCTATAATATATTAGATAGAAATTCAGTTTGATCGGAATGAATTTTCTTCTCTTGTCAACGTACTGTTTTCGTCACAGCGTCAGAAAAGAAAATTTCGAAGAGAAGTAAGTTCGTTCAACAAAAAATCTATGTACCTCTATTGTTTTCATATTTTTAGAAAAACAAATGATGCGTTCTTTTCAAAGCGTAGATTTTACATTCAAGGAGCTCCCAGTTGACATTAAATATTCCGAAACGTTTCTAAAATATTTTAACATGTTCGAGAAATATTTCTAAAATATTTCGTGCTGAATGGGCTGTTCATCAATAAAATAAACCGATTTTTAGGATTTCTTGATACTTCCCTTCCCTATCTCTGTGTCACAAGTGTTCCATTTAATCAAAAAACAGAGTCATGAAAGTTTACCTTCGTCTTTCTCAGGTTCAATTTGGTTGTACTTTCGATTTTCATTTCGAATGCAAAGGTTAAAATAGTTCAAAAACCACTCACGAGGATTATTGTGTGCTATTTCAGATTTCACAGGTCATAAAGGCTTTAAATCCGATCTAATAGGCTCAAGTCGGTTATAATTCTGATTATAATTTCGACTCGGGGAGAGACAATGAAAATCTTCCATTTTCATGTTATATACAATATAATTTTGTCCTTATTTTTTTTCTTTTTTCAAATTTTCAACGGCTCAAATAATTTAATAACAGCCAGAGACGGACAATTAATCAAAATCCTGTTCATTCACCAATGTTTTGTTTTTTAATCAAGAACATTTTCAAGGTTGATGTTTTTAGAAAAATCAAAATTTTTTCTAATTCATGAAATCCAGTCAAAACTATGTGTAATGAATATAATGACTATAAGATTAGCATGACAAAATCCAGTCAACACTGTGTATAATAAATGAAATTCTTGAGAAAGAAATCGATAGACAAGTGTCCTCGCCCAAAGGCGGGAACAAAATGATTCAACGAAAAAGCCAAAAAACCAAAACACACATTTAGATAATTACAGTCGAGTATTAAGGGGGGAACCTGGTTTAGAACGCCGAAAATTGCATGATATTTAGCACAGTATCTAAGGCTGCTTATCATATGAAATGTTTCAAGTACTGTTGAACTAGGTCATAGATACACAAATCTTGCAAAAAAAATTTATTTTCATGTTATTCGATAATGTTAAACAATAATTATTCATATTTGTTTCGGGCACTACTCGCTTGAAGATTCTCCACTGCGTACACGATAGCGATCGTCCTATTTATCAGAAACATGAAAACTAAAATTTGTTTGCACTTTAGAAGTTTATCTTCAATTTAAACCTAAGAAATTTTTCAAAATGTTAAAAATTGCGAATTTTATAGGTGTTTAAAAAAAATTCGCGTTTCACTGACGAAATTTTGAGATAATTAACCTCAAAAAAAAATAGATTAAAAAAATTTTTTACGTAGTTTTTTAGGTTCGCATACAAGCTTACACTTTTAGCTTTAAAAAGAGCTATCACTTATAAAAATGCGGCAATTACAACATTTTTAATCGTGTACGCAGTGGAGAATCTTTAAGCGAGTAGTGCAAGAAACAAATACGAATTATTATTGCTTAACATTATCGAATAACATGAAAATGATTTTTTTTTTTGCAAGATTTGTGTATATATGACCTAGTTTCACAGTACTTGGAACATTTCATAAGATAAGCAGCCTTAAAAACTGTGCCAAATATCATGCAATCTTTCGTCGTTCTAAACCAGGTTCCCCCTTAATCAATACAAAAGTTATCTCAAAGCTAATCATAAAAATACATCAACAGAGATCCAAAAGGCCTTCAAACAAATAATTTATCAAAACTCTTATGTAATTTATCAGTATCACTCATAATATTTAAACACGAAGTATTATTTTTAACGTGTAACATTTCACTTATATTTCTTTTTCCTAAATCTATCTCTGAATTTAGAAATCTAACTCTATCGAAATCAAACTTATGTCTGAGAAGTGTATTTGCAACATGGTTGGGAATCACTTCATCCTCATTTTTCTCAATGGATCTTATATGTTTGTTGATTCTTGTCTTCAATGCCCGTCTTGTCTGATCAATGTATGTTGAGTCACAATCGATACAATCAATTTCATAAACTAACCCAGTTCTCTCTCTGTGTTCAATCTTATATTTAACCTTCTCAATGACTCTATCTAATTTATTTGGAAGGTTATGAATCACGTGTGAATTCTTCCTTTCCAAAAAATTATTCATATCATAAGAAAGATCACCATAATATGGTAAAATTATCTTTTTACCACGAGACTCTTTATCAGTAATTAGTTTTGAAACACTCGACCAATCATATTCTATATAGTTCTTGATAACATCCCTGGGATAAGAATTTTCTATGAAAATATTTCTTACTTTTTCTTTCTTTCTTCTGTGAAAAGATATGTGAGACGTGAGAATAACATGATCAATTAAATTATATACCGTATTGGTGTATTGTATGTGAGGAGCAAAAGTTCAAAACTCTTTCTGAACTTGTGGTCTTCGAATACCAATTCGTAATCAGAGTACCATCTAATCTTCTAATAATCGTTATATCTAAAAAATTCATAAAGTTGAGATTTTATTCTCACAATGTAAATTCTAAATCATCATGAAAACTATTGAACTTTCTAAACATGATTTAAAATCATCTTTATGAATAATCAAGAAACAATCATCCACGTATCAGAGATACTTATGAATTCTTGAAGGAACCGGAAAAACAAAATCTTTCAATTCTCTTCAAACTAAGTCTGCAAAAAAAGGTGAAACAGGGGATCTAATAGGGAGGCCCCTAATTTGTTTATAGTAAGAACCATCAAACAAAAAATATGTAGAATTTAAAATTAAACTTACAATCTTCTTAAGTTCTAACAACGGCATTTTTCTTGAACCTTCTATGGAATTTCTGATTCTGTGAAACCTTTTCTTCAACGCTACAAAAATAATATGAATGTTTGTAAAAAACGAAACTTCATAAAAATAACCATAACATAACAATTTGGAATTGAAGTATTCTTGATCTTATCAATAAATTCTATACTATTCTTTACATTGAAATTAGAAGGTTCAACGTTCACCGGTGATGATCTATAGATCATTTTGATGATCTTTTTTCACAATCCTTTATCTAAAAATCACCCTTCAAGTTCCAGTATTTAAACAGAAAAAATATATGCAATAGTCTGACCCAATCGACCGAATCGCATCCACCAGGAAGTAAATAATCATGACCTTTACTTTCCGAATTTTCTCGAACCCGTTTTCCTCTTTCCCGTTCATTTGTTCCTTGCCACGTTCTTCAAGCCCCGCGTAGACTCATTTTCGAAGCATGTTTTTCTGTGTCCGGAGCGCTATAGGAAATACGCTCGAGGACTAACCGGACTCTGTCTCGGAGTCGAGGAAGAGAGAAAACGGAACGTGGCCGAGGAGAAAAGGAGCTTTGCGGAATTAAGAGACCATTCGACTTTCATTAACTCTTCTTGGCGACCAAACGGAAAGACACTTCCGAACCCGAGGAGGCGAGTTCCAATTATCCTTTCCTACCTTCTCAAGGCACTCCACCGTTTTTATTGGACGAAACGATGATACGAGATACACCGCTATTACGGCTCAACTTCTGAATCGGAATGCAATATCGAAACAATGTCGCTATAATGTCACCCCTACGTAATCTACGGAGCGTGGACTGCATCGACGAAATCCTTGCTAAACGTCAAAAAACTACGCGTTCTTGGCTGACTGCTCGTTGGTTTTAATCACTGATTTTCAGCATTTACTTTTTATAACTTGTGGTCAAGTAAAACGTGTGAAATTTTTTATGTAGGTATATTTTTAATGAGTTTTGGTGTTGTGACATTGATGTCAAATCATAAAAAAAATAAAAAAAAACAGGGAGTTCAGTGACTCTCATTTTTTAACCATTGCTTCCACGAAATTTTCTTATTAGTTTAAATTTCCTACAATTTAAAATTTTTGAGATAAAAAAATTGAACTATACTGTAAAACCTACACAAAGGAAAAAGGGATGATTATCTCTAGATATTGTTGTTTAACTGTATTATTGCTGTTTCTGCTGTATGTACTTCAGTAAATTCGCAAGATTTAAGTATGATTTTTTGGCGAATTTCTAACTGTTAAATAATTCTATGTTTTGATATTATTTCATATTGTATGGAAGCTTTCATTGAATTAATTTTTTTTCCGATGCAAAATTATTTACTTTTCAAGCGCAATCCGATTTCCAATTACTAAGCATGATTTTTCGATCAATTTTCAAGAACAAATTTATTGCAATGTATGGTACAAAATGAAACTGATATTAATGATATTTTTTCTTATTAAAGTCATTTGTTTTTTCGGAGTTTGTTTGTTTGCTTTTTTGTTTTTTTTTTTTTTTTTTTTTGAAGAATAAGACATCTATTACTGTTGTAGATACTTATTTTTGAAAACTTTTTGTTTTGAATATGAAAATAAAAAATGTTTAATCATTTTCATAAAAAACCTATGTCGTAATCGTGTAAATTTCATTTTGTGTGTTAACAAAAAATTTTTCTCTTATATTGCAGAAAGATTCATTCATAATGCGGTTGACAAGAGAAATTTGGCAAACATTATTAGTTCATAACGTGTAAACATGGAAAAATTTTATTTAGGAGAACATATGACCATCATATAAATATTATACAGGATATGTAAAAATGCTATGATATTTTTTATAATTGAATTAGCTGATTTCAACTGCTGAAAAAATTCTTTGTAACGTCAAATTTATGAATACACGTTATGCACTTTATAAATAAACTTGTTTCTCAAATAATGTAATTTTTCTGGAATATAAATGAATACATATATTATAACTAAACAATTTTTATTTTGGGCTTGAATAGTGTATTCCGGAATTCATTTTCAATTTTTTTTCCCTTTTTAATAATAAAAGCGAATTCAATATTTTATTCATATAATTGGTATATGGTTCTTAAAAAAAAACAAGCAAAATTCAAAACAGTATTATTACATTCTATAACACAATATTATTACATTTCTATCTTGTTTGAATGTTATTTTAATATATTATGAGTAAAATATAACTAAAATTAGAAGAACAAACATTTTTAATGTCACACGTTTTTCAACTTACATTCAGATAATCCATTAAGAAAATAAGAAATATGAATGTCTTAGCATGGAATATAGAAAACTTATTTATTTTTTTTATTTTTATTCATCGAATTTGCCTAACGTTATCTGTATCTATTCTAATCACAAAAGCTTTATTCATGATATTACTATAATTTGCTTGACGAATTGACATAAAAGTTTGAGTTATACATACTATATTCAGTAACTGTGAAAATGGTACAAAATTCTGGTAAATAGCTAATGCTTGTATTTTTTTTTTTCAGGGAACATAATTTAGTGCAATTAAAATTCCCAATTTTTTGTAATTGTATTATCTGATTCAAATTATTTTTAGTTTTGGATCATGACTGACTATTTCATCTCAATTCGATATAAATTCCAAATCATATTACAACATTGTAATATTACATTGAAATACGATTCCATTTTACTAGAATATCATTTTGAAATATCATTAGATTAATTAACTATAAATGATATTTAAATCTAAATAACGATATTATACAAAACGAAACAAATTTTGAGATTAAAGTTTATAACACTCATTTTTCACGTTGATTATAGTGAATAATAACTTGATTTGAAAAAACGAAGTCAAATTTATGTAATCTATCTAATATGCTGAAATGTATGCAAAATTCGGTCTCACTACTGAAATTTCGTTTTAAAAAAATATTTTATTTTTATAAAAAAATTGACTGAAGTATTTGAGTAGAAGTAATTATGTTCAGTGATTGTAACAGTGTAATCACAAAGTCCAATATGTAACCAAAGCTATTATTTCATACAAATACAGGAAATTTATTTGTATAATACCAGATGGATTTCAGTTTGTCACTATTTATTCTAAATTTACACTTCTTGAATCGACTCTCAAAATACATATTTGCACAAAAATAACGAAAACGTTTGCATGATAATTAAATAGATGCAGAAGATGCATTTGAAAAAAAAAAAATCCTCAAAAATACTAAGTTTCCCCACTCTACAGAAGATAATACTCCGATATCCCAATTTGTAATAAACGAACAGAAATCTTCCTGTTTTGCAGTGTTCAAATTCAAGTAATACCCCAAATTTCCTCGAAGTAATACCATATTTCATTAAGTTCTCATAAAAGACTTCCCCTTTCAATTATATCATCTCAACTGAAATCCGAAATTTCGCAAAGTTCCTCTCGGCCAGCTGAAACCTTCGAAATGATCGTGACCTGAGAATTAGGATTCCGAAAATAGATGAGATGCGGGCGTATAAAAGCAATTATCCAGCCTTATCACTTGGGCCTAGCTTCAAGTAGAGTCTTAAGAACGTCGCCATCAAGATTATGAAGATAATCAAAGAATGGAGAGCAGGAACTTACCGGGATCCAGAGTTGGGTGTGACCTTGTCAGCCTGCATAGCTGGAGAGGAAGATAACGCGTGTCCGCCCGCGGAGGCGACTTTGGAGGCGGCGGCGTCGTGCTCAGGAAACCGCGTTGCAGCTCCCAACCAACCTCTTGAATAATTGAAGCCTTCCGAAAATATGGCGTTACTTCCCTCAAGTATTTAACTGGAAAACGAGAAAATTCGACATGGTTATCCACTGTCGCACTGAGAAAAAAATATAGTAATTATTACAATACTGTATAGTAAACGGGAATCACTCTGACATATCGTACTTTTTGCTAGATAATATATCAATTTTTGAAATAAAATATTGTAAATATTTGCAAATGATATTGTAGTTATAGATATATTCTGTTGTAAAAACTCCTAGATATTTCGTGTTTTACTATATTTCTTGTACTTTTTGCAATACATTGTCATTCCTATTAATCCAGATTATTGAAAATTCCATACAGCTTTTTCAGTTTGCAGATCTGTATAGGCTTTCTTTGCTATATTTTTGTATACTTCTTAGGTTTCTAGTGCGTCATATTGTAATATGATACAGTTTTCGAAAAAGCTAGATAAAAGTAATGTAGCTCATTTTTTTCGCCATGTATGGTAAAAATTACAGTTTGTCTAGTGAAATTCGCAGTTAAAGATTTTAGATTTTCCGAAATTATACAGTAAAAACTGGTATACAAATTGTTATTTGTACATTAATAGCGGTTTTACTGTATTTTATTATAATAAGTTAAATGAACATTGCAGATTTTACAATAATATTGTACTTTTTACAATATATACAGCAGGAAGTACAAAATTTTTTCCTCAGTGCGTGTTAGAATGTGTAAAATCAATAAAATTGAAATACTTCTATCTGCGTAACAAGGATTGAAAATTTTCAAAATAATTAGAATGTACAGGCGCGTAGGTAGAAAGGGGTTTTGGGGGTTCTAACTCCTCCCAAAATTCTGGTAAAATCAATCAATATTTCATGTAGAAATGAAGAAAGTTACATCGATAAACAATAAAAATATAAGTTACAAAAAAATGCATGGAAATATTAGCAGTATACATTGAATAAAAGAGTGAAAATTGTCAAAACGTAGGATTACGTAGTAAATATGAATCAAAAAAATTTTGCAACCCAGTGAATAATTAAGGTAAAAAAATCTACAACAATGCTAGAAATCTACGAAACTTTGAATTTTAGATCATCAAATTCTAAAAATATATATGAAATCCATATAAAAGTGTAGAAAATCTTTCGATTCACACAAACTCTCAAAGAATGAGAAGATTATTGAATTTTATAAAAAAAGTGTTTTCTGAAAAATCTTGACAAACGCCTCTACGATCTATGAATTCTGGTATTCTAGAGCATGAAATTCTAAATATACTATACATCTATAAAATTCTAGAAAACGCAACATAAATCTTCTAAATACCTCAAAAATACGAAAAAATAATAACGATATATTAAAACATAAAGAATCTATATAGATGTGATTTTATCATTATTTATTGAAATAGTTGAGAATAGATCGAAATTCGTATTTTGAAGCATCGAGTTTTTAAAATCTCTGTAGCAATCTACAAAAATATAAGTAATCTTTAAAAATACTTAGATATTCTCCGAGGTTTTCAAATTGTTCCAAAAAAATGTAAAAATGAGCCTACTAGATTATGAGCCTGCTAATTTACTAGATTGATAATTTTCTTGTTTATTAGTTTACTAGCTTACTAGCTTACTAGTTAGCCTGTGGAGTCCAAAGATCCCACGGAGAGTGGAGTTCCGGGGGGGGGGTGCTGAATGGTGCGCACTGGGGGGGGGGAAGGAGCGGGTTAACACTGAGATATAGGAAGAGCGAGAGATCGCTGGGGTGGGGGGTGAGCGAGTGATCGCTAAGATGGGAAGTGAGCGAGAGATCGCTGAGGTGGGGGGTGAGCGAGAGATCGCTGAGATGAGAAGAGCGAGAGATCGCTGAGATGGGAAGAGCGAGAGATCGCTGAGAGGAGAGGTCCTTTCTAGGCGGGCTAGAGAGGACGAAAAAGCCAAATCAGAGCCCGCGCGGGCCCTTATAAAGGGTCGAAAAATCCTCCCACGCCACTCTCACGGGCTGACGCCTGCGCGCGCGGGAAAGCGTAGGTGGCGGGAGAGAACGAGGTGGCTCGCGGGAACGGGCCCCCTCCCGCGGCAAGCACGGGGGAAAGTCCCGTCCGAGCCTCGTCGGGGCACTTACGCGGCCCTCTGGTTCCTGCACTTACTTAATATCAGGCGGGAAAAAGGACTTAAAAAATAATGGGTGAAACGAAGTATAACAATCCGGGGTCTTTTTTCAGTCCTTCCTCTCGCCTGTAGAATTATTATTGACGTGGGCGTAGATTGTAAGGGCGATAACGGTTCGTTGGCTCGGCGGGCTGACCTAAGTCTCGGTTGAGTTGATGTTTCCTGGGGCGGCCAACCTTTTGCCTCTTGTTGGGGGGAGGGCTGGCCTCGTGCTGCGTCGCGAGGCTGGCGTCCTGGTGTTGCACGTTGGCTTGATCTCTTACTCCCCCTTGTGGGCTCCACAGTTGGTTCGAGTGAACTTTCACGAGTTCGGTGCCCTTTTGGATGAGGTATACATTCGAGCCTACGTGCCTGTGTACTGCGAACGGGCCCTCCCACGGGGGGGCCAATCCTGCACAGTATCCTTCCGTTGCTTTTGACAACTGATGTCTTCTCGTGTATACTAGGTTTCCTGGGTGATATTCTCCTAATTTCGGGGAGGTTGTTTGTTGTTTCTGCTGGTAGGCTAGTTGGCGTGCCCTTGCCTTCTCGGTTCGTTCTAGAAGTTTCCCTTCCTTGGGGAGTTCTCTTGTTCTCCAGTCCCCTGGTCACCGAAGGTTCTAGCCCATAATCATTTCTGCGGGCGAGGCTTCTGTGGCCGCGTTCTGGCGAGACCTGAGGTTAAATAGAACCTGTGGGAGAGGCTCGTCCCATTTGCTATGAGGCAAATCTGTGAGTCGGAGTCTCAGCCCTTTCTTTATTTCCTGGTTGCGCCTTTCCGTCGGGTTCGCGCGCGGATGGTACGTCGGGGTAGTCCACACTTGTATGTGTGCCTTTCGGCCGTATTCTTCCCAGGCACGGCTTGAAAATTGAGGCCCGTTGTCTGACAATAGGGCCCGTGGATATCCCCAACGTGCAAAGTAGTCGTCCTCGAGACAGCGAATTATCTTGCTCGTGGTGGCTTCTCCGAGGGGGTATGCCTCCACCCAACGGGAAAACAGATCGGTCACGACCAGTAGGTGCTTTTTTCCTCTTGAAGTCCGTGGATATGGTCCCATGAGGTCAAGTGCGACAGTGTCAAACGCGGCTTGAGGCTGCCGGGGCTTAATCTCGTTGTAACCGGGAATGTGGTAAGGTTTGACGCAAGCGCATAGGTAGCATTGTTTGACGTATCCTCGAATTTCTTGGTCCAGGCCCTTCCAAGTGTATTGGGCCTTAACCTTTCTCAAGGTTTCGTCTTCTCCGGGGTGCCCGGCCAAGGGATGGTCGTAAAAGTAGAATTTCACACGTTCCTTGACGGGGTCTGGCACGAGGGTTTTCCAGGGGAGCGTGTTGTTCCGCCGGACTTGGAGACTGTGTTCTCCCAGTCTATGGGTGCTAAGAAAGTCCTCATCGGACTTCCCATTGCTCCGTTCTCTTAGTTTCCTAATTCTAGATACCATTTCGATCATTTTCTGGTCCTCGGTCTGTGCCAGCATAACTTCGTCAAGTAGTGTCATGTTACTCAGATTGGTTAGCGTCGGAGCTTCGATTATGGTGGGCTTTTGACATCGAGTTGCCGCCTGCACAAGTCCTTTTGCACCCTCATTCTCGGGTATGCCTTCGTGCCCCGGTACATAGATTATCTTGACTTCCTGAAATTCTTGAAAAGTCCCGTCCATTTCTTGGAGTTCTCTTTGATTAATCACGGTTGTTCCTTTGCACGTCTTCCACTCATTAGCTTTCCACTTTTCCAACCAGGTGTGCCAGCAAACACGGAGATACTGAGAGTCTGAATGAATCACTATCTTTCGGGCGTTTGAGTGGGCCTTTATAATTCTAGCAGCCTCTGTGGCTGCCTTCATTTCGGCCGTGTTGTTGGTCTGTCGCTCTGTCAATAGCTTCGACGTGTTCAGAGGATGGTCTGGCCCGAACCACACCCCTAGTCCAGCCCGAGCTTCTTCCTGGCCGTTGCTTATACAGGATCCGTCGGTCCATGCGTAGGCATACCCGTCGGCGTCTATCTCTATGGCCGGTGTGCTGGCCGGGTGGTTCTCCGTCTCGGTGATGTGATGTGGAGAAGGTTTAGGCGTAACCGGTTCGTTCTCGGGAGGTGAGGTGTGTCCCTCCTCAGGTGTTTGGAGTTCCTCCTGAGAGGGGTTTTTGGCGATAGTTCTCGCGAGGTTGTTTTGGCTTTCCGTGATGTGTTCGTTAATGATCTTGAATTCCTGTAGCATGACCGCCCATCGGGTCAATTTAGCTCGTTGGTCTTTTGATCGTTCCAACCAGCGGAGAGCCTGTTGGTCTGTTCTCAGGATGAATTCTTTGTCCTCGAGGTACAAGTGGTACTTCTTAAGTGCCCAGATGATGGCTAAGCATTTCTGTTCCAAGTATGGGTACCTGGTTTCAGCGTCTGAGTATTTCGCACTTGCATAACTGATCACCCGGCGGGTGCCATCGGTTTAGCGTTGAAATAGAACTGCCCCTACCCCCTCTTTGCTTGCCTCTGTCTGAAGAATAAAAGGCAGGTCTTCCCGGGGTCGGGCCAGAAGTAGGGGTTCCTGAAATCGGCGTTTCAGGTCCTGAAAGGCTTGATCAGCCGCTGGGGTCCACTTCCAGGCTTTTTTACCTTTCAGTGGGTCTGTTAGGGGGGCCGTCAAATACGCATAGTCCGGGATATATTCGCTCAGCCAACCGCAAGTGCCTAAAAATTTCTGGAGTTCCTTGCGACTTCTGGGGGGAGTCGTTTCTAAGACCGCCCTCACGTTTTCTGGTTGACTGATATTACCCTCTGGGGTGATGATATAACCCAGATATCGTAGATGGGTGGAGCCGAAAACACATTTCTTACTATGCCCAAGCAGGCCGTGGATTCTGAGTCGTTCCAGGACAAGTTATAGATGACGTAAGTGCTCCTCCCAGGTGGTAGAATATATTACGATGCCGTCCAGATATACGTAACAGAATTCCCCCAGGTATCCTCGGAGAACACGTTCTGTCATTAAGCGTTGGAACACACCTGGAGCAATTTTCAATCCAAAAGGCATGGAACGAAATTGGTACGTCGCTCCATCGGGTGTCGTAAATGCTGTGTATTTCTTGCTTGACTCTGCCAGTGGGATCTGCCAGTAGCCGCTTTTGAGGTCGAGAGAGGAGAAAATTCTGGCCCCACCTTATTTCTTCAGGAGGTCGTGGATCAGCGGTATTTGCGGCGTGTCTTCTTCTGTGATCTTGTTCAGTTCGCGATAGTCAACGCAAAATCTCTTTCCGCCATCTTTTTTCTGGACGAGCAGGATGGGGGAGTTACATGGAGAAGTGCTCGGCTCGATAACTCCGTCGTTAAGCATCTCGGCGACTTGTTCGGCGATGATTCTCTGCTTATCCGGGGAGTAACGGTATGGCTTAACGCGAACTGGTCGATCAGAAATCAGGCGCAATTCGAGCTGGCTTGAAGGAGATCTAGTGGCCTTTCCCAACGGTTGGAACACGTCAGCGTATTCCCTGACTAGTTCCTGGAAGGCATTCTTGTACTTGACTGGGAATTCCTCGTTAATTTGATGTTGGTTGATGGTGTTCGAGATCTCGTGAGGACAGTGCCCCTGGAGTGGGATGCACACGCGGTTTTCCCTCCCGACATATAGGCTTGCTTGGGTCGCATCGTAGACAACTCCCTCTTGTCTGAACCATTCGTGGCCCAGAACTAGCTGCTCCCGTAGGGCGCTGCACACATGAACGGTCAAAAGGCTGTCGCGCCCCCCGATGACTATCTGAATATGCGCCTTTCCCATAATCTCTGTCTGAGATCCTGCAGTCGCTAGTTGTATTGAGTCGAATTCCGCGATGTGTATGGTAATGCCGAGTTCCTGTATCAGCCAGGCTGGAGCAAAATTGTGCGTAGCTCCTGAGTCGATAAGGACATAAATTCTCCGAGTTCCTACTGTTACAGGCACTCGTGGTAAAGCCCCTGTTTCGTGATAGACGCTGTTTATTGTCGAGGGTTCGCTGGGGTGGCGGGGGTGGTTTTTTCCCCCGCCGCACGCCAGTTTTCCGGCTGGGTGGTCTGTCTTCCTTGCCATACGGGGCAGTCCCGATTCCAGTGACGACCAGGGCAGTTCCAACATTGAGGCAGCGTGGCAGTGGCAGGGCCCTCGTTTTGTTTCGGTTTTTCTTTTAGTTCTTCGCGACGAGTTGATTTTGCGAGAGCACAATCCTGTTCATCTCGCTCGGCGTCAACAGCTGCCGTGAGGAGAGCCTCGAAAGTTTGGGGGCGCATAGGTCGAACCATGGCCCGTAGTTTGGGTCTCAGTAATTCCAGCATGGTTGATACCCTGGAGTCTTCGGGTTCTTCTGGGTGCAGCCTCTCGAAAAGCTGATACTTGCCCTGCAAATATGTACACACAGCTTCTTTGTCCTCTTGGCGCTTCGAGTATAGTTGGGCCTTGAGGCGCATGCGCACCATCTGACTATTGAATTGCGCCGTAAAAAGTTCCCTGAAACGTGCAAACGTTAAATCCATGCCAGCGTAAATGCGCCACCATTTTGCCGCGTCTGCTCTTAGCCCCGTCGTGACTGTTTCTGCATCCGCGTTATGATCGGCACGAATTGCTCGTA
This sequence comes from Platygaster robiniae, assembly GCA_028476575.1. Classification (NCBI taxonomy): domain Eukaryota; kingdom Metazoa; phylum Arthropoda; class Insecta; order Hymenoptera; family Platygastridae; genus Platygaster; species Platygaster robiniae. Next base: position 11,374,332 of record CM052019.1, on the reverse strand, counting down.
GGTAGTTCTCGCAGCGGGTCAGGTAGCGTGAAGGGTTCTCGTCATCCTGACCGTAAAAGACAGGTGGGGTCGGGGCCGGGGTTGCAGGAGCCCTTAGGGCCTCTGCGAACTGCTGCCAATCCCAAGGGAACGGTTGCCGAGGTGGGTGGTGAGCTGGTGCAACATTTCGTTGATTCTGGGCGTTTCGTGGTAGGGCATTATTTCGTTGGTCCGCTTGGAGTTGTTGCTCCTGATTCTGGTCCATGTTGGAGTTGGGGTTGGGCGCCACCGGGTTATTACTAGCACTCCCGGAAGTGGTTTTTGCGGGCCTTCCTCGTTTGCGTTTAACGTGAAGTTCCTCGGTGATTTCTTAAATACGCTCCAATACTCGAACGTTCGCTCGGCGGCAAGACTTCCTGCTGCGGGGTGTTTTAGGAACCGGACTGCTTGTTGCGGCTTCACCAGGAGTCGTGCGCATGTCTCACATGTGGGTTGGTAGGGTCGAACCTGGGTAGCTCAGTACTCGGGGAGGGGTCCTTCGGTTATCGAACTTCTGTGGCCCCACGTTGGGCGCCAATTGTCATAAACGAGAAAACGACAAGGGTGGGGTATTTCAATAATGAGACCTCGGAGCTCGGGTGTCGGAGGTTTCCTCCAGTCGTTTATTACAGTCGAAATACAAACTAGCTTAGCCTATTGATCTACGCCACTTTCAGCCAGGAAGCCTGTGGAGTCCAAAGATCTCACGGAGAGTGGAGTTCCGGGGGGGGGGGTGCTGAATGGTACGCACTGGGGGGGGGGAAGGAGCGGGTTAACACTGAGATATAGGAAGAGCGAGAGATCGCTGGGGTGGGGGGTGAGCGAGTGATCGCTAAGATGGGAAGTGAGCGAGAGATCGCTGAGGTGGGGGGTGAGCGAGAGATCGCTGAGATGAGAAGAGCGAGAGATCGCTGAGAGGAGAGGTCCTTTCTAGGCGGGCTAGAGAGGACGAAAAAGCCAAATCAGAGCCCGCGCGGGCCCTTATAAAGGGTCGAAAAATCCTCCCACGCCACTCTCACGGGCTGACGCCTGCGCGCGCGGGAAAGCGTAGGTGGCGGGAGAGAACGAGGTGGCTCGCGGGAACGGGCCCCCGCTCGCGGCAAGCGTGGGGGAAAGTCCCGTTCGAGCCTCGTCGGGGCACTTACGCGGCCCTCTGGTTCCTGCACTTACCATACCTAATATCAGGCGGGAAAAAGGACTTCAAAAATAATGGGTGAAACGAAGTATAACAAACTATTACAAATTTTACAAGCTTACTAGTTTACTAATTAACTCATTTACTTGTTAACGGGTTTACTAGTTTTATAGATTACTAGCTTACTAGTTTTTTATTTAACTAGCTTACTAGTTCACTAGCTTACTAGTTGACCAGTTTACTGTTACAAATTTGATAAGTTTACTATTTTACCAATTAACTGATTTACTTGTTGATGAGTTTGCTAGATACTATTGAACTTTTTCACTTGCTTACTATTTTACTATTTCACAATTTCAGTAGTTTATTAGTTGACTAGCTCACTTGTTTACTAGTTTAGTAGTTTACTAACATACAAGTTTGCTTGTTTATTCTTTTCCTGGCTTATTAGTTTACTAGGTTTCTAGTTTACTAAAAATCTTTTAATACATAAAAAATATGTACATATAATTTTCTTAGAAATTCATAAAACTTTTCACCTTGAAGCATATTTATTACTCTAGTACAATAATTATAAATAATTTTAGAAATTCTCCTAGAAATTCAGATAAAAAACAATTAAAAAACATTCATTTTATATATACAATTCATACAATAAAACATACTTTTTATTGTTAAAATACTTAAAAAAATATGGACGAAAAGTATTCGAAATCTTTACAAAAAAACTGTCGTCTGAAAAACCGATTTTAATTCTCGAAATTGTTGCAAGTTTGAATACTATACCATCAATTTATAAAAATCTAATGAGTAATCCATAGAAATATTAAAAATATATAAAAATACCAGACAATACTACAGAATTTGATGAATATTATACCATAGGAAAATAATATAAACTCATGATATACCTTTTATCTGTGTGGTTAAAATTTGCTCAAAAATCAATTCAAATTTCAAGTATATAAATTTTTTAGAAGTTTGATTCCTAGAGCACCGAATTCTATAAAGTTCTATAGGAACCTATATTATTCAATATTAGATAATCCTTAAAGTAGTATAAATATAAAAAGTATTAGTAAAATAATGTGAAACCTCAGTTACAATTTGAAAATCACAAAAATCGAACTACATCATTTACGAACATAAAAAAAATGTGCAACCCTGGATTCTCAAAGTTGTATAACTTTTCAATTCCGAAATGTAAAATATTTCAAAATCGCTATCTCATGACCATATTATCGAAGATTAAAAGTATTAAATCCCGAAAGAAAAAAATTTTCCAGAAAAACCCCTCCAGAAAAATTTTTCAGGTACAGAATCCGACAAAGAAAACGCAGGCTCTACGTTTACTCGATATGTTACAAATCCAAAAAAAATCAAAAATAAACTACAAAATGATTGCAATTTTTGTCAACAGGACCCAGGTTCACTTTGTGGTGCAAAAAGTGACGTCGAAAAAAAAAAATGCCTCAAATTTTGAAGCGGTAGGGGCGAATTTGTTTGTTCGCTACCGATTCAGCCGAACGTGAAATATTGGTGCGTACGTATAAACGCATTCGCAGTGCCAGCAGCTTTGTGCAAGGATTCGAGAATGCAATATTCCGCAACATGGCCGCTTTTCACGGGGCAGTGTGAAAAAAACTAGGAATAAAACGTCTTTTCAATTATTTCAATCATGCCGTGCCCTGGGCACATTTATTAGAGTAGATTCCGGTTCAAAGCAGCGCGAGAGGTTTCCTGCTCTATTTTCTCGTGCACCGTAATACACGTTGGAACAATATTTTCCTCGCACTACGAGAGCTTGTTTCCTCCAATTGCCCGTGGACTGGAGTAGCATTTTTTCCATCGACGATACACATTGAGACATAATTTGGATGCCTGTCATTATACTGACATTAAAAATGAGTGAACAATAAAAACATAAAAACATAAAGAACAAAAAAAATGAGTAAATCAACCGCTGTTCAAGGAAATTTCAATGTTCTTGGACAATGCCCATGAAATTATTTGTCAAAGTATTTGGATAAACGAAATTTGTTTATACCCAGCGCGTTTGTGTCACTAGTTTTTATTGATTTTGAAAAACCATAAAAATGTTACGATCGAGCAAAATACGTGATGATAAAGGATAGGAGTAGAAGTTATCCCTAATCTCTCTGAATGAAAGGCAAAAAAACGAGAAGAAGAACGATAACGTGAAAGGGAGATTTCCCGGCATGCGAAATGAGCACACATTCTACGTTCTCTTGCTACACTCGGCTGATAGTAAAAGAAATCAAGTTTGAAGAGATTGGGGAGTGATCGCCGCTCGCGATTGATCCAGCATTAGGTCCTATTTCCAGGAGACTTAGACACGTGTAACGCCTTATGCGGGACTTTTATGGCGCGCGATCTGTCTGTCTGGCAGGATTTCCCGACCCTTTCCTGCTCTCCCTATATATTTTTTGTATAAACCAATTTCCTCTCGACAGAAATTATGTCGATACCAAAAATACCAATCATGGAATTTTCAAGCCTGGAATATATCTTTGAGTAATTCCAATTCTATTTATTCAAGTTTTATAAGTGAATTCAAAAGTTGAATAATTTCGATCGTGTTACGGTGAAGTTATAATGATGTATCGTTTGTGTACATATTTTTCAATCATTTCTTTGGATTATCAAAACAATCAAATAATAATATATACTCACATCATTATTATCAACATATAAAGAATATTATATAAATTTCAATCATTTATCAATATAATTACAAGGGATATAGAAATATTTGATAAATTACTATCTCAACGTTAAAATATTATCATTTATTGTCATTTTTATGCAAAACTATATTTCTATTATCTTTATGACTATATTATCGTTACTGTATATTGGAGAAATATTTTATTATTATAATATTTCATTTCGTCAATAATGTCGTGTTTTCAAAAGTACACATAAGAGTACATCATGTCAAATGAAAATTTGTTATCATAATAGTGATCAATATGGATTGAGTCTTATCTTTACTGGGGAGTATTCAATAATTTTTACAAGTTTCCATTTCGCAGTCAAACTGAAATTCAAATTCTTACATTTTTAACGTTGTGACTCTCACTTCAAGTCCTTTTCTAGACCTGTAATGCACATTTATATTTATACGAAAATGTGTACTGAAGGTCTGGAAAAAGACTTAAAATGAAAGTCGAAAAGTTGACCATGAAAGAGCTTCGAATCAAAATTTGACTGGAAAACTAAAAATTGTAAAACTTGTAACTGTGAATATGAGTATAGTTGCACACTTATATTATATTTTTTCCATGTAGTGCTAACTATAAATAATTACCTATAATAACTGTAGATTCTAATTATTTAATGATTGCGATAAAATTTTTATAGTATATCTTCATATCAAAATATATCCAGTAATATAAATGTAATCACAAGAAAATTTTAAAATTTGAATAATGAATAAAAGTGTATAATTATAGTACCACTATAGTAATATGAAATCATCATTTAATATTATGATTATAATAATAATAATATATACTGCATTGTATATTAGAATAAATTATTGTCCACACATATTGTAAACTTAAAAAGAAAGTTCTATAGTATATTGTTGTTATTTATCATATCATAGAATCTTTCATGATTATTGATATATTGACGTTCTAATAACAGAAACGTTCAATAACAATTCAGTATATGAGTTTCAACTATGCAAATCCAAATAAATTATTAACACCTATTACTTCATGAAATACATTACCAAAGAATAAGTAAAAAATAAAATTATTAGACATTGAAATATGCAATAATTTTCCTATTACATGAAAAAGAACTTTACTGGTAGAAATTAATAGAAAATGAATTTATTTTCGATTTTGATTGTGAACATTTTTCATACAACAGCATAAACAAAATAATATTTTATTATAATGTGATACACTACACACAAATTATAATATTAACAAATTATGTAACAAACTGATACTGTAAATTATTATTTATCCGATGTAATATTCATTAAAAAAAATTTTTTTCGTATTCGACAAATATAAGTAGGTTCGATCATTTTAGATTTGCGATGAGTAAAAAAATCAAAATGTTGATAAAGATTACAATTTTATAGTCCATTCACAGTGTTGATATTTTTACTGATAACAACCAAAAAACTATTGAAATTTTTCGAAAATTGGCTTTTTGAAATCCATTTTATTTTTGTAGAAATTTTAGCTTCCCTATTACTAAATTCGTAAGGCCAAGATTTTTTAGATATGATTTCTATAAAAATATTAGATTTTCAAAATACTCAAGGATTTTCATTTTTGTATTCGAGAATATTTTTTCTTTCATTGTTTATTTTTCACTGTTACATCATTACACAGTAAAATTAAATGTTATTATCTTTGTACTACAATTGGTGTATTATGTTATGATTAAATTTCCTCTGCACATAAATTGTGACACAGGCTTTTTTATTATTAATACAAAATGATGATGTATTGTAACAATATCATAACTGGGAGAGGTAGAATTTTTCCACTAGCAATGTTGTTGGAGTGAAGAACAGTAGATAGATCAAGAATAAATAATCGATTTTTATGATGACCTAGAAATTCTTTCTCATAATCAGTGTTAAATTATCTTGCCTGTGATACGCCACATAACTTATGTTTTTTTTAAATTTCACCAGTAAAATTATACTGAAACTGACTGAAAGATACATTGCAGTAACCTAACCGAACAGAAAAAACTTTTTTAATGAAAAAAAATTTTATTGATGATGATCATTTTACAATTCACGTTCCCATTGGTATTTATGAACAATTTGGTAGAAAATTTGTTAAATTTATTCAATTTGAAAGAAAAAATATTTCTGTTGCTAAATTCATGTTTTAAAAAAAATATCCGTTTACTCAGATTTATTGTTGAAACTATAGTTAAAATATTGTTAGTGAACAGACAGAAAATTTTTTTGACAAAAAATTTCGTTTCAGGTAGCAAAATTTCGAAAACCTTCCCTGTACATGGCTCATAAATAAAATAAAACATCGACAATTAAAATCATCTTGACGTTTTCCAATAATAAAATGATTAAAATCAGTTAGTTGTAGGTAGTCAAAGATACAGAGATATGAACTGAATTTCGCATTTAGAAAAATGAAAGGTTTTTCGTGAGAAAGTGAGAAACTTTGGCTCAAAACAAAATTTTTCGATTAACATCGTACATTCGTTCCCAACAAAAATGAAAATTTGACATGTAAAGCTTGTTCCAATGAAAATGAAATTGCTCTTTACCTTTATCTATCGAACTTGGACATATCAAAAAAATCCAAAAACCCCAATATGTCATCCTTGAACCCTACTAATCCCGAATGAAAATCATCCATACTCATAAAAATTGATGGTTTACAACCTCAGTTTTTCCATCCACATTTCGAATCCTTTCAATGACCCATCTGGAAATTACACCCCTGAATTCGACTCCTCGGCACATAACGATTGTTCGGACGTGCCATTTCCCGATTTCTCGTTGGATCGAGGAACGATGATAAAATTCCCGTAAAGCCCGCGCTTTCCCCGGAGAAACTGAAATCGGTATAAATGATCCTATCGAATGTCCCGCACAAGGACGAATGCTCTGCGCTTTAATACGGGACGTTCCGCATAAAATTCCATCCCCGCTCGTAACGGGCTGGTATATTCAAATGTTACTGCCCCTTTTGCGTGAAAATCTTATTTCTCCGCCGCGAATTCTTATACGGAGCCTAAGCAAGTCAACCACTGGGTAATACTCCTACGTTTTATGTCGACCGAAGAAATGTCGATTTCAAAAGCTCTCCGCGCCGCACCTGCTCCGCTGAGCTTTTTCCCGATTTGCCGAGACTTGGTTACATCGCGCCGTGGTTTCTTTAAAATGCATGCTTACGTTTCCTTTTCAGCACCGTGAAACCCAACGATCGTTGTCTACCCGACTGCTATGGGCCAAGAGCGAAGGAATCCCGAGATTCGAATTTCATTACTTTTACTTCTGGGTGTCTTTAGATAAATGACTATTTTACTATGTTTCGGAGTGTTTTTGAATATTTTAACTGTCAATAAACTAAACTAACTTAACTAAAAACTAAATAAACCTACTAAATTGACAAATACTAAACTAATTAAACTGCAGGACTAAAATATATACCTACTTACATTTTTAGGTAACTAGTTATTTACTAGTTAGGTAGTAAATAATTTACAGTAACTAGTTATCAGTTATAACAATTTCCAGTTAACAACTTATTGTAGTTAACTAGTTGTTTAGAAATTTATACTTTTAGTGCCTTAACTAAACTAACAACTTACTAATTGAACCTACTACAAAAACTGAACTTTCTACCTTAAGTAACTGCAACTAACTAATTGAACTAACTGGAACAAACTAAAATAACTACTGCAGAAATCATCATTGCATTTCAAACACATGCATATATCTAAAGTATAAAGACATGCTACATTAAAAAACAACCCTCCAAATGCCCAAAACACCAAAAACTTTTGGTCAAATGACACTCTGCTGACATTGACTGCTTCCAGGGGCGTAAGCAGAAAAAATTTTCGGGAGGGTTTTTTCTGAAAAAAATTTTATCTTCAAGATTTCATAATCTTCAATCTTTGACGATATTTTACAATAGAGCAATTTTGAAATATTTCACATTTCGGAATTTGGTAGTTTTACAAGTTTTGGAATCCAGAGTTGTACATTTTTTATGTTCCTAAATAATGTTTTCCATATGGATTTCCAAAATAATTTCTAAATTGATAGATAATTATAGTTCCATATAATAACTATGCTCCAAGACGGAAAGTTTTATAATATTCTAAGAAAGTTATATCTACATAATTCTGATGTATTGAAATATTTTTAGTAAACTACCTAACTAGTAAACAAGTAACCTAGTAAATTTGTAAACTACCGAAATTATAAAACAGTAGAATAGTTCTGTGAGTTCCCGGAATAACAGACTAAGTCACACATTCCATAAGACTCATTTTCCATCATATTGTGATAAAATCTTTAACGTTATGGCATGTGTGACTTTGTCTGTAATGTCGGGAAGCCACAGAGTTAACAAGTAAAGAAGTCAAATAGTAAACTGGCAAACTCCTTAACAACTTATTTAGTTGATTTGTGAACTGGTAAAGTTGTCAAATTTTTAATATTAAACGCCTAAGCTAGTTAAATAGAAAACTAGTTAGATAGTAAGCTAGTGACCTCGTAAACTAGTAAGCAAGCATGATACTAAACTAATAAACGTGTTTGCTAGTTAACTAGTTAGCCAGTAAACTAGTAAACAAATAAATTATTGAGCTTGTACACAAGTAACCTAGTAAACTAGTAATCTACGAAATTGTAAAAGAGGAAAATAGTTAACGGGTGAAAAAGTAAAATAATAAACTAGCAAACTCGTTTACAAGTGAATTACTTATTCAGCAAATCAGTAAAGTTTTCAAATTTGTAATAGTAAACTGGTAAACTAGTGAGCTAGTATACTAGGAAGCTAGTTAAATAGAAAATTAGTTAGCCAGTTAACAAGTGAGCTCGTAAACTAGTAAGCAAGAAAGATACTAAACTAATAGACATGTTAGCTATTAAACTAAATAGTTAGTAAACTAGCGAGCGAATAAATTACTATGCTTGTAAGCAAGTAACCTAGTGAGCTATTAAACTACTAAATTGTAAAATAGGAAAATAGTTAACAAGTGAAAAAGTCAAATAGTAAACTAGCAAACTCGTTTACAAGTGAATTACTTAATCAGCAAACTGGTAAAGTTTTTAAATTTTTAATAGTAAACACTAAACTGCTAAACTAGTAAGCTAGTTAACTAGTAAACAAGTAAGCTAGTAAACTAATAAGCCAGTTTGCTAGTGCACTAGTTCGCAGGCACACTAGTAAATGAATAACTTACTAAGCTGGAAACCAAGTAAGCTAGTAAACTAGTAAACTTATTTTCAAATTGTTTTAGTATTATACATATAAAATACGAAACTCCGGAAGATTTCTAAGTATTTCAATGGATTACTTATATTTTTGTTGATTGCTACAGAAATTTTAAAAGCTTGATGCCTCAAAACGTGCATTTTGATCTATTATCCATAATTAAAATAATTACTGATAAAATCACATTCATATAGATTTTTCATCTTTTAATATATCGTTATTATTCCCTCGTATTTTTGAAATATTTAAAAGATTTTGTTGCGTTTTCTAAAATTTTTATTGATTTATAGTATATCTAGAATTTGATGTTCTAGAATCCTAAAATTTTTAGATCGTAGAAGCATTAGTAGAGATTTTCAAATAGTTTCTTCATAGAATTCAATTATTTTAATTATTTTTTTAGAGTTTGTATGAATCGAAAGATTTTTTATACTTTTATATAGATTTTACACATATTTCTAGAATTTGATGATCTAAGATTCAATGTTTGGTCAATTTTTAGCATTTTCGTAGATTTATATTTTTCTTGATTATTCCCTGGGTTGCAACAATTTTTCCGATTCATATTTTCTAAGTCAGTCTACGTTTTGATAATATTCACTTTTTCATCAAATATATACAGCTAATGTTTTCATACATTTATTTTTACCTCATATTTTTATTGTTTATCGATGTCACTTTTTCAATTTTACATGAAACATTGATTGATTTTGACAGAATTTCGGGAGGCGTTTGAACCCCCAAAATCCCTTTCTGCCTACGCGAATGACTGTCTCCCATGAAACGCTTTTATAAACATCTTGCCACCCACTACAAGTTTAGCAATTAGCTTGACTCGCATTCATACACTTCTATTGAGCATGCGAGTTAAACCCAGCGATGTGTTAAGTGTCGCGAGCACCTTGGACCAAACTAGTAATAATTGTTCTTAATTCTATGAATATAATAATTGTTAACACCGTCCTTTCGGGTCAGCTACAATCTGTCTATTCGCTGCGAAACTTCTCAAACTACCCTGATTACATCCCCCATTTTACGCCCTTTGACTCGCCATGTTTTGCCCGAGCTGTAACTCTCGCTATGATTTTCCCCGCAAAAATATACCTGTGAATCTCGCGTTTCATGTCGGATCCATTCACGTGGCGTAAATTATTTCGAAACTAGAGGAATTGATGGATGGGAAAAGCGAAACAAAAATATTGCTTACTTTGTAAACTGCGCGATTCATCATCGGTTTATTGGCAAACGCGGCCTACACGCGTTTCAATTTAACGAATGCGCAAAAGGTACATTTAATATGTAAACGTTTTAATTATCAAAATACGAGAGGATGTAATAGCAACCATTTAATCCGTAATTGGCATCGGGTTACAAATAAAGCGTTTAATTTCGTCTGAGGGATTCAAAACTTTGATTGGACTTTTGGTTAATGGGAATTCGTTGGTTGCGGTAAAGTGGGGGGAGGAGGGGGAGGGTGTATTTGATTTAGATAATGTAATTGAGAAAACGAAAATTTCCATCATACGATTTCAGTAGCTGCGAATGGATTATTTATTAACTAAACAAGGTTTAACGTTTGGTAGGTAAATATTATGATATGTGAGTATGTGAAAAAAAATTTCAGTGTTCGAAAGTTCATGGGATTTCGAGTAAAAAAGAATGTGTGACATGGTTTTGTTTTTGTTTCTTTTTTTTTCAAGGTTATAGATGATTACTTTTTTTTTTTTCAAACTACCTTACTCAAAATTCATTCGACAGTGGAGCCTTTCATTGAAAAAAAATCCATATTCGTCGTTTTGTATGTATCTATTGCCCTCGTGAATACTATGGGAGTTGTAGATTCTCTGGTTCATATGACACTAATGAAAATACGATTGAAGTCCTGTGCTTTGATACCACTGATAAACGTAGAGATTGCAATTTTCCACCTATTGGATGCAATGTACGAGAGCTTTTAATATTCGAAACCCAGTGAAATATGACTATCAAATGCAGCAATTTTTAGAAAAAACTCTACTGCTCATATTTTGTGTACTGCAATTTTAGACGCTATAATGATGATATCCTTCAATATGAAAATTCTCAGATTTAACTTCAAGTAAATTTGAAATTTCGAATAATAAGCTGTAACAGAAATGTAAATAGTAAAATACATTTTCAAGTATCAATAACAATAGGAAGAAATAGAACAATAACAATTGTACTAAATAATTACTATTTTTGACTATTCTATATATCTTACAAAAATGAGTCTTAACGAATTCATGATCTGATGATCCAAATGACTTATCTACGAATGAATAAACGATTCGTATAGTTTAAATTTACAGTACTTTAAAACAAAATAAATGCATGGATCTGACAACGTAGATTTGCTGAGACGATAAAATTTCAATGTTTTTTTTATAATTTCTATTTTTTTTTCTAAAGAATTCTAAAGTCATCAGTAAATCATTACATTTTTTCATGAAAAAAGATTTGTTTTTATGTAGTATTATGTCATAGTTTTTTCTGAGAATACTATGGAACGATTCTTTCTCAGATTTTAATGAAGCTTCATGAGAACTAAAAAAAAAATATTATTGTTCAAATAACGAATGATGAACGTTGAGATATTATCTTCTACTCATTAATGAAGCAACTACTTGAACCTGGGGCGTGAGCAGAAAAAATTTTAGGGAGGGTTTGAAAAAATTATTTCTTTCGAAGTTCTATCAATTTTATGGATTTCAGAATTAAAAAGTTATACAACTTTTGAAGTCCAGAGTAGTGCATTTTTCATGTTCGTACTGACTATAATACGATTCGATTTTCGTGACTTTCATGCAAGTCGCTAAGATTCTGATTTTTTTTTCTATTACTTTTAGTATATGCTCTATTATCTTAGGTTTTTATAAAATTTTATTAAACCCCTTATGACACCTCGGTATTTTTTATAAAATTCTGCTTCTTTTGATAAGTGACTTTATGAAAGGAGCAATGTTATATCAAATTTTCATCAGTTTTTATGAAGTCTTTTTATAAAAACTTGATAGAATCTTTATAATCTTTTTATAAAGAGACTTCATGAAAACTGATGAAACTTTTCTAAAGCATTGCTCTTTTCATAAAGTGACTTAATAAAAAAAGCGAAATCGTATTTAAAAACCGAGATTTTATGAGGGGTTTTATGAGAAGTTTATAAAGACCGAAGTTGTTAGTGTATTTTTCATAAATTTTTTTTCCTTTTATCATAAATTTATACTTGGAGGATTTTCAAGTATACACTGAGAGAAAAAATGAATTTCTCGATCATATGTTGTCCGCCGCGTGAGACATGGCTCCATCGACGCTTGAGAGCATGGATTTGATGCATCCTCTGCGCAGACGCTTGATTTTGAAGCGTGTGTCGTGCTTGGGGGGGATACTTTCTAACGTTTGAAGGTCGTCACAGCGCGCGCTTTGGACGCGCGGAGCACTGCCATGCTCGAGAAGTTTATTCTTTCTCTGGGTGTAATATCTGACTTGGAATCAGGAAATGGGGTTTGAGAGGTAAAGCCGTAAGGCACATTTTTCACTTTTCGATGCCTGCTCTGTCTTACTCACAGCAAAATAGGATAGGTCCCCCCTGAAAGGAAACATGGGTATCAAATTTTGAAAATTTTTCGGATCAGAGCCTGAGGGACAATACAGTTACTAGTAGCATTAAAAATTTTACTTTGATAGACCCAGATAAACCTGTTTTCTCCTTTTTTTTCTCAAGTAATTCATTTCCTTGACTTTATTTTTTGAACAAGTATAATGGTATGAAAAATAAAATGAAGGAGAATGACTTGAGGAAAGAAAAAAAAAGAAAAAAGTCTATCAATGTAAAATTTTTCATGCAACGGGTATCTCTATTGTCCCTCGGCCTTTAGGCCGAGTATTTTTTGGAACTTGAATACTCGGGAGACCTTTCCTATTCTACTGTGAGTAAGACAGAGAGGGCATCGAAAAGTGAAATGTGCCTTACGGCTTTACCTCTCAAACCCCATTTCCTGATTCCAAGTCACATATAATGAATTTGTATAGAGCTTTCTGAAATTCGATACACTAGAAATGAAAGTTCAGATAGTTTAAAAAATTTTTTTAGATTGTTCAGAAAATTTTATAGAAGATTTTCAGTATTTTATAAACTGCTGGAATTTTCGTATAGTGTGTATTTTTATGAAATGTATTATTTTCTAGCATTTCAATAGATTTTAAATATTTGATGCTATAGTATTGCAAATTTCAGCGAACTTGAGTACCTCAATTAGTTTCGAATAAAATAGTAGCTTTCACACAGATTTCCAATACTTTCTGGATTTTTCTTGTATTTTTATAATATTCAAACCATTCGAAGAACCTTCTTCATGTTCATGAATTTCTTCATAAATTTCTACAAGTTTATGCAGTAGAACTCAAAGTTTTATTAATTTCTCAAAAAAACATAATCACATACTTTCTGAGTAATAAATGAATTCTATTATATCTCGCATTTTGTTTATTATTTACGGATTCTGGAAGGTTTTTCAGCATTTTTTACGATTTCCAGTGTTTTCGTATATATATTTGTAAAATTCGATGTTCAAGAATCAAAATTCAAATCGATTATGAATAATTTTATACATTTTTGGAAAAATTACATCTATGCAGATATTTTGTGTTTCATCGATTTCTAGTATTTCTGAATGTTTAAAGTATGCATAGGTTTTGCAATTTTTTTTTGTATTTTTAAAAAGTGTGTGTGTTTTTATATTTTTGTAGAAGGATGTTGATTACTAAAATTTGATATTGTAGAGTTCAAATTTTAGCCAATTTTCAGTGATTTTATAACTTTTGAGTAAACTACATGTATATCGATTTTCGGTGTTAATAAATTTTTTGTATTTTCGTATTTATATAGCATTCATAAGATATCGTATCTTTTTTTCTTTGTATTGTAATAGATCGTTTGTATTTTTCCAGATTTTTCAATTAGTACCTATTATCCTAGTATTCCATGTTCTGGAATTTAAATTAAAATAGGTTTTGAATAATTTTATATTTTTTCGGAAACATTACATCTTCATAGATTTTTTTTTATTGATAGATTTCTATTTTTGCCGTTTTTTAGTATTTATACCATTTTGTGAATTTTTTTGTATTTTTATAGATCTCAAGTATTTTACATAGATTTAAGATTGATAGATAATTTTTTTCCTCAATTCGATGCTCTAGAATTCATAGTTAATTTTTTTCTTAAATGTTTTAGAAAATCTTTTTACAAAATAACTATTTTACTTTTGAGTATTTCTCCAGAGTTTGCAGGATTTGAAAGATTTTCTAGTATTTTTATGGATTTCTAATTGAGGATTTCTGGAATTCGATGCTTCAAGGTTCGAATTTTCCCAGGTTCTAAGATGTTCGTGAATTCTTATTTTTCTATGTTATAATTTCAATCAATTGGGACAATTTTAAAAATATTTGTAAATTATGTTATCGTTATCAAAAATTATTCATGATCAGAATTTTGTTTCTTAAAAAATTTTTCTAGCGACAAAATAATTGCAATTTTTATGTAAGTATAGTTGAGAATCTGTAATATGTATTGTAACTTTAGGTACATACTTAGTTGAAACCACTTGTTATTTTCTTAAGATTTTAGTAGGTGCATTTTTGATGATTTGTACTTATTTCATTTTTCTAGCATTATTCTATTCAATGTGTATTTTTCTTATTTATTGTTATGATTTCCATTATTTTCACATAAAATAGTAATGATACACCAATCCCGAGAGGGATTTGAACACAAACGAAATTGGCTTAAAAGTGTTGAATAATTGATGAAGTTTGAATATTATTCACATATTCGTCCCATCGACATTATTCACTAGAAAATTCTTTACTATTTTCTCGAATGCTCATTATTCCTGAAATATACGACATTTGAAATAAACATTTTTTTAAATAAAATAAACAGACTATAGAATGTGTTAGAAAACACATACAAGAAAAACCCCCCCAGAACTACGAGTGGCCTCTGAAACTAATCGAACAACAAATGATAATTCCCCAAAACTTCCCAACATCGAAAAAACGCGTGGAAAAGTTAGTTCATATACGTACACGTGCGACGTCACCGCGAATCAATAGGTCTGTCCCGTAAATGGAAGATGCTGATAGTGGCACTTTCGGTACAGTGCTACATCTGTCGGATGAAGTTTAAATGGGATTTGAGTGAAATAGTCTGTACGGTATTTTACGAGTGATGAAAAAATAAAGTCCCTTTCAGAGTACCCCGCACATTTCAATAATGTATCGCAAAGCTCGGCGTTATGTGAAAAAGCAATATCCAGCGAGGTAATCGCAGATGCATGAATTTGATGCGTCGCGAAATCTCCGAAAAGTTTATTAGCTAATATTAAACAGGAATTTGGGATTGAAGAAAGCCCGTCTCCTTTTTCTTTCGTGCAGACGAAAGATATTTTTAATATCCGGTGTATAACGTCGCTCCTATGTCGCTTTGTACACAAAACTTATGATGCTTTCATTTATTTAGAAAAGAGCACGCTCATTCGTTATTGACTCGTGATGCTATTGACAGAAGAAGACTTCTTCTCATTGAACAAGCATGATTTTCTGTTGCATTTAAGCAGACGATATACGAAGACGAGTGTTTGTACGTCGAAGGGAAAAACATTGCAAAAGGGAAACATTTGGAAATGCCGTCTGGAAAATCACAATTGTCGTTCTTCACGACTCTTCATTCCACAATTGGCGAGTTAAATGGTCGAAAACCGACTTTGATGCTTCAACAGCATAAAGCGATTACCTTTTTTTCGCCCGAAAAAAGTAACACCGTAATCGCATTATCTAAGAAGCGCGGTCCATTCAATTGCGAGAGACCCAATGAGCGCACTTCGAACCGCGAAAAAATTTCCTTTTACTTCGCAAAAGTTTCAAAGCATTTTCATAAATTGATTGAGGCAATAGTCGCAGCGTTCCTAGAGACACGGGTGAGAGAAATGTCGAGCGGAAAATGTTTGTTCAAGCTCGAGTATCGATGGGGCTTTCTGAAGAAAAAGGACAAAGCGGGAAAAGGGTCTCGGATTGCTAATCCGAGCTTTTTTTAAACTTCGCCTGGGAAGAAATCGCCGGAGATATACTAGGAGACTTTCATTTCCTTGAATTTTCCACAATTACGTTAAGGGGTATCCTTATCCGACGGTCTCCTCAGCTCTCTTCCTCGCGTATGTCTTCGTAATGGGCGAGGGAAAGAGAGAACGAGAGAAACAGTCGGCGGTAATCCGCGGCTTCGTTAAGATATTTGGCTTCTCAAAAATAAATGGCCGCCACTAATCTCGATGGAATTCCCTTTGAAAAAAACCCGAAGATTCTTTGTAATTGTAATGTAACTCGCCACTTTCGTTCGCTGAAAAGATCGTGAAATCTTGATTCATTTGCATGATTAAAGATTGAATTAATCCTGTAGTCTTAGCTTAATTGGATTTTTTTGGTTTTTGTTTTTACTTTGCTATCCGGATACTGATGGCTTTGTTTTTGTGGTGTAATGGAGAGTCATGATGATTTTGAGTATCGTTCTGTTGCGATTCGAAAAAATCGGTGGTTGAGATCATGCTTGGGATAGTTTGTTTGGAAATAAATCCTCTAGAATGAAACTCAATGTAATATATCAGAGAACCAATATTCAAGGATGCAGATTCTGACAAGTGGGGGAAACAGCTTTTTCCCTTTTTCCTTCTTGATTCTTACGATTTCCAAATTTCAAGCATTTTAATTCAATTTCTAACACATGCTGACTTTCAAAAATTTACAGACATTATTTGTCAATTTAAGATAAAAGTTGTGTCCAATTATAAGATACTCTAATTTTCCATGCGTTTGAATAAGAAATCATCCATTTCATTCTATAGTCATATAATCTACATTAAATCACGAAAGTTTTTCAGTTCATTGTATTCGATTACTTTAATTGTTAACTTTGAGCGATAATTTTTTCCAGTAACAATACTTTTTGGAATTTCATGCAACTTGTTTTTACTAAAATTTAAACTTTTGAAATTTAGGATAGTTCTCTACAATCAAAAAGTTTGGAATAAAAGTTAGATTTCGTGGTGTAATACTACAATTTCTTACGTAGTTTTAATTGTACTGTTTGACTCTAAATGTTTACTTGATAATAAACGTTTTTTTGAAGTATCTTCATTCTTAAAATCATACACGGAAATACTGAATAGTATTAAAAAAGGAAAATTTTATAACGTTTAGGTTTTTCTGGTCCGTCTTTTCACTTTGTTCATTTTTTTATGTTTGTCTTTAAAAACATGTTAATTTGTCGAAAATTCCACTTACAAGCTCCTCACTCTCAGAATTCGCTGTAAATGATTGAAATCGTCAAGTCAAAAAATAATAAATTTTCCGAATTCATCAACAGTCCATTTTAAAAATTTTTCTGTATCGAAATTTCATTTTAATTTTTAATAGTAACAAACTTAAAAATCAAAAATCAACTCATTGAATTTGACAATTTAATATACAAGTCGTTTCACAGTTCACGGGAATCCTTGAAATCATGGATTCCGTATAGAATTCTAAGACTTTTTTCCCTTTGCCATCTTTAAAAAACTCAAAACTGAAAAAGTTATTTAGGCCGAAAATTCAAACAATAAATGCCCTCTTCCGACGAGTGAAGGTCGAATTAACGAAAACAAACTTTTTATAAATTTCCTTCATAATTTTCTGAGTAAAAAAGTCCTTTGCCACTTTTTACAAAACTCAAAATCAAATAAGTTATTCGGGTCACAAGTTTTAACTAATCAGATTTCTTAGATCATATGCTCGAATAAATTTTTTGATTTTGAGTTTTATAAAATGTAGCAAAGGACTTTTTTATTCAGCAAAATATGGAGAAAATTTAGAAAAAGTTTGTTTCCGAGAATTTGACCCCCACTTGTCGGGAGAGAACATTTATTGTTTGAATTTTCGGCTGTAATAACTTTTTCATTTTTGAGTTTTTTAAAAAATGGCAAAGGGAAGAAAGTCTTAGAATTTCATGAGAAATCCATGGTTTCAAGTATTTCCGTGCACTGTGAAACACCCTGTATGTTATGTGCAATAACATTACGTAAAAAATATTTTATTTAAATTTTATGCTCATTATTTAGATACAAGGTATTTTTTATTTATTATTATCTATATATTATTATTGTTTTATCATTATAAAAAATCTCAATAATGTGTAAAATGGAAATATCGATTCGTTCTATGTTTGTAAATTTTATTGACGGAATGAAAGTAATTCAATATAAATTTTGCAACTCAATATAAATGGGCGAAATTGTATGTCCATCACATTGAAAAGATATTTCTAAATGAGAATAAATATATATTTTTGTTGTTGCCTAGCTATGTATTCATTTCTCCTTCGTTTAAAAATAAAAATTAGAATTCATCATCTTTCTCAATCAAAATTTAAGCTATTAAAAGAGTTTCCAAGAGCTACGAGGGGGGACCCAAAAGTAACGGGAATTAGGCGGTGGGGGGACCGCGGAGGGGGGGATCGGGTTCTCCACTGGTTCTCTTCCAAGCTGCTACTCTCCCAAGTCAGTGTGCAAAGTTCATTTGCTGTGAGTGCATTCGTTCGTCCGTAAGAATTTTTCTAGTGAAACGACTTTTTCCGTTTCGGCGAAAACGTGAAATGGCTGAGTGCGGAGAGCAACGCGCGGCTGTAAAATTTTGTTTTTTGTTAGGAAAAACACCCGCGGAAACCCTTGTGATGCTGAAAACAGCTTATGGGGATAATGCTTTGAGTAAAACGCGTGTGTACGACTGGTTTTCGCGTTTCAAGAATGGAGAGATGTCAATAGAAGACCAACCTCGTTCTGGGCGCCCCTCGACTTCAAGAAAGGACGAAAACATTGAAAAAATCAACACTCTTGTTCATGAAGACCGTCGCCGAACCATCGATCAACTTTGTGAGATGTCTGGATTGTCATGGAGTTCAATTCAGAGGATTTTAACTGAAGATTTGAGCATGAGGAGGATTGCAGCCAAATTTGTTCCTCGCCTTCTCTCCGACGATCAAAAGGAGCGTCGACTTCAGGCCTGTCTTGAGCTGCAAAATCAGTTGGATGAAGACCCAGATTTTTTTCTCAAGGTTATAACTGGCGATGAATCATAGTGCTATGGCTACGACCCCGAAACAAAGCAGCAATCAAGCCAATGGAAGACACCTCTCTCGCCTCGTCCAAAAAAGGCACGCCAAGTGAAGTCCAACATCAAGACATTGCTCATTTGTTTCTTCGATTGATTGCAGAGGTATTGTGCACGCAGAATTTGTTCCTCCAGGCCAAACGGTCAACCAACACTTCTACTTGGAGGTTTTGAAAAGGTTGAGGGAGAACATCCGGAAGAAAAGAGCAGATCTTTGGCGCACAGGAGATTGGTTCTTCCACCACGACAATGCACCTGCCCACACAGCGCTGTCCGTGAAGAAATTTTTGACCAAAAACGGCATGACACCGATTGTTCACCCCCCCTATTCACCAGACCTTGCCCCCTGTAGCCCCCTTGCCCCCCTAGACTCAAAAGGGACATGAAAGGAAAACGTTTTGGGACTGTAGAAGAGGTGAAACAAAAATCGCTGGAAGGTTTAAAAAACATTGAAAAAAATGAATTTCAGAACTGTTTTGAACACTGGAAAAAAAGATTGAACAAGTGTATTACAGTCAATGGGGGTTACTTTGAAGGTGATAAAAATTGTGTGTGAAAAAATTTGTCAATAAAAAAGTTGTAACACAATTCCCGTCACTTTTGGGTCCCCCCTCGTATATTGTTTTCAAATTTTTCAGATATTGAATCATTGTACTCAAGTCATTTTTTTGAAATATTTCATTTTCTATGTTTTACATGATTCGATAGTTATGTCAATAGTTCGTGGCTTAAAACTTTTTTTTGCATTCAAATTTTTTTGAAACAGCGAAAAATCTGACCTTTAAAATGAAAGATAGAGATATATTTGGAAATCAGGTTTTGTGCATTTTAATTTCTGCTTTACATCTTCAGATTTCAGAAGTAGTTTTAACCCCCTCCCCCTTCTCTATGTCTTCACTACCAAATTATAATATTTACTGTCTGTTACGTGAAGAAAGAATTTTTTTTTTAATATCGATGGTTTCATAAGAGATTTACAGCAAAAAATTTGTTCTTTTTCTGCTTTAATTTTTTTTCCTACGTTTCGAAGATATTTCATGCTTTTTTATTTTGATAGCATATAGAGAAATAGCGTAGAATTATTATTTTCAAAGTAGTCTTTATAAAATAATTATGTTTATTTACAATATTTCTTATACTTTTATAAGACTCTATTACTTTTTCATAAAACTTGATTCTTTTGAATGCGTATATGATGAATATATTTATTCTAAAATCACGTTGCATTAATTATGAGAAGTAAATAATACGACTCAAATATTTTTAAACAATGGATCAAAAAAATGTAAGCTGTTTCCAGTGACACAAGTTTCAAAGTTTCCAGTAGTTGTGAAGCTAAAAGTAGACAATAAAAAATAAGCTGGTCTACAATATGCATACTCATGGGCGTAGGTAAGGGGGGCAGCTGCCCCCCCCCCCCAAATGTTCAAGAATCAAAAGTTTGTCCTGGTAGAAAAAAAAGGTGATGAAATTACTCGATAAATTTGCCGAGGATTTGCGAAGACTTGTTTTTCTATAAATTATATCACTTTTAACACAAAATGATTACGATAGAAACAACCCGTATGAACACTTTCCATTTTTTTTTTTTTTTTTCATTTTCTACGTTCAGTCTGAATGTAAAAACTTTTTCATTACATTCGTAATGTAAATTCTATATAGAATAATTTTTACATTAGGGGGGTAAAAATATGTACATCAATTTTTCAGTGAGCCTTAATGTTAAAGTTGTTTCAATTCGAATCACCGATAAAAAATTGGTAATTACAAATAGTGTATAATAATGAATATGTTCAATAATTTTTTGTCAATTCGTAAAATTTAGGTAATAGAATATTCAATCATTTTATTTCTAAGGTCAATATTCATGATTTATATTTTTCATAAGATAATAAAAAATTTATAAAAATTTCAACTCTAATTCATAAATTTTGAATTAAAAATGAATGGAACGTTTCCTTACGAGAAATTATATCGTTTATGAATTCGGTCGAAGACAAAAATTTGTGCCTCCCCCCCCCCCCCCCCTAATTGGAATCCTGACTACGCCCTTGTTCATACTTCAATGAAATTATTCTTTTATGAATGTCTACAAATGCACCAAGAGAAAAACAGAGCCTTTTTGAAAATGAAAGACGTATACCAGACAAATCCAAGACCTACTAAACCTACAAAAAATATTCTCCATACAGCTCCCTTTTCAAAAATATTATCCAATTAACTTTACCTCACCCTTCTAAATTTCGTATCTTTACCATGCCACAAGATGTTTGTCCCGATAAAATGTACCGGCTTCGTCGCAAATTCATCCCAAGTTTACGAGCGATCTATCAGTAGTCGCGAAAACTTCCTGAAACATAGGATGTGAACCCAACTTTTCCCGAACTCGATTTGTAGGAATTGCGGCAGCGGCGATAAGCATAATAAATTTGCAGAAACGGCGGATGTACAATGTAGAATGGATGCGGATCTTCGACATTTGTCGCCGGAACGAATAAGAAGATAGGCGCTCGCGATAAATAACAATTTATCGAGTGTAAGAATACAGGCAGAGCCCGGTGGTATCGACCCGCCAAGCAAGTGGAAAAATTTAAAATATCTCATTGACGTGATAAATGAGCTCATGACGCGGCATGAATCAACTCAAACGCGCCCGGCGTTCGAGGTTTTTTCCAATAAAATTGTATTTCTCGCCGAGCATTCAAGTGCGCGAGATAATATTTCCATTTATTTGCTCGCGAAGACGATGTCGTCGTTATGATTATTGCTACTGTGATATTTTTTTTAACCACCCTCGTTTGCGATGCAACGACCTATCGATTTCTTGGTCGTGATTTTTGTCAGTAAAAGCAATTTAGGCTCATTTGTGCGGCTCGAATGAAAGTTTGTGTGACTTAAAATGATATCGAGAAAAGATATAGAAATCTTGGAGACATTTTCTCTGAATTCTTACTGGCAATTGTAATTTAGAAGAATATAAATCTTGTACAAAGAATGATAAATATGAATAAAAAGAAATCAAGAGAAATGGAGGATCCTGAAGAGGACCTAATGTAAGGTCGAAATATTAATCGTTGTATCTTCAAGGAAAAAGGAGATACCTTCATGGAGGGTAGCCATTAACGTTATGGTGAGTAGCCATCTTGATCTATGGAGGTAGCCATTTTGATTCACAATTTAAGTTATTGAATAGGCGTGGATCTGACTGCGTGAATAAACGTACAGAGCGCATAATGGCAAATCAATCCATTCTTAAAAAACTCATGAACACTTGACGTTGGCTAAATAACGCGAATAAAATCTAACGCTATGAAGTGCACATTGTGTTTTGTTCTGTTGTGCGGTTGTGTTTTGTTTTTCGTCTGCCGCATCCACCATTCGCCAGATCCCATACAAGCGCGCTATATATATAATCAAACACTTGATTTGCTTGCATAAAATCGATTGTGCAATATCGATATCACTGTATGCTATTTATGTATTATTAGTCGTGAAAATTGGAAAG
Organism: Platygaster robiniae; assembly: GCA_028476575.1. NCBI lineage: Eukaryota > Metazoa > Arthropoda > Insecta > Hymenoptera > Platygastridae > Platygaster > Platygaster robiniae. The sequence continues at coordinate 11,351,480 of CM052019.1, read as the reverse complement.
TTTGAATAATATTTATTAAACTCTAATGGATTATGACTAGAGTTATAATATATCAAATATGTATGTTATACATATATGTATGTTCTATCAAATGTCTATTAATATATCAAAAAAATTGTATGATATTTTTTCTATTTTATATTCTTCGAATTTCTCATGTGAATTAATTTTTTCACATGAATGAATATTTTACTATTGATTTTTGGTTTAATCATATGATAATAATCAGATACTAAATATTTATCGACATATGTCGATAAATATTTAGTCTTTTATTTTTTTTTTTTACGAATTCACTTATCAATATTTGTGTATATTATAATGATAATATCAATCAATTATACTTTGTTATTATTCATTACATTGAATGATGAATATCTGGACATCAATTAACGAAATAATTTTTTATGTTCGAAAGCACTTGGCTTCATTATTTGAAAATTTACTTTTTTTTTTAATATCTCATCTCTCTTCTTGCTAAGATCCTTTTTATTCAGAGGTTCTGATACAATTTTCCCTTGTTTTAATTTTCTGTATTTTGATAAGTAATTCACAATGTACATATAAGAATTTTTTTCTGTGACATAATTGAAAATTTTTCGTTGTAAAATGTTTGTGTATAGGTTTTTTTAAATGTAAGGAATTTCGTGAAATCCATAACTGTCTTCCTGACACACTTCCTCATACACTTGATTTAAGAAATTCGAAGGTTCAATAATGAAATTATAAAACAATAAATAATAAATTATTGACTCTTCTCCAGTTCACTATTCGATGAGAATAACATAATATCTTTAAATTAAGTTCCTTTAAAAACGTCGGAAAAAAGTTAACAATTAAAAAAATGGACTTTTTTAATTTACAAAAGCAAGAAATTGTTTTTTTTTTTAAGCAAAAATCATGCATTGTACTCGTTCTGTTATTTAATGTCCTAAACATTGTTAGGTCCCAGAAGCATTTTATAAGATGTTGAGAAGATGCTTAAATTTATTGTCCTCAAAATTAATTCAATCACAGAACTATTCAATGTGACTGTTAAGAAGATGATATTCTATGAAAATATACAAGCTTCTATACGGTAATTTTATTTGTGGATGAATAACCCGTATAAACTACAATTTGTGAATATACGAAATTAGATCATTTACAATGATGTTCATTATTAGATCATTACCCTGGCAAATAAAATGCAACTTTAGTGCGACGCTATAGAGTCGCAGTACCGTCTCACTTGCGTCGCACTATTTAACACGATGAGAAAAAGTTATTCGAGTATAAAATTGAAGGAAACCTTGCTGAATCAGTAGGTGGTACTTTTTTACACCTGTTATATTGCAAAACACGCCTGAACAATCGTCCATTTAGCGTTTTTCAGTCCAATAAACATCGCGCATTATATATCGTTGACACGCATGTTTAACAATGCTTTTCAGTATTGTACAGTGATAGAAATACATTTACGAGGTATCAAAACGAATGGGAAAGTATTTTTATTTCCATTTCACATCATCATTCACGTGAAATTCATTAATTGAGGGGTATACGGAGGCGTTAAAGTGTTTCATTTTTTGTGGCCCAACCTACATTTTTTTCAAATTGAGAACTGCTGTCATCTGGTCAGCCAATCAGCGGATAAAATGCTTCTGGGACCTAACAATGTTTAGGACATTAAATAACAGAACGAGTACAATGCATGATTTTTGCTTAAAAAAAAAACAATTTCTTGCTTTTGTAAATTAAAAAAGTCCATTTTTTTAATTGTTAACTTTTTTCCGACGTTTTTAAAGGAACTTAATTTAAAGATATTATGTTATTCTCATTGAATAGTGAACTGGAGAAGAGTCAATAATTTATTATTTATTGTTTTATAATTTCATTATTGAACCTTCGAATTTCTTATATCAAGTGTATGAGGAAGTGTGTCAGGAAGACAGTTATGGATTTCACGAAATTCCTTACATTTAAAAAAACCTATACACAAACATTTTACAACGAAAAATTTTCAATTATGTCACAGAAAAAAATTCTTATACATTGTGAATTACTTATCAAAATACAGAAAATTAAAACAAGGGAAAATTGTATCAGAACCTCTGAATAAAAAGGATCTTAGCAAGAAGAGAGATGAGATATTAAAAAAAAAAGTAAATTTTCAAATAATGAAGCCAAGTGCTTTCGAACATAAAAAATTATTTCGTTAATTGATGTCCAGATATTCATCATTCAATGTAATGAATAATAACAAAGTATAATTGATTGATATTATCATTATAATATACACAAATATTGATAAGTGAATTCGTAAAAAAAAAAAATAAAAGACTAAATATTTATCGACATATGTCGATAAATATTTAGTATCTGATTATTATCATATGATTAAACCAAAAATCAATAGTAAAATATTCATTCATGTGAAAAAATTAATTCACATGAGAAATTCGAAGAATATAAAATAGAAAAAATATCATACAATTTTTTTGATATATTAATAGACATTTGATAGAACATACATATATGTATAACATACATATTTGATATATTATAACTCTAGTCATAATCCATTAGAGTTTAATAAATATTATTCAAACTTTCCAATTTTCACGACTAATAATACATAAATAGCATACAGTGATATCGATATTGCACAATCGATTTTATGCAAGCAAATCAAGTGTTTGATTATATATATAGCGCGCTTGTATGGGATCTGGCGAATGGTGGATGCGGCAGACGAAAAACAAAACACAACCGCACAACAGAACAAAACACAATGTGCACTTCATAGCGTTAGATTTTATTCGCGTTATTTAGCCAACGTCAAGTGTTCATGAGTTTTTTAAGAATGGATTGATTTGCCATTATGCGCTCCGTACGTTTATTCACGCAGTCAGATCCACGCCTATTCAATAACTTAAATTGTGAATCAAAATGGCTACCTCCATAGATCAAGATGGCTACTCACCATAACGTTAATGGCTACCCTCCATGAAGGTATCTCCTTTTTCCTTGAAGATACAACGATTAATATTTCGACCTTACATTAGGTCCTCTTCAGGATCCTCCATTTCTCTTGATTTCTTTTTATTCATATTTATCATTCTTTGTACAAGATTTATATTCTTCTAAATTACAATTGCCAGTAAGAATTCAGAGAAAATGTCTCCAAGATTTCTATATCTTTTCTCGATATCATTTTAAGTCACAGTACAGTTTTCTGTAACGCTATAGCGTCGCACTGAAGTGCCAGGGCATTTAAATCTACTTATTTAAAAAGCATTCGAAACATTCATATTAGGGTGACAGTTGTGTTTTGCCACAATATTTTCCATATTTCTGCCCTAAAAATCAATATAAAAAAATTTTTAAAATTGTTTGTATAGTTTGATTAAAATCGGATAGCATTAACACTTGTCACCAAGCTGGTAAAGTTATAAATGAAAAATGCGTGTTTTTCCCATGTTTCACTCACAATGTTATAATTTTTTTTTCGAAATAAATCGAGTATTCGGGAACTTGGCAGAGTTTGAACACATGAAAGAGGGTAAAAAATTGAAGTTTTAAGACTTTTCGACAATCATTAAAATATAAATATTATCATATTTTCATAGCTGATAACAAAAAGTTCAATGGTTTTGTCTTTGAAAAGCTTTTAAATAAAAATAAATGATGATAATGTTAATCGAAAAATATGAGTAAACTTATTGCTGTACCTTATACCATGCACTCAAACTTAGCCAAGTTCAGAAATCCCTGTTGGTTTTGAGAAAGAGTTATTAATTTTTATAAATAAAAAATGCGAAAAAATAAATCTTTTTTACCATTTAGAACTATACCCCACCCATAAAACCAAAACATGCCATTACTTGCCAAAGACTTAAGCAAGAATTTTGAAAGCTCTTGCCTAAGTCTTTGGTGGGCCTGTGGTCACAGTCTCACCCTACCCTTGGACAAGATTCTCGTGCAAGATTCTTGACCTACTCTTGCTAATGTCTTGCACAAGTATCTTGATCTTGCTAGCCACATCCAAATCAAGATTCTTGATCAAGTCTTGATGTAGTCTTGCTAAAGATATCAAGAAAAACGAAATGAAAAAAATTCACTTTGCCGGGATTTGAACCCGCATTGGCTGATTGTCAGGCTAACACTTAATCAACTAAGCCATGGTTCATTTTGTTTATCTAGAGCATGTGAAGCATGGAATGTTGCGACACTTATTTTAATAAATATTTTTTACAAATTCATGACTATTGTAATGTAACATTTTACACACATTTTTTAAAGGCCTCACAGAAAAAAGTATTAAGTGTGGTCAAGATCCGCGCTCCATAACTTTGGTCCTCCCGTTTCAAGTCAATCAGTAAACATAAATGTATTCATATTGAAACAAAATTAATTAAAAATATTTAAGTTTATTCTCAAGCCTTGCCCTACACTTACCTAAGATTCTGACCCACAATCTTGTACGACATTTGTGTGTGTCTTGCGGTCTTATTTAACCTCAAGCCTTGCCCAAGACTTCCCAAAGATTCTGGCCCAGACTCTTGGGCAAGACTTGTGTGGGTCTGTGGCTACAGTCTCACCTTAGTCTTGCCCAAGTGTCTGGGCCAGAATCTTTGGGAAGTCTTGCTCAAGTCTTGACATTGTGTCATTATAACCTCAATCTCTTGGGTAAAACCATGTCAAGTCTAACCCAAGAATCTTAAGGCAAGAATCTTATGTGCATCTGAGAATTTTCTTGACCAAGATATGGTTTTATGCGCACCTCAGTTGCACATGTTAATGCTTTCTGATTTCACTTAAACTTTACGAACGTAATTTATCCCAATTATTTTAATCGATTGTCAGGCCGAAAATGAAGAAAATCCCGACACCGCCAAAATAAGTTGCTCCGTAATGTATATTTATATTTCTTAAGATTTCCTATTAATATTCTTTCATATTAAGTTGTATATGTCAATCAATATAATTCTTAAATATATGAAACAATTATATTTTAAAAATTATTCATTTTATCCGCAACCGCCATGTCAGGAGCTCGTAACCCCCTTAAAAAATGAGCGTTCCATCACCTATTACTTTATGGCGATCAGCTGTGATCACGTTAATAGTTCTGGAAACCGCCGACCAATAACGCACAATTCTTTCACCCGTCGCGTTATGGATTCAAACCATTACGACACCAAGAACAACCTCTCTCGAATGTCTTTTCGAACTTCTCGCGTGAAGAAAGTAGCCAATGACAGCAAAACCTACAAGACTTACAAGCACTCACAAAAACTTACGTAAAACAGATGTTTTTGCCAGGGCCAGTTTTTGCACCATATCAGTAATAGGTGGCACCACGCTCATTTGTCAAGGGACGTTACGAGCTCCTAAAATGACGATCGCGGATAAAATATGGTACATTACTCGTAATGTAATATACTATTACATAAATACCCTTTTTTATATCATAAAATTCAAAATGCTCATTATGATGAAAAAAAAATTATAATAAAAATGATAAAATTATAATATACTACTATATTTTTTTTTTTGGGGGGGGGGGAGCTGCATACCCCTTTGCGCTTGGCAAGCCATCCTTCATTTGGTATTTGTGATAGTTTGTATTTTTATAACACAGATAGTACGTAACCAGGAGAAGAATTTTATACTTTTCACGAGAGTAAAATTTTTAGACCGAGGCGAAGACTTGATAAAAAACGAGTTTTTTTAAAGCAATTATATCAAGAGATTGAAAATAGACAAGAAGGCAGCAGGTGTAGTAATAATTGACAGGAGTAGAAGTATTATTGTAAATGAATCGTTTCAAATCTCATGCATACACGTAAACTCCAATATAACGACGCGTTCGAGCCGAGCCTACTCCAATACAACGATGGTTGGAGGGATTCCCACCACCGCATCATTTTCGCGCTGTCTGTGAGTCTCACATGCAAGAATAGATTGTTACCGTGCACTGTGAGTATGAAGAGTGAAGGTAAACAGAAAGGCATCCGCATCATTATATTGGAGTTACGCGCATCGCTGTATCGGATACATCGTTGTATCGGAGATCATTGTATTGGAGTTCGAGTGTATGTGTTACCCTCATTTTAGTTAATCGAACATTTCTCCAATTCAATTAATAAATAGCATATTTTGTATTGAGGCTCCAAAGCGTGGCTTTTGGATTTAGAACAAATTTATCAGCCGAGGCGCAGCCGAGAATGATATTTGGTCCGACTGGTCTGACAAAAAAGCCATGTCTCACGGTCCAAAGTGCAAACGAATCTTTCTGCAAATGACACAAGTAAAATTTTTTTGGAGGACTTGTATGCTTGCATTGAGTACGTCCATTTACGACGGGCCAATGCTTCAGTGCGTGTTTTCAGAGACTGAAGTATTTGCCTGTCGTAAATAGACGTCTTCAGTGCCGCCATACAGATCCTCGAAACATATTTTTTAAGATAAGACTCCAGGATTGGAGTCTTTCCTTGAATTGGTTGAGAGGAAGCCATGTTTCTGTAATAACTCTGGGCCAGGGATCCTCGTCATAAACCTTGATAAGATAAGGATTGCATTTATTTTGAACTTTATCAACGGAGGGGAGAGGAAATAATGCTCATGATTGCTCGACAATTTTTTGTGATTAGTTGATAATTGTCATGATTGGATCGACAATGTTGATGATTGATTGATAACGTACATGATTGGGCCTACAATGTTGATGATTTGGTTGGAAATGTTTAATCTTGGTTTGCAATGTTTATGATTTAATTTTGTTAGTTTGAATTGGCGATATTAAAAAGTCAATTAAGTAAAAGAGAATTCATTTAAATCTATAACCCTCAAAGTATAAAGGAAGAAAAGGAGATAAAAAGTGTAGCTGTCATAATTTTGCGAAGTGTAACAAATAAACCAAATGAAAATGAATAAAAGTGTTACAAGTTTATAAAGATTTGAATTGTATTTTAATTTCGCGCGCCTCATGTTGGCGCAGTGGTGTCAACTCAATCAGCTGTTTAGAACCCCACCATTTTGTCATAACCTGTAGTCCGGTTCAGTTCAGTTTTGTCAAGTTTTGTTTTCAACATCCGTTCTGTCAACACACTTTCTCTATACTTAATAAATCCACTTTTCTCAGTTTAATCGCGAGCGTTATTCGTTGTCCACCCTGATTTTCAAACATTTATGATTTATTCAATAATAGCATTGGATCATCATATTGTCTAATCAATCCAAAGAATTTGAGACAAATGGAGGATCCTGAAGAGGACCTGATGAAAGGTCGAAATATTGATGGATGTAGCTTCAAAGTAATAAAATTCATTGTACATGAAAATTGGCTCCGAGTGATCATCCTTTGTTTTGATATTATTAGTGCTATTTTGTGCGGAGTATTCAAAAGTATTATGATTAATTTATTAATGACATTCGATCATCAAACTGTCGAATCTTTACAAAGAATTCAAGAGAAGTTGAAGATCCTGTAGAAGGCCATATGTAAGGTCGAAATATTGATCGTTGTATCTTCGAGGAGATAAAATTTATATTATGTAAATCTTAGCTACAAGTGATCATCCTTTGATTAAAATTCAATATAAATCTTGTTATAAATTTTATAACAATAAAGTTTGTTGAAAAAGAGTCAGTCCCTTACTTCGAATGTTAATATTAACTTAGATTCTCAACTTCTTCCACTGAATTGTGACTTTTCTCTCCTGAAATGTTATCACACATTTTCATGTAAAGCCTGTACATATCCTGTCTAACACAGTTGAAATCCTCTGCCTCTTGTTACATTGTTTGGAAAACGGAAAGACGCCAATCTAAGAGGTGACTGGTTCGAAATCGAGTGGAGTGATCCCCGCAGTTTCGAGATCCGCAAAGGTCGTTTAGATAAAAAGGGGTGTTATTACCGAAGCGGTTTCACCGATCGTCAAGGGAACAGTGGCACTAAGAACACCTTGCGAACGATTTCACGTCGATAGTTGAGTCCTTACGAAGCAGAAAAGAGCCTTTCGACTTTTTTAGAAACTCGCATATATGCGTATTCATGTGAATTTTCGTCGTATACAAGACAGTTTTACAGTAGATTTCGAAATACTCATAATTTGAAAATATCAGAAACATAATTGAACGCAGTTCAATTAAAAAATTAAGATTATTTGTCATTCGGACTTGTACATGAACTTTTTATCACTGAAAATTTTATGTAAGGGGAAAAAATGTATAATATTAAAACTTAGTAAAACATACTCTATAGTTTTATTGATGATATTATTTACATAGTTTTTTAAGTTTCAACATCAAATAATATTACAGATACTACATCAAAAATAATTAATTTGCAGGTTGCATTAAAAACGTTACATTAACCCATGTGATTCAATTTCGTAGTGTGCACTCGCTTGAGAGAATGATTTAATTGGATGGAGTAGATGGAAATTAAACTAATAGTGCATTATGAGTTCGATTTGCTGCTATACGAGCTAACTGCTTACTGCTCGTATAAGCTCAGCAGTAACTACATTCTCGGACACTTCATTTCATACTAAAGCTTTCATTTGTAAGCAGCATGTTCAAAAAGTTTTGAAATTATGTGTTAGAAAACTCAGTATTGATTTAGTGCTACAATAAAGAAATATATGTGAGAGAAGTAATCTAATAGTATATTACGTACCTAGGACATAAATTTTTTATTTACGAGTGTGAAGTTCGTAGACCGAGGCGAAGCCGAGGTTTACAATCACACGAGTAAATAAAGAATTTCTGTCCTAGTTACGTACGATATTTTATGTACCGAGGGCTAGAAAACGAATTTTGAGATTTCGAACTGGACGAGAAATGCGTTTTCTATGCCAGAAGTACATAAAAATTTTTACTACTTTTTCCAAAGTGGACGGCAACAAATTATTCATCAAAACGATTCTATATTTCATGAAGTTTCTCTACAAACAATCTCTAGAAAAAATATCTCAAAAGGATAAAAAATTTCCTGAGTCTTGTTTTTCCAACGTCTAGATGAATGATTTGAGATTTCGCATAAAAAATTTCCAATCAAAAGTCATGATTTTTAATGGTTTTGCACCATTCTCATACTTGTTCAAATATTACTTTGATTTTGGGAGTTTCTTAAGAATGTCTATAACGAACCTAGAAAACTCAGATTAATTTTAATAGCATAGAAAAGTATAAAAAATACTGTAATCAACGTTAATATCGTTCTTACACATAACTATAAAATTACTTAATATGCATTGAAGCTTTAATTCAAATGAGAATATACTGTAGATTATAAAATTACTGGGAATCTTTAAAATTGCAGTTATTCTCGCAAAAACCTAGAAAATTCTTTTAAAAACTGATAATCTAATAATTTTTAAGTTTTGGAACATTGAATTTCAATAATCTATTCGAAAATCTACAAAAATGCTAGAAATGAATTTGAAAGAAACGATAATATTTACCAAAATATCTTATGAAAAGTATGAAATACTGAAAATTTAAAAAATACTTAAACTCCGTCAAATCTATTGAAAAGTGGAAATAGAGTTAAAAAAAGCTTGAACATTACCAGATATAAATTTTAATTCAAGAATATCTTATTTCAGATACCTTTATTAAATATCTTGAGAAAACTCAATGTGAAAAACCAAAAAAATTCTACTCAGTTGCAAAAACACTAAAACATATGAAGAGTACACAAAATACTATGAATTAATGAAATATTGAAAATACAAGTAGATATAATAACCATAAAATGATACTCAAAAAAATCTGTAAAAATACGAAAAACCTAAGAAACATTGAATTTCACGAAGAACATCGACTTTTAGACATGAAGGCAGAAAATTCCATGAAATACGAAATAATCTTTTATATATTATACAATTAAAAAAAAAAAAATTAGTAGTAAGAGACTTTTGGGACGAAATGTAATTTTACATGGTAAGTAAACCATGTATCAGTATCAAATAAGTAAAAATTCGATATTGCAAAGCAATAGTGAAGATCTTATGATGCTAGAAGAAATTTTAAATGGCATTTAAATAAATATACATCAACATTCTTGACATTAGATTTTGCCCTCCACGTGAAGTTTCGTTGCGACACCCCTGGTTTTATAGGTTTCGCCAAAGTAGGAAATCATAGTCAGAGAATCAATGTTCAACAAAACTATACACCTTGTAAGTGTTTTTATAACATTAAACGTTTTAAGAATCATTAATTGTTGCACCGTGTCCTTGTGCATCCCATGCTCAGGCCATATAATACATGGACTGCTACTGGCGAGAAAAAAACCGGTGAAACATGGTAGGCGAGAGTGACGTCACAGGACCAATGGCCGATCGCTGGAACGTCACCTGTGTTTATGTTTACTTTTAAAACTTACACGCGAAGAGTTGTTTTTTTATTGTTTAAAGTGAGGATGTGAATTAAGGTGTATGTGATTTAAGGTGACTCAATAGAAGGAAAAAAATCGATGTAATAATGTCACATTTTTGCCTGGTTAGCAGGAAGGTTAAGTCTCTCTTATTTAACTGCTTCTTTTACTTCTCCGCGTTTTTCAGGTGATGTTTCAGAAACATTATATTGTTGCTGCAGCTTTTAAGTAATTTTCTAATAGCTCGAAAAGATTTATACGCACGGGGCGAAAATAATAAGTACAAGGCTAGTAGGCCCCCGGGGCGTTTTGTGTCTAGATACGGGCTTGGTTGGCCCTGTGACGTCACTCTCGTCCGACATGTTTGACCATTTTTTTCTGCCGGGGACAATTGGCAGTAGCAGTCCATGTAGTATATGGTCTAAGATCCCATGAAATGACAAAAATTACTTCTGCATGCATCATCAATGCTTTAACCGATGAAATTTCGTAATCTTTCTGCTTTCTTTGCTCAAGAGATGAAACCCCTCAAATTGAGGTTCTCAAATCTTTGAATTCTTGATAAACTTTACATCCAATGATACTCAGTTCTAAGTATACCGCCTTGAGAACCCATTATCCTGAAAACAGGAGCCAATTAACCAAAAAACCGGAACCAAAGCCTACCCTCGTTCGTCCTCGGCGTCTGGTGACGATAAGCAGGCGTGGCGGTCTATGTACGAAAGCACCGTATACATACACTTGAATTATCATCTCGCATAGGTACGGCACGCGCCTGCTGTTGACGTTTGTATCACGCGCGCAATCAAGTACGCCCCGAGTGCTCGGCGCCATTTGGTAGGAACACGTAAGAAAGGCTTTTTTTCACGTGGTTATAGAAACAATCGAAGTAGATGGGACCGGGAGAAATGGGTTCGAGCTCGTTTCCCGGGGCCGCGAATCGAAAAATGTTGGCTCAGGTCGAGCCGAATGAAAGGGCATATCCGCGCAGAGTTATTGCCGGTATGAAACCCATGGCAAATGATACAAGATTACGTGACTGGCAAGCAAATGTCTCTCGCACATCCCCGCGTCAACTCGGGCCAGATGCCGTAGCTAGAGCGAAACTGGCATCACTGCTGCTGCAATCAGCGGTGACCCTGCTTGAACCGAAATGAATTCAATTCTCAAACTACTATAGCACATCACCCTCTACGTGCTTGGGTGGCTGTGTGTCTGTGCGTCTCGTCCTGTGACGAGGTCGATTTAAGAGGCAAAAAGTTGCAGATCTGGAGGTCTCTCGTTCACACTATTAAACGTGGCGAAGGGTCTTTCGCGCTGAATCGGGGATATTTACGGAAGAGTGGGTTGATTCAGAGCAAAGAGAGCTTGGCAAAATGACCACCTCCACTTAGGTTTTAACTGGTGTCAACTATGAGTAGCTTTGTGTGACCGATTCATTTTGACTTTTGACTGGAATGAAAGAACCGTGAAGAACTCAAATAAATAACTCAACGCATATTTCGTTGTTTACAAAATAAGTGAACTTCGTTTGCCCTAATCGGAGCAGCAACTCAAAAACTACATAAAACACTGCAAAAGTCACAATCGAGATTCTGTACCCTATAGTATATTTTCCTTAAATTATTCATGAACTGCCCCTGCCTATTGTTCTCAGCAAAAAAAAAGGTGTGTCAAGATACTCAGCAAGACTGGCGTCACAAGTCGAGCCAGAGCACTTCAGCGACGTATCTACAATTCAAGCGCCTTGTGCATTACAGGCATGTGATTTTCTGCGTGGCCATAAATAAGGCAGTGATGCGAAATTTGAGTCATTTCTGCATTACATGTTCTTTAATCCATGTGGGATGACCCATGGTTACCCATGGTTACAACCATATGGATTGTTGTATTTAACCTATTTAGGATACATATTTTTTATTACGTATATTATATACGTATTTTTCATATATTCCAGAACTCGAACGATTTTAAAGATTTTTTCGTATTTTTAAAGCTCCTGCATAGAAATCTAGAATATAATCCTATGGGATTCAGAATTTCAATGATTTTTTTCTAATTTGAAAAATTTTTGAGACAATCGTGTAAACCTCAATTTTTATAGATTTTTGGTATTTGAGAGATCTAAAAATTTGTGTTCTGAAATTTAAAGTTATAATTGCATTTTTTTATTTTTTTCAATTTTTCAGGAAAACGTATCTTTTAAGATTTCGTCAATATTTATATGAGTGATAGAACTTTTCAGTATCCACATACATTGCTGTGTAGCAATTTTCTCGATTTTGATGCTCTAGGCAGAGCTTTAAAAGTATTTTGTTGTTTTTTTTTTTGTTGTTTTTATATGTACATTGTTTTTATATAGAAAACTATGTAGAATTGTCCGTCCTCTTTTAGATTTTAGAAATTATTTCTAGGATGCGATTTTATTTAAATTAAATGCATGATTTTCCTTTGAGTATGATAAATTGTTAAGAAAATATCATGGCTTGCAAGTACTCTGAGTATTTTGCTTTTTTTTTTAAAGATTCCTAAAACCTAGATTAAAATAACTAAAACCTGATATTTCTAAAAGAGTTTATATTTTTTTATTGAATTTACATAAAAATTGCTGAAATTAAATGCTCTAGGAATCGAGTAACACTGAATTTAAAATTTTTAATAGGTTTTTTTGAAATTTTTATCTGCATTTACAAATAACAAACGATAAACTATTATTTTTGTAGTATTTTTCGTATTTTAATTTAGGTCTACTTTCAATCAACAAGATTTTATAGAAAATTTGGTGATTTTTTCTCTAGATTACGGAAATGCATCGGGAAAATTGCTTTATTACTTTACAAAATGTTAATGTAGTTAGGAAAAAATTAACTTAATACCTAACAGTCTCTTTTTCGTTTTGAATTCATTAAGTATTTATGTTTTTTTGATGATTTTCGAAAGATTTTTCCGCAAACCTTAAAACTTAAAGAATTTTTTCAATTTTTCGCAAACATTTCTGGAAGTTCATGCTCTAGAATCTAAAGATTCCAAGTTTTTATTATTTGATAGATGAATAACGTATTTGGTTCCTAGTACTTCATAAATTTTTGATCAATTACTGCTAAAATTACTGTGGCATAGTTTTATTAAGTTGGTTGCAATGTATATTTACATTTTAAAATTAAAATCATCTGAATATATTTTTGAAACGTATCCAACGTCTATTGAACATCCCCTTGGCAATCATTTTTTCGAAACTGACAACCAGGCTGTTCAAATATGAAAATATACCTCTATGATAATTAAAAAAGCTTTAAAGTTATTAGAAGAAGAACGAAATCGATGCTAGAAAAAATCACTGACTAGAATGCTGACTGCGTAGATGAAAATAAAAATCGTTACAAAAATTAACTTCCAATTTTTTCATACAAGAAGGATGCGATTTTGTGTAATATAAAAAAGATTATATATATTTTATACATATCGATATAAAGAATATCGGTTAATTAGTAATTCGATATAAAAAGTTTATAAAAATGTTTAAAGGTTATATCTAATAATTTCATATTATACAAATTTTTCATCATCAGGTGATTTTACAGTTATTTGAGGGAATGAAATCTCCATTAATTTTAGGAACATGCTGCATTGATTCTTAAAATTATTATTATTGATTTTCATCACAATTTTCAGTATCCTAATAAAATTTAGAAGGATTTCTTGGGTTCTATGTAGATATCTCGTATTATAAATTCTACAAAATTTAAATATCGGTTAGTAAAATTCAATACTATGAAATCTGATTTCATACATATATATATGTATCTTATCATTCTGATGAATTTATCAGAAAGCAGTATTTTTATATTTTTCAAGCATTCTACTAATTTGAAAAATATTTATTTTATAATGTATTTTTAACATTTCCCATACTTTTTTCGAACATTCTCGTATTTTGATGGATACCTATATAGATTTCATGAACTAGTTAATTTAGAAAAATTTGAAAGACTTTTTAAAAACTCTTAATTTTTCGGGAAATAATGTTTGTATAGAATTTCAGTATTTTAGAGATTTTCATTATTTCTGTTCTCTCTATATTACAGCATTTATGAAATTTCGTCGCATTTACTAGCATTTTTCAAGATATCTAATGTCTGTGTAGATATACCAGATAATGAGTGATTAAATATAAACGAATTAAATGGAGATTTTTTATCCTAATATAGTAGTCCCTGAATTTCCCGGTCATTCCCTGTTGAATTTTCTCTCATCATAAACTGGAACAAAACTTCGATTGAGTTGGATGCTGCAATGGATGTATACAAGTTCAATCAACTGACAATATTTGAACACAAAATACACTGTCATCCTTTAAACCATGAACTGCGTGCAAAACTGTAGCTTGAAACAAATTAAATTGAAATCGGAATTTCAAAAAAGTAAAATTCAAATTTAAGTTCAAAATTAGACGACAAAGTTTCACTTTTCTTTCACATTGCATACGAGTATACCATATGGGGTACTATCCGAGTTGCGGTAATGAGTTGATAAAATCGTTATCACTATCCAAGTTGCGGTAATTTCAAAAAGGCGGAGTTGCGGTCATATCCGAGTTGCGGTAATTTTAAAAAGAACAAGTTGCGGTCATATCCGAGTTGCGGTAATTTTAAAAAGACCGAGTTGCGGTCACATCCAAGTTGCGGTAATTTCATAATATGTAAAACAAAAATGATAACTTGAGATCATTTATTTCAGTATTTTACAGTTTAAAAATTTGCATTCAAAATTTCCTTTTACTTTGGAACAAAATGACTGCGGGAAGACATAAATTTTACATATGAAAATTGATCAATTTTTCGTTCTATATATTGAGAAACTTTTCGCGAAAACACTGTTTCCTTGTCATCTGTATTCTTGCCATTGGAATTAGAGAACGAATTTATTTTTGCGTATGTGTCGATCTGGAGACCTTTTAGAATTTGTAAAAAGTCATGAATGTTTGGGTGTGGCGAACTATTTTCGAATTTTTATTTTGAGTGAAAAGCTTCACATCCGTTGTTCGTTCTCCATGGACTTAAATCAGGTGCTGCCCACAAACTTGGTGTAAAACGACTGTCACTGTCGATGTATGTATCCACTAAGTAGTTGGAAAATTTTTCTAGTCTTGAATCAGAGATTCGATGGGCACTTAATTCAACGGAAACGTCACCCACATGTTCATGCGAAAGATACGTGAGACCAAAAAAGTAGCGAAGCCATCTTCCTATCTCAGAATCCGTATCATTGTAATCTTGTGTCAGTCCCAAGAAGCGATTTTCCGCCACCTTGAATAGTAATTATTGTGAAAAAGTGGAATTTGAACAACGTTAGATGATAAAATAATAAAACAAACCATGCCTGTCCTAAATGAAATCGACACCCTATAGAATCTGCCTCAGGAAACTCCTTCGTGACACCCAAGAGAATAGCATTCTCGAAATCAGAGACAATTTTTTTTGGTGCAAAATCAAGTCCATAGGTGACACATTTTTTTTTCAGTGTTGAAAAAATGTTTGCGTATGCAGCCTCGCTTTTGTGTTTCATTACAGAAAATACCAACGGTATGTATTTTCCATCTTTGAAGCCGTGTATTGTAAATAGTTGGGTGAAAAACCTCGTGCAATACTCAAATGTTCCATCGACCAATATGATGTCTAGTTGACATAAAAATTCTAAATTGCTTTTGCAAGAAAAAAAAATTGTGCTGGTGGATGCATCGTTATGCATTAAAAATTCTTCCCCTGAGATGATAATGACGTCGATTTCGTTTAAATACTTGTGAACGTCGCTTATTGTCTTTGGCAGTTTTGGAAACTTCGACAATTTCGCTCGGTTCATATTTTTTCCTGCAGAATAAAATTATGTAATAATGGACGGGAAAACGAACAACTTACAAGTGTACGCAATGTATGAACAGTCGTCACCTATTCGCAAGAAATCCGAATCTGTTATTGTTTTTATCATGTTTGGGTCTTTTTCGATTTCTTTCCTAATCATTTTCCGAGGTCGTTCACGAAATCCATCATCCAGGGCTTTTCTTTTCACAGCATTATTAACCATCTGTCTGTTTATAGAATTTTCATTTTCCGAGTGATGGTTATGTTCTCCGGTTTGTCTTGAAAATAAATCATCTTGGCCTATTGTATACAATTTAGCGGCACATGATTTTTTTGTACAAGCCCACTGTTTTTCACTAGACTTTAATTGTCTGTACTCGCGAAACTTAAAACTGTTTAATAACAATAAAGGCTTCCCCTTTTCGCTGAGCATTTTTGTTAAAACTACCATTTTGTGAGGAAATTAAAAATTTGCGGATACAGAAAGCGTTTGTTCCCTTTAAACAGTAGCTAACTCACTGATACAGAACATACGAAAATTTTCACTTATCAGTGGCTTATCGAGTGGCTTGAGGCAATTGGTTGTAAGTCTATAACTTAGATTACCAAAACTCGGATGAATCATTACCGCAGTTCAAATAAGACCGCAACTCGGACATTTTAAAACTACTACCGCAACTTGGATATGACCGCAACTCAGATATTTTAAAATTACCGCAACTTGGACATGACCGCAACTCGAACATTTTAGAATTACCGCAACTGGGATATGACCGCAACTAGGACATTTTAAAATTACCGCAATTTTCAATTTTTACCGCAACTCGGTATCAACCCCATATGGTTATGCTGTGGAAGAAAAGTAGATCTATGTCGTCAAATTTCAAATTTATATTTGAATTTCATTCATTTCAAATTCCGATTTTAATATAATCAGTTTCTATATATATATAGAAAAGAGACTCTATGTATATGTATAGATAATACCTAGTGATAAAGAACATTCTGAATTATAATTAGTTTCAAACTACAGTTTTAAACGAAGTTCATGCTTTGGTTATAATGGTTTCTTTAGTTGTTTTTCTCATAAAATTTAAAGAACTTTCTTTTTAGTTTAATTGAACTTGCAGTTATTCGCCATGATAAGTTTCACTTCTCTCGCGAGTTTTTAAGCCTACGCCAGTTTTTGTTTCTTTAATGTTATCATGGTGAAATAACTGTAAAAAGTTTGAACTAAAAATGTAGATTTTATGTTTCAAATTTCCAACATTTCCATTCAAGACAGAATTACATATTTTTTTTTTCATTTCAGAATAAGTAACTAGATATTCTTTTCATTTTTGAATAATTATCTTGATATTCTTATCGAGGTAATAATGACCGATGAAATAAGATATTTACTTTGATTTTCCGAACAATAATTTTTTTATAAAATAATATTTTCTGATGTCTTATTTATGAGATGCAATTAATTTCTGCTACAGTCACCATTATAAAATAGACCAAAAAGATTAAACTTGATGATAAGGTTTCATGTTGACCATTTTATACTTATTTTAATGTCACAATATTGAGTATGTATTTAAAACTATAAATGATATCGAATTTCACTTACATTCGTCTAAAAATATTGTTTTCATAATATTTTTCTACTATGAATAATTGAATAACAAATAATTTCTTTAATTGTCATTCTTATAAAATTAATCAAAAATATATAGACAACTAAAAATGTAGGTTTTATATTCACTATGTTCCTAAAATTCATTTAAAAATTAGCGTTTTGAATTTATTTTGCTCTTTCAATATCAAGTTCATTATTTAGAAACGTTTTCTTTACCATCCGCATTCCGCATTGTTCTCAAAAATGTTGTTCACATTAGAAGATCCTCGCATACAACAACAGGGCTTTGTTCCCAAGCCATTGTTACACTCTTGAACGGATTTTACTCCCAACGAGCCATAAGAGGTTTCACTTTATTTTCACTTTAATCATTAAAAATAAAGATCCTGCGAAAAGTTACACAGGCAAATTGTGGAGCATTTTCAAACCCTAATTATAGTTGGACTTTCATACATGATAATTTTCAAAATCGCTCAAACATGTTTTTTGAACCTTTTGAATTTTAGATATTTTTCAAAATCATCCATCCCAGGTAGCAGTCACCCCTAAAAATTTTTGAAGGATTTCATACGAAGTCATCTTCTACGATTTCGATTCATATAATTGCAAAACATTTATGATCTTACATATACGTGGTCATTTATTTTTGATTTTGTTGAAAGTATTATTTTTTATGTGTGTACTTCTGCGTGAATTGATGAGTTGATATGAGTTTGTTTCACGATGTGCATTTATGGAATATTATGTATGATTTCTGAAAAAGAGTTCTTGTCCTTTGATTTATTAAAATAAAATAACATATAAAAATATAATTATTTCAAAATCTAACTCTTTTGTAGTAAATTAATTGATTGGGTGACAATTTTTTAATATTCATTCGTATCGCCTTCACTTTCTATTTTTTTTTGTCATGAAACGAAAACCAGTAAAAAATTTCTCTCTCAATATTTGTATTATTCTTGAGGCATTCAAAAATTTGAATCATTCTGAGTTTTGACGCCACTGTCGACATGTTTTACATGCAAAACATGCGATGCACGGAAATATTCGCCGAGTTTAATACGACACCACACGCGATGTATCTCTTAAATAGTCGCATTTTTTTATCTAAATAGCGTAAAATTAGAGCGAGTGCCCGCGGGCTACGTGAATTAAAAATCCGGCGTTACTCGTGTCGCCTTTGAATGAGTTCATTTATCTTTTTCATTATGATGTTTCGCGTTGAGAGAGAAAATTTATGCATTGCTTTTTGCGCATAGTATAATTGTACTAACTTTGCGTTGAGTGACGATGAGTTGAAGTAAAAAACTTTTTAGTTTTTATAATTTAAGTGGCTCCCAAAAATTCACGAAAATTAACAATCTTTAAGTCAATTGTCAATGAGAAAATAAATATCAAACACACATTAAGTTCGTTGATTTTTTACTGCTTATCTTTACGACAAAAACTCGCTCTTTTTTCATTTTGAACATCATTCATAACCAAAATTTCATTTTTTTTTTTTACAAAACATCAGAGGCGTAGGCAGAAAAAAATTTCGGGAGGGGTTTTTCTGTAAAATATTTTTCAGAAAATAGGTTACAAGAGAGCGATTTAGAAATATTTCACATTTTGGAATTTAAAAGTTAAACAACTTTAGGAATCCAAAGTTGTACATTTTCATGTTCGTAAATAATGGAATTTGATTTTTGTAATTTCTAATAGGTAATTGCGGTTCCAGTTTTTTTACTAATACTTGTTGTATTTATACCACTTAAAAGATTATCTGATAATAAGGAATATGGCTTGCTATAGAGCTTTCTGAAATTCGATGCTCTAGGAAGCAAACTTTGAAAAATAGAAAATTTATATATTTGAATTGATTTTTTCGCAAATTTCAATCGCACTGATGAAATGTACATCATAAATTTATATTTTTTTCTGATGGTATAATATTCATCAAATTTTGTAGTATTTTCTGCTATTTTAATGAATTTCTAATATTTTTATGAGTCGCTCAATATATTTTTAGAAATGGATGCTACAATATTAAAACTTTCAACGATTTCGAAAATTTGAAATGATTTTTCAGACGACAGTTTCTTTTATGAAGATTTTCAATAATTATATTCCATATTTTTTTAGTATTTCTACCATTAGAAGTACGTTCAATTATATAAATTGTATAACTTTATTTGGATATATTTTTATTGTTTTCTATATGAATTTCCAGAATAATTTCTGAAATTATAGGTATATGATCTTAGGATTATATTAATAAATGTTCTCCAGGACAGAAAGTTTTTTAAATTCATATGAAATTTTAATAATATAATTATTACGTATTAAAATATTTCTAGTAAACTAGTAAGCTAGTGAACTAGGAATCTAGTATTTCTATTCAACTAGCAAACAAGTAACCTAGTAAACTAGTGAACTACTGAAATTATAAAATTGTAAAAAAGTAAACAAGTGAGAAAGTCAAAAAGTTAACTAGCAAACTCGTTTACAAGTAAATTACTTAATTATTAAACTATTAAAATTTTCAAATATGTAATAGTAAAGCAGTAACCTAGTAACCTAGTTGAAAAAACTAGTTAGTTTATAAACTAATAATCTAGTAAGCTAGTAAATTAGTCAACTAATAAACTTGTTGAGAAATAAATTAGTAAGCTATTGAACTGGTAAGCAAGTAAACAAGTAAACCTATTATTCACATTTTTTTAATATTACACACATAATATACGAAACCTTGGAGGAATTTTAAGTATTTTTATAGACTACTTATATTTTTGTAGATTGCTACAGAGATTTAAAAAACTCGATACTTTGAAATGCGAATTTCAATCTAATTTTAGTTATTACAAAAATGATTTATAAATCAAATTAATATCGATTTTACATGTTTTATCGTATTTTTGGAATATTGAAAAAATTTTGTCAAGTTTTCCAGAATTTATATAGGTTTATAGTATATTTAGAATTCAATGCTCTAGAATCCCACAATTTATAGATCGCAGAGGCATTTGTCGAGATTTTTTAGAAAACAGTTTTTTCGTAGAATCCAATTAATTTTATTATTCTTTTAGACTATGTATGAATTGCAAGAGTTTTAATACTTCACATGTATTTTATAGAGATTTCGGGAATTTGATGGTCAAAGATTCAAAGTTTTGTCGATTTTCAGCATTTTCGTAGATTTTTTTTTCTTGATTATTAACCCGGTTGCAACAATTTTTCTGATTCATATTTTCTACGTCATACTACGTTTTCATAATTTTTATTTTTATACTGCTAACGTTTTCATCCATTTATTTGTAACTTATATTTTTATTGTTTCTCGTTGTAAATTTTTTCAATTTTACATGGAATATTGATTAATTTTATCAGAATTCCGGAAGGTGTTTGAAACCCCAAAACCCCTCTCTGCCTAAGCGCCTGCAAAACATACTTTTTGCACGCCGAAATTCGGTTACGAAATCCAATTATCGATGACGTCATTACGACGGAAACATTTTCATTTCCGATCAGAACGCGATAGGAACAAATTACCGAGAACGCGACATTACGGAAATGCAAGAATAATCATGCGAAGTGCGAGCACCCTCGAGCCTCGGCTCATAAATTGAATCCCCGGCGCATCATCACTTCCAATTCATAATTCATTAATTTGTAATCTCGCCCGGGACATAATTCCAAGCAGATGAAACGCCCAATTGTTATTTTATCGCTCTGCGTTCCGCTTAGAATTTGTTTTACTGCCGATCCCAATACCCAAAAGCCCCAAATATCATGTAATACCCGGATTATGAATTTATCCACGTTTCGGTTTTCCGGCGTGCGAAAAAATCCGAGTTCGAAAACAAACGTTTCGCGTGGTAGATATTGAATTTTTCAAGGGCTGACATTTTTATGCGGTATGTAATGAAATCTCACGATCGAACGCGCGGACATTCGCAAATGAAAACTTCAACCGTCTATTATTGAGCCCGTTCAATATTACAAAGCCGACCATAAAATCTGGTTAAGCTTTTTTTCCCTCCCGGCGTAGGGAAGTTTTCCACGCTCGCTTTACATGTCCCGTCGTCCGAAGACCTTTTCCGCTATACTCCGACGTCGGGCGTAGTAAGTGCTTTGTGATTTATTCGAAAGACAGTCTCCTTCTGTCTTCCGCTTCTCCCATTTCTCCGCATCTTGCTTGTTTTCATCGGCAAACTTTTCCTCGTATTTGTAAGTTACAATGTATGAGGATTCGATGCTTGCGTACTTGGAATAGATTGTACTATCTCATTCAATTTCTCAGGGGTTGGAAGTAACGCGTTACTCTAAAACGTTACATTTCGTAATTTACAATTCGTAATTTTTTACTTACTCAATATCGAATGATAAACTCTTTATTCATAAATGGGTGGAGAGCTGGGGAAGCGACAGTGGGCGCCACTCAGTTTTCGTGATACACGCATATATGTAATACTACTATATGGCTAATCGAGGAAAAAACCTGTCTCCGACATTTCAAGAGACAGACG
The DNA here is from genome assembly GCA_028476575.1 of Platygaster robiniae. NCBI lineage: Eukaryota > Metazoa > Arthropoda > Insecta > Hymenoptera > Platygastridae > Platygaster > Platygaster robiniae. The sequence goes on along the minus strand of CM052019.1, from coordinate 11,329,118 downwards.
ATCTCCAAGATCTCTCTCTCTCGCACCCTGAGTGACGATATATAGTAATACTGTGAATACTAAGTAGCGTATGACAGTTGTGTGAGTAAAAGTCAACAGCTGTGTGAGGAAAAGTCATCAGATGAATCTCGAGTGCATAGAATATACATGGATATCTTGAGTACAAAAATTGAACGTGTGTCCTTTTAGGGTGAAAGTTTATTGAAAAATATAATAATCAAAAGTGGAAAGAATTTTTCTTCAGAAACAAAACACAACCGAAAAATTTTGCAACGAAAAATGAAATCAAAAATTTTGAGATCAAAGAGTAAAATGTTAAACACCAGTTTTTCAGATAAATAAATTTTCTCGCAACAACTGAGTTTTTCAAATTTTTTTTATATACTTGAAATATTCAAGTTTTTGCAAGACGCCCATGCTTTCCATGGTTTTGCAACTCGCTGATCAATAATCTGGTGTCATATTTACAACAAAAATTTGTTTAAACTATTCCAAGTAATAAATAATCTAGAAAAATATAGTTTTTCGGAAGATGCATGTGCTTTTCATTATTGTTTTATACGCTGATTACGAATCTGGCATCAGATTGATAAACTAAATAGTTCAAACTATTATTTAAATAAATAATTTTTGAAAATGAAATTTTTAAGATTCATATGCTCATCACGGTTTTCATGGCTGCTGATGATGAATTTGTTGTCAGATTTCGAGGAATTTTATCTTACTATTTATATGATTGCTAAAACAAATAGTTGCAACAAAAAATTCATACATTAGATTTGTGAAATTGTGTAATTTTCAATGATGTCAAAATCAATTATGTTAGTGTACATAAAATATGATGACGATGTTATTAAAAAAAAAAAACTTTTTTTGGAAGAATGCAACTTTGAATCTGTGAATATCCGAAATACGCAAAACTGAAAATTTGCACATCTATTTCGGCACCACTCCAAGTTCGTAATCATTCGTTTTTGTTCATTGTGTAATTTGGGATAAGTGAGAAGAAATTGGTTTCGCTGGTCTAGGAAACCAAGCATTGGTTAACATTGATTTTCAATATTTTCATTTTTATCAAACGATCAAATCCTTTCTTGTATCCTGCAGCCTCCAACTACAAATTGTAGTTTCCTGGTAGGAAATTGCATATTCGAAAATTCTAGTGAATTCGAGATACTCCGTCTCCGTTTCCGAACCCGACATTTTTTGCCTTCTCGTTTTTTGCCTCATCATTTCTTGCCTTGTCATATCTTATCCCGTTTCCAAGAATTAGTGGGATTTTTCTTAGCCATCTGGCATCACTGATCTTTACTGCAGACAAAATACTGTTAGCGCTACAATTCACGAATAAATTCTTATCTCTGTTAGTAATCGAGATAACAAAATTTTCTTAACGGATTCTTAAAGGTGGACGTTTTCCACGTATTTTTTATCTGCATTCCGTTATTATACGGCATTGAGAAAGTTATACACATTCTAATTGTTATAAAAAAATTATAAACAATTTTGTTTGCTTAAATGATGTTAATCAGAAATATCGATAAAATGATAGCGCAAACATTTCTGAGGAATTCAAAAAAAATTTCAAGCAAATCGGTTGAATAGTTCACAAGTTATGAATTTTTTCTTCGAACGTGCCAAAAAGTTTGAGTGCCTATAACCTCTGAAATTTACGGAATTGACGACTAATATTCACATATTAACTCGAGTATCGGCTACACTTTACAATTCAAACAAAGTTTTGAAATTCTATGATTTAGTTGTAATTTGGTGTAACGCTTGGCGTGGAATGAGTCAGTTGAAAGAATTGAATTTTACAAATCTGAACTCTTATCCATTATCAGCGAATAAGATAACTATCAAAAGCATATTACTTATAACTCGCCTAATCTTTACTTTTCCACGCACGCTTTTGATTATCATTTTTCGCCGTGATTTTCTTTTCGTCACTCTACATCATGTTTTTCTGATCTGCTTTTTTCCTCTCAGGCCCTCAATTAATAATCCAAGTTTTCGAAATTCCCAAAACCTTTACAGATTTCCAAAATTATTAAATTATCATTTAACAGTATCTTTCGAATTTCTAGCACCTGAAGAAATTTTGTGTATTTATTGAAGTTTTTACGATTTTCTAGGATTTTTTTGATTGTACATCTCCGGACAGAAAACGCTCGTTTTCGCTTCGCTCAAACTCACGTTTTTACCCGTTGACGTACAAAATCTTATGTTAACCTTGGCGCATTTGCCATCCTCGGACAAGGACGATATTTTCCTGTCCTCGGCTAGCACCTCAAACAAAAAATTATCGTCCTTGTCCTCGGAGCAGCAATAATGCGCCGCGGTAATCAATGTACTATTGACAGATACGTAAACTTAAGCGATTGTCACTTGTTAGTGGGCTAAGGACACTTTTGTCATGACTCTTCGGCAACAAAAGTTGCCAAAAATCCATGCTCTTGTCAAGAAAAATACGGTACACACCAGGGGACGGACCTCGTGATGCAAACTCGTGATGCAAACTTGCAGCCAAAACCGCCCTCGTCTGCAATCACTCGGTTTCGTCCCCAGGTACGTAATGTACTATTAACTTATCAAAACATAATTTTTGTTTCAATTTTTCTCTGCACTAAAAAGTTGCGATATCGTTTAATATCGTAGTCAGAATAGAAGCGTGACAATTGCCATTATATGAATATATCGATCTAGAAAATTTTTTAGATCGTTAAGCGACGTACCAATTCATATCGCTTATTACTTTCAAGAGGATAAAAAAAAAATTTCCCTGGTAATTTTAATTCCTATGAAAAACATAAAAAAAATGAAATTCCATGTCAGAATTCAAATTACTAATAAAAAAACTGTTAAGAACTACATAAGAAACTTAAATTTCATACAGATTTATATAAATATATAGATAAATGTTTTTTAGGAAACCTCAATTTCTCATAACGTTATCAGAAGGTCACCTTAGAATAAATTGAATTTTTATCAGAGATTTCGTTTAATTGTACACTTTTCATGAAAATGAAAGTTACTGGGACTCCGGCGTACCTGCGTTCGCACATCAGAAACAGCTCCAAACCAGTCAACGATATAGGACTTCAATTTCTTGAATCTTTATAACAGTAAATTGTAACGTGCTTCCTCTTTTTTTCCAGAATCCAGCTTGATATTATTAGAAAATGACAAAAGGATCTCTTCAATTCGAACATATGGATTAGGAAAAAACGCACGAATATGTGCGCTAAATTTCACAGTTGTTGCATGATATATCGTATGAACTTGAGCATCATAGACCACCGTTGTTACAAAAAAAAGCGCATGAGCATGAGGACCTCGTGAAATCGGTGCAACAACAGATAGCGCATGAAGATGAGCACTCTAGACCAACGGTGTTACAAGAGGTAGCGCATGAACATGAGCACCCTATACCACCGGTGTTAAAAAATTGCGAGATGAAATTTGCCATTGAAGACGAGGTTCCTAAGCGGACTAAATTGCGCAGAAAAAAGAAATCTCATATATGTCAACTGTGCAACAAAACATTTGATACTGAATTCACGTTGACTAGACATATTCGTGTGCACACTGGAGAAAAACCTTACGAGTACAATTATTGCGAACAAGCTTTCGCAACTAAGTATCAGTTGGCTGTGCATATTTTAAAACACACGAAAAATTAACCGTACTCGTGTCAAACTTGTAAACGAGGGTTAACACATAAAGTTTTTCTGACTGATCATGAACGATCACACTCGCAAGAAAAACCTTTCCATTGTGAAAATTGCGATAAAAGATTTCTTACAGAAAGTCTTTCAAAGTCGCATTTGAAAATACACTCGCGAAAAAATCTACACACGTGTAGTGAGTGCCAGAAACAATTCGTCCTAAGAACTGGATTAACTAGGCATATAAGAACACACACTGAAGAAAAACAATACAAGCGTTTTTTTTGCGAGAAACGATTCTCAACCAAACATATCCAAGTTATTCACGAACGCACGTATAAAATGTCGATATTGCAATATGGCGTTTTCACAGTCGAATTCAAAAAATCGACGTGAAACTCATAGTTGTCGTAAAAAAAAAACAGTAGAAGAAAACGACGCCAAAGCATTCTGGAGTATCGTCAAGTCCGTCAAGTAATGAAAAAGGTCATAAACGCGTGCACATAAGATGAAACATATACAACAGCGAAGATGAATGGCGACACGATGGAAACGGTAAGATTTCGAAACCTAATTCAGCCTTTCAAAAATCGCTCTTTGGCCGTAAAGTTTTGAATTTAAAAAAGTATCGTGTAAAGTGAGTAATTCTTTGTCCTAGTCAACACACTGGTATTGTTTAGTCATTTTCTTTTCCTCTATTAATTATATTGTTGTGAAAATGTATGTTCTGTAACCAAGGTAACTTCCAGAAATCAATCATCGCCAGAAGACGAAAACGCAGATCTTTTGCTGTTCTGATGACGGAAATACGAGTTCCTCCAGCAAGGCTTCCAACGTAACAAAATCGTCAACATCATACATATTTATGAATATTTATCTATCGTAATCCGGGTGCGTGGGCAGAGGAGTTTTTAGGAGTTCAAACACGTCTCGATATTGAAATAAAATGACTTTTTTATGCGTAAATAATGTAAATTAAAATGTTACAAGATATAACCCATTGCAAACCAGAATGTAACCAAGGACGGAAATATACTTAAGATATATTGATAAGAATACTTGATTTCTATTGTACATTTTCAATAACTATGACAATTTATTAGTACCATCAGCATTAGGTAATACCATAATAATTTTTGAACAAAAAAACTGGAAAATGTGTAATTTGTGTACAAACGTCGATAAAGCATATTCTATTTTACTCTTTTTTATATATTTTCACGGTGCGAGACATTAAATTTAAGTTATCTGCATAAAAATACGAGAAAATACACTATATAGATTTTAAAATCTATAACAGGATATTAAAAATCTGTTGATCTATGTGTCACGTAATGAGTACGAAAATAATATGAAAAATGCCAAAAATTCTAGATTATCAATATTTATATGGAGGGAAACTGATCACTCGGAGCCAGAATTTCAAATTATATGTTTATTCCATATGATCTATAATTCGGTCGCAAATGGGACCCCCATCAGGATCCTTTAATTCATACAATGCATTATTTCTCAAACAAAATTAAAAACCAAACAAATCTGTACTTATAAATCTTAGCATATCAAATATCCCATTATGTTTAAATGAGTTGTCGAAAGTGCAAATCAAAGTCAAAATGACCGTTGTTGTAATCGGATATTTTTAACGGAGCAGGTTCATTGGTATTTGTAAAACATGAATAATTGTTTTTATTAATTTTTTTAATAATGCTGCTAGATTCTTCAAAAATTCACGTGATTCTAAGAATAAATAAAACTTCAATTTTTCGAGCATTAAATTAGAAAAATGTATGTACATTAGGGTGTTACTTATTTTAACGATGTCGGAATGTTTTCCATTCTTGGGCTTGCAACCAATCAAGATATAAAAAAAATTTTCCTGTGAAGTTTGAAGCGAATGTGCCACAAAACGACTGAAGTTTTAAATGGGATTCGCATGTAGTTTTTCTTGCATTTTGTTAAAAAATGTATGACTTTTGTAAAACTAATGATCAATGTTTGAAACTTGGCATAATTTGAGTGTAGAATGTAACGTTTAAGACCAATTTTTTCTGCATTTTTTAATCCAGATACCGGCAATAGAAAAACTCGGAAAAATTTTGTCTATAAACTATATGTAAACCCTTTTTGAAACTTCTGTCATTTTGTAGCACGTGTTAATCATGTCCGATTTGCTTTAAACTTAACCAAAAATTTTTTTTTATTATCTTGATTGATTCAAAGCCCTCAAAAGGAAAAAATTCCAACATCGCCAAAATAAGTGACACCCCAATGTTTATATAGAGGTCTATAAAAAAACCACAACATCTTTTACCTTCTCAAAGAGTGTAAAAAATTGAAAAAAAATTAAGGGTACACTGAATATATAAAGAAACAGTTTATTGTAAAATAAATCAAAGTGCTTTCAATAAGTCAAACTCTCGAATCTAAGAAATCTAATTCTTGAAAATATGAGAGATATCTTTGAAACAACTTGAAAAAATTTACAATTTTCTCTAAATGCTAAGAAATACAGAAAGGATATACATAAATTAAAAAAACGATTGTGAATATGCAAAACATTAAAAACCCATACAATCTTTATAACTAAGGCATCAATTTACAAAAATTTTTACAGCAATTTTTTTAAAAACTGAACGATTCTTTAAATCGAAGGAAAACTGAAGAAATACGAAAAGTACTGAGAGAAGTAATAATCTATTACTTTAAATAGTGTTTTATAAAAAACCCTTTGAAACACGAAAAATTTCATTTCCTTCGAATTTAAGCGTTTGAAATTCTTGGAATCTGTATAACAATTCTTATAAAAATGCTGGAAATTTATAGAAATACATGAAAAGCTTTTCAAATTTTATATGTCTGAAAAAAAAATAATAATTTCAGAAACCCTGAACAATCCTTTAAATCGTAGAAAAGCTGAATAAGTACAAAAAATACCGAAAGAAATTAAAATCTACATCGACTATTTTTTCTGCAAAATCTTCACAAATAAGAAGAATTTAATTAACTTCGAATTCTAGAGCATGAACTTCTTGGAATCTATGTATCTATGTACAAAAAAATAGTAAAAATTGATAACAATACAAGAAAATTCTTCAAAATTTTATGCATACTGAAAAATACAAAAAGTGTTAAAAATGCTAAAAATCTTGGTAGATTACGTTCTCTTAATGTATTACTAGTTCGCAAATTTTCCCTGCAGCTAACATTGAATGAGATGTCATATTTATAAATTTTTCGAACTTGAAAAATATAGAAAAATTCGAACCAGCTGACTGATTTTTTTTAAAAAATTATAGGTGCAAGTTTTCAGATTTCTAAATTCCAAGGATACTAACTGTTTTCGATCATTCCCATGATCAAACTTTGAATGCAAAACTTTACTCAAACTTTTATAAAATTGTGAAAACAATCACTAGTTAATGTAAAATCATGTTGTAATTCAAAATACCGAGTACACGTTAATTAAATCATGCCGTAACGCGATTGCTCGAAGCGTTACTTAAGTTGTCGAACTTGGAATCACACTCGTAACATCGATTGCTTGTAATGCAATATTACATAATAATATCAATATTGTCATGCATGAAAATAACTGCTGAGAGCGCTGTATAACAGAGTTACGAGATATTCCAATCAATGTTCCTCATTCAGGAAGTTCTTACAGATTGTAACATCAAAGATTTATTCGTCGATGAAAAGTTTTGTAGATTGAAATATTTGCTGATGAAAAATCGTTCGGAAAACGTATAAATACCAGTTTCATTTCACTCGAATGAATGCATCGTTTCCTCTGTATTAATGAATCGTAGAGATTCAAAGGGAATAAATTCTGTCAGAGGATTTTAATCACTATTCGTGCATTTTTACAAATAATGAAAGTATTTTCCAATTCAAAAACAAATAATTTGTTATATATTCCTGTTACTTATTTCGTTGGTAAAAAATATAAAATTACTGATAAATTTTTGTGTCCAAAAATTATCAAATCTTCTACTTTAAAAAATCCAAAAAGTGAATAAAAAAACCAACCATTCAAAGGTTACTTTCTGCTTACAGCTATTTTCACGATATTTTATAATGTGAGACCCAGAGCCATCAAATTCATCCGAGGTATTCGGTTTTCCCTCGCTATCAGTCCGAAATTTCCTTTAGGATTTCCCTGTGACTTGCTCTCGACGTACAATATTTCCTAGATGATACTAGAGGAGAGGGAGAGGCTTTTGGGATTTTGCTTCAATCAATGCCATTGCGCTTCCATTAGGCAAAATTTAATAGCGAACACGTTTTACGAGGACGGAATTCTAATTGTTGGCATGATAAAAGTAATGATAATATGTGTCAGCGCCTTTAGTTCCGTTCACATGGACACACGTTAAACCACATTTAATCCAACCGCACGATAATCTACTTGATTGATGGCAACAATTATTCATATCGAAATTGATTCTCTTGAAGTGATTGTGGGAAGCTATTGACGAGTATGGTAGGGGCGATTCTTGTTTAAATGGTTTCTTTAGTTGTTTTCTTCATAAAATTGACAGAACTTTCTTTTTTATTCAGTTAAACTTGCAGTAGTTCGCTATGATAAGTTTCACTTTTCTCGCGAGTTTTTAAACTTACACCAGTTTTATATTTGTAAATATTGTGAGTGCATTGGCAGTGTCAATTTTCGTGTTTTTGGACTCTTCAAATAATAAAATGCATTGTTATAACAACAATCATCATTCGTTCATAGTCTAATTATAGTTTATTCATAATAACACTTGAATTTATTTAAGCCTTCACTTAGTTTTGCGTTTTTCAACAATTAATACATAAAATAACAGTTGAAAAAAGGTCACATGATGTTTTCTTTAGAACACTCTAAAAACTATTTTCATACTTTTAAATCTCTGTAATACGTACTTCAATTTACACCGCAAGTATTTTAATCCAAGCTCCGAGGATACGTTCATTTAATGTCAAGATCTACCGCATCTATAGACGACTAAAATTATTAAGCTTTTATATTTTGAACCGTGACTTTCACAGCTTTCTGTTTAAAAAGTCTGCGAAACTGAAAAGCTCTTCCATTTTGTCTTGCAATTAAAGAGAGTAAACTTCCAAAAAAAAAAAAAATCAACAGTCTCAGGTTACACTGCACTTAACTTGATGGCTAAGATTTTTTCTCATAGAACATAATTTCTGAAGAAAAATCTTTGAAGAATCATTATTAAAGTGAAAAAAAATAAGCAAGACGTAAGTAGTAAAAAAATTATTTTTGGTTATTGTACATGAATCAATAAGGACTGTGAGCAAATTTTTTATCGAAAACACAGACAATTTTCACCTTTACAAATTGTAATTGATATGATGTAAAAAATATGACTCAAAAAAATGATGATCATCCTATCTATTTGGCTAATTATTATTTTATCACATTTTAGACCCTAATCAAGATAAAACAGATGCTTCGAATATTCTAAAAAATGCACCTCTCTTAACCATATAAAAAAACCCAAACAAAAAAAAAAAGAAATCCTTTATACGTTTAACACCTTAAAAAAATTTGTGGTAATTTTACTGTATCGATACGAAAGTCATTAACTATTACCTTGTTGTGATATTATAATTAAAATACGTAAAATATTTTGATTAAATTTTCCTATTCAAGAATGTAAAACATGAAAGAATAGTAAATTTGCAGTACCATGGTATAGGAAATCTCCGAATTTTTTTACAGTGAAAGCTTTCACATAGAAAATCCCCACGCGCTGTAAAATCACATGAGTGTGAATTATAGAATGAATAAAAAAGCGTTGAACCAAAGGTGGAAACGCGTTTGTTTCAATTTCATGGAGGAATGGGATCAAGAGTAATAAGGGGAATTTCGCTCGCTTCAAGTGGACGAAGGATGCTCGCGGGAGGCCAGGTTTGCGAAAGCTCGTTTTTATCTCGAAAGTAGGACAAGCGGTGAATGACGGCTCCTCCGGGGCGCTGACGTTCTTCGCGGTTTGCGAAAATTTCTTATTCGATCACCTGCAGAACCCGGAAAAACATTTTCACTAAATCACGCAGTTAAACGAAGAAAAACCACTATTAATCATCTCAAATTTCGTCCTAACTGATGCACATCTGAAATTCCGCAATCACACTCAACGCCTTTATTAAAAAACTTGGCAACGACGAGACAATTCCATCGATTCCCAATAATTGGATTTTGATGAAAAACTTATGGGCAATGAAACCGCGCAACGAGGAAAAAAAATAGCTTTTTAATGTTCGGTGGGTGCTTTCTCACGCGAGTATTTATGCAAACTCGATACCATCGAGTTATTGAGTCAGGCTCCAGAAAAAGTGGCTGACAATCGAGCACTAAAAAAAGTTCGTAGCGTGTTATATTTTGTTTTTCCGTCGTCTTTTAAATCGAGGCATCGCGAGTTAATATCTTTGCAGTTTTATGTGAAAAGCCGCCATGAGATTCGGTCCACGTACCTCGGGCCGAAAGGAAAATTGGCCGTGGACTCTGGAGGAGGAAGGAAAGACTCGTGTACCGGATGCTGAGAGGAGGACTTAACGGGACTTGGATCAGCCAACTTTATGTAAGGTTATACGAGAACTTGCCGAATTGCCGCAACTTGCCGGATCAAAAGTTTCGGTGCCCGCATCGAAAACGAAACCTGCAAATACGTTCATCTTTTTGTTTCATGAAATTTCATGAATAAGCTTTTCTACTCGATACTCCAACTTGTTCTATCGGAATCCAAATGATGATTGGACTTAGATTTAGAATTTTTGATGTTATTTATTACGCTCTCGTCACTGCGTCTTACATACATTAAATGTAGTTAAGAGTAAGGTGAGTATTATCTGTTTCTAAGGTTGAAGCAGTAAAAATTACTCATTTTTACGGGCGCAATTTTCTCATCTTCGAATAGTGATTTTTTACTTGAACTGAGTATTTTTCTACCTAAAATTAGTAATTTTTCGTTATTTGTAATTTTTTATAATGATGATCAGGGCAACCGAAAATTATTTTTTTAAATAAAAAATATTGATACCTTTGCTGTGCGTCAATAAATGAATATAATATTTATTATACATAATATTTTGTTAATATTCCAGTTTTTCGAAAAAATTTTTTACTTTTTTTTCCTTGAATATGAATAAATCTCGCGATTTGACAGACGAAAAGTAAGTACGAATGTCATTGGGTGCTGCTGTGAGTATTTTTTTTTTTATTTTGACAGAAATTTATACAGAATTAGAATCCTGATCATCATAAAATGCCGAAAATTGAAAAAATTCTTCAAATTTAGCAAGCTTGTTGTGGCTAAATATCCTTAATCAATGTTCCTTGATGATCGATAAAGATTATTTATTTTCGAAAACCTGTTTCAGTATGTTACATTACATTGTATCTATAAGAATATCAAAGTATACAATGGTTCATTTAAACAAGCTTTCTATGGTATTTCAGAAACAATGAATAAATATTTACGATTTTTCATAAATATTTGTGCCTTTTTTTCGGTCATGATAAATGAATATTTCGATTTTTTCTTGAATATTATTCAATGCTGATTTTCGCTAATTACTAGTAATTCTTCAATGATATAATTAACAATTTTTAAAAACTTACCTATTATAATTATCACCTTACTATAATAAAAGTGAAAAATCGGTATATACAAGTAGGAGATTCCTATTCTTCAATGATATAATTAACAATTTTTAAAAACTTACCTATTATAATTATCACCTTACTATAATAAAAGTGAAAAATCAGTATATACAAGTAGGAAATTCCTGATTTTAAGTTGAAAAACATTAATCGGAAAAAAGGTATGCTACTACATACATATACGCAAGATTTTACTAATTTAACCTGAGAGAGTATGCAATTAACATAATAACGATAATTTTTAGTCGAAATTTGTCGAAAATTGACTATTTGAAACAATCATTCCAGTATGAATTATTAGAATAGTCATTTTTTAGAAATCGATTATTCTTTCTTGTCAGATTCAATTATTTTGAGTAGTGCATATTCACTCACACTGAATAAACCAATTTCTGTTATATTTTGTCAGTCATTTAAAACTTAGATTTTTATTGAAGCTTTCAGAAGATTCTTGGACATTTTTATACAGAAATGTAACCGCAAAATTCGCAAATCAACGAAAATCCTTTAAAAATTTGATGGAAAATCATTAAGAATTGCTGAAACAAACGTCAAATTTTTTATTTAATTTCAATTGTCTTTGAAAAAATTTGTTTCAAATGAATAACGCAAAATTGAAAATTCTGAATAATGAATCTGTCTTAGTTGACTGTAGTGCAATCTAAATAACTACAAGTCCTACTCCTTCAGTTTGAATTGAGTAGAAAAAATCAGTAGTAGAATTTCACTAATTAAAAAGTGAAAAGAAAGCAACTAGAGTTTCAGTGGAATTCTACTAGTAGTATTAGTCATATAGCTTACTGATGAAATTGATAGTATTTGACCAGAAAAAAAATGAATGTCTATCTTCAAACTTTAGTAGAAATCCACTACTACAGTAAGGAGTAAGTAGGTTTTGACATATCTTAGCTGCGGATTATGACCGAAATATGAGTATAGCTTTACTAAAGAAAAAGTCAATTTTTACAATTTCTTTAGTAAATAGTTACTGTTTATAATATAATAAATATTTACCACTGCAGTTATTGAGTATATAAATAGCATTCAAATGCTACTGATTCATTATTAGTTTACAGTAAAAAATCGAAGAATAATAATTGACTTATTTCGACACTTGTTAAAATATTAGTTCCTTGAACATCAAGCTTTTCACAATGTTTTTACATGAACTTTTTTTACAACTAGATACATATAATGTAGAATTTTGTATAATTCTTTTTTTCCAGTCAACTTGTAGAATTTTACTAATATATAAGTAGATTTCTATTCCCGACCTACTAATTCGAACTGAGAGGGTACAAATTCGAATGTATAAACTGTTTTGATTGCCAAGATATTAGAAAACGATTGTGTTTGAATTATTTATTTAACAGTTTACATGTCAACAAATAAATGCGTTGAAATCAACTATTCAATAGTAAGAATCAAGCTAAAAAACTCAGTTTAATTAGATCAACAATTTCAAAGTCATCATTTCGACACATGAACCTGTCGAAACTGACTATTAATAAAAGTCGAATTTCCAACTGATATTCAAATCAAAGAAGAGTTTTTAACAGTGAAAACTTCAACTTATAAATCCGTTGAAGTTTACTGATTCACGGCTACAATTTTCACGTATTATATCAGCCAATACCGACTATATCTGCTGTTGTGGAGATTTGGACTATTCAGTTGTATATATTTCGACTTTTTAGTTGTAAAAATTTCAACTTATAAAACAATTGCAATTGACTTGTTCACTGTCGAAAATTCAAGAACCATATATGTTTAAGAATTTACTAATTGACAGTCAAAAAAAAAAATTTTGTTCTGTTTTTGTCACATAGGAAATCTTCTAATTTATTTCCAAAATTTTCAATTTCAGTGACTCTAAAATAAGATATACAAAAGATAGTTATAGCTATGAATTCATTTTGATACTAAAAATGACAAAACAATCACTGTTGCCCCATACGTACAATAACTCTATAATGAAATTCAACTCTGTACATTCTCCGAATAACATTTTGCAACTGACCTATCAATTTCGAGAAAAATCATGCAAAAAAGGTCGAAGAAAAAAGTTTCGAAACCGATAACGGAAATTAACGACCTAAGGAAGCCGATCGCACGAGGGAAATTTTCGCTAGGAAAATTTACAGTCCGAGCGCTCGAGTTCAACAAGAAAGACATCGGGGTCGCAAGAGTGCAGCTGCACAAATTAATAAAGTTATTATTAACGCCGCATTTCGAGTGGAAGTCGTTAATTATATCGAGCGCGGTGGCAACACACGTGACACCAATTCCCTTCCAATCTCATCCTCGCTTGTTTCCTCTCACAATGCCTACGTGCTTTGTTTCGGCATCCCTTCCATTTTTGCCATTATTATTGTTATTGCTCCCCCGACCCCTAATGCGGGCGCATAATTTCAAAACGTCGAGGATAATGGATGACGATTCGAGTCAATTTCAGATTTCACTGAAGAGGGGAAAAATGCATTTTGTACACTTACCCGGAACTTGTCATCCGGCAATTAATTACTACAGTCATGAATTTCGCGTAATAATGTAAAATTGGCGCATATTACATCCTCTGTAACAGTAGCTATGGCAACGACATGGAACAAAGTTTTTGAGAACATGGTGAATGAATATACGAGGGTTGGAAAGAGGCTTTCTATACTCCTCGGGAAAATCCTGTCATGACGAAAACTTGGAACAAAAAGGGGTCTAGGGTTATGATTTTGGAATTGCTGACAATTTTTGGAATTCTGAACATGTTTGAATGTTTGAAAATGTTACCATTTTCTTCATTTTTATCAAGATTTTTAGATCATCGGTGATCTCTGTAAGACAATGCATTTTTTATTTTGATAATTTAGAAGATTATAACACAGTTTCTACAGTTTTTCGAAAAATAATTCACACCCTAGCAAAGGCGCGGATTGAAAAAGAATTGGAAAAGGATCGTGCACAATCCTTTTCTAATCCTTTTTTAATGAATTTACAATCCATTCTCGAAATCCGTTTTGGATCCCTTCAAAATGCATTTTTTATCGTCATTATGTGAAATTTGAGATTTATTTTTCATTTTGACGCAACAATCATTACTTATTATTAATTTTATATTCATTTATTTATTTGTTCAAACTGTTTCAACAAAATATAAACAAAATAGAATTTACCAAGTTGCATATGAATTCCACGGATTTACAAGCCACTGATCGTGAATCTGAGGTCGGATTTGCAAAATTTAACTGCTTACACTTTTTGTTTCAAAAAATTATAAACACAATAGAATTTACTAAGTTACATATACATTCCATGGTTTCCCAAGCCGCAGAGCGTGAATATGAGGTCGGATTTGCAAAATTCGATTGTTTAAACTATTTGTTTCAACAAATTATAGAGTAATTTCAATATGTAAACGAAGTGTTATTAAAATAAAGATGAATATCTGTTTAATAACTGCAAGAGAATTTATTGTATTGTTCCGAATGCCCAATTTCAACCAGCGTAACATTGAACTCTAGTATGTAATATAATATTTTTCCAAAATTTGTTGACGCGAAAAGTTTAAACAATCGAATTTTGCAAATTCGACCTAAGATTCACGTTCAATGGCTTGAAAAACCTTCGAATGCATATACATCTTAAAGAATTTATTTTTGTTTATAATTTGTTATACCAAATAGTTTCAACAATCGAATTTTGCAAATCCGACCTCAGATTCATATTCGGAAAAAGTACTGTACTTGTATAATTAACACATTATTAGAAAAAAAAAAGAAGTGTCATAATCTTCTTCTTCAAAATCATATAAAATACTTTATTAGTTATTTTTTCAAAAAATTTGATGAATGATAGAATTTATTCTAACATTAATTATTATTTTATACGAATAGGCATACAGAACTTATTTTTATTCGTAACTTTTTTTTATCGCATAATTAAACACTTAGCTTGGATCTTATGAACACTAACTGGTCATTCATGAATTTCGGAAAGTTTTCTCTGCATTTCTGTCACAGTTTTTTCAATGTCATTGAATTCATTTTTAATTTGCTGACGCCTTTGCCGTATTCTCCTGTTTTCTTTTTGCATATTTAACAGTTTATCTTCCACTTCTTGATTATCCCGTCGCAAATTTTCGCAAATTTTCCGAGTGTTCTGATATTCTTGTTTAGAATTGTTGTAGTCCGTTTCCGCTACTTGAAATTCTTTCAAGGTCTTCTGAAACTCTTCCTCTTTCTGAGCTGTTTCTTTTCGTATTCGTTGACACGATTCTTCAATTCTCTGCAGTTTAAGGACTTCAAGTCTATTCTTATTCTTGAGCTTTTTTTGAAGATCGTTTCGATCTTCAAGTTGCTTATCTAGATTTTCTATTTGTTGGTCGATTTGTTGAAGATTTTGCATTCTCTTAGTGTTTTGGTTTAGCATTTCTTGGCAATTTCTTTTCATTTCTTTTTCCTTTTGTTTCATGATTGCCCACTCGTTTTTTATAGTTTCTTGTCGATTTTGAATACTTAGTAATTCAGACTTGATATTGTTACTAATTGCCTCGTAATTTTTTTGTTCTTTTTCTATCTCATCCAAGCGTTTTTTTATTTCAACAATCTGTTTGATGAATATTTCACATCGCAGATCATCCTGGAATAACGAAAAAGGGATTCGTTAATACACGTACATCAAACACGTGCAATTGTTCAATTTGAAATTGTGTAGCTTAACCAGTGAAGCCTTTTTCATAGATTCGAAATTGTCATGAATAATTGTAGACATATCTGAATATGTAAAGGAATTTCAAAATTTATATACGAAATTCAAAATATTGGATACTTATATAACAAATACATTTGCATTTTTTTTTTCACTTTTTGATGATGATGATTCCAAAGATTGCATTTTTTGGAATGTGAAATCATCCATGCCGCAAAAGTAGAGATTACACAGTTCAAAATTATGACACTTAAACCTAGAACCTTTCACTGTATGCATTATGAAAGAAAATAATTCTGTTTCAAAAAACATAAGCTTGAGATCCTTTCAGATAACTTTAGTGACTGATAAATTGAAAAATTAGATTTTCTGAAAAAGCGAAAATTCAATTTCTTACTTTCGAACTCATTTGAAATTTATGAAACTTACTGCGTACATGTAAAAACTTATGACAAAAGATAATTTTATACATAATTTAACCTAATTAATCGAATATACGAGGCAGGTTGCAATCGATACGGAAAAAAAGCTCTTATTTAAAAAATAATTGTTGTTAAATAAAGCATTTTGGCTAATGAGGATTCTAGAATATGAAAGTACAAACGATCCAATTCATCCACAAAAATTTAAAAATATATACTTTTTGAGATATTCAATTTACAGAACAATTTACGCTTTTCATTTATTGTTAAATAAGAATTTTGAACAACATTCGAATAATTTTCTATGTAACATTCCAAAAATATCAATAATAAAGAATATTTTAAGGGTTCAATTCTCCAAAATCTATCTATGTTTGACCAAGTTATGCACCTTGGAAAAAAAAAACGACTGGTTCAGACGAAAAATATTGACATATACCCCTTAAACGAAAATGCCAAAAAATCATAAAAAAAAAAAATTTTTTGCTAAAAGAAAGAATACGTGCCTAGTGAAATGAACCAACAAGCAACATATTTAGGTTCCATCAAAATCTAAAATCACGTCATGGGCTAACTAGTTGTCTCGAAATGGAAATACTCTAATAAATTCAAATACATTTCGAAAAATATCAATAATTTCGAAAATGAAAACGAGTCAAAATTTGAATTGTAAATCTTCAATATTTTGAAATTGAAACACGATTCTGTAGTTAAACATATCTTTTTCGATGTTACATCTTAAATTAAGATAAAAATATTTACGAGAATCAGAATAAGGATATAGCAATTCTCAAATTTTAATTGAAATAAATGAATTCAACTTGATTTCTTTGATTTCCAAACTCTAACAAGAAAGGCTCCGAAAATAAAAAATTGTATACACTCTTAATTAAACTTAATAAAATTAGAATGAAAATTATGAAAAATATTGTATATGGTATAAATTTTATATAATGTATTTTTTTATTATTGCATTTTATATTGTATTTTATATATTGTATATAAATATTGTATGTAAATAACAAATTTCTTACTGCTCAATTTATAGGACAAGATTATTTGAAAGTCAAAATTTTAATCATATGTGGACATTGATCATAATATTGCACTTTACTATGTATTTACCGTAATCACATTATTACATACATAACGAATTAATTAATATTGTCATACCTCATTCGTGAGTGCCACATAGGGCAAAACGCACAAAGCGACGAACAGAGCTGATTTCATGTTGCTGCAAAATGTGACTGAATGTGATTGTTTATTTTTTCCTATTAAAAAGAGAAATAACAATATGTTATAAACGATGAAAAGTTATATTCCCTAAAAAATTGAAGCTTCATCGAAACCTCAGTCGCTTAAAATTTATTGCAAGACGAAATGCATTTCAAACATCAAAAAATATTTTCTTTTTCCATCACAATATAAAATGTGTACCCAAAAAAATGTTTTCTACTTACTAAGCAATAACTAGATGCTGTCCAAAAGCCGAACAAAATGTATTTTTCTCGCAATGAAGACTCGCATTATATAGCCTTTAAGTCCTAACGAACTTAATTACTGAAATATTCCATTCGCGATAAAAAAAAAATTACCCAAGAAACGAAAAACAACCAATGAAAAAATGATACTTATGATGTTGCTCATTAGAATCGACATTCAAAACTTGAGCCACGAACAATGAAAAGATAAAAAAAAAACGATGAAAAAATGAGGTATTCATGTATTTGGCATTAAATATACTTGATTAGAAAAAAAATTTCGCATATAACTTCCACATTTTGATGTCATCAAAAATTTAACAAATTTGAAATTTTAAAAGTACGTCTGAACGATTGTCAATCATTAAATTTGATATCGCCTAAAATTTTTTTATCAATTGTATATCACTCTTTTTTATCTTCTTCACATTTATTATCGTTACTATTGTCGGTGAATCCCAGGGCGACTCGAAATTCAGAAACAATATTTTGTTTCAACAAAAATCAAATGCAATAAAGTGTGATTCTATGGGAAAAATGTAATTTTAAATTATTAAATGTAAATTTTTGGAAAAATTGGAAGATAGGTAGACGAAGGAGAGATGGACGAGGTTCAAAAATCGAAAAAAAAAGGTTTCGTATGATGCAGTTATTCTTCTAGAATGTTTAATTATCCTATTCGAAAGTACAAAAATAAAATAGGAAGAATTTTCTTCCGGGAACAAAATTAAATTCTATCAAGGAAAAATCTTGTACTTTATGTTGAATTTTTGGGTTTTTGCGGAAGCCTTTTCTTCAATACATAGATTTCTTTTCCTCATAATTTGTTTTTGAAATGTAACGATGGTTGCCCATTTTTATTCAATAAAAAATATTTCATTATGTGCAATAGGGAACTGAAAAGAAAGCGGTAATATGGCCACCGGAAAACTTGTCCATCGCTCATCAAATAGAAGTGAAAAAAAAAAATAGGCAAGAAAAAAATGTACGTCAAAGTATCTACGCTTTCATGAACTAGCTTTGTTACAACAAGATGATGCTACAGGGAAAACAATTCCTCAATTTTTATTTCAATGTGTCTTTATATTTCTAACCATACAATCAATATGTTTATGTCACTTATACATTAATTAAATACTTAGAATTGGATATCTACGAATTCTATTCTATAAAGGAATAGAATTATATAGATATTCTATTGATTGATATAGATATTCTATAGAATAATATAGATATTCTATTGAACATCTATAAAGGAAAATTGCGTTCGGTATCAGTACATCAAACCCGAAATAGAAACTACGTTTCTGTCAACGGCCGCCAAGACATAAAGACATTTTGTACGGAAAAAAGTAAAATAAGAGTAAAAAAATACTATTTTTATAGACTTCGTGATTCACTTGAAAACAACAAAACGCAATATTGTGAACGCGTTTTTTTTATTGTATTTCTTTTACTGATATCACTTCGTCATTTTAAATTTTTTCCTATGGCATTAGACATCTTCAAATATAATACGGTGTTCCACTTCAACCGTGTGTCCTTCGACACACACCCAATTTTTTTTAAACTTCGTTAGAGAACGCACAAAACACCGACGAATTTCATAAAGAGTGAGGGTAGCCTAGTTTGAAAATACAGGATAAAAAGAAAAATTCCTCTTTTTCCTAAAAATTGACATTGTATTATTCCACTAATTCAAAAGTTGATTTACCAGTTTTTAAAAATAAAACTGTAGAGCACCGATCGGAATTACATTTTCAAAACAAAAGGAACTATTCGCAATTTGCTAACTTTTCTTTCGCTAGGCTAGATTCGAATAATTTCATTGCACAAAAAATATGACCTCATTTTTGAGAGACAAACAGAATTGGAATTCAAAGCTCCAATTCGTTGCGCGCAGAACATTTCACGTTGCGAGCGAGATTCGCTGGTTTTTTTTCCAATGTTTGCAGTGGAATCTCGGAGATTGCCGAGTACAGCGAAAGGTGACATTTACGTGCTTTTTATTTGTATTTTTCTCTCGGGTGATTCGGAAATCCACGCGAAATCTCGTGAATGCGTCATCCAAGTAATTCACGATGCAAAGCCCCATCGATTGAATAGCTTCGTACAAAGACAGGACGTAGAGCTTTGCTTCTCTGGGTCATGCAGTATAATTTATTTACACACTCGATTTTGAAAGTTGACGATTGCACATGCAGATGGAACATAATCTTAAGTACCTGACTGTGAACTTAAGTTTGAGATAGTAAACTCATTTTATCTCAAACTATTCTAAGTAGACAATTGAAATTTATCTACAAAAGTAGAGAGGAAAAAGTTCTCGATTTTAGGTCAGTCTGGAAGACTTTACCCGAGACTCAAGAGAGTTGTAGATTTTGGGATTTATAAGTGTGTAAGGAAAAGAAATGATAAAACAACCAACCCGGGTGGTTTTACTGCAAATAGAATATAAAAATTGGTTGACTTACTTTGGACGTACCTGCGTCTAGAATTTGAAGACTCACCGTTCACGCTATCAAAAAAAAAATATCCACTGTGTTGGCGAGAGAAGACAAATCCGGGATAAGGGTACAATTTTTCCCTGTTGTTGCTGGGATATACAAGAGTTCTCCCATTTTCTTGAGATGAAGTTTATTCAACACCCACTTCACAATTTCAGTTTCAGTTTCCCAATCAGAGAAAATCAATTCACAAATTTAGTACTCCAAGTTTCAAAAAATTATAATACCAAAAAAAAAATATACCTTATGTAATAAACAATTTGAGATGAAATGACCCCTTGCGTACGTTAACGAAATATAAATTCACTTTAGTTTTGTGAAATTCAGCTTCCAATTGGTTTCTTCAGAAGTAAAGGTCGGAAGTCATCGAAGACTTTGAGCACGCTTCTTTGCACAAGCTTTCCTTCGTTACGTACCAAGAGTGCGTTCTCTACGTGGCGCGAATTTCTTTGATTAATAAAGCCGGAAGGCAAAGGAAAGAACATTCAGGGTTCGTTAGGGCGTGAACAATGTGACAGTTCAGGAAGGTTTTTCATAACCCTCACTTACACTTTTTGTTCTTGCAGTTATAGCCATGATTACACTTTCAAAGAACAATGCTGAAAATTTGCAGGAACTCTGTCCGGAAAACGCATAAAGGGTAACGCCAAGTAATCGTCGGAAGTGCTTTCCGCTCGATATGAGTCAGGCTCGAGAAATTGAAGATTCCGTGGGAAATATTGAACACCGCAGTCTGCTCTAGGATAATTATTATCTACAAATAGTCGCTGATTAGAAATTTTGCCGCCTCTGGTAAAGGTTTCGAAGTGTCGTTATCAGGCGCGTAGGCAGAGGGGGGTTTGGAGGGTTCAAACTCCTGCCGAAATTCTTAAAATCAATCAATCTTTCATGTGAAATCAAAAAAAGTGACACCGATAAACAATAAAAATATGAGTTACAGAAAAATGCATGAAAACGTTAGCAGTATATATTTTACAAAAAAGTAAAAATTATCAAAACGTAGGATTACGTAGAAAATATGAATCAGAAAAATTGTTACAACATACAAAATCTAAAAGATCTAAAAGAATAATGAAATCAATTGAATTCTACTAAAAAAACTGTTTTCTGAAAAGTCTCGACAAATGCCTCTACGATCTATAAATTTTGAGGAGCCAGAGCATCAAATTCCAAATGTTCTATTAATCTATATAAATTCTAGAAAACGTAACAAAATCTTTTATATATTACAAAAATACGAAATAAAAATATTGACATTAAACATGCATAATCAACATCAATGTGATTTTATCATTTATTCTCGAAATTACTGATAATGGATAGAATACGCATTCAAGCATCAAGTTTTTTAAATCTCTGTGGCAATCTACTCAAATATGAGTAATCTATAAAAATACTTAGAAATCTTCCAGATTTTCGTATATTATAATACAAAAATGTAAATAATAAGTTCACTTGTTTACCAAGTTGCTAGTTAACGAGTTTACTAGTTTACTTGCTTACCAGTTTACTAGTTTACTGATTTACTTGTTACCAAGTTTACTAGTTCAGAAGCTTACTCGATTAATAGTTCACTGGCTTACTATTACAAATTTAACAAATTTACTAATTTACTAAATAACTTATTAACTTCTTAACGAGTCTGCTAGTTTACTATTTTTCTTTTCCACTTGTTTACTATTTGGCTATTTGACTATTTCAGCAGGTCATTTGCTAACAAGATTACTTGTTTACTAGTTTAGTAGTTGACTTTCTTTCTAGTTTGCTAATTTTCTATTTTTCTAGCTTACTAGCTTATTATTTAGATGTTGACTAGATTACAAGTTTACTTGCTTACTAGTTTACTAGTTTACTAGGTATCTTTCAATACATAAAAATCGTGTAGTAATAATTTCCTCATAAATTCACGAAACTTTCTGTCCTGGAACATAATAATTATCATAATACTATAATTATATATAATTTCACAAATTATTCTAGAAATATATATTGAAAACCGTAAAAATACATCTAATTTCACTGATAAAATTCGCATAATTTAACTTACCTTTCATTGTAGAAATACTAAAAAAATATAGAATAAAAGTACTGAAAGTTTTCATAAAAGAAACTGGTATCTGAAAAGTCAATTCATATTCTCAAAACCGTTGGAAGTTTCAATACTATTGCATCAATTTTTAAAAAGCTATTGAGCGATAAATAAAAATATTAAAAATAAATAAAATTACCAAAAAATACTACAAAGTTTGATGAATAATATACTATTCGAAGATGATATAAATTTATGATGTACCTTTTATCTGTGTGTTTAAAATTTCCTCGAAATTCATTTCAAATATATAAATTTTATAGAACTTTGATTCCTCGAGCATCGAATTTCATAAAGCTGTATAGAAACCCATATTACCTAATATCAGATAATCCATAAAGTGGTATGAATACAAAAGCATTGGAAAAAAAATTGAAACCTCAGTTACTCATTGAAATCACAAAAATGGAATTCTATTATTTACGAGCATAAAAATTTTGCAACTCTGGATTCCAAAAGTCGCAAAACTTTTAAATTCCGAAATGTAAAATTTGTCAAAATCGCTCTTTTGTAACCATATTGTCAAATATGAAAAATTAGGAAATCCCAAAGGAAAAATATTTTCTAGAAATACCCCTCTCAACAATTCTTTCTGTCGACGCCCCTGGTCGTTATGTTTATACCAGGAATCATAATAATTAATTATAATTTTTTATTATAACGTCGAAGATTAATTGAAATTTATTTGAAAATCAGGGAAAAATTTATAGAGTATTTCATAGACGACAAGTTGAAAATTTAGAATCTTGAAAATTATTGCATTCTGATTATTCCGAATTCTAGAACTTTCTCAACAGCTAAATCAAAGTTTCGTCAAATGATCCAAAAGCATCTTAAAATAACGTCTTAAATGAGTCTCAAAACGTCTCCAATTTTTTCTCTGAAATTTCGACTCGGGCGAGACTAGATTTGAAAAAAGTATTACAAATAGTATAAGTCATGAAAGAAATTTTTTTTGTTTGAATATTTAGAAATAGGATTATGAAAAATATAAAAACTTGAGGAATATCTAAGATTATTTGCTTTATTTACGAGAAAAAAGTTAAAAAAATATTTCATTAGTACTACTAATAGACGCTAAACTTACACCACAACAAATTGGGTTTTAAATTTAGATTGGATCTAGATATTAGCAACCATGTAAAATGTACCACCGGGAAAGTCACCAAAATTATTTATATATTATATGTCAATCAAATTCAGTACAGAAAAGTTATTGTTTGCATTATTGTTCATCACAAAAAAAAACAGAACATTGTTTTGAACAATAAAAGTGTCAATCACAAAACACAGATAAAAATAAATAAAATAATTTAATTCACCTTTATTAGATCTTTGCTATATTTATCTGAAGAATTTCGAATCTCCGAAGATTATTAGCAAATATTTCATACAAAATTATGACTTGCAATAATAAACTCAATATCCTACAACTAAGCTGAGATTAAAATTCCAGAGGAAAATCACCGCCATAAGTAAGATAGAAAACTCAATGGAATGTAATGTTCACCGCCTCTGATTTTTATTCTACGCTCACATTTTTTACTAGAGAATTGATAATTTCCTGTAGCATTCTATACTCCCATTTTTCATTTTCCCTCCACACAAGTGCATCATACACTTCACTTTTCGTACATTACGAATTGTATCGTCGAGGAACGAACGTTAATGAATTAAATCACTTTGTGAACCCAACGTAAACATACTTACGCAGAAGTAAATACTTCCTTAAGACGCAAAGTTTCCTCGAACACTGCACAAGTTCATTTATTCGCATTATCGTGCGAGAAAACAGCGCGAGAGGAGCACATCAAAATTTGAATGGTGTCACGGGAAGCTGGAATGCGTTCACGACGAAAGACCCGAGAATTTCGCAGACAAGTTACCTGTATATGTATCTCATTATTTCTTATGTAAGTTTTAGGTACGGTGCTTAGTAGTATACTTAGTTTCTTCCAACTCAAAAAGTGGAATTGGTATAGGCAGTTATCAAGTATTAAGAGCGAAACATTTTTTTTCAATACAATGAAAGAAAAAAAAATTAATGAATCTTGTTGATGTTGATAAGGGTTGATGAATCAAACAAAAAACTATTCAAAATTTTAAAATCACCGAAGCTTCGATTCTCAGAGGATTTAATTTTGGAAATTTCCATATAAATTCTTGATTGAAATTATGTGCAAGTAAAGTTTAGAGAATATTAGAGAATTATAAAGAAAACTTTTCTTTGACTTAAAATTTTATTTTCGAGACAAGAATAGAAGAATTTGATTTGTCCACTCATGCTGATTCATTAAGTGTTTTAATATTTTTCCTCTGAATAATCCATGTGATCCCATGCGGAAGTGAAACAGAAGAAAAGCAATCCATCATAGGCTGATGTGGTCGACTTGGAAAGAATCGAATATCGATATTTATTCTTGCCTCGATCATCTTGAGCTTTTCAGTTTACATTTGGCGTTTCCTCTTTCTGACTTACTCGCTATATTTCTGAAGATTTTGTTGTGAAACAAGTTACACAAGAAATGAGAAACACTATGTACACGCTCATTCACAACAACAATAGACTCATTTGATTTCGTATATATGTACTTAATCGGTTAAAATTTGCTGCTTATTGCAAAAGTTGTAATGAAAAATAAACGGGAAAGAAAAATAAAATATTATCAACGATTATGTGCAATAATTTGCCTTTCTATTCAATTTTTTTCCAAACTTCATAATGATTGATGATGTAGATTATCGGAAATCGTGTATCCTTGAAAAAAACAGAAAAGATTATCGGACAAGTTTTATCATTTCTACGTAAATTCGGTTTTCTCAAAAAGTCTCCATAATGCCACGCCTTTTTGTTCTCAAACTTTTTTCTGCAACTCACAAAAATCAAGCGTCATGTCTGATAGGTCCGTGAGAATGTTTTAACGGTTTCTAGTTAGATATTACAGTTTTGGATCTGTTCTTTTTTTCCTCTAAAGAAATTTTGTCAGTTAATCAATAATAAAGAAAAATTCATTAATATATGCCTTTTTTTTTACTTTTCTAATCAAAGTATACAAATATGTCTGTGAACCTATTAGAAATTTTCCACAAAATTTAACAAAGATTATACGACGATTTAGAAATCTACCATGACCATTGCATTCTTTATAATGAATATATTATCCAATACTATCTTACAATTATGTATATCGAATCAATCATCAACAACAATCTATGTTGCTACTACGACTTAAAATTTTTTCAGCGCAACGAAAATTTTCAATTATGCCTATTCTAACAAAAATCAAGTTGGAGCAATCGCAGCTGTAAATTTTTTTTCTCTGTGAGCTCCTAGGGATCCTAGAGTTACCTACTCAAGTCTTACGTGCACACATTGTAAAAACTCGGTTTCGAATAAAACTTCTTCTAACATGAGGGTTTTATTGTTATACTTGATCATATTGCCATTGATATTTTATAATAATTTGAATGACAACCTTGACTTCAATTACAAAATAATTTATAATTCCTGATTCTTATGAATCATACAGTTAAACGGTTGACGTCCAAAACGGGGTAGCTCACATTTAAATAAGTCTTTTCTTCTACGTGAGTTATCTTCTAATGATCTTCAGTTGTGTAACAAAATAATACAATCAACAAAAAATAATAAAAAACAGCAATTTTTGATAATATATTCTAGTTGATGTTTGTTTCAGAATTTTCAAAATAGCCATCATATTATACATCACTATGTATCGATTTTGAAACCCTGAAAACCAATCAAATTTCATCTCATAATTTGTTATTTACAAAAATCAAAATAGAGGTCACTCTTAAATAGCAGTCAGAAAATGACAGAAATAATGAAATGTGTATGAATAATTTTTTCAGGGGATATGTATGAATCTAGTTCTAGAAAACTAGCAATCTCATGTTTAGTTTGCTCAAAATTCTTGATACCTTAGTAAAACTTCTAGTTCAAGGCAACGACATGTCTCTTACTTACGATTACTCATTTAACGCATAAAATTTCGTGACGAGTCCCGGACGCCATGTTTATCCCCGTGTATGTGTTGCATTGTGTTACGTCCGAGGGAAGACGATGCAAGTCACGTTTCCCTTCGTTTGCCCTGTTATTGTTCACTCGCGCAATCCACAAACAACTCTCTCATTTTTTAATTTTTTAATTTCTTACCTTCCTTTAGCAATAGGAGCAAGGAATTTAAGCAGGATTCGAGTCTCGCTGCCTTTTGTTGGATGATTGCGCAAGTTCTTGCTGCGGTCGTGTCAGAGAATATTAAGGGAACAGTCGTCAAGTACAGTATTTAGTTTCTGGTTAGTTGAGATCATGTATCTGAATCGTTGTTTGCCGTTGAGGAAACGTGGTTCGGAGAGGAGCTTGTGGATCTTCAATTTATTAATGCATAATTTTTTGTCATACTTGTTACGAAATTATATATGATTTTCAAGAAGAGGGTGTCTGTATTGATAAATTCATTGGTTTTGTTTTTTATTGAGCATAGAATTCATGTAATGGTAATTTTTTTTTCCATCGAGCAATGTCGCACACATATTTCCTGCATCCTACGATTGCGAAGTATTTTTCTACAATGTATTGGTTTTTTTTTTTCTAGACCTGATTTATTCGTACAAATATTACCATTCATGAAAATTCAACACAATCGCAACGATGCATAAAATATTGATTTAAAGTCGTCAAGTCTTTCAAAAGTGATCGGTGCAATCGAACTATGAAATTATAAAACGGGCATTTTATTTATTCACCATTAATATCTTTACTTCCCATAACTGTTTTTAAAGACACAGTCGGACAAATAATTAAGATCTTGCAGAAATAAAGTATTTCAAAAAATATTTTTACAGGACGGTAACCTAATTTTTCATAATTTAAAGAGCTAACATAAATCTATTTATTACACTTTATTTGAATTCCTTCCCATACGATTCGATGGTACATACCTTTTCCAAAATCGTGTACGAAAAGGGTTGAGATAGTTTTGGCATTACCTGCAACAGAAATACAAATTCCCTTATCAAATTTCGTTTCTTCAATGCAGTTAAAATCTTTGTTTTCAAAACATCAATAAGACAAAATGTATTCCATAACCGATATTTCTTTTGATCATCTTTTTAAAAATTTAACTTATAAATCGTTTCGATTCGTTTGATCTTGCTTGTTTTTTTAATTTATTTTGAAGTGTTCTATTGCTATCTTGGATTCTTTTCCCATTTTTTGCAAATAAGACAATTGAATAGCTAACATATTGACTATTCTAACAAAAATGTAATCTTGTGATAGGTTTTTACCATTTTAAATTTTAAGCCGTTTTACTTCACATGTCAATCTACTTGATCCATGAAGTGTTTCTGCTTTTCTTCCATTTGAAGGTAAATATTTAGAAATTTTTTCAATCAGTACTTCACGTACTTAGGTGTGCTTACTGCTTGCAATTCACATAATGAATTTTAAATACGAAAAAAGTAAGAAAGCATCCACGGGCTAAAACATTAAAAGGGAATTAGTTCATAAGGGATAAATGCTGTAGCAATAATAAATCATGTAATACATGTATCCTTGTTATGAAGCACATACATAGATTATTTGATGGTTTTAACGGAATAAATAAACGATTATTCAGTCTAACAACAATTGGTAACAAACAATGCAGAAGCTCAAATGAAAGAACAAGCAAGTAGCGAATGAGAATGAATATTAATATTATTGCAATCCGATAAACAGAGAATGCACTGAAAAAGGCTCGCATATTCTGTACTTATTAATTAATTTCTGCGTAATTATAAATCATATTAGAGTGAAGAATCAACACACAAGTTATTAAACAAATATATTTCGATCAGCATGAATTTATTGATAAATTTATGAGAAGAAGAATAAAAAAAAAAGTAAAATATGCTTTTTTTCGCTTTCTTCTTGCGTTTTTACAATTTACACAGTCACAAAAAAATTTTCAAGGTCTTCAACAGTAATTTTTAACTGTTAATTTTTCTTTACATCGAATGCTACTGTATTTTAGTTTTAACACCATTTTCAAAAAACTCTTTAGCTAATAATTAGAAGCTTAGTAAATTCTTTTCGTTCCAACATTCGAAACTAACTTCCCTGATTCAATTACATAAAAGCGTTACGTTTTGGGAAACCAGGGAATTACCAAAGGACTGTGACTGGTTCTAAATAACGTCGTAACTTGTGGCCCTTGCAAATGTTCGCGTGGAAGCTAGTTACATCATTTCTGAAGCTGCTTAGTCATCAAACAGTCAAATTCAACTGATGGAAAGTTACGTTACTAGATTATTGGTGAATCAGAAGTTTGCCACTGCACAGGATTCAGTTAAGTTTTTTAAAATTGACTTTAGGGAAAAACTCTTATGTATGAAAGTATCCGATTCGATGAAGAGTTCAGAAGAATGTTTTCACACGTTTATATCAGTCATATACACGCAGGGAAAAGAATATATTCCTTGCCTGAAAAATTGATTAATATTTTGGACAAACCATTGAAAAAGGAATTCCAATAATATTGTAAGGTAACATGCATTACCATTGAAAGACAGAAGCACATTTTTTTTCTTTTGTAAGTAAGCCGTCATTTGTTCTCCACTTTTCAAACGAGATTGCATGACGTCTTTTTTTTGGGGATTGTTCAAAATCATACATTTTCATGGACATGACTTGCGTAATTCTTTTCTCTAAACATAAAAAAAAATTCGAGATAGATGACAGCTATTTTTTACATTTTAATAAACATTTATTAACATGCATGAGCTTGATAGTATACGATTTTTTGTACAAATATCCTGCGATTTTCAATTCATCTGATTTTAGGATCTGGAGTCACATTTTTGATAATCGTATTTAATGTAACGCAATTTCATTCTTGTGATTTCCAAGTCACTGGCGTTAAAATTATTCTTCTAAGACTTTGAGAAATTCTTTGGTACCTCTTTATGAAATTAAAAGAATTTTCTGACATTGTAGTTGATTTTTTCTTCACTTTAATAGAAGAAAATTCTATGAGAATCAATGTTTTAAAATAAAACAATTTTTTTTCCTAATTTTCAGAAAGATTGCAAGGACACAGATTTCAAGAATTTTATAGATCTCAAGACCTCAAGTATTGTATTTGAATTATGAAATTTTGTAGTATTTTCCAGTATTTTTATGGAGTTAAAGAATAATAATAAAGAGCTCTATAAATTCATAAAGTTTGATGGTATAGTATTGGAAGTTTCAATGATTTTTAGAGTTTGAATTAATTTTTTTAAAACATTGTCTGGTACATATATACATTTACATCACTATCGTTTGTATTTTTTCAGTATTCATGTTATCGAAAACATATTCTTGTATTTTCATGTTTCTTAAACAGACTTCTAGAATAATATAAATGCTTCAGAGTCTAAAATTCTATGGATTTTCGACGAAATTCTACTTTTTTAGTGTTATATTATAGAATACCTTTGTTTTGGCTTTCTATCGAAAATATGTTATTTGCATAAAAAAACAGCGTACTGAAACTTGTACACCTGGTATGTATTCCAAATATACTATAAAAGATAAAAATTTTTTACAAGAACATAAAAATTTAGTTACAAAATTTTACAAATATAAATAAATAAACATTACAATATAATACTATAAGTACAGTATTCATAATGTAAATAAACCTGGTAGTAATTTGACCTATGTAGTTTTCAATATGATAATATTTCTATTATTTCTTGCACTTTTCAAGTATTTACGAAATTTTGAAAGGTTCTTTTGTATTTGTATAGATTTTAAGTATTTTTGTAGATCGCCAAGTATATTTTTAGAATTCGATGCATTATAATTCACATTTTAACCGATTTTGAATTCTTTTAGTACTCGCTGAAAAAAACTGAAGCAATAAAGATTTCTTATGTTTAATAGATTTCATGTGTTTTTGAGACTGATTTTTTTGTTATTTTATGTGATTTCGACGCGTTTACTACTGTTCCTTAAGATTTCTAGTATAGCTATATAACTGTATATATGTAATTCAAAGTTTTATGTTTTGGAATTCAAAGATTGTACGAGTTTGTTTATATCTTATAGAAAACAGCTTTCCTATAAAATTCTATTACTTTTATTATTTCTGCAGAACTTACATGATACGGAGAAAATTCTGGTGATTTTCTAGGTTATTTATCAAGTTTACTAGAATTTGATGCTGAAAGGTTCAAAAATTTTTTAGGTTCTTTACATTTTCATAGATAACAGTAAGGTTACATTGTTTATATTTGTTTCAATTTTTCGTTTCAATTTTTAAAAATGAGTAAATATTCGCTCTTTTCATTTATTTTATTGTTTACATTTTGATGAATCATAAAGACTGTTGTATTTTGGTACAAACAAAATTTGTTGTCAACGCATTGGAAAATCAGAACATGTGGCAGAAAATCAAACCTTTTTCTTGAGGTTCTGTTAATTTGCAACTAAGTTAATTTTTCTTTCTAATCTACATGATCCTTCCTGAAAAACTTGCAAAAAATTTTATCTCCCAGTAAAAAAATCAACATTTATCTACCCTATTAACGCAACACTATGCACGAACGTTTTAAAAGAAAGCTAATCCTCGGTATTGAAGCTGAAGTTCAGGAAGACGAGGTTACTGTCTGAGCTGTATAATATTCCTGACTTGGATCCACGTATCAAGTCATTGCTCGGGATCCCAGCTTTGTGAGGTAAGAGTACGTAAAAAGGTCACGAAATAGAAAATTCTTGAGCACAGTTAGCGCGTGGGGCGGTGCATGTCCCGGCATGAAGATAAAGGCTGAAAAAAAAGCCAAGACCCAAGTCTCCTCCGGTAAGGATCGAGATTAAAAAAGCTCCACTGGGAAACGAAAGAATCTTGCAATAATCAAGACAAAGAACAGTTCACTCTGAGAGTCATAGATTACGTGCTAATGAACGTACATCATACTCAACCTTTTTCATGAAACGTGTTAAAAAGAGCAGCTTCGGAAGTTGAGAAAAAAGTAAGCGAGGAGAATTACTGAACCTGAGAAGAAACCATTGGCGTCGCACCATTGCAGAAGAGAATGAAATAACGAATTTCTCTAATTACAGAATTTTTTTCGAATTTCAAGACATTGCAGAAAAAGTTTCTTCACGCCGACGCAACGATTCCACGCAGCAAGTAACGATTTCAGCTTTATTCATTAAATTGTGGTCACGGCCCAGAATTCCTTGACATTTCATAGTTGCACGAGCGCTCGTTAAATTACAGCTTCTATATAAATCCTACGAGAGCGTTCGCTTTTCCTGCCCCGCGGATTTAACTTACCAAAGCTGTTACGAATTAGGTTGGTGTACATTTTAAATTCACTGAGATTTGTTGTGCTGCGCAAAAGTAATGTACATCATTAAAATACGATTAACGTAGCTACGCTGACGTTCAGGTTGATGAAACTCTGTTTATTTCCGTAGAACGATGATTTGATCCTTTCTCAGATGTCTTCTCAATATTAGATATTTTAGATGTAACAAAATAATATTTGAAGATTCAAGTACTTTTTTAATTTTCCACGATACGTCATCATCAACGAATCCATTACTTTCGAGTCTTCAACAATTCTGTAATGAGGCTTTCGTTGTTTCTACCCACATTATATTCTTTTCTGTGTGAAATCACATTTTCATTCTGCCAAACATTCGAACTATTTTTATCTAAAGCTTTCCAGCGAGGGTGGAAAAAACGTAGGGCGCTGGCCTGGGATTAATGAAATCTGAACAATGAGAAAACATTATTCACTGTCACATGCAGGTTTTCGTTGAGATAATTCTTATGATCGATGTCCGTGGTCCTACGTTTTCGCTGGGTAACACTTGACCTACTTCATAATGATTTCGATCGAAAAACTGCCCGAGAGGGTTTCTAAAAAGCGTGAAAAATATTCGGGAGAAGTTCGTTTTCCTGTATTAAATCACCTGTTTTTAGGTATGGATATAATTAATAAGTTTTTTACGGTTTTTTATACATATTTGATTATAATGGTATTAAAATGACGTTATTGTTTGTGAAATTGTCATGAATTTTTAACGTAACTTGTTTCATTTGTCTTTCTTCATCTTAACTTGTTAGAAATAAAATCTGTCAAAGTAATGAAACAATTTCGTCAAAGTTTGTCAAATCGAAAATGTTTCAAACGATTTACAGTAAAAATTTAGAGAAACATTGATCCGCGTGGCCTGTTGTACTGAATGAAATTTAAGGTTTTGTCAAATAATTATTCTATATTATGTAAATAACGAATAAAAATATTTGTGTGATACATTGAGTCGTGAAAGGATGAAAATGGAAAGAAAATCGATAAAACATAAATGAAATTACAGTACATTTTTCAAATCATCGAAACATCGAAATTGATACTAAGAAATTCGTAGAGCATCTTCTTTTGCTTCAAAACCAGTAAATTGTATTTAAAAATATTGTAAACACTTATGAATGAAGAAAAGTGTAGGAAAACTTGAGAATCATATTCAAGCTCTAGAAATTCTAGTCAAAATGAAGAATCATAGAAAACAATAGTAAAATTAGGATATAATGAGATCTATTAGAAAATATGTATAAAAATCTGTCGATTATTTGCATAAAATTTAGATTAAAATAGAGAGAAAAAGTTAAATCTACAACAATGCGGAAAACGTCAAAAACTTTGAAATCTGGAGCAACAAATTCCAAAACCACACACAAGTCCATAATAATATCAGAAAAATATTTCGAATCATAGAAACTCTGAGGAATTATGCGAAATTATATGATCCTATGGAAAAGGTGTTTTCTGAAAAATATGAACGAATACATTAGATATATAAAACTTCGAATTCCGGAACATCATCATATTCTAAAAAGCGTATATAGAAATCTTTCATGATACTAAAAATCTGTGAAAGTACTGAAAAAGTGACGATATATTGTAATTATTAGAAAAAAAAAACTTTTAAGAACTCTTTAGAATATTTAAAATCCTGATAGACGCGATTTTCTGCGTAATTTGTGAAACTATTAGAAATTAAATAAACTTCAAATTCTGCTGCATGGAACTATAGAAATATCTAGTGCTATCTACAAAAATACTCAAAATCCATTTAAATACTGAATAATTATAAAAAATTCCGTGAATATTACAAGAATGCATGGAATGCCATAAAATCTAACCATACATGCCGAAAAATTAATTGACATATAAAGCTCTTTTAGATTTCCTCAGCCTTGAATCTTAGAGCACACATAATATTATTCTAAAAATCTGTATAGACATTCATGAAAATACTAGGACTTTCTGTAAGTTCTGTGGATACCAAAAATTAAAAATAAATTAAAGAAAAAAAAAGGAAAACTGGAAATCTATATAAAAGATACTGTTGACTAAAATATCACTTTAATTTTTTACTGTAGATTTAAATACTATAGCATCAAGTTCTAGATATCTATACAGTTTTCCACAACTGTACTAAAAATTTAAAAAATAATAGAAATACTACAAAAATGTCTAAATTACAATTGATACGAAAACTCTAGAAATATTATAAAATCTTGATATCTTTCTAGACTGAAAAGAGAAATTTTCAGTTTCAATTGATCGAACTGAATTTTTAAATAAAAATTTTAGCTTCGCTGATTGAATTTTCAACCGTACTCTCTCAGTTTAAATCGATAAAAAACTACTAATTAGTAGTAGAATTTCACTAATTGAAAAAGTGAAAAGGGAACTACTGAAGTTTTAGTAAAAATCTACTGATTGAATTAGTGATACTACTAATGAAATTAGCAACGAAGAAAAAAGTGAAAAACTATTATGAAACATTGGTAGAAAACCACTACTACAGTAAGTAGGTTTTGACTAGTCTTATTCGTGCATTCTAACTAAAAAGATGAGTAAAGTTCAACTAATGAAAAAGTTATCTTTTACTTATACTATAGTAAATAGTTACTGTGCATAAAAATAAATATTTACCAGTGCAATCATTGATAAGTCTCAATAGCATTCAAATGCTACTAATTTATATCATTGTGTTATAGTAACAAATCAAACAATAATAAGACATTTGTTGAAATATTTATTCCTTGAAACATTAGGCTTTCAACAATGTTTTTTACATCACCTTTTTTTACAACTAGGTACATATAATATTTAATTTAGTAGAATTAAACTATTTTTTTAGTCCACTTGTGGAATTCTACTAATTTATTAGTAGATCTCCTACTATCTCTGACCTACTCATCGAATTAGTAAAAATTTTACTAATTCAAACTGAGAGTAGTGACGGAATTGTCAGTCGGTTCTACTAAAAAACAACTTGGTCTAGTAAAGTCAATAAACTTTATATTGCGGCTATTTTAGATTTTATTCATAGCGAATATCATAATTGCACCTTTTAACTTTTTTTCAGTTATAATGATTGAATGATTCAGTTGGAGTGATAGAATTTTTCCGTAAGTCAACTTTTTTGTCTTCTAACTGAAAACATGCCAGCAGAGATAAGGATGAGTGTCACGTCCATGAAAATGGACAATTTTGGACAGTCCTTTAAAAATAGATGTCACACCCATTTAAAGGATGAAGTAATAACATAATTGTATTATTACTTCATATAAACATATAAAAATGTCCATTGTCATGGACATGAACATAATATTCATTTTTTTCTCTGCATGTGCAGTTTGAAGCAACTGTATCGATTTTTCTCTGTGTAGTTATAATTTTCTAAGAAATCTGAGAAAATATTTAAATCTCAAAAACTTTGATTCCCAGAGCATCAAGTTTCTGAAAGCTGCATAAAAATCCTTTGCGATGCCTGAAAATCAAATTCCATGATAATTAAATACAAACATAAACAATTTTACACTCTGTACTCCAAAAACGTGCATTTTTTTCAAATCCTGAAATTCCAATAATCACACCCCTGCAACCAGATCCTCAAAAATAAAAAACTTTGAAATGCCATTGTAGTAAAATTCATTTGCGAAACCCTTAGAAAATTTTCCTGCATAGATAACCTAGAACCCACAGATCATAATTTCATCCATCTTTACATATTCAAATTCATCTTCTTTAAAATTGGTTTCCCGATACTTTCAATCAACGAATTTACATGCATTTTCATGACACGAAGAGGTGACGTTAATCGGAAACCAGGCGATTGAATGTCTCCCGTCGAGGTGAGTAAAAGCAAACAGCGTCGCCCGAAGAGGCTTAGGCCCCGTTTGCATTCGCGATCGTTCGTTTAGATTCGGCGGAGTGTGTACTTTGCAGGTTTCACCGGCGGCAACTTTAGCCGGCAACTTGGGTTGGACCATGCCCTGGAAGGACGGCGCTTTAAGTGGTCGACGATAAGATAACGTCCGCGAAGAGAGTACCTACAACCCGCTATCTTGGCCAGGGCAATTAATTCGGGGGTCGTGGATGGTGCGCCTACTCCTTGGGTAAACAGGGCCGAGAAATTAAAAGCTATTTGTCACGCCGCTTGCCGTGCATAAGGGACGAGCCAGGGAATCAGGAGCCGCTCTGGGAATTAAGATTCCCCGCGATATGCATCGAGCGTAACAAAGTTTAGTTCCCTTCTTTTTCCCTTCTAGACCCTCTCCGCTTGTTTGCACGAAACTTGCTTTTCCCTTTTTTCGCTTTTCCCGCCTCTCAAGTACTTCAAAATTCATTTACTCCGACTATTCATAATTTGCTGCGGGTTGTTTTGAACGTAGTTTTGTCGGAGAGGACCATTTTGTTTGACTTGGTGTTTTTCGATGAGTGAACGCCAAAGACGTTTGAAAAGCAGGAAGTGATTGTGGAATTTTGGGTCCTGAGGAGAGTAATGTTATTACTGTATTGTTGTAAAATGATGATCGATGATCCGACAACTTGCATCAAACGTTCAACGGAAAAGATTCTCTTGAAATTCCCGAAAACGTCTGAACCAAGGCAGCATTCGCTCCATGTTTCATCTGGGAATTCGGGCTTGCTAACACTTATTTCAGCAGTCTGAATGTGTATACGTGTAACCCAGCAACCCCGTTCGTGCACAGTTCTGGGGTGCGGGCGTGTCGTTACCTTTCATAGACCAGACAACAAACACATTTGTTGCTGGATATAGTGACTGCCAAACGCAATATTCTCCGGCGTAATCCACAACGCGAATGACACGTTCCGTTGCATCCGATTTCATTCGCCCATGGCGTCGAACGGGGCTTCACAACTTGAAAATGTTGCGCGTCTTGTTATAGTTAGTTCAGATCACTTCAAGACTATATTCGAAGAAAGAAAACTATGATTTCTTCAAAAGAAAGAAAAGCAATGGGAAAATACCGACAATGCTGGTAGTTTGAAAGTGATAGAGGAAAATCGGTATTGCAAAATATACTCACGAATGGAATCAACCAACTTTACGAGATTTGTAATAACTTCTAGACATACTTTTACCGAAACAGTTTTTCTGGAGTATATAAAATAATGTAGTACACATTATGTAATGCAATATAAGGTTAAAGAACACTTTGTCTACAATGTTTTGAATTTAATGATATTTTGGAGCAATCGTTTTTTTGAAGATACTAAGAAAATCAAGTGATATTAGTGATATAAGTGATATAAGAAAAATTCCAAGCCATTTTTGTTCAAACGTCACAAGTTACAAACTATTCTTATTTCTTACATTTTTCGCAAAATATTTTTTTTTACAGCGGCGTTTCAACATTTAATATTTGACACTGTTACTTTATTTCATGGATATTATTTTTTTGCTGTTGCCATATTCTCTTTGAAAAACTCGTGTATCACTTCAATTTCAAACATTGAATTTTCTTTTTTTCTGTTAAAATTTCAACGTTTCTAAAAATTACATTCTCAGAACTTTCAAGCTTTAAAATTTCTTAACTAAGGACCTTTCAGACTTGAAACTATAGAAAATTGGAATCTTTACGGCTTGGAATTTTAGAACTTGAAACTTTCAGGCTTGAAACTCTAGAACTATGAAACTTCTAAGCCTAGAACTTCGGAACTTATAAACTTGAAACTGTAGACTTTAGACTTTTGGAACATTTAGACTTGGAACTTCAGACTTAAAGAACTTTTAGGCTCGTAACCTTAGAACTTTGGAACTTTAATGCTTAGAACTTTAGGACTTTGAGACTTGGAGTTATAGTCGACTTTTGAAACTGTGAGATGTGGAACTTTAGAACTTTGGTTTTTTAAAACTTAGCAGTTTAGAACATTGGAACTTCAGGCTTGGAACTGTAGAACTTTGGAACTTTTAGGCTAGGATATTCGAACTTTAGAACTTTCAGCCTCAGAACTTCAGAACTTTTAGAGTTGAAACTGTAGACCTTTGGAACATTTAGGCTTGGAACTTCAGACTTGAAGAATTTTCAGGCTCGTAACTTTTAGAATTTTGGAAATTTCAGGCTTAGATCTTTGGAAATTTTAAATTTTGAACCGTATACTTTCAGAGCCTTAAGATTTGGAACTTCAAACGTTTGGAATATTCAGGCTTGGAACTTTAGAAATTTGGTTTTTTTAGGTTTCACAGTGTAAAACGTTGAAATATTCAGGCTTGGAAGTATAAAATTTTTGAACTCGTAGACTTGAAACAGTAGACTTTTGAATATTTAGGCTTCGAACTTCAGGCTTGAAAAATTTTTAAACTCGAACCTTAGAATTTTGGAGTTTAAGACTTAGAACTATGGAACATTTATACTTGGAACTGTAGACTTTTGGAACTTTTATTCTAGGAACTTCAGACCTTTAGAAATTTTAGGCTCAGAAGTTTAAAACATTGGAATTATCAGGCTTAGCAGTTAAGAAGATCGGAACCTTCAGCCTTGGAACTTTAGAACTTTGATAAAAACTGTATTAAAACTTTTTGCTTCAAACAATCGTCTTAGAACTAACGATCCGGAATTTCCACCGTTCGATTAACTGCTTTCTTAAATAGATATAAAATCATATTCATTAAATTGCTCCTAAAGAGGGCTTCATTAAACCAGCAAGCTTGAGATGTATTGATGTATGTCTTCATCATCTCCAAAAAATGATTTTCCCGAACATCACTAAATTATACTCTTCATACGTTTCTTTTTCACTCGACAAAGCAGGGACGAAACCTAAAACCCCTTGGAACGACAAATGATAAAATCTACCCATCATCAAAGCTCTCTCAAACACCCTTGACATCATCCAGTTACAACCATCGATAAGCAGGTTATTGTCGAAAGCCATGCTCAACAAAGTAAGAAATGGCTCGGAAAAGTAGTCGAAGCAAAAGAAGAAAACGTGTGAAAAAAGATGAGAAAAGCACAATCCAATTAATGTCGTAAGCCGTCGGTGAAGGGTCGTCAACAGACGGGGACAAAGGTTCAAAGGGCTTTTCTGCGAATATTTTCAGTTTCGGTTTCCCGGTCGAGCTCAATTCCGTTCACCCCGGTTTTCCCATCTCCTCAATCTCCCCAGCGAGGAAAATTAGGGCTCGCGTGGCGCTTTGCGCGAGCTGCACTGGGGAAAGCCACTCAAAAGAAAGAAAAAAACAAGGGTACGGGGAAGGAAACGCGGCGGGGACAAAGTTTGCACCGCAAGCAAAGAAGAGACTTCCCTCTGCTCTTTGATCCGTCTTGCGGCGGCTTTTGTTTTTCAACTGTTCCCGGGTCCCTTGCGAGGGCTTCCGCCGCGTGGACGTTTCAACGCTTGCATATTTAACGCGCAACTGAAAGCTCGAAATTACTCTAACGCCTTCTACAAAAATGCAGGCGACATTGAAAGGTGTCTCACGATGTTATTATGAAAATGAAATTTTTAGCGTATTTTCGTTGCACTCGAGTCTCTCTGGAAATTGCAGAACATTGAAGCTTTGAGACTTACTTGAAGTCAATGTGGTGAAAAATCGACGTTTTTCTACTGAGAGGAAGTTATTTTATTATAGCGATTCTCTGAAGCATATTGCATCTTAGTTAGTTGACAGAATTTTTTTTTATTTCATAATTGCAAAAATAAGCAGTTTTGAATCCTATTTGCTGTCATAAATTCGAATCTGATAGAACCATGTTTTGTACGTTGATTGGAAAATTTGATGATTCGAGTTTTCGCACAAACTTTTACATCGGTGAACAACTTTCTCGTCGACAATTTATTGAATGATGAAAACAATTATCAATAAGAGAAGTTCAAATTTCTTAAAGTCTAGAGAAGTTGAAAAGGATAATTCGAATTTTGAAAATCTATAATTTCTGGAAAGTAAAAACCTGAAAACTTATTATCGCCACAGACCTTGTAATTTTTCAGTCTTAATGTAAATAAAATTCGAAAAAAACTCGAATATAATGTGTAATTAAATTCAGAACAAGTATTGCAATATTTGTATACTCAAAAATAGATATTGTGTGAATTTTTGGATTTTCTAATGTTAAGAATTTTATCATGAAAACTTTCTCAATAGACACTTTTCATCTGTGGCGTTACAAAAATCTTGAATTTAAAATAAATAGAACATTTATGGCTTAATATTTTTTGATTTAATTGCAAAATTTCTTTGATTTATATTCAATGAATTTTTTCATGCTATGATAAGTGAGATTTTAATTACTATGTCAAACTTATTATTTTGAATAAATATTGAAAACTTAGAATGTATATGATAATAACAACATATGGCAATTACAC
The DNA here is from genome assembly GCA_028476575.1 of Platygaster robiniae. NCBI lineage: Eukaryota > Metazoa > Arthropoda > Insecta > Hymenoptera > Platygastridae > Platygaster > Platygaster robiniae. The sequence continues at coordinate 11,288,890 of CM052019.1, read as the reverse complement.
AACTTTTTTTTCGTAGATAGTAGATTCCATTGAATAACCATAATTATAACCTAAATTATGAATTCTTAACAAAATTTTACAACGAAATTGATTATTATGTCAGATTATTTCAAAACTTCATCAACAAGACTGAAACGATACAGCGATTCAAGTTCCGAAATGGAAGTTCTAATGAGAAAAATTATTCTTCAAATGACAAAAATTCTAATTTATTATTCTTCCAACAACGAAAATTCCAAGCCATTTTTTTCGAACGTCACAAGTTAGAAACTATTCTTATTTCTACCATTTTTCGCAAAATGCTTTTGTTACAGAAATCTATAAACATTTATTATCTGACAATGTAACTCTACTTCATGGATGTAATTTTTTTTGCTAATGCCATATTCTATTTAAAAAACAAGTGTATAACTTCAATTTCATAGATCTTTATTTATTTCATTTCTGTTATAACTTTAACGTTTCTGGGAATTTCATTCGGAGAACCTTCAAGTTGTGGAGTTTCTTAACTTTTTAGACTTGAAAGTTAAACCGTGAAACCTATAGGGCTTGGAATTTTATAACTTGAAAACTTTTAGGCTTTGAACTGTAGAACTACATATGGAACTTTCAGGCTTAGAACTCCGGAACTTTTATACTTGAAACTGTAGACTCTCGAAAATTTATCCATGGAACTTCAGACTCGAAGAACTTTTAGGCCCGGAACTTTAGGACTTTAGATATTTTAGGCTTAGAAGTTTAGAACTTTGGAATTTTAGGCTTGGAACTTTAGACATATGTGTAAAATTCTCCAGTTCTTCGAAGATAATTGCAAACTGCTGTTCGACAATTGAAGGGAGGATGTTCAAAGTCGTATAATCGCCATTTCCAATTTTTTACAAGAGAGCGGAAAAACGCTCGTATTTTTTTAATTTTGAAAATTTTTTGAAAATCTTACGATTGTTTGTCCATTACAAGGTAATACATCACTTATTTAAGTTTTAAACGATTTCTTTAAAAATTAAGGAAACCACGACCACTTGGAATTTCGCCACGTATAAGTCGAGGAGATCTGGCAGTTTAAAGTCGTATATCAACCATTAGCCTTACTAAATGAAAGTAAGAGAAACAAGCTTTGCGAAGATTTTATTACGTATTTGGCAATCAATAAATTTTCACTTCATGTTAATTATTGCTATTCTTTGTGATTGTATGTAGAAATTTCATGATTCAATTCGTTTTCTATTTCTATTCGTATTTTTTATTGTTAACAACATTGTTAATAACATTGCTCCTTGTATCAAAATGTTTCTTAATGTATGTAACATAAAATATGAAATTACTTTTTTTATTAAATTACTTAAGGCTCCATTGGTTGTTATACGACTTTGAATTGTCGATAGGTCGCCAGTTACCAAAATGCAATGTTTTAAAAATTCTCACAACAAAACTATTGCGAATCTTGACTTGGTTTCATCGCAGAAATGACGGCATCAGTTGGAATTTCAAAAATAAAAAGAAAAAATAAATAAATAGATAAAACAAATATTGAAAAATTGGCGGTTATACGACTTTGAATATCCACCCTTCAATTCTGAATATCGTTATACAGATTTTTCCAATCTTTTACACCTGGAGTAGATAATAGCCGATTGTCGCACGATGACTCGATATTTTATTATCACGCTGTCGGATAGCTCCGCGAGAAAATGAAAATTCCCTTATGCAGTGAACTTGCGAACGTGATAGATGACGTTCAGCTTCATCGATCTCGGGAAAAGGGGTAGAGGCAGGGCGAGGGAGTGGTAGATAATAAGCAAACAGTGCCAGCGAAATTATCCGGCGACAGCGCGCGCTCACAATACGACACGTAATAATGAGTTGTTGAAGTCATCGCGGAACCGCGGAACGGAGTTCGGCTCTTGAAATGCTTGGAACGCCGGCAAAAGCGATCAAGCAGCATTTTCACGTCGCACAATGGAGAAGTCTGATAGGAAAGTTGCCTGTTCTCACGTAATGCAAATTTACGAAGCATCAACTTTCATTTTGAAGTTGTTTCTAATGGACTTGCTGAAACTCTTTTTACCTCAAGACCAGATTCAGTTGTTCTAATGGAGAAGAATGTTTCTGAATAAGTCGACTCCTTACCTTATTTATCCACAATTGTTCCTTCAAGCTTCTCATGTTAGAATCGTTCAATGACTTTCATCACCTTTAATTAATTCAAGTCTTCACGTTTTCAACATATTACCTTTCAACCACAGCATCTACGATATCTCTATCAAAGCAGGGGAATCATGGATGAAATTAGAGAATGCAGACCCTCCCCATCTTTGACACGAAACTGTGTATCACGTCACCTAACGCTGTTACGAACCTGTAACAGGTTGTAAAGGCCGTCATTGAGACCAGTACTCCTTGGGACAGAATAATTCGATAGGCATGCATTTACACGCCGTCGGCTTCAAAATTAACTGTTGTATCGAATACACAATTTCGCTCAACTCAACGGCGTCGTGAAACATCAATTGCTTGTCGCATGAAAGTCGTCAATGTAGATTAGTTGGTCGAAAGTTGGGGCCAACACAGCTCGATCTACATCAACAAGCAACTTGACTTTGACGCTTTCATCAAAGACTTTGCGATCAAACCGTCGCTCTTCATTAGAATTTGTCGGTGCAAAGGACGGACTGGTTTCTTCGGGAGAAACAATCTTGTTATGATCCAAACGTTGAACGTCTAGTTTTAGGTAGATGTAATACACAATTAAAAGTGCAAATGAAAAACAATGCCAGTGAATTCCAGCAATAATGACGAAAAATTGAAGAATGGTTCAGTTTTAGATTATACGTTTCACCACGACAGGGGCAAAAAAAATTTGCGGGAATGTTTTTTCGAAAAAATTATTTCCTGCGAGATTTTTCACTTTTTCGGATTTCAAGATTTGAAAGTTATATGCAACTTTCGAAGTCCAGAGTAGTGCGTTTTTCATTTTCGTATTTCATAGATTAGGATTCGTTTTTTGTGATTTCCATGCAAGACACTGAGATTTAGTTTTTTTTTTTATTACTTTTGGTATTTTTCATGATTTTTTTTTTTTTTTTTTATCATAAATATATACTCGAAGGATGTTCAAATATGTAATTAATGTTATCAAGGCTTTGTGGAATTTGATACTCTGGAAATAAAAGTTCTGAAATTTTTTAATATGCATATCACTAGATTTTTGAGAAAATTTTACATGAAGGATTTACATTATTTCATGGACTTCCAGAATTTCGGTATTTTTATTGAATTCGGTAATATATTCTGGCGTTTTTGAAAGATTTTTAATATTTGAAGCTATAGTTCTGCAAATTTTAACGTACTAGAGCACCTCAATTAATTTTAAAGGAAACAGCATCTTTTACACAGATTTTCGATAATTATTGGATTTTTCTTGTATTATTATAGTATTTTAACCATTTAGAGAACTTTCGATTATTGTTAATGAATTTCTTTATAAGTTTCTAGAATTTTATGCACTAGAACTCATAGTTGTATAAATTTTGCAAAAAAACATATTCACATACTTTTTGAGTATCAAATAATTTCTGGTGTTTTTCAAATTTGTTACTTTTTTACGAAATCTGGAAGATTTTCAAGCATATTTCACGATTTTCGGTGTTTTTGTATAGGTATGTATTTCTAAAAATTGATGTGCTAGAATCCAAATTAAAATCTTTTTTCAATAATTTTATGAATTATTGGAAAAATCACATTTATACAGATATTCTGAGTTTTATAGATTTCTGGTCTTCCCGTATTTTTTTAGTATGCATAGGATTTCGTAACTTTTTCTCATATTTTTAGAGTTCGTGGGCATTTTTTCAGATTTTCTAGAAGTATATGAATCTCTAGAATTCGATATGGTAGAAATATTTTTTGCTTATTTCCTGTAATTTATATATTTTTGGGTTAACTACATGTGTATCGATTTTCGGTGTTTATAGATTCCTTGTACTTTCGTATTTCTATTAGTATTTATTAGGTTTTGTACCTTTCCTTTGTATTTTCATGGATCGTGTGTATTTTTTCACATTTTTCAGAAGTACCTACTTTTCTAGAAATAGGTGTTGTAGAATTTAAATTTCTATCGTTTTCCAATAATTTCCGTGAAAATCACACCTACATAGACTTTTTGTGAATTAGAGATTTTTCATATTTTCGTTTTATTTGTATTTATAGTACGATGTCGTAAATTTTTTTGTATTTTTACAGATATCAAGTATGTATGTAGAGCGGAAGTTGATGAATACGTTTTTTTTTTTTTAATTTCATGCTCTAGAATTCCAAGTAACTTTTTATTTCAGTTGTTTTGGAAAATTCTTTTACAGAATATCTGTTTTTATTTTCAGTATTTATTCAGAGTTTGCAGGATTCAAAAGATATTCTAGTGTTTTTCTGGATTTTTATTGTAGATTTGCAGAATTCGATGCTTCAGGGTTTAAATTTTCCTAGATCTCTAGGATTTCCGTAAATTCAAATTTATTTATAACATGATTTCAATTAATTTTCACAATTTTTTTAATTGTTTCTTACTACGATATCCTTACCAAACACTTTGCTTGATTAGAATGTTGTTTATGAAAAATTCTTCTGGAGACAAAATAATTGCAATCTTTATGTAAGTATTATTGAGAATCCTGAATATTGTAAACTTGGAGTACTTGCATGAAATCATTTGTTTCTTTTTTTTCTTCAAGATTTCAGTAGATACAGGTACATTTATGATGATTTGTACTCATTTCATTTTTCCTGCATTATTCTTTTTAATGAGTATTTTTCTAACTTACTGTTATAATTTTTACTATCGAAGTAAAACTTCTTAGGCGGCATTGTCACTTATCTAGAATGTAATTCATGTAGTGAGTAATTTGGAGATTTTACAATGTAAGATGTAAGACTGTGAGATGTAAGAGTGTAATATTTTTGATTGCAGGGATTAATTTTAAGATTTTGTTCTAATACAAAAGAGTGTAAGAATGTCATCGATAAATTCGACTAAAAATTAGAAATGAATTATTTTTCAACCGATTTACAGTTAACAAACAAAAAAATACTCTACAGGAAAATTGTGGGATCTGTTAGAACTAAAAAAGGTAACAGGAATAAAAATCTATACAGCGGAACCTTTAAGAAAGCAGTATGATAAGTTTTACTTCTAACGCATGTTGATTTTGTACATGAAATAGTAATTTAATCTCAATTTCAAGAGGGGTTTCATCCTCTAACCCCTCCCCCCCCTCTGCCTACACACCTGCACCACGAAGATAGATGAAGCAGTAAAAATTTTTATTAATCACTAGAATTTCCCACGTCTATATGACATAGATTCGTTAGTCCCATCCATAATCAGACTTCTCGTATAATATATTCAGCAAATGTAGTTTATTTTTTTTTACCGCAAATAAAATTTAAGTCTCTAAAAAACCACACTTGGCTCCGCCTAAAAACATCAAAAAAGCCACCCACGTTACATATGATACCACCACGAGTCAGAGATGCACTTGAATTAACATTTCGAGGAAAAGGAATAAAGATAAAATACTCGAGAGGGGATGAAGGAGGGGCTGTATGGAGTTTCGGAGAGGCAACGTGGGATACTCTGCGATATTTATGGCCGTGGATCCGCGTAAATGCAGGCCAGGGAGATGCGAAAAAGACGATTTTAGTGTCACGGGGCTTCGGTGGATTGGTTGGCATCAAATCGATTCCCATCTTGCGGCGTGCTCGTTCACCTGCACTTGGCGAACCGCACGAGTCTCGTTTCTCTCAGCCCCCCGAGTCATTACGTGCTGTGTGCAATACACTCTGCCTTTCCTGACGCGTTTTCCAAGATCGGAGGCTTAACTGACTCTCGCTTTTGACCCTCCCCCCCAACCCTTTTTCTCCTCATCATCCCTCTTACCAACCCCTCGTATCGCTCTCGCTCGTGCAAATGTTGGTCTTTCGGGAAAACAACGGCCCTGTTGCTCTCACGCTCTTTTTACTCAGCCAATTTGATCGATAACGCTTGTTGGCTGCTTTGATTTATTGTACCATGTTATAGTACTCGTGACTCGAATAATCATACAGGTTCTCTGTGGAGTTTGGGGAAAAAATGGTTTTTTTTTCTGTGTAAATTCTCTGAGGGGTGCGCGGATGATTTGATCTACGTTTCTATGTAAACAATGGACATTTCTTTATTGTAAAAGAAGAGAATGGATAGAATTTATTGTTGATGTAGGAGTTTTTCATGTTTTTCAATTAATACCGTTTTTATTCTGTTCAGAGCTTAAAGTTATCTTGAAGTAAATGAGCCATCAAGCAAATAACTATGTTATCCGAGCTGGGAAGGCCAATAACAAGAAAAAAATGACTACAATTGAGATTGTATTTAGAATGATTCAGACTGCAAGCGTTATTTGATGGTTCAAAAATATATTACTACTTTTCAAGAATATCGTGATCTTGAATAATACTGGGAAAAGTTTTTACCGAGTCTAATATAAAGTAGAAACAATTACTCATTCGTAATTTAATTGGAAAGTGAAGTAAATTGTTTTACATACTTCATAATCCACTACCAATTACAAAATAAATTACTCGAGAACGAACAATGTATGACATGAAAAAAAATTATTTCAGACGCTAATGCTTATCGGGAAGCTTACGAAGTGCTGCTTTAACTACTATATAATGATATTCGATCAAAAGAAAATCTACTTCGAGTAATTTGTCATTGATAATCCAACGAGTTTCATGATTGTAAGAATTGGTTTTTTTGCAACTTCTATAAAAAGAGCGACGAAAACAGTACCTAGTCAGTAGTTTAAGTGACTTCTAATAAAAACTGTGCTTCTGTGCTACGATGAAAAAGCTAATTGGCCCTCTACTATTCTTGTGCCTTGCATACACTGCAGGAGCAACGAATTCAACGCACACTATTCTCGATTTCTGGGAAAAACAAGACGCTGCTTTCCAATTGGACAATCCGGACAAAGTAGTGCTACTGATGGGAGATACAGGAAATGGTAAAACTACTTTGGGACTTTTCCTCACAGATGCGATCTTGGACGTGACAAAAGACAGCGAAGGCAGTAGTTTGTATCGAATAACTGACAGAAATTCGAAAATTGGGACTGTTACTTCGAAATCTGAAACATTTATTCCCAATTTATTCATTGACCAGAAATCAAACATACAATATTACGACTGTCCGGGGTTTCAAGATACAAGATCAGCAGACCATGACATAACAATTGGATACCTCATCCAAAAGTTATTGAAACATGCGAAATCTTTCAAAATCGTGCTTGTCATAAATCATTCAAGCGTCAAAATATCAGAAACCTCATCGCTTTTTCCTAACTTAGTAAAAACTATTATTGAATTGTTCAAAAATATTGATACTTACAAAGATGGCATAGCGATGGTTGCCACTAAAGTCGTGAAAACTGTAAAAAGAGTAAATGGTAAGTTGGCACTCGTGAATGACACAGATGTAGTAGATCAAACTGCAGATTACCTAAAGAAATTAAAGGAATCAACGACGAAAGAAATATCCCAAAGAAATCTTTCTGAAGAAGTTCAGAAATTTAATGAGGAGAAGTTAAAGCTTCTGAATATTTTGCTGGAAAAAAATGGCAAAACAGAGAATGGTTACGATAGAATTGGCATCTTTCGTACAGCTAGCAAACCTGGCTTACTCTCCAACGACACACTGATTCAAAGTGAAAAAAGGAACATTCAAAAGATAATAAGAGAAAATCTTAAGTTTGTTGGCCAAAACAAAAATATAAAATATGGCCTAGTCATCTCAAAAGGTTCACAAGTTTACGCACACGATTTGATCCAAAAGATTGTAAATACTGAAATTAACAAGGACATATCAAGTATATCCGAGGGATTAATACAGTACTACAAAAACACCTTTGAAAAACGACATGATTTTTTAGACCTTAACAGCACGCTTCATGATATTCATTCTATCCTGAATTGGATTACATCAACTGAATTAATGACTTTCACGAGAGAATTCCTGAATATAACAAATGGCATGATTGAAGACTCATTGTTCAATAACACAGTTAAGCACATCGAGTACATTGAATTTCTATTGCATATCAGGTACGAAAATATTTCGACACCAGATGCGTTTACACGGCAGATTGACGAGGTGAAGACGCACCTAAAATCTCTTCTTGATGCTTATGTTGATAAATGTGCAATACATATGTTGAATGTGACTATGTTATCTGTAGTCAAAGCTATATCGACTGAAATTCGACAATTCTACGACGTCATTGAAAAATTCGGAACAGATATTTACTTACTGCGTGACCAGCTATCAATGGCTTACAAAAACCTTTCGGAAGTTGAAATCGCCAAACCACAATCACTGCAAAATGCCATCAGGAAGTTGAATATCACGATTTCAGCAGATACTCTTGCTAAATTGAACGACCTCATCCAGAAAATGGAATATGTGCCAGTGTCAGTCCAAAAGCACCAGGGACTGATAGAACCATCAAAAACTGAATTCCGATTGACTCTGCAAGAACTTGAGAAAACTATTTCATGGTACGAATATATGATAATTCTTGATAGCAACTTACCGTCACCTACTTTCGCGACAAAACCAAGCGAAGAAGAAGTAGTACAATTTCTTTTAAATGCGTGTGACAAAGCTGATAGTGTTGATGAAATTGGTTTCGATCGGTTATCAACGTTCGTTCCGAATAACGTCAATATGTTATCTACCTTACGAAATGTACAATTGGACGAAGGAAAAAAGAAGATCTTGAAAACAATTTTGTCAACTTTTATCGAAAAGCCGAAGATTTTGTGTCCACATATCTCCAGTATGACTGTCACAGGGTCAGTCATCAGAATGAGTCAAGTGACCTCTGATCAAACATGTTTTCCAACTGCACAATTGATCGAGATATTTGCCTCCGTTTCCGTTATTATTGATAGTTCTGTTGAGAAAACTGGAAAAAATCTCCGTATGGCAATCATGTCACCAGTTTGGACTGTCTTTGGGACCCAATCAATTACGTTAAGAGGCTCTGATGGAAATAGCAAAATGGATGCAAAGAATTCAACTAGCCTTTCTTCAACGGAACATGATGGTGAAGCAGGTTACCCTGGAGAGACAGGGGGAAACTTTTTAGGCATTGGTGAAGTATTTTTGAACGAAAGAAACTTGACCATCTCGTCCATAGGTGGAAATGGTGGACTTGGCCAAAACGGTGGAAAAGGTACTTAGGTTCTTCAGCATTTAAGTCTATAATTTATTATATAGCTAAGATAATGAATTTCGTTTTCGTCGACATTCACAGGTGCAAGTGGAACTAATGGGTCTATACCTGTTCATGACCATCATCTGGACCATAAAATATCGGACTGTTTTATAAGGTGGCCTTTTTCTCATGCCTTATGCATTGAAGAAAACTGTAAGCAGAATAGCTGTGAGTCTCTGTTGAATAACAAAAATTATACACTATCAATTTGGAAGAGAGGCAGTTATGGTACAAGCGGTGGTCGTGGAGGAAATGGCGGGGTTGGTGGGTTTGGCGGAAAAGCAGGTCGCATCCAAATGGTGGCATTAGGTCAAAAATCCTATCATATGGAAACAACTAACAAAGGTTAGAAAAATTATTTCACATGTTTTGCTCTGATGTATATATGTTCTAAAAATTAGTGCGTACACATGATGTTTCATGACAGCCATGAATTGATATAGCAATAATAGATTACCATATGTATTTTGAAAATGTGTCTTAGTTTACGTAACAAACACTCTTAATTTTTCTTCATTATTTTCAAAATTTTAGGTTCACGAGGTAGTAACGGAAAAGGAGGACCAGGTGGTGATCCAGCCGTGAAATTCTTTACTCGAAAAGAAATGTTTGATTTTTCACACCTCGCCATTCTGGTAAAAGTAGAAGATATTGTGAAAAGTGAAATGACTGAGTTTGGTCCAAGAGGTACGGACGGTTACAGCTCTAAAAATCGTTTGATTCCCACACCAAGTCGGGGCTTTTATCATCCGTTTGAAACTATTAAAAAATTCAAAAATCATTTGGTCTATAATTCTAAAAACAATCATCGAGAATCGAGAATTAAAGAATTTATTTCTGAAAAGTTAAACAAAGATCCTAAAGTTCGACTGCTTATGAGTCAGAATTGATTCGCTATTGCAGTTGTATAAGTATTGTTATATCTCATGGTTCTAGAAGCTATCAAACTATGAAATATTTTATTCACAATTTACGTACTAACATATTTGTAATGACTTAAATATGTCAAAATTTACCATATTTTCATTTTGACACGTAAGGACTGAAACATATTTCAGAATTATGTGTGATATTTCGCATGTTTTTTGTGTTACATTATATTCCAATAAAAATCTAAATGACTGTTTTGTTGTTGCTACTTTTTTCGAATAATTCATTACTGCTGGAAGTTGTCACTTGAAAAATAAAGCATGGATTTCGATATAAAATATTTTTTTTACATATTGGAATTTATCGTGTCATATTCTCGAAATTAGTCAATTCTTTTTCAGTTCATGTAAAGTTTTCAACCCCTGGAATCCTCTTTCTGTGTTCGCCTCTGTTGACTATGAGGTTTGCTAAAGAAACCGAAATCATCAATGATGAGCTTTCGCAATAGCATAATGTAATGTTATGCTACGAAAATTATTCCCCGATATGAAACATATCTCAGGAAAACGAACTATTGAATTCAAACTTGCGCGAGTATAATAAAGGTTTTCTGCTACTCTTATCTCATAACTTTGACAACTGCTCGAGCGGATTCACGGAGCAGTGCATTCTAATGCAATCAAGTACTTCCAACGAATCCTCAGAATCGCATTGAGAAAACAAGACTACGTTAAAAACTTTTGTTTAGTAGCCTGCAGTGATCTTGTTAAGCGTTGCGGGTTAGGGAAAAGTTCGTCTCTCTAACTAATGACTTTATTTCCGTGACAGGTGGAACTCACTCCAGTCAAACAAAAGAGTACACAGAAACAAGTTTTCAAGATTACAGACATGATGTAAAAAGCTTTTGTCGTTTCAATAAATTAAGAGAACGTTCCTATTTATCAAGTCCTGCATTACAGTCATTTCTGTAAATGACGTTCTCAGTAAAACATGGATGTAAACAGAATCGTGATTACTCGTACTAAATATGAACTTCGCCCTGCATGTTCACTTTGTTACAAGGACTTCCAATTACCGCACAAAATTCACGGCGAAGTACAGGAGACAGGAATTATCGTTGTCTCGGCATCCAGGGGCGTTCTGACATAAGCTTGTTTAAAATTTTCCTTTTAAACGAGATGCAGTGCCGCGCACGAGTCATTAACTATAACGGGAGACGCCTGTTGCCGAAATGCGACTAACGAAAACCCATCAAACACCCTGGCGTCTTTAAGACGAAATCCTTGTTTCCTTGAAGAGATTCGATCAAAGAATTTTTGCAATAACTACTGCCATCAGTAATGGTACCAGGGAAAGATGAGAAAGTTTTAGATTGATCTTAGGAAGATAGTTCGGAAGGAAGATATATACCATGAATAAAGTGATATTCAGTTTAACTTGTCAACATACAGTTTTATAATTCTATGAACCCTTATCTTCTGAATTTCAATTTCAACCCTCAATTTGGATGGCAAATTCTCCGTAGCTCTTTTTTCAGAACACTTCCACAGATCGTAATGTTTGACGCGCCCAGAGAAACCATAACTCTCTAACGATGCAAAGTCCTGAAAAGTTACGTTATGCCATTGCTTATACATTAAGTGCCGCCGCCGGAAAATCCAACTCGCTGCGACGAGGATTCGTTTTTTTGCTCTCTTCCAAGTGTCGCGGCAAACGTGCCTCCTCATTGCGACATGTCAATTAAAAATGGTCTTTTCCAAGCAGCTCAGACATTAAACATTATTTTTTTCTATAATTCAGGAAAAAATGACAGTTTTTTCCACTGTTTTCGGTGGAAATACACGATGTGTTGTATGCGCACGTAAATGTGAGTTCACAATAATGCGTTGTGTTCTATGTCATATTCATACAACTTTTGCGGACACGAAACGTAATAACTATGCGATCATAATAACTATCGCAGTTTTGCGTTAGAATGTAAAAATATTGCGTTTTATATCGTTCTAAACAAGTGGAATTACAAACAATGTAGGGGAGACTCGGGTAACTTCCTGATACGGTTAAAAATCCAAAAAGCACAACGCTATAAAAAAGTACGTTTTTCTATTTACAGACAATTATATGGAACATTTATCATATTTTTCAATGCTTTTGATGTAACAATCATTCTTACATGCCGTCATTAATTAAAAAGGTCTTGCAGAAATGAGTGATGAGAAGTAGTAGATAAATAATATCACATTTGAAATTCAGATATTAATTATTTGAGATCGTTTATTCAAAAATTGAGTCACTCGATGAATGATCAATTTCTCTCACTTGTTTCGAAACGAACAAGAGCGAGAGGGAAAACTGCAGTGCTGACGTCACCGGAGTACGTTACTGGATTAGAACGAAAATTTGAGCAGTAAGAGTAGCGAGAAAAGAAAAAATATGTCAAGAACAACATATATTTTAAAGATAATTATTAAAAAAGTATGTTCAGTTCTCATTTCTATATATTGTTTCTTGTGCAATCAAAATGAAAGATGCATATCGCTACCCGTATATATTTACACGGCTTCAAATAGGTGGCCTGTTTTACTCAACCGATCGGAAAAACGGGCCACTCTGAACTAAACATCGAATTTCAAATAAAGAAGAAATTTTTTTTTTTAATAAAATTATACCGTGTTTCATGTATTAGCGTTTATTCTTAATATTAAATAGAAAAAATTCACTCATTACGCTATTTAACTAGTTATCACAACTCCAAAACTGTTAGTGGGCCCGTTTTATCCGAAATTTTTCTATTGTTGTGAAGTCGCTGGAACCTTAAATACAGCGCTTCGTGCTGCTTCGTGTATCTTCACGTACTTTCGTGTACTTTCGTGTTTGTTTGTGATTCACCTGAAACCAGCTTCATCCTTATTGCGCAATAATCTTCCCGTCAATTGTCACTCAAAACAAATCAAAAAAAGTAAAACAGTGCAGCACTGAAATATTTGAATTCAAAATAAATTCGCGCGCAATACCTTTATTGGGGCCAATATGACCCAGTCGCGCTGTCTTTTTCTATACTGAATGTATAGTAGACAAAAACTGTCATATTTTTTTTCGTTAATTATAAAAAAAGTACCGTTTGCCACACGTTGAAAAAGCTACGTTTCAAAACTTGTACCATAATGTACTTTAAATTAAACAAAATGTGTCAGAAATTATTCTCAAACCTGAAAACCCATGATAATGATCAAATATCCAGGAAATACCTCAATCATGACTGAACTTCATAAGCCACGGATTGCCACTGTCTCGTTCGAAAGCTCATTTCAGACACAATAGAAAGCTTTCCCTGAGATGAATGCCAGGATGTTTTACATCGCCGCAACATGACAAAATGACGCATTTAACGAATTTGAAATTGCACGCATTTCAAGCCACATCTTTCAGTGGCAGTCACAATACAAGTGCATCATTGTCGCTGAATACGGGCCGCATATAGAAACACGCGAGGGAGTAGGTGTAACGATCGATCGAAAAAATATATCGTAAGCGAAATGGGAGGGAAGTGAATTATTGCCATGTACCAAAGAGACGAATAGTGGGTAAGGTTAGCGTATAACACGAAGGGGGAAGGGGGCAATAAGCGCCGTGCGCAAGCGTTTTCGAGCTTTTTGCTCGGGCGCTCTTGTCTGCCTACCTGCCTGTTTATTCGCACTCTTTTCTTCCTCGCAAGCCCCTATTTATGTTCATACAAAAGCTACTTTTTCCCATTCTTTCTTTCAGAGAATTTTTATTGCGACAAGAAATAAAATACACTAGAAACAACCGAGCCAGTTACGCGGTGACGAATGTTGTGAAAAGATTTGAAAATTTGACAATCTCGGCATTTTTCAAGCTTAGTGAGTTTTTGTGATGTCGGCTGTGAGGAGCGAGCTTTAGTAAACCAACGATGACGACGTAATTATAGAAAATTTGACTGAAAGAAGATATGACTTACTTTTTAGTTCCTTCTGATTGATGGCTAGACTTCAACTCGCCTGGCCAGAGAGGACTTCAATGAAAACACTGCTCAAGGGAACACATGAATTTGTTCTCAAAGACATGAGTGTTGCTTTGAGAATAAAATAAAACAGACAAATTTTATAATCAATAAAGTCAGCATAACTGAAGTAAGATTCACAGTGCTGACCTCGTACTATACGTCCTTTCATCAGGAACAAAATAATCAAATGAACCTTTACGATTAATTTTTTTCACAAAACCAAGCAGTTTCACAGACTCCCCAATAATGAAAAACTTAATTTCTCATCTTTAGAAACTCCTTTTTCTCTAATTTGCTGAGCCCTTTTAACAATAAATCTTTCAATATTATAGTCGTATAAAAATATTTGTCTTTTTCTTGAAACAGATAAAACATTACATTTCCCAACATTTAATATCGCAGTAAATAGCTAAGGCATGTATCCAATAATAACAGTCATATTTTTTAGTTCATATTTTTATATACAGCATATAAGATTATGCTGTTTTCAGAAATTCGATTCTGAAATTACTTGTTTTAACTCTACATTGCTTTTACAAAGAATCTGAAGGATGAAGAACATTCTGGATATCTGGGGATTACATTCTCTAACGCGCATTTCAAGTGATGGAATTAAGGTAATGCCTCGGAAATCCATTATAAATCATCCTCCGCGAATCGAAATTTTCTAGAATGTCTTTTTGCCCAGCTCAAACTTCATCATATCTTAACATTATTAAAATGGAATTTTCTTTCTCAAGTTTCTCGAGCATCGGATGCAATATGCTCAATATGTACTGTTGCAGAATTTTCATTTTAAAATGAACATAAAAAGATCCTTTTCATATTTTTTTTCTCATATTTATGTTTGTTTTTAATCAGTCTTATTGAGTGCATCGAAAAGTGTTCTTTGACCATTGCGTACGCTGCGATACACGTGACGTCAGAAAAACATTCATTCAATATAGTGACAGTTCCTTTAATTAATTTCGATCATCAAACTAAATTCATAAAGGTAAATATAATGAAGATATTTGCATCTTTTATTTGTGTTGAGGGGCAGGGGGTACATTTATCTTTTCCATCTCACAAAATATTTTACTCGTGGTATATCAAAGTGTTCATATCATTCCACAAGTTCAGACTTTATTAGCTTGACATTAGTAATTTGACTTGCACAGTGCCGTTGTGAACTTATTCAATTTCTCATCATTTCAATATCGCATCTGACAAGGGTACTGTAAGCAAGTTCCCATTCCCAATTTCATCCACTTTTGCTCGTTCCGTATCCACGCTGTCTCAAAGCAGCGAAGTGTCCTTATGCTTTTCGCACTTAAGTAGAAAACATCTATCATCTTGTTATTTCGAGCCGCTTCAGATTGTTGCCTCTTCTTATGAAAAAGTTTCACAGTGTGATGGAAGGAAAAATATGAGAGGAGAAATTGAGGGCTCTGAACGACGAGAAATAATAAGAGTCAAGAAGCGCCTCGCTGAAAAAAGAATCTTCTAGAAAGTAACGTCCCTGCAGTGCCTTTATCAAGAGTCCTTATAAGGCGCGTGAGTTTATATTTTGCATTAGAAAACTTGATGTGCTTCCATTGCCGAGGAAACATCTTTTTCTTAAGGTACTCCGTTCTGGGCGAAAGTCTATTATCACTGAATTCTCGATCCAGTGACGTGGAAACATGCATATTGAGAAAATCTTTAATGTATGGAGTAGAATAACTAGTAGTTATGCTTCTCTCTACTTTGCTAACAATGATAGTATTGTACTGATTTTTGCGTTTTAACTGGATAAACAAGATATCCTTACCACTAAAAAATTCTCATTAAATCAACTTACTACCAATTCGTACCTAAAATCAACAATTTTTATTTTGGACTCCTAAATAATAGGGGTGGCAAAATGAAATTGTTACGGGTGAGGATGATTATCGTTTTCCTCTGAAATACGCATAATAATGTAATGTAACATTTTCAAATAAAAAACCAAGAAACTTGGAAAACAGTGGAAAATTACGAAAATTCCAAATGAGTTGGATGAATTTTTTTTAGTTCTTTGGAAACTTTTAGTATTTAGTTTTTCATATATTTAAAATCCCGAAAAATTACAAAACATTAGAAATTCTCTTCATTGGTAAATTTCCTGAAAATTTCATGAAATAAGTGGAATTTGAGAAAGTGTTCGTGAATTTCATATATTGTGTTCAGAATATTTTTTTTTAATATGCAAGATATATTATGCATTATCCAAAGATAATGTTTTTTAAATTGAAACAAGAATTTGAAATACTTTGAAAGTATTCAAAAATGAGAAGGAATCATTTTGATTAACCAGTCTGATGTTGGTGATTTCACTAATTTGGAAAATCTGAAAACAGTAGAAATTATAAAAAATGTCAATTATTCTAGAAAAATCGAAGTTATTATAGAATTCTGGAAAATGATAATGATTTTTATAATGTGTAAATTATAATATTTTTTCAAAATAAGCATAGTAATATTTTTTTTATTATTAACAAAAACCTGGAATATTTGAATAATTTTTAGAAATTACAAAAATTTTCATGAGCTGGACCAATTTTAAAAAATTGTGAAAGCTGTAGTAGGTTAGTTTGATGTGAGAAATTTTGAAAATTTTGGAACATCATAATACATTCGAAATGTTAAGAACTGGCAATAATGCTAGAGAACTATAATTTTTTCAGAATTTCAGAGAAATGTTTCAATTTTTTTTTCATCGTACTCATTATTATATTTATTAAAAATGTGCATGCGGCAATGTTTCTTATGTTTCCAACGAAAATGTAGAATGATTGGAAAAAATTCAAAAATGGCAAGAAAAAACCTATGAGCTCAACAAATTTCATAGAATTCTGAAATATATGAGTTGTTAGTTTGATTTTAAGTATTTCGAAATTTTATAAAAATCATAAAACATTTCAAATCTTCAATTATTATCCTAAATCAATGGGAATTTTTGTAAACTAATATCAAGAAATGATCTTAATTTTATGAATTGTGTTCGTGATTGTATTTATCTTCAAAATGTGACGATTTTTCTCAATAATTATACTTGAAAATTTGCATAACTTAGATAGAACATGAATATAATGGAAAATAATAAAAAGTTGGGCAAATTTTTATAAAATGCTGAAAAATTTCAACAGCCTGCATCACGTTTAAGATTAAAAAATTGTTGAAATTATGAAACTCTAAAAATAATGAAGATTGCGAATATGTGATTCTACAAAATTCGAAAAATTAGTATGATTTTAGAAAATGTTATTATTTTTTTATAGAGTTCTACTTTATCATACATATTGATGCATGAAAATGATTTTTCAAATTTTTTGAAAAATACCTAAAAACTTGAAAAGGGTTCTATAAGCACAAGAAATCATAATACGTTACACAAAATTTCATTAAAAAAATTTTAAAAAACTCGAACGCATTTGGAAATCTAAAAAATATCAAAATTTCTAGAAAAGTCGAAAGTTTAGTAGAATTTGACAATATTCTCATTGATTTTGCTGATTGTATAAATAATACTTCTTCAAAATATAGATGTTTGTTTATTAATTTTTTAATCGAAATTCGTTCCATCGGGAAAGTTTACAGATAATATATAGAAAAAGTCTTGCATAAAAGTTACACAAATTTTAATAAATGCTGAAAAACTGAGTAGTCAATCACGTTCGAAATTGTGAAAATTTTTTAAAATCAGAAAAAATGCGAATTTCCAATACTGTCGAGTTCCGAAAAATTAGTAGGATCTAAGAAAAGTATCGTGAATATTGTAGATTGTAGACAAGTCTGAAAATTCTGTAAAAATAAAAAAAACTGTGCTTCATCGTAAAATCAAAAAGTTTTTAACGAAAATTCAGGATTTCAGACGAATATTAGAAATTCCGTAAGTTGTGGAAAATTTAACGAGTTGATAAAATTACAATTTATGAATTCATGCATTTTTTGGTAATTTTTTTTTTTTTTCATTTCACCCATACAGAATTTTCTTGATGAGTAGTGCTACCCACCATACTCACATATTTTACCGTCTGTGTAAATCAGAAATTTGGATTCTCGATAAAGTGGGAAACATTAGAAATAATATCAAATTCTGTCAGAAAACGTTGGCTAGAAATATCCAGCAGTTAGACATATCTTGAAAATTCAATGCCTGATTCTGTTTGAATCGTAAATTCATCTTCTACTTAAAATAATTTATAGCTGTTTATAAAAAAAATCTAAATAAATTTCATGAATGAAGGTGGTTTAAGTGTAATCTTGTTTCAAAATTTTTCATCTCTGTACACTCGTGCGGTACCAAAAATATAACATTTACAAGAATACAAAAAAACGGCCAGATGTACACTGCTGACACGGGGGTCAAAGACAAGGGAGTCATCGCTGGTTCGAGCAAAATCTCAAGGGTTGAATTCTAATTAAAGGAAGGATACCGAGTGCAGGAATTAGCCGTAATTTGTCGGTCGGCTGCTAATTAAACGCGCTATCAATGAGTGTAACGCCAGTGCTAACGCGTACGGTAACGTTGGTCCTAACGTTTCCTTCGAGCCGTGTAATCCCCTCTACGAATCTCACGTTTCTCGCACTCTCTCCCTCTCTCTTTCAACGTTAATATCTTTATCGATTTGCTTATCTCTCGCTTTTACAACTACCGTCGTCTTGACTAACGAGATACGCTAATCGCCGATATCAAAGCGTCACCGCAACATCTTTGACGGCCTTGATTTCCATATCGTCATCTCTTCTTACAGTTCACCCCACGCCTTTGGCTCAAAGCTCTTTGACGTCAAAACCTCGAATCATTCGACGATTTGTCGCGCGTTTATTTGGCGAGGCTCAGCGAAACGTTGAACATTTGCTCCAGTCAAATATACAGAGGATTATTTTGAAATCTGAACAGCCTGCAACTTTTATGAGGCCATGTCAGAAGTGTACATTTTATTCATTCTACTGCTATTCCTTTTATTTCAAAATAGTACAGGAGCTGGGCAACAAAATTTCACATGGAAGGGGAAACTTAAAGGTCAAAAGGGTCGGATGAAAAAATTCTTTTAAATGTATGGTTAATTATTTATTTTATCATCGTAACATCCTAGGAATTGACTTTGAAGCTAAAGCTTTCACTTTTTGAAATATATAAGGTATATATGTCATTTATTAGAATTTGTTGTGTTTTTTTTGGATTTTCTACATTGACAGCCAGAATTTGATGGTCCAAGATTCAAGGTTTCATGGATTTTGATTGTTTTCGTAGATTTTTGAGTGAATCGAGTGAATTACATCTGCATGCATTCAAAGTATTTTATACTATGGCTTTCTATTTTAAGGTAAGTATATTTAATTAAGTGCTGGTATTTAAAGGATTTTTAATACTTAAAGATATTTATAAAATTACTACAGATAATAAAGTTTTATATGTATTATTGACAATTTATTTTTTAAGTTTTTATATAGGTTTCGAGAATTCAATGATCAAGAATTCTGAAAATTATCAGATTATCAGTATTTTCATGAATTTTACACGAAAAAGTATTTCAAAAGTAGGTATATTTAAGAGATTTGCAGCATACATAAAATTGTACGTATTTTTAGTTATTTTGAGGATTTGGAAGGTTTTCTAGCATTTTTGTAAATTACGAAATATATAATATATTATATCTATAATTCAATGCATTCAGATTCAAGGATTTTCAGATGCTTAGTAGTTTTGGAGTTATTCGAGAAAATAATACTTTTATAGTAGGATTTTCAGTTTTTTCTAATGTTATACATTATAAGCATTTAGACTTTTTTTTTTTAGATTTGTAGGGTTTATTAAATTTTATATATAGAATTATGTAACTTGATAGGTGCATACTTCAAAAACTAATATTTTAGAGATTTGAAGTGTTTCAAAAAAATTTGCGAAAACAATTTACCTAGTTATAGATTTTAAGTATTTCGCTGAATTCTCAATTTTCTGGTTCATTATGTATTTGGCCAGTATCTGTAAATTTTATTGAATATTTTCGTATTATGAAATGAGTTTTCGTATAGATTTTTCAGAATTATATGCTCTAGTGTAAACAGTTATTACTTCATTTTTCTTTTATAAATTTTCAGGAAAATGATACATGGAAATAATGATACATATTCTATATGTAATTTAAGTATTTTAGACAGTCCGATTATGTTATGTCTTTCTCCCAATTTTTCAGTATTTGTGGAATGAATAACTTCATTCTAGTATTTTTCTAATTTTTTTATATTTTTATGAATTTCTTTGTAAATTTAAAAAATAATATGTTCTTAACTTCAAATTTATATGCATAATAAGTTTTTAAACGATTCTTCAAAACACAGGTTTTTCATGAATTTCTAGTGCTCAATAGAATTCTTTCTTTTTTAGTATATTTTTTCATTGTTCGAATATTTATACAACCTGAATTGTTTTCTGATATTTTTATGAATTTTTAAATATGTTTTTAGAATCGGTTGATCTAGGATGTCGATTTATTCATAATGTACTCTAGTAATTAAGGTTTTAATAAAGTTTTTATAAATCTCCTTATAAAATTGCGGTATTATTTCCTAAAATTCCGATTTTTTAATGAAATCACTTCAAAATAATAATATTCATCAAAGTTTTTATTAGTTTTTATAAAGTCACTCTAAAAAAAATTTATTAAATCTTCATATAAAGACAGAATCTTTAGAGATTTTTAAATCCACTTTATAAAAACGCCGTCATTTTATAAATATGTTATAAAGTTTTTATAAAGTGATGTTATAAGACCTAATGAAAACTTCGTAAAACATTGCTCTTTTTGTAAAGTGATTTTATAAGAAAACAGAATGTATAAAGAATACCCAAATTTTATAAGGAGTTTCACAAAAACTTTATAAAAACTCAAATTACTAAGTCGATCATGTTATTGACATTCACAGATCAAAATCATGAAATTGAATCACTCTTACTGAAAATTGTAATGAACTAAAAGCCAACTACAAAATTTAGTAACAAACTACTGAAAGTGATATAGCAAAGAAAGTCTACTACTGCAAATGGTCAAATCTCAATAATTCAAATATTCATCAAATCAAAAACACAAAATAGTTCAAATTTTGTGTTTATTCAGATTCATAATTTGACGTTGACATATTTTGATCGAGGTACTTAAACTATTAGAATTTTAGCATTTATCTAGGTGATCACAGTAAAAAAAATTATTTATTTTTTATGATAAATGGAAAGAAATGACAATATTCGATTCTATAATATTTCAATCAACTTCGTCATAAGTACCTAGTATGATCCTAAATGATCTACTGTATAAAATACTTAAATACAAGAAAGGCAAATTTATTTCATTACGATTCATTTCTTTCGAAACAAAATTTACGATAAATTACAAAACACAATAGCTTTTGCATGATGGCAGTTCAAAATTACTGTTACAATTTGTTATTACAATGCTGATTAAGTAACTGGACAAAAGTTCTTAAACTCAGATTGTTGACATAATAATGAACACATAAGTCGATATTTTTTTAGTTTATTTTAAAAACGTAGCTTTTACTAATAATCAACAGAATAAAAATTTGTTTAAATTACTTTTTTAAGCAAACAGGAAGTGCTGCAATATTTAATATCTACCATAGAAAGTAGATGGATAATATTTGACAGTGAATAATGTAGTTAAAGAAATTGTGATGTGAGCTCAATCTTATACACATGTCCATATTACAAGAAGTCTAGCACTTTTTATTTTCGATCAGTATGAACGAGTAGTTTGGAGAAATAACTAATTTTAGCAGTTATTTTCCTAGAAAAAAAACTTTTTCAGTTATCTCAAAACATCTCTTTTAAAAGTAATATTTCACTTACCAAAGAAGTTGAAAAATGCAACTTCTTTAACTAGTGGATTTTTACGATTTCAGGTAGTTCCTCCAGAGAAATGACTATTATAGCAATCACAGGCTAACACGACTCAAAAAAAAGCGACTAAATTCCTTTATTTCAGAATTTATTGATTCGAACAACCTAAATTAGTCAATACAATACTACTGAAAAGAATTTCCAAGATAACTACCCACAAAATAGCTATTTCAGCATCCAAAACAGCAATGACTGACAAAAACGATCAAATTCCAACAAATTTTAAATGAGAAAGCCTGCTTGTTTATCAACATTGTCGATGATTATCATTTACGCGAAATTCGTTAAAGCGCTTTTTCCAGACAACTGAATACCTGGACTATAAAGCTGAATGGTCGCTAATTTCGTGCCAAAATTGCTACCTATGAAACGATCCTTCCATTGAGAGTGCAAAATCCGGTATTTGCGATGTTGAAACGAGAGCTTCCGAAATTTTAATCCTGTAGCCATTATGTTGAATGTTTCATCGCGATCGTTTATTAAACGGGATACCACAAATGGTTTCCGAATAACTGTTTAGCACTGACGCAAATGTGTCAATCGAATGTTCCCTCCTGCTTTTAATTCACTCGTCAAAGCTCGACGGAAAAATCGACCGCCACATGATTTCTCAATTTCCAAAGCTCTGGTTTCCTGAATTTCGTAATCTTCTGAACGGTCAGTACACATTGAGATTAAATGAAAAAAATTTTTTGTATTGCTTTAATGTACACCAGATTATTCAAGGTTTTCATCGCCATATTCCTTTTTGAAGTATTCTGTTGATAAGATTTCAACATAAATCAAAAATCAGTTTCGTTTTTCCAATCGCTGGCCAATGCGACTGAGACATTCCTAATTTTTTTTTTATCTTTTCAACTCATTCCAGTTCCTCGCGTCACCACTTCGCCTTGGATTCAAATTTTTCCCTTCTAGCCATTCTCGATCGAATTCGATAAAGAAACGAATCGCTTCAAACGAAATTGAGTTTGTAACGACCGTCAAAGAAAGTCGCTAAATGAATAGCCTCGACAATGGGACTCGGACGAAATGGGTCGAGCTGACAAATTGCATGAAACAATAATTGATTGCCGTTTGACTAATGTCTCCGGTGGAATAGCTGAAACGGAGGCCGACAATAATTCCGTTCCGACGCGGTGCGTGTGACATAATTCATTCCCATTTATAATGCATTGCCGGGCTTTTCATTCAATGCGCGCGACTTGCCAGTTTTCGGGGCATGAAGTAGAAGCTTACGCCCCCGCTTTGACTACGGTACGCATTTACCCACGGTTTGGCCCTGAAATTGAATTACTACATGTTAACCGGGGCGCTCGGCTGGGGAATGTTGTCATTCTTCTTTTCCTTGCAAAATTACATTTCCCGAGGCGAACGTGCCCACCGTCTTTCGACTTGTTGACCTTTCTGTGGATGAAAGTTCATTTCCTCCAACTTCGCGCTACTTTTCTTAAGCTCCAAACTGTTTTAAGAGCCTTTTTTCTTGAGTAATCATGAAAGTAAATCGTGTATAATTCATCAAATTTGATTTCAATGAGAAATGTAGCTTTTTTGAGGAATAATCATTGCACGAAAAGGTCACACTAAACTCCTACTAAAAATTATCTTTTTTTTTGTGAGGTGGATTAGGCAATTTTACAATTTAACAGGTTCAAAATAGAAAAAATTATGTGCAAATTTGCTGGACGATATTAAAAAATGACATTTGTTTACAAATTTTTTTAGTAATTGTGACCGCTTCGAGAAAAAAGTACATTATTTGGTAGTTTGAGAAAATGAACTATTTCCAGTCAGTTCCCTGGGCACAAACATAATCTCATTACGTGCATAACGGTTGGGTCAAGGCGAAAAAAAAAACCTATTAAGGCAAGCCTCAGCGTATGATTATGTCTATACCTAGGGAATTGACTGGAAATGGGCTATTTTCTCAAACTACTAGGGAATGTAGTATTTCTGTCATGTTATTGAAAATGTACTGTAATTCTTTTGTTTTCTCTTTCAGAAGGCATTACTCTCCTACTCTTTCGAAAACAATGCTACAAAAAAAGATAACAGAAAAAAGAATTGTATGGACTGATTTGGGGCTGCTGTGTACGAAAATAACTGACATTTATTTTTCCAAAGAAGCAATAACAAAATATTTGATAATTCATTCATTTACTTCATTATATATTTTTACGAAAATCATAATATTTTATCATTAAATTTAAGAATAAAGTGAAGAATATCATTTTGAGAAGGAATATTAAAGTTTTGGTACGTATATACAGTTTGTTTTCATTTCGAAAGTCTTCAATTTTTACCGAACATTTTTACTGTTCTAGCAATTTTATTTTTTGATAAAAGTTCATAAAATATTGTACGATTTGTGAAGTATTTTTTTTTCCAAATCTGACAGCTTTGAAAGTTTCAACAGTATTAATAGCTACAAACTTTTGACAGTTATTCAATAGATATGACAATATTTGAATTGTTTTGAAAATTTGGCAGTGCGTAATTGTTTTAACAGCGCATCAACAACAATTTTTTTACATGCTCAACAGTCGCAGCAAGGAACTAATACATGATCTGTTTTTTTAAATTTATGACTGTAGCAACAGTTTCTATACATATTGAACAAATGGGACAGTATTTGGTTATCAATAAATTTAAAATTATTCAATGATTTGTACTGTTTTCAGACAAGTTCCGAAAGATAAAAATTTTTCAGTACTTTTTATTTTCTCATTTTACGTCTTCAAAGATATAAAGTAAAGTTTCTTTAAGGTATCACCTCCATAATTGAAATTTGACTTAGGATAATATGAATATATATGAAATATATATGAATACAAAAAAATATATATAGAGTATAGAATAAAAAATATATGAAGAATATACATGGAAAAGTATGACCGTCTTTTTTACACCTGCAAAATTACAAATTTTTTTACTGTATCGTTTTTAATAAAAAATTATCGAAGTTTCAATTAAGTTTTTTGAGCGGGAGCAGTTTCTTGAATTTTCAACTACACCACACTTAAATTTTCGGTAAAATTTGTTTCGTTGACATATAATTACTAACTTCATGAAAAACTTCAAACAGAACGAAGATTTACTGTACCGTTGTGGAAAAAATAAATAATTAAAATGAAACGAATTTGACACTTTCTGCATCGAACCCTGTTGTACGTTGGTCGCAAAACCGAGAAAACCGTCAACATAAATAAGTTTTTCGGAACAGGAGATTCGAGCGTTTTCGAGAATGTTTAGAACACTCGAACTTTCCCCGCTGCCTTACCGGGAGATAAGAGCGGCGAGTGGGGAAAATTATCGAAGTTTCCTGATTGGCGCGCGGATCGCGACCAAGAAGGGACTTCAAGCATCGCGCGCGACAGAAGCGGCAGATTCCATCGAGCCTTTCTCGGCTCTGGAACTCCTCCCATCCCACCAAGCTCCTAACCTCGTGCAGCCTCTCTCGGCTCCGAGCCCATCCAATATCCTCACCCCGTGTAGCCTTTCTCGGCTCCGGGTTTTCCGCCGAATATCCTCACCCCGTGTAGCCTTTCTCGGCTCCGGCTCCCAAGTTACTCCTCAGAAACTCATCTCGGCCAACTGGCCAACGCAACTGCGCCACCGAGGGAATTACTCAGGGGCTCGTCTCGGCCAACTGGCCAGCGCAACTGCGCCACCGAGGGAAGTCTTCAGGGACTCGTCCCGGCCAACTGGCCAGCGCAACTGCGCCACCGAGGGAAGTCTTCAGGGGCTCGTCTCGGCCAACTGGCCAGCGCAACTGCGCCACCGAGGGCCTACTTTAAAGGTCGCTAATGTTAATATCTGATATAAAATGAATAAAAATATAAGTGAATCATGTAGAAATAGTGGCTAATAAACGACTCCTCGGGAGCTTAAATTGTTGATCCATGAACTTTTACTTGATAATGCCTCATTGTTGACGTCCCCTCCTTTTTGACGTACAACAATTTGGCGCCCAACGTGGGGCCCACGACTTTTTCGGATGAAAAAGGACCCTTCTCGACGAGAAAAGCGAGTCTCAGACGCTGAATTGACTTCCCGTCAACACCGAGCACTCAACCGCGAGTTAAATCAAGCAAAGCTCAACAAAAAAAGAACCCAAACAGAGGTTTCTGGGAACCAAATAAACCCAGTGGCGCCTAACCAATCAACCATGGAAGCAACGAACCAACCAATCATCGCGTCAGGCTGCGAAGGACGAGGTCATCTGGTTGACCCATCTCTTGAGGGAGCAGTTGGCCCCTCACTGACCATAGAACAGGGTGGCCTTCACCACGACTCCACAGCAATCAGCGAGCAACCAAACGCCTCACCTTCAGAGACTAGCGAGTCTCATAGGAGGCATCAGGTTTGCCACCAGTCTAGTGCACCTGGGCGTGCTCGCGTGCCTGATGAAACGGACTTGGCAGCCATGTTGGAGAAACTGACGAAACTGCTCACTCCCCTGGCAGGGAACCTCGCCGGCGAGGGAGGTCGGTCCCAGTTTTTCCCCGACGATGGTGGGCCAAAAGGAGCAGTCTTGCCACCCCTTTCTCAGCACACTACAGCATGTGAGCAGTCAACCACTCACTCTCCGCCCTACATGGCATACCATCAAGTGACAACTCACCTTCAACACACCCCCGCATACTCCCAGGCATATGCTTACACTCAGCCCACCACGGCACATCCCCAGGCAACTACTTACACTCGGCCCACCAAGGCCTGCCCTCAGGCTGCCACGTTCTCACAGCCCAGCGCGGCCTGGTACCAACCAGCAACGTGTTCTCCGCAACCGACCGGCTTCACCCATACCATCCCGTTGCCACAGCCCGTGTTTCATGGTTACGACTATGAGAACCCCCTTAAATTTCTGCCCAAGACGGAGGCCTACTACTTGGGGGCAGCGGTTCACCCCGCTCATTACTCCCTCATGATTGGAGGGGGGTTAAGGGGGCAAGCGGAGCAATGGTGGAAACTCTACCAAAACATGGACCTGACCTGGCCGCGGTTCGTGGAACTGTTTTTGGCCAGATTTAATAGCATGATTCTCCTGTCCAAGCTCCAAACTCAGCTGTACTCGAAGCGACAGGAGGAGAGAGAGCCGGTAGGACCATTTTTACAAACAAAATATAAAATTTTCGAAAGAATTCGACCAGACGAATCAGAGACAGCAAAAGTCGCCTCGTTACTCGAGCTGATCAAGCCGAGTATTCGACGTCAAGTTCGAGCCTCCCGCCCGGTTACGTTTGAGCAACTCCTGACGTATTCCATCGAGGCCGAACAGGATGACGCAGAGATAACGGTGCCCAAATACACTTCTAGGAAGGAGCATCCTAAGACGATAACAGCCTATGCGAACCAACAATTTCCTAAGTGTTGGCATTTCCCCGAGAGGCATTATCATCGAGACTGTCCGGTGCTACTCGGACGCCGAGATCAGCTCCCCAGCGAGCAATCGGAAAGAGCTGTGGAAAACTTTCGGCCGGCGGAGGTGCCCCGCGCCCCAGCGCCAGTAATCAACAGCGTGAGCCCAGGAACCGACTCTTTGCCGCGGGTCCTGGTCAAAATCGCAGGCCAAGAGGTTTTCGCCCTAGTAGACACGGGAGCCTCTCATAACTTTGCGAATTCCCGCCTGATCCCCTGATCCCCGACCTGAAAAAGAGTGCTGGAAAGAGAAGCTTGCCACAGATACAACTGGCTACAACTAATTCTAGCATGCCACTAGTTGGACTAGTGGCCATGACTCTGGACGTCCAGAGCCACACTCGAAGCATCGAGGCCCTGGTGTCCGACCAACTCCGCGAGGAGCTGATGCTGGGCCTACCGTGGTTAACGGTAGAACGCCATTTTCGACTTAGCCAACGAGTGCCTGCATGTGGGAACTCAAGATCGACACACCCTTTATTTGCGCCAGACCATCGCTGATCCAACTCTACCATATGTAGAACCAGCTGTAGATGAACATGCATTCCCACAGCAACAGCCACAACCACAACAGCAGAGCTCCGATTTGCTGGAAAACCCATCCAAAAACCCAGCAACCCCTGATCCTATTACTACCATGAAACTTGATGAAAGTTTCGATCTCCCACTTCTCTCCTCAGGACCACCCCCAGTTGTTCCTCAGACGAATGTTCAACAAATTAATCAAATTAATCCAACGCACCTACCCCCGTTCATGTTTCAAAAGAACCTTTCGCCATGGAACAAAAGCCGCACAAAATCTGATAATATCCACTTTGATCCGCCGGATAACGAACAAAGTCTGGATAACCCAAATCTTGTGAGAAATCGCATCGGGGCCAAACGCAAGAAAAAGGAAAAATCGAAACAAAAGAAAAGAAAGAAAACGCAATCCAAACAAACACGAACGCTCTGAATCTCACCGTCCGAAAAAGGCCGGCGATTGTTGTACGTTGGTCGTAAAACCGAGAAAACCGTCAACATAGATAAGTTTTTCGGAACGGGAGATTCGAGCGTTTTCGAGAATGTTTAGAACACTCGAACTTTCCCCGCTGCCTTACCGGGAGATAAGAGCGGCGAGTGGGGAAAATTATCGAAGTTTCCTGATTGGCGCGCGGATCGCGACCAAGAAGGGACTTCAAGCATCGCGCGCGACAGAAGCGGCAGATTCCATCGAGCCTTTCTCGGCTCTGGAACTCCTCCCAACCCACCAAGCTCCTAACCTCGTGCAGCCTCTCTCGGCTCCGAGCCCATCTAATATCCTCACCCCGTGTAGCCTTTCTCGGCTTAATAAACGACTCCTCGGGAGCTTAAATTGTTGATCCATGAACTTTTACTTGATAACGCCTCATTGTTGACGTCCCCTCCTTTTTGACGTACAACAACCCATAAACTTGGCAACAGTGTATTCTGTCCGATTTTCACCAACGTTCAAATGTCTTGACGTCGTTGACGTTTCTAACAGTTGTTTTGTAAATATAATAATATAACTTATGCAGTGGTTTCAGTAGTTTTGCAATTTATTTTATTTTCATTTTTTTTTAGCTGTTTTATTTGATTTAGCAATTTATTTTATTTGCTGTTGAAGTTCATTTATTTTAGTTGTTGTTTAATTTAATTTTTATTCTTTGCTCTTCTATTTACTTATGGAATTGATATTAATAACTTTATTTATATGTATTATGATTTGCTGCCAAAATGCTTTTGGGTTTGTATTTATTATAGTTTATTTATACAAAATCGAATCATATGATATACGAGGTTGGCTTTTCGTTGTAATAAAAAAATGCAACTTGGCCGCTGTCAAAAATAATGCCGTGATCTAAAACTAGCTGAAATCAATTTACTTCGCAACTATATTCATTCATGGAGGTAACACCTAATTGAATTGAAATTTTATAGCAATGTGCGTCAGTTGAAAGTTATAAAAAATTTTTTTAATTGAGACATTTCTGACGATTCTTATTTTCAATGATAGTCTATAGCAAATCAGGCGATATCAATAATTTGAATCGAGCTTATGTTTTCGAAATTCGTATTAAGATTCACAATTACCACAGATTTATTGAAGATATGACGATATTTAAGCAGCTTTTACAGCGAACAAAAGTGAAATCTAAAAAATGTGACGTAAAACATGTCAGCAATGTCAAAATGTAACTGATTCTAAAACTATCAGGATCGCAAAAAAATGTCAATCTTTTTCTAAAATTATTTAACTGCTAAAACGGTAAAAATTATTTAAACTATCAAATCCGTTCCAGAATTTCCAACTCTGTTATAAACTATAGTAGCTGTTTGAGAGTTGAATAGCATTTATTGCTTGCTGTATAGCTGATATTCTTTTGATGATAATTAGAATATTTATTGTTTACACAAATAGTTCATGATGAAAACTGTTTTTTATAATTTGAATTCATATCTATTTTTAACTCTAAACAAACTTTGATTAAGATAAACGACGTTTAATAACAAAAAAGGCATTCCTGATTGAATTTCGCATTATTTATGTGTTTCAAAGATTTTTTACTAAAGATATATTATTTTAACTGATTTTTTTTGCAATTTTGTCAGATCAGACTAAAAATGTTCTTAAAAAATTGAAAAATATGTCTATAGTATCATAAGAAAATAGTATCTTAAAATTTCTTTGTCTCTATGGCTGATTTTAGGTCCAATATTCAATAACAATCATTAAAATAATTCTGTGATTTAAAAGTTACTTGTTTATCGACTGTTCGTATAGTGAAAAAGTTTGTTTACTGTCACGCTATTTCACTTACTTCTTTTCTATTTTAATAATTTCGATACCTTGATCATCAGTGGTAAATTCTAAACCAAATAATGGAAAATGAAACATTTAATATTTTTAACTTGGGTAATGCGAACTGTTTTCTGTCAACATCCTTTATAAAGTCATTACTGACAGCTAAAAAACTAAATCAGCAAAACTATGCAAATTAATTTCCATACTCTCATTTCTTGAAGAGACCCATCTCTTATACACATTTAATCTGAAAAATTCTCTCCAAAAATATACTCATCCATTAATCTAAAACCTACGTGACGTATTGGCGAGCAACTTAAAAATCACCTGCACCAGACTACCACGGACGAGAAAAATGAAAATTCATCGCGTTCGATATGATGGAATATCACGATTCACGACAATGGTTGCTGGAAAGCATGGCTTACGCGGGAAAAATTCTAAGTAGCGATAAAAGTTTTTGCTCGTCGTCGTAAAAATGAAAGCGCCCTGATTGTATTATGTTTAACAGCGTCAGCGAGTTTTACGAGAACAAGCGCAAGAATTTTCTAGGAAAAAACGTTCGCGAAGCGGGATGTTGAAGCTCTGGCAAAATGCGTGTGCAAAAAGCTCGGCTTGAAAATGAGAAAGCGCGTGGCCGATCGCCCGACAGCGATGACACCCCCTTTTTTTAACTTTATCCAGCACCCCCCGACATAATTTTTTTTTTGTTTCTCCTCTGGCTTTAGCGAACGTAACGACGCTTGTTCCAATTAAATTTCCCTGACGCGAAATATCCGCCGCGCTCAACGGAATAAAATCGTCGCTCGTATCTCTCGATCCGAGGGCGAGCCCGAATCGTGGAGAGAAAAAAATGATGAAAACGAAGGCGAAAGGAGAGAGATCAGAGAAGAACGCGGATGGAATAACGCGCGAGTTAATAATGCGCGATGACAGGAAAAAGCGTATGTAAACGCGGTTTACGTACTCTTTGTGAGTTGCTGGGACTAATTATGTGGGGTATTTTTGGGGCGAAAATGTAACGATTGTCCTGAAATTTAAGCGTCAGTGTGATTTTTTAAAACATTTTTTTTGTAGGTTCATTAGGTGATGGAATTCATTGACAGTTCTTAAAAAATGTCTAGTAGAATCTTTTAAAGATATTCGAAATCGCAGATAGTAATTTTTTTTGTAGAAAAAGTGAGGTTTTTTCAGAAGGACAGAAAAATTATTGAACGTAGCTAGATAATGGAAAATCAAGGTTTTCAATTAGGGTATTATGGACACATGAACAAAAGTAAGGGAATTTTTCTGAATAAATTTCGATTTGTTAAGTAAAGTCAAAAGAATGCGTTGGTTTATGGTACTATGAGCATGTGAACATATATAAGTGAATTTTCCTTAAAACATGTTGATAAGTCAATTAAAACCAAAAGAATGTCTACCCCAAATTACAAGTATTTTATCTATTCAGTTTTTGAGAAAAACAATTCTAAAATTTGCGTCGATTTACACTTATTCTTATAGAGCGAATCGTATTTTCGGACATAATTCAAGAACGAATAAGGGAATTTTTCTAAAACTTGGCCTGATTTCAAATTGAACGTTAACAGTCAAGTTTTAATCAACTAAACCCATTTCTACTATTAAGTTATTCCAAAAACTACTCCCAAAAGTCCCTTTCATCGACCTGCCATTGCTTATGTTGACATTTGACAACGTCGCATTTTTCCGCGCCTGTTTGTTATTGTTTATACGATATATTTAGTGTATTTAGCAAAGGACGTATGAAAGAACATATTTTTGAGAGTGATTTTTCGAAAATTTGTTTCATCTGGAGTTATCTAATTTCTGATCTTTGACGATCTGGTTCCAGGAGTACGATCATTGAATTTTTCGAAATAGGAAGCTTAAAGGTTAAACAACTTTTGTAACTTAGTGTTGATTGTTTTTCATATTCATAATCAATATAACAGAATAGTATTTGCAAATTTTCATGCAAGTCACTTATGTTGAAATTTATTTTTCTTATACTTTTGGTATTTTTCAAAATTATTAGTAAGTATTTATACCATCCAAAGAATGTTTGAAAAAAATCAATTTTTTCAGATAGCTTTCTTGAATTCGATGTTCTTGGATTCAAAGTTCAAAAAATAAATGAATTTTTCTAAATAAAGTATTGTAAGGTTTTCTGAAGTTTGATTTATTCCATGTTTTTTTATAAAATTTTGTAATATTTTCTTGCCCTTTTAAAAATTTCTAGTATTTTTAAAGATAGCTTTCTATATTTCTAGAATTTGATGCTATAGTATTTAAAGTTTCAACGATTTTAAGTATTTTATTTTATTTTATTTTTTTTTTCTAAAAAACAGTATCTTTGACGCGGATTCACAATAATTTTTATTTGTTTTTTTTTTTGAGCGTATATTTTTTTTATTTAAAAAAGTCATTGAAAATTTTAGTATGTATATTTCTAGAATTATATTCTCAATATAAAATTCTAGATAGAATTCTAGAAATATATTCTTAATACGAAATTCTAGATAGATTTCGAGAAGTCTACTCTTTTTATGTTGGGTAACCAAGTTTAAGCAATACCCGACTAAGAAGAAAGTGTTTTGACGAAAGATGATTTTTTTATGGATGGCTGTCCTGATTGTCCAACAATAAATCGTAAGTTACAATTTTTTTTCGACATGGTCTTTAATAGTTTCAAAAGGATTATTTTGTGATTTTTCTTTGTTCAAAGTCCTGATAAGGGCCTAAATATGGGACCGAAACTTCAACATTAGACAATAAAAAAAATTAATTGGGAATGCGACTAATGATTTATTTTTCAAAATTCTTTGAAATCTAATGTTTCATTAATTTTTGAAAAAAGGTTATGTGCACATAGTTTTCGAGTATTTTTTAGAGATTTCCAGTATATCTCCCACGTTTTTCAGCATTTATTAAACTCTGAAAGATTTTTTTTTTGTATTTTTTAAGAATTCTAGTATTTTTCTAGATTTATATATATGTTTTGAAATTGATGTTCTAGAATTTTATGTTGATCGATATTTAGTAATTGTACAGATTTCTAGGAAAATCCCTTCTGTATAGAATTTTAGTGTTTTACATATTTTACAGGTTTCGTGTTTTTTTTTGTCCATTGATAGTTTTGATAGTTGGTATAGAGGAAGTAGATTACGTAAAATTCAATGATCTAAAAATATATAAGAGTTTATTTATTGTATATTATGGTTTACTCGTAAGATTTTGTAGCTATTTCTAGTTTTTCTACAGATTTCGAGGACTTCTTACATAGACTGCTATTCGATGCTCTAGAATCCGAAGTTTTATAGATCGTAGATATTCGTTCAAACTTTTCAGAAAACAGTTCATTAATAAATTCTGTGAAACTTACAACACTGCCTTGTTTATTTATATTCCATCCATATAACGATCATTGGAAGCCAATTAATAATGGGGAGTCAACATTCCATATTTCTCAAGCTTTCGGCTTTTTATCAAGCCCTCCTCAGAAGCCAATAAATTCAAATGCCATCAAAAAACATCCTTACATAATAGAATTTAAACAGTATTTACTTTCATCATATTTTCTCATTAAACAGTATTAATTTCCAATAGTCAGATTCATTTTCTAATTCATCGATATAAACGTCGTCGAGTCTTTTTAATCACCAAACAATTAAATGAAACTTATTCTACGGCGAACATACAGGCGATGATTTTACATCTACAAAAGCCAAAATACCAAAGTTATATCTATCGAACGAATGGATAATCATTTTTCAAAATTGAATTGTAGAATCTAATTGTAGTATTTTTTCGCATTTTGTGTGTTTTGACAGATTTTTGAAGTAAAACTTCTTAGGCGGCATCATCACTTTTCAGCAGTGTAATTTATTCTAGAAAATAAAATTTATGCAGGTAGTCACTTGGAGATTTTACATTGCAACATGTAACACTGTAAACTGTAAGCCTGTAAACTGTAAGACTGTAAGATTATGATGTAAGTAAAATCTACCATATAATTGAACGGCCCATGACGAATCACAAAATATCAAGATAATTATTTTACTTTTTTTTTCGGCCAACTCAGATCTCAAAAAATCTTCAGCAATCATCTGTTGTATTATACATGTAATACAAATCATACAAATATTGAACTTCAAGAGAATAAGAGTCTTGTAAGTCTGTTCCTTCAAAATCTCAATTCATCCTCAGAATGCAATCTCGATCAGCGATCCACGCCATTATAATAAACTTGTGGGAAGTTACCACACACACACTATGACTGCGTTAAAGCTAAATGGGATTCTTGACAGGCGATGAACGGAAAAACCCTGATAAATAAGTGTTCACGAGCGCATCAATCAACGTATTTTACGAAGTACGCATTGACAAACCGGGCGCAACGACAACCGCAGGAAAAAGAGGACACGAGCTTTCGGCCCCGAGTAATGAGGTCGCGAGGAACGCAATGTTTTTCCCTGAAAATAACTCGATGAATAATCCGGCTACAAGTTTTTACGCAGCGCTTTTTGCTAATCAGGAATCCCACAACGGCTTTTACCAGTGAAACGATAAATCGGGCAGATAGGAAATGGCCCAAATACAAAAACGTTGGCATCGCAAGAAAAATAGAAAAAAGGTCTCAATCCAGAAATCCAGGGATAAATCGCAACCTCTTGAGTCTCACTGCATAGACTTTGTTTGTTTATGATTTTCATAGTTTCATAGCACTTAAATTAAAAATTGCTATTCTATTTACCAGATTTGTAAGACGATCTTCTAGTTAACAGAATAAATTTCTATTCGTTCTGGTTTTTCCCAAATTTTCATGTATTTTTTGTTCAAACCGAAAGAAAAATGTTGAGCTCTAATCGTTCAAATATTTTTGTCTTAACAAACGCAACAGGTGAAAGTCGCGAGTTACATAAGTGATGACTATGTATGGGGGGCCTTTTATCGATTTCTGTTATTTGCGATCTGATTGTGCCGATGGTACAGGATTAAAGCAGAATGCGAATAAAAGCGTCGATTGTATTCATCGAAGTGCAGGGGATGGGGTGTTTTTCAAGTGCTCCCGACGCTATTGTTTGTTTCGCACGGTATTCTTTGCAACCATGCCTAACCAAGGCTCTTGATTTCTTGTCTACTTCGATATATCTTGACTTAAGCTATGGATTGGTTGCCTACCATCATCGCAATCGTGTTTCTTCACGTCGTTCGACCTGTTATCTAGTATCAGAGAACAAAAGCGTCTTCGCGGTTTCGTGAAGCCCAAGAAGTTTGCAAGATGTTGAATTATACAAACTTTTACATTGTTTTAACTGTCTCTGTAGAAGAAAGGGATGATGGAACGATAAATCGATAATTTTCTTATCGAAAATTGAAATTTGTTTAGAAACTATCGGACGTTGGATCGAAATGCGTATCGGCAATCTGACAATCTAACAATTCAAAATTTTTCTTTTACCGTACTTACTGCCACTAACTCATTACCTGCATTGTTGGAAAACAAATCTCGACCGCGAAACTTCAAATCCATTATTGAACGGTCGAAAAATAACGTAAAAAATGAGAAATCGATTATTTTTTATCGAAAATTGGAGTTTTTTGAAAAACAGTCGGATGCTGAATCGAATTTGTATCGAACATCGATCAATTTATCGATCATAATTGCAGAATAGCAGTACTTTTTAAAATCGGGAAATAACTAAATAATGAAAAGTACTGGCTATGGATTAAAATAATGGAAAATATAAATTTCAGTCGAATAAGATTTGTATTTTGTTTTTTTTTTTGGACAAGGGATATTCCAAATTAAAAGAATTTTGTTGTTATTATAATCAATATTGAGTTAGCACATAGAAATAGAGTTCACATTAATCTCGGGCAGTTAAAAATTTACATGAAAAAATATAGCTTTTCTGATTATGTAAATGTCTGGAAAAACAGGAAATTTTTATCAAGAGGATTAAAAATGGTAGAAAATTCTTTAATAAAGAATGTGCGAATCACACGATAAAATTCAAACCATCATTCAATTGATACTCTAGTAATTTAGATCCTTTTATAAACCTTATAAGAAAATGAAATTTCTTAAAAGGAATTCAATTCCTTATAAGGTGCACCTTATAAAAACGTTACAAGAATTTAATTTCTTATTAGTTGAACTTAAAAAAACATATTGAATTGAAATTTCTTCAATAGAATTTATCAAAACATTTTGTGAGGTTTTTTTTTTCTCTAAGATTTCGTCAAATTCATTCTGATAAGAAATTTCAGTTCCTTATTAATTTTTCATAAGGTGCTCCTTACAGAAAATTCAAATCTTACATGAATTTTCATTTTCTTATAAGGTTTTTAAAAGGAATAAATTTCTAGACTACCACTTAGGAAAATTAATAACAAAGAAAGTAAATTTGTGTTGACATATTATGTAATCATTCTTTTACCATTGCAAGAATGTTGAAAAATAAAAAAAAACTATCTCTAATAAAAAGTTCCATGATACGATTGCAAAAAACGAAAAAAAATCTTTTATAAAGAATGTGCGATTTTTGATGAAGAAAAATCTTTTAATAAATACCACTAAAAGGAATAATATGCAAAAAAGGAAAATTAATGTTGACATATTCTAAATATTGATCAATCTTTTTGTACTTTAATGTCAATTATAACAAAACTTACTAAAAAACTAGTATCGGAAATTACTCTTTATTGAAAATTCTAATTTTTTGAAAAATGGAGTTTGTTATAATTATAATCTTAAATATTGTCTTACTTCTAGCCTTTCTTTTCATTATTTTACTTTTTTGGCAATTCCTTTTTTTCTACATTGTATCCATGATGAATTTCTTTTTGTTATTTAGTTATTTCTCGTCTTTGTTTCAAGATGTAATTTTTTATTTATGTGGATAAAAAAACGTAGCATTTTACATTCATGGGAAAATTCATCCATCACACAATTTTTTTAACGAAACGATATCAATAAAATTAACTCATTATCAACCATTTCTAATTTATCAAACTAATAGCAGATAAAAAAGCGCTTTGAAGAATGTACGACTGGTTTTCATGGAAAGCATTAGCCAAAAATAAAATTCTATGATACACAAACAATAAAGCATATAATAACGATTATCCAAAACAAAACAATAGCTCTTTACACCCAAGCAATACACGGCGAATTGGCCCAGTACGTGTACCAGGTCTTGATCCCTCTTCGACTCTCTCGGTACATGAATTTATGGAATTTTACATTATTTTCCTCGCTCGCCAAAGGTCTTAGGGCGTATAAAGAACGCGAATATCGGCTTTTTCAAGGCTTGAAGCTTCCCATGGAGACCGTTTTGGAATTCGACGAGTGCGGTTCTCGATGCGATTACAGAATACAACGAAAAGCGTTCGCCCAGAACGAAACGAACATTCGTCTCGTGCGAGAGCGCGGCCAAGGAAAAAGGAAGTCTTTCACGGGTAGTCGTAAAAAGCTCTTCCTCTATGCTGTCCCGAATCGAACCGCGCGTGCCATGATTCCCTTCAATTAAAAATGCAGAAGTTGCATTTCATCAAGCTGATTTTGCAATGTAAATGTTGTATATACAATGACGCAGACTTCCAGGGTCGTTTGCATACTCCGTAAACCGTGAGAAAAAAAATAGAGGGGGGGATTTACGACGCACGGTGATGGAAGGAATTGGTGAATAATTAATGTGACATCACGGAAATTCGCGTTTGGTGAAAACTTAAGGGCGAAAAATGTCGTTTCCGCGTTGCGTTATGGGAGGCAAGTACGATTTACATTTTATGAACTTAAGAGAGAAAAACCCCATTTTCGATCTCGAGTGCTTCATGAAAACGTGTTTTTTGCAGCTTAGTTGTTGGCATTGTTATAGAAAGGGAGAATTTTTTTACAAAATGATGTTTGCATTTTTTGGAGATTAGTTTGTAGTTTCTCGTCTGACGAGCTGAAAATTCTGTGTAAATGGTATTTGATGATGTTTTGTTTTTAGTGAAAAATAGTATATTGTGGTACTAGTTTTAAAATGTAGCTTTTTCAACGTGTGGCACACGGTGCTTTTTCTATAATTCACGAAAAAAATGACAGTTTTTGTCTGCCTGTTTTCAGTGAAAGAAGGGGCTGATTTGGCTGGATGACGCAAAGCGCGCAAGAAAAGTAAGGTAATTTGTTTCTGATACAATTTTATAATTACAAAGTTTCTTTGTATCTCTAACAATAAGATCAATTTATTATTGTTTTCAATTTTTGCCTCCGAACGTACGACTATGGACAAATTTATTAGGATGGGCAGATTAGGAATTTCTGTGGATAATAAAAAAAACATCATGTATGCATAAAAATTTGGAAATATTGGTTGCAATTTCTAATTCTAGAATTTGAAACCAAGTTAGAAAAAAAGCGGAATTGAAATGAATGTCTCTTCAATTTTTTCGCTAACAAATATGTATATTATCAAAGGTATACATTTTAAAATTGAATTACACAAAAATGAAAAATAAAAGTGTAAATAACGATGTTCTCGATCTCTATATTCCTATACATTTCCAACTGTGGAACTTGTAAATTTTTAATCGTCTGATTTCGAAGTTGTCACTTTCATAATAATTAAAAGTGAAACATTAACAACTAATTTTCCTTTAACTATTTTAGTTGGCCGAATTTTTGGAATTGCAATTTTTAAAATTGCATTGAAATTTGCATGTTATTTAGAAATTAATTTTTTTTTTTTTTAATTAAATCTCAACATCTAAAACCAAAAATATAAAAAATCTATAATTTTAATTAAAAAATGTCCAATTTCCTCATTAATGCCTATTTTACATTATGGGAGTTACAATGTTGGAATGCTTTCCTGCCGAATGAAAATGTGAAATTTCGTATTTTATTTTTAAATCCTGCTTACGCGCGACAATAATGAATTTATCTTAGAGATACAGAATAACTTAGTAATTATAAAATTGCATGAAATACAAATTACTTTACTTTTTCTATGGATGATTGAAAATATTGACAGTTACGATAGACTAAAAGTATGAAGCTGGAAATTCCTATGTTTGTCAATTAATTTAATGTTTATCCATGGCCAGCCTGATTCACAACACTTTTAAAACATAAAAGACACCGGCGATATAATAATTTTACAGAAACCAATAATAAATATTAAAAAAGGCAACATAACAAGCGTACACTTAGTTGTTTCCATCCCATATTTCCTGATATTTCCCCATGAGCTGGGTCCAAAATGGCGGTCGAGTATACTCCCCTTTTGTAGTGCCTTACTGTTTTACTTTTTTTGATTTGTTTTGATTGACGGTTATTGACGACAAGAGTATTGCGCAATCAGGATGAAGCTCGTTTCGGATGAATCACGAATAAACACGAAGGTACACGAAAGAACACGAAGCAGCACGAAGCGTTGTGTTAAAGGTTCCGGCGACTTCACAAAAATACGTTGTTCGTAATTCCACTTGTTTAGAACGTTTAAATACGCAATATTTTTACACTCTACCCCAAAACTGCGACAAATATTACGATCGCAGTATTTTTTAGAGTGTTTTTTGTACATAATACAGATTTTCCGCGTCCGCAAAAGTTGTATGAACATGACATAGAACACAACGCATTAGTGCAAACTCACATTTACGTGCGCATACACCACTTCGTCATCAGCAACAATCAGTCACTTTTTCCACCACAGTTATAAAACAAACCTAGTTATAAAACTTCGACAATTTCGCTTTCAAACTCAAATCAAACCAAATTGTCAAGCGTGCGTACCAGCTCAAAATCGTTAATACAATTACGTGAAAAAAATCCTGTAAGCGCGTGTAAAAAAATGACGTGAGCTGAAAATCCAATTCGCATGCATAACATCAGTATTTTACACAAACAAACAATCGAAACACAAAAAAATAGGAATTGGCAAAACAGCAAAACACTCATCCGGAAGATTTTTTTCTCTCTCGGTCTCGTTGTTAATCCACACGTCCTCAGCATGCATGGAAGAGTATTTAGCCATCGTTGAGCGTCAAGAGCACGTGTCGACACAACGCTCAATTTAAAAATTTACGCTACAGGGATTAACGCATTTTTTTGCACAAGGGCGAACAAACGAAACGCCTAGAGCGAATTTCACGAAGCTCCATGTCCGAAATTCCATTTCGCGCTCATTCCATTTTTGTCGGATCTCGTCGTTATGCATGAAATAACAATAAATTCCGCGAGGCGTTTCTAGTGCTCGCGTTTCATTGAATGAAAACGAGACCAAAATAGGTAATTGTTGGAGCTCCTTTCGCTAACTACCCCCGAACTTTAATGTAAATGCCACGGTTATGCAGAGAGATACAACTAGGGCTCAACGAGATCCTGAAAATGTTCAAGAGATTACGAGCTGAAAAAAACAGGCTACGTTTTTGGAGGGGGAAGGGGTATATTTTTTTTATGAAATGAGGATTTGGGTCGTAAAAAAATAATCGATGACTGGCGCACGCTTGGAGTTGCTCGTTATCGGCCGTGAAATAGCTGCCCGTATCGTTAATGATCTATTGAATGCGACGGTACGTTTTCACGAAATCTCCTGTTATGCATGGACGGTCATGATGGTCGTCAAATCGTCCTCGTCGACGTGACGTATTAACGGACCTTTTGACATAGTTCTGTTGGCGGAGTCTCGGGAACGTAGATACAACGTTTTAATGGTTTTGGCTTGGGTTTTCTTGCACTGGATCTTTACAAGTTTATCTTTCTGGATTTATTGAAGACTATGAATCAGGTTTTGATCAGTCCCGTTGGGAACCGTCTAGATAATACAGAGTAGAAACCAGGGGCGTAGGCAGAAAAAAATTTCAGGTGGGATTTTCTGAAAAATATTTTCCCTTCGAGATTTCATAATTTTAAATCTTTGACAATATAGTTACAAGAGAGCGGTTTAGAAATATTTTCCATTTCAGAATTTAAAAGTTATACAATTTTTGGAATCAGGAGTTGCACATTTTTCACGTTCGTAAATAATGGAATTCGATTTTTGTGATTTTTAATGAGTAACTGAGATATCAATTTTTTTTACTTATACTCTTTGTATTCATACCACTTTAGGGATTATCTGATATTAAGTAATATGGGTTTCTATAAAGCTTTTTGAAATTCAATGCTCTAGGAATCAAACTTCTAAAAAATTTTTATATTTGAATTGATTATTTAGCAAATTTTAACTACACAGATAAAAGCTACATCATGAATTTATATTATTTTCATATGGTTATTAGTCATTAAATATTGTAGAACTTTTTGTAATTTTCATATATTTCTAATATTTCTATGGATCGCTGAATAGATATTTAGAGATTGTTGCTATAGTATTGAAACTTTCGACGACTTTGAGAATTTAAATTAATTTTTCAGACAACAGTTTCTTTTATAAAGATTTTCAATACTTTTATAGCATATTTTTTTATTATTTCTACAATTCAAAGTATGTTCACTTATATAAATTGTATAGATGTATTTTTATTGTTTTCTATATGAATATCTAGAATTATTTCCAAAATTATATAGAATTAGGGTATTAAAATAATAATTATACTCCGGGACAGAAAGTTTTAGACATTTCTAAGAAAATAATTTCTACATGATTTTTATGTATTGAAGGATATTAAGTAAACTTGTAATCTAGTAAACTTTTAAGATAGTAAACTAGTAAGCTAGAGAAAGAGTACAGTAGCAAACTAGTAAACTACTGAAATTGTATAATAGTAAAATAGTAAACAAGTGAAAAAGAAAGATAGTAAACTAGCAAACACGTTAACACGTAAGTTATTTGATGAGTAAACTAATAATCTTGTCTAATTTTGAATAGTAAACTGGTAAACTAGTAAGCTAGTAAACTAGTTTAATAAAAACTAGTAAGATAGTAAACTAGTAATCTTGTGAACTAGTAAACTAGTAAACTATCAAACTAGTGAGCTGGTAAACTAGTAAACTAGTTAGCTAGTAAACTTATTTTTGCCATTTTTCTAGTACAATATACAACAACCTTGGAGGATTTCTAAGTATTTTTATACATAACTTATATTTTTGTAGATTGCTTCAGAGATTTATAAAACTTGATGTTTTGAAATGCGAATTTGGATCTATTCTCAGTAATTTCAAGAATAAATGATAAAATCACATTCATATACATTTTTTCATGTTACATATCGTTATTCATTATTCGTATTTTTGAAATATTTAAAAAATTTCGTTGCGTTTCCTAGAATTTGTATAGATTTATCGTATATTCAGAATTTGATGCTCTAGAATCCCCAAATTTATAGATCATAGAAGCATTTGTCAAGATTTTTCAGGAAACGGTTTTTTTATAGAATTTGATTAATTTAATTATCCTTTCAGAGTTCGTATGAATCGAAAGATTTTAATACTTTTATATAGATCATACATAGATTTCTAGAATTTGATTATTTCAGATTGAAAGTTTTGTGAATTTCTAGAATTTTCGTAGATTTTTATTTGTCCTGATCATTCACTTAGGTGCAATAATTTTTCTGATTCATATTTTCTACGTAATTCTACGTTTTGATAATTTTTACTTGTTTATTAAATATATAATGTCAACTTTTTAATGCATTTTATTGTGATTTATATTTTTATTGTTTATCGATGTGACTATATGCTCGAATACAGATTTCTGGAATCTTGCACTATAAGATATCAAGCATTAGAATTTGAAATGATGAGATCCTGTATCTTAAAATTTGAAATTCTTCAATGGAGAATAAAAAAATTGTTCATTATGAAACAAACAATTTTTACAGAGTTCAGAATTCTACAGTATACAGTTTAAGAATTCAGGATAACACGTTAAAAATTTATAAGATTCTCAAGTTTCGCATGTAAACTTTCTGCAATCTTGATGAAATAAAAAATTATGAAATATTTCATTCTTGAATGTAGAATGTCGGACTTTGAATGAAACAGAGAAATTAAAGATTGATCATTCGAGTATAAAAAACTACGAAATTCCTAATTATATAGTCTGCAATTTTAGAATTTTGAATTCTACTCCTTCATATTATCATTCAGAATTGAACAATACTGATATCCTGAATCGTATCAATTAATGATATAATGTAATGAAATTTTCAATCCTACTGTATTGAATTCTAGAAATTCATGCTGAAAAATTCAAGGATTCTTCTTTCTATCTAATGGATTACTCTCGATTTATTTTATTTTAGAGAATTTTCTTAAATTCTCAATTCTCAAAAAATAGGAGTTTCTCATTCTAGAAGATAGTCTAGAATTCAAAATTTCAGAATACATGTAACCTCTATTGAAAATGTCTATTGCATTAATTTTGATTAAGAAATTATAACAGTTAAAATTCTTCAGTAAATGGTTTCAAATATTAAACTTTTAGAGTAAAGACTAATGATTCCAAATATTATAGCAAAGGATCGCGAAATTTTAGATCGTAATATGTAGAACTCTACGGTTCTGGTATTTAGATTCATCAATTTTGTAACATTCAATTGTTATTTTATAACTTTAGAACATCAAATTTTGAGAGTTATGATTTTCATTGTGTAGAATTTAAGTGTCATAGAGCTTGAAATACATTTCTAGAATTTTGACCTGCAAAAGATAGGAGACTAAAAATTAGTGAGGTGGTATTCTGAAAACCTAAATTTTAGAATATAGGTTGTTGTGATATTGATTTTTTATAAGCATAAAATTTGAGAATTCGAATAATACAGTCAGGGGGGGGGATTTATCCCCCTGATCACCCTTCTTTCTACGCCACTGGTCCCTTACTCTTTGATCTGTAGCAACTGTGTGGTGCATTATCAATGAATTTTGTGTGAAAATTTCTAAGTCATAACGACGAGATGGCATGATTTGTGAATAATTTGTCAGATATGTCTTTGAATTTTTTTTCCCTTAAAAAGTTAAATGAATATGAATGATGCTATAGAAAGTGAAAAGTGAGTTACAGATAGTAGAAAGTTGCTGCTTACAATTTAAAAAATATAAAAATAGCTCTACTTGTCATTTATGAAACCTTTTTTTAGGAGCCACTCAATGGTCATTTTCATTTCAAAAGTATTACTTTTGCACGAATCTTAGTCGACTTTGAAAGTTGAAAATTACATTTCAATTGACATTTGCTGTTTTATAACTTCGTTTGAAGTAAGGAATCTTTTAACGAATAGTTTGGCATGAAAATGTAAACTTTTGAATAGAAAAAAATGATAACTTTTTTAAACCCGAAATGATATTCGATACATACTTCAATTACGAGCATGAAAAATTATTTCTACATCTTCAAATGCCTTACAGATGTTTCAAAAATTGATCCTTTTTTTTCATGGATGACATTTCCAGAAAATAAATAAAAAAATCTTCTATTTTATTTAACTATAAATCTCCACTTCGTTTGTATGATAAAAAGATATTCTAAAAATTAAAAAAAAATTGCCAATTTCGTGAAACCGAAGAAATGTCTATTAACAGTCAATTTTATCGGAAGGCTGTTTTCAAAATTTTTTTTGAAATTTGGAGAAAAGGTAGACTGTTTTTACGATTGTTTAAAACAAACTCATA
The DNA here is from genome assembly GCA_028476575.1 of Platygaster robiniae. Lineage (NCBI taxonomy): Eukaryota > Metazoa > Arthropoda > Insecta > Hymenoptera > Platygastridae > Platygaster > Platygaster robiniae. The sequence goes on along the minus strand of CM052019.1, from coordinate 11,243,932 downwards.
ATATTGCACAAAAGGTCCTTTTTCTCGTGACAGGTCACATATCCTCTTTGTACATTTCCTAAGCGTAAAATTTAAAAATTATTGTATATAATTACATATGATAATACTATTTATTGCATTCAGACAAAAAGTACATTTAATAATATTTTGATGTGTGAAAACAATTCTGTATAAATGAGTGAAATTTCATAAAACATAAGAAGAATGAATGTCATAGAAAAAAAAACGTGATTTGGCTTATTATCGTCACATTACTTCTTTGAAATTGTGATAATGCGATGAAAAATTTAATTTTTCTTATTGAGTATACCCCGATTTTCGCTATCAAATAATAAAGAATATGATATGCAAACAGATGGTAAGATCAAACTTGACGTGCATGACAATAATGATTTTTTTATGAGATTTTTGTTGACATTTTCAACGTTATCTATCGAATGTGTCAGTCAAATAGTTTGAAAAATAATATTGAAATGGCGCAATGTTTTTCGCTTCAAAAAAAAATTTGCTTTTTAATAAAGATTGAGCAAGGAGGATTATAATTCAGTTTAATTTAAAAAGAAAAAAATTTAACGCCTTTTTTCATGTTTTCGGTTTTCAAGGAACTCTGATAAACACTAAAAAATACCAGTTTTGTTACAAAAAATTTTCCTGGTTGAATCAGGCAGTCAGATTTATAAAAATTTGCAACATTACAAGGAGTAATTCAAGAATATTTAAATTTCTTTATTGTTAGGTTTAGAAAATTTTGACACCTTTTTTCTATCCATTGAAACTTTTTTTTGGAATTTTCAAGATAAAAAAGAAGAATCAAAAGTTCGTTTACTATCAATTCGTAATTCTGTTTATCACATCATAAACATACGACAAAATCAGGTTATTTCCATAATATTACACTAAAACCATTTTCGCACCTTCACACATGCTAACAAACAAAAAAAAAACAACCTCTCATCCAAACTATACTTCAAACTTTCACTGTAACATTACACCTAACAAAGCAGCTCTCTAGAAACAATACCATTTCGTGCTTTCAGTTTTGAACTTCCCCAGAAAATTCGCATCAAATTTTTGATCCCGGAAACGCACCAAACTCACTTTACCTCTTGTTCATGAAATCATAATACACGGAATTCCCGTAATTTCCCTAGTTTCTAAACTTCAGGATAAAAGTGACCAAAATCGAATGAAACAGAGCTTGATAAACTACACAACATGTGAATGTGATTGTCGGTGGGGGAAAATTTTCTCTTAGGATAAAGTACTCAATTTCAGAAACATGTGGTTTCACGTTCAAACACTCATAATCCATAGTGGTTTGAAACATAACTGAACAATTTGCAAACCCTTGGTACTTGGGCGCGCCGTTAAAAAGCGCCCGACTACCTTGAGTAGTTCCGGATCTATGGCAAGTGGACTTAATGGGTTTGCGGATAATAGCAGCTGTGCGTTAATCACTTTTTATGCCACTTTTGCTTAAAGCCATCTTTTCCCCGAAAACACCACCAATTTACTTAACTGTGGCGTTCCCCAACTGCTACCGCATTTTTTGCGCTCGGCTATGGCTGGTACGAGAAAAAAAAATTACGGAATGACCATAAGTAGCTTGACTGAAATTATTGTTCTTTGTATAATGAAGATTCTGAAATGGAAAACATGAAACACTCATGATTATTGCAAACAAAAGCGAAAAAAATTAATTTTCCTACTAACTGAAAAATCTCAATGTTGTTTTCAAATATCCAATAACAGAGTTCTCCCAAATCCTACTGTAATGAAAATCAATCCTCACGAAATAACTATCCTCAACGAAATGTAGCCTTTCAATTCACAGCTACACCAAAAAATATCCATTTCATTTTTCGCTGTATTTTCGCGCTTCATTAGTCACGTAACTCGCGTACATTCAATAAAAATTAATGTTTTTGTGCGGAACGATTCCCCTTTCACGGGCTTCGTTTCAATCCACCACGACTCGGCTATAAAATGCGCGTCATGAAGCGTGGACGTGACGGTGGCGAAATGTTCCGCCGACTTTTTTCGCCGCATTATTTTTACCGCAAAAATTTCATTTGCAGCCCCTTCTTTTTTGGATTCAATTAGACGACTCCATTGCAATGCAAGGCGAAATCCGATTTCGCCAATTTGAAGACGAGAAAAATGTTGGCCGCGCGCTTTTTGCCAGCGGAAAAGTTTGCGAAAGCGTCGAATGGACTGTCGGGGTGGAAAAAAAGGAAAGCAGGTCTACGCATGAAATCTCTGACAGATGTTGGAAGTTGCATTTAACGTTTGGATCGTGCGTCGAAGTCGTCTAGAAGTAGTGACGAACGACGTACGTTATTTTCTTTTTTCCTGAGTCGAGACGAATTTTATGTATAGAAGAATCTGAAAAAGATGTATCAAACTTAAGGTCAACTGGGGTAATTGTATCACTCTATAAATTGAATCTTATTTGAAGATGCAACGAAATCAAGGCATGACCCAAAATTCAAATATCACCTTATGGTATCGACTTCGGATTTTCATGAAAAAAATGTATATGAAAGACATTAGCGTCTTTATTACACTTGCAAAATTACAACTTGCTTCACTGTACCGTTTTTTAACAAAAAATTTTTAAAGTTCACACGTAGTCTTATGTCTTATGGGTGGAAGCAGTTTTTTAAATTTTCAACTATATACCACACTTAGGATTTTGGTAAATTTTTTTTGTTGCCACATAATAACTCACTTTGTGAAATGCTTCAAACAGAATGAAGATTTACTGTACCGTTTTGAAAAAAAAAAAATAAATAAACTTGGCAACAATGTATTCTGTCCGATTTTCACCTATGTTCAAGTGTGTTGACGTTGTTGACGTTTCTTAAAGTTGTTTTGTAAATATTATAATAAATCCTATGCAGTGGTTTCAGTAGTTTTACAATTCATTTTGTTTTCATTGCGATTTTTGATTTCAATTTTGCGATTTATTTTATTTGCTGTTCAATTTTACTTATTTTAATGGCCGTTTTAATCAGTTATGCAATCGATTTCATTTTCATTTTTTATATTTATTTTCATTTGCTGTCAAAATGCTTTTGGCTTTGTGTTTAATATCGTTTATTATTCATGAAACAGAATAATATAACATACAAAAGTGGTTTCACGCTCTAATAAAAAATACGGCACAATGCAATGTTGCCGCTGTCAAAAATAATGCCATAATCTGAAGTTAGCTAAAATCAATTGAATTCGCAACAATACTCATTCATGGAGGTGATACTTTCTACTTAATTTATGTTCACAATTAATTTCAAGTACGAAAGTCTTAAATTCGGAAGATTTATCATATATTGAGAAAATCATTCTTGATTTAAGAAATAACCTCTTATTTTAAGAATTATTCCCTCGAAAATTAATTTGAATATGTGGTGAGTTCAAAAAAATATTTGAATTTTAAGTTGTGCCTGAATTTTTTTGCAACTTTAAATACTAAAATTGACTGTTTAGAGTGCAAGACATATAAATCTAAAAATGTGATTAGTCCCATATTTCAGAATTCATTGTTTGGTCTTCTTTTGTTTCGAGAAAGTTTTCAATTATTTTTACCAATTTTGAAAGAGATTCAATTAAATAAATATGTTTTGTAAGAGAAGAGCTTTCCTTCATTGTTCAATTGAGTATACTTATGGTATTATGAGCCCGTGAACAAAAATAAGGGAATGTTTCTGAAAAAATTTTAATTTGTCAATTAAAGTAATAAAAATGTGTTTGCCTCATGACAAGTATTTTGTTCCTTCACAATTTTGGAAAACAAAATTATAAAATGAGCGGCAAGTTACACGTGTTCTTATAGAGCGAATCTTATTTGTGTGAATAACTCGAGAACGAATAAGAGAATTTTTCTAAAACTTTGCCAGAAATCAAACATAAACCAATATCTTCTATTTGGTTCTTCCGAAAAATACTTACAAGAATCACTTTCGATGATTTTTCATTGCATATTTTGACGTTTGGCAAGTATGCATTTTGCAGCAACCATATGTTATTTTTATGCGGTATATTTATTATATTCATCAAGAGCATAGACAGAGAAAATTTTCGAGATGGGTTTTTCGAAATAATATGTTTCCTTCGAGGTTTTCTAATTTCTAATATTTGACGATCAAGTTCCAGAAGAACCATTAGTCAATTTTTCGAATATCGGGATTTGAAGGTTACGCATTTTCATATGTTCGTCTTGAATATTATTTTGTTCCGATTCACATGTCCAACTGCGAGAAAAGCAGTGATTTTTGTCATCTTAATGAAAGTTATTCATTCTCCGTCCAGTCGTATGAAATATTTTTTATCTTTTGTTTTAATTGCTACTATATTTTCAAAACAATCTGTATAAACTGTATTCAAAATTATCTGAATTCCCTAACGCAATCGTGCATAATGTGATTTTATTATTGAGTGTATCAGTGCTTTAAGGTTAACATTGGCGAAGAAGAAGTGATTGCAAAAAATTGTCTGCATAAAATCTACCACGTGGCAATGAAACAAATCGTTTAAATTGCAAGAAATTGAAAGAATTTTTCAAAAATTCTAACAATTTGAATGATTTGTTTCATTGCCTCGTGGTAAATTTTATGCAGACAACTTTTTTTTAATCACCTTTTATTCACCAATGTTAACCTAACCTCAAAACAGAAACATTAAAGGTTCTGATTTTTGCTGGGTTGTCTTCTATTCTTTTCGAAATTCCCAAACTTAATATCTTACTCCGCCTACTTAGTCATTCCTTTGTTGTCGTGAGATACACAACTACGCTGTTTCGCTGAAACATCCGCTTTCGCGATTGCCGATTGTGCCTTGTTTGACTCTCGTGTACAACGACGGAACAGTCTTTCAGCTTGATTTCGCTTGACGCAACAAGGTTGTACGTAGCAAAGGATATTGACGTCATTGGTGGCAGGTTAGGTTCTTAATGAACATATCTCAGGGAAGGATCATTGAGCTGAAAACGTAGATTGTTTGAAACTCCTTTAATTATGATATTTTACTTATTTAATGATATGAATATTGACAGCAGAAAATTTGAGCCGTTATGGTAAAAATCCAAGTAAGCATGTTAATGATTCAAATTTTATATATTAAAACGTTCAAATGTGTAAGTTCAAGATCGCCAGATAAACCAAAAATATTTGTAATGCATTTTTTTGGCTTTGCATGCCATTATGATACTTTTTTACAAAACTTTTACATTTTCAGGAACTCGCAAAAATTTCAGACGCATATATCCAAGACTTTCCGGTTATTTAAAACTCGTCATACGTCTGTAGTTTTAAGGATGATTTACCGGAAACTCTCGCTCTGCTGCATTAAATTTATCGAACGTCCCAGCTTTGCGCGGAACATTTAAATCCTCGGCCGGAGTATATTCTGCCGCGGCTGAGTTTTCCGCGGCAGGCTCTCACGTGCCGGGAGTTGTGATAAGATTTATCAAAATAGTTTATGTAATAATCTCGTCCGTGAGCCGGGCAACTTTTGAAATATTATCCGAATATTATACGAGATGAGTTTCGCGACAGCAAAGAAATGTTCCCGCTGATAAGCCGATATTTCCTCGAGGATGTCGATATATTACGAAATCGGAAGACGCCGTGTCAGGGGATAAGTTGGAGTTCGAAGTAATCAAGTCCAAATATTTCGTAATTTTCTCGTCTTGGGAGACTGGAAGTTTTGTTATTATCTTCCTGTCGGAATCTATTTTTGGAGGTATGAAGGTGGTATTGACTGATGACGTTTTTTTTCTTAATTTTAATATACGACTTGTTGAAATTTCAGATTCAAATCGATATCATTTACGTTATCAGTTGCCGAAAATTGTCAAATTAGGTTAAAAGAAATTAAGGTCATTATTTTTAAAATCAGTTTGGTCGTCACTGACCAAATCACTGATTTCTCTCAATTTTTTTAAATAGTCATGTTAACTAGTTTTGAAACATACGTATTTTTTATTTTTCGCTGAAAATGGGTTTTTGTCGTGAAATTCATATTTTAGATTAGGCTGTCAAGATCCGAGTAACCTCACTTTGGTCGAAAACTTTTTTTAAAATCCTACTTTCTTATTATAAAATCTATGAATTTCAATAATTTTTGTGTGAAAACGTTCGAAATTGTACGAAGTTTATGAATAATGTATTGAAAATATCTCTTGTAGGGTTGTTGAATTGTTATAAGCGTAAATGAAAAGGGGGAAAAACATTTTTTTCCCCGTTTTTTTTTTCATTGATTGGTAAAGGTATGAACTACATTCTGTAAAGAATGTTACATGCCAAGACGTTTCGTTCGTGAGAAATAATTTTTTTTCCGATTTTCCAGCCTGTCATTTAACAAGTGATTATGAAACTTCAATATATTTTCCCTTTTTTAATCTTAAGACACTGTAGTATGTCCCATTCGATAATAATGTATATTTCTATGAAAATATCCTAACTTAATTTTTCATTACTCAGGATATAACATAATATCAATTTTTTTTGCGTGTCTTTTGAGAATAACTTTTTTATTTATATTTACTTGCGTCAACCTGGTTTGATTGTAATATTTCTTCGTATATTGTTTATAGATGATGATGACTAAATTAAGCTTATATATTTAAATTCATAAAATGCATTTTAAACGCAAAGATATTCGAGAAACTAATATCTTTGACTCTTATAATTATACATATATCTCTTATAACTAATCTCTTATACATACATATATCTCTTATAAATGATATCTAAACGGAATAGTATAATGACGAAAAGATCTTTGTTTACCGAAAAAACATTGAAACGTGAGCACGTTGAACATGTTAATTAATTTATTTAGTTTTAAATAAAATTTACGTTCTCAATAGTAAAATATCGTTTATATATGTATTAATTCTGCTTTTAAGTCTGAGGAAATTGTTTAGAAAATTTTAAATATTGGACGACGAAATTGATGGCATTGTCGCATAATTCCACAGTTGAGCATTATAGTTATCAACATACCTTCAGCATTCTAAATAAACATAAAAATGTAAAAAAATGTTTCAGAAAGATGATAACGACAGTATTCTCATGAAAGTATGTGTGATTATAAGTATTTTAGTAATCTAGATATCAGCGCGAAAACTTTATTTCAAGTTGTATTCCGAGCCGTTGAACGTCTAGTTAGCAATTTTTTGTTTATGATTTTTTTCGTTTACGATATAATATACCATCATTGAATGGAACATATTACAGTGTCTTGAGATAAAAAAAAGGGAAAATATATTGAAGTTTCATTATCACTTGTTAATGACAGGCTGGAAAATCGGGAAAAAATTCTCACGAACGAACGAAACGTTTTGGCATGTAACGGTCTTTACAGAATGTAGTTCATACATTTACCAATAAATGAAAAAAAAAAAAAAAACAGGAAGAAAAAAAAAATGATGCAATAGGAAAACTATTTACTAAAACATTTTTTACGCTTTTTTCATTTACGCTGATAAAAATTCAACAACGCTACAAGAAATATTTTCAATACATTATTCATAAATTTCGTACAATTCCGAATGTTTTTATACAAAAATTTGACAGCCTAATGTACAATCTAAATTTCTCGACAAAAACCCATTTTCAGCCTAAAATAAAAAATACATATGTTTTAAAACTGGTTGACGTGTCTATTTAAAAAATTGGAGAAAAATCGGTGATTCGGTCAGTGACGACCAAACTGATTTTATAAATAATGACCAATTTGTCATTTAAAAAATTGTAATTTCGAACGAATACCTACGATCTTTGAAAATAGAGCTTATTTCCATAGAGTATATTTCTAATAACGTCTAGATTGTGAATAAGCCCAAAAAATTGATTTTTCGATATCGTGAAGGTAGACGACCCCTTAAAAATGTAAAAAAAATATCGATATGTGATATATCGCCCACCCCTACTCAAAATATACGTATGAAAGCAGAATCGCAGTGTATCTCTTCGAACAAGCGAGCAAGCAAGCATAAAGAGGTGGTATCAAGTTGCACCAACAGCCCGCTTCTCTCCAACAGCCTGAAGCCCTGAAGCGTTCTACGCTGGTTAGCTTCGGTCTCGTTATAACGTATTAAAAGACGTAGATGAGGTTCACGCGAGAGACAAAATGAGTTTGCACAGAGGATTGACGACTGCTGTATCGCACTGCGATTCCCGCACTTTCCCTGGCATCTTCCTCGCCCCGAGTTATTTTCTGAAGAAGCCAAACGCCCTGATAGAGGTTTGGTTGTTCACGGCATGGCGACACGTTGCGGAACCGAGTAACGCTCGTAACGAGCGATGCGTGCGGATTTCGCAACCCCGATGAACGCGATACATCACGTCGGCAAAAACGCGAAATAAACGACGGAAATTGCGGGGCCACAAATTCATGCCTAGCGACGCGGCGCTATTTGTCTAGGCTTTTGAGACCCCTGAAATAATTTCAGCCGAGGCAGTGACTGGGTGCATGAAAGTGCCGAGCGCGAACGTTCTTCAGTTATTAAATACACGCCCCAAATGTCGCCTCATCGTAATTTACGCTTAAAAAAGTGTCAAATACTTGCGACCTGCGAAGAAAGCGTGAGAATGACGTCGGATGGAATTCCTCGCAATCGAGGTGGTTTGTTGAATGCTCTTTGACTCACCTGCAATCATGAGAAGAAAAATTTTTTTAGTTGGGAAGTGATATGCTACATCTGGCAAAAGATGTGGGGAACGTCATTTGTAGGTGAAAATTGCTTTTTTTAGGTAGTGTATGCTTTTTTTTAAGAGAAAGAAAATGTGAGTTGAGGTTTTTTCTATGAAATTGTGGGTGTTTGTAGTGGGTTGAGGGGTGAAAGTTCTTTAGTGGAAGTTTTTATGAAATGTTTTTTCTTGTTGAGATTGTTAGGTGTTGGTTTTGAATGAAAAAAATGAGACTGAATGACCTAGTATGAAAATTATTATGAGGTACAGGATATATGTGATTGTTTATCTAGGTTATAAAAAATTTTTTGCTGTTGCTGTTCCAACAGACCAATGCATCATCTACGTTTTTTCTTGATTTTGATGATTTCTCAGTTTCTGTTGATTTTTTTTTGAATTACGAGACGTTCTTATATTTTTTTTGTGTTTTGCTGAATCTCAGCAGTGCTCTTTTTATTTCGGTTCGGTAAAATAAAAAATGACTAACAGATAAAATTTTGTAACTTTTACGATCAAAAAAGTCATTTTGGGTGTGCGAAAATTTCTTAAAAAAAAAGAATAGGTAAACTCAAATAATTTTACACCACGGAATCAAACATATTCTCGTGAAATTCATATCTTTGAGACAAAATGTTTTCGCTACTGTAAAATTTTACAAAATGAAGCTTAAACATTGTTCTTAGGTACAAAAAAAATTTATTACGAAAAAAATGCGTTTCGTAAAAATGAATTTTGAAGATTTTGTTAAGTTTTTGCGTTGTCACGATTTAAACAAAGTAGTCTCTAAATTTCAAAACCATTGAAAATTTTAAACTTTTCCACACATTTTGACATAAAAATTTTCAAAATCGGTCAATATTTGAAATATTTATCGATATTGAAAAAAAATTTTCTTTCAATAACCTGAAAAGTATATTTTAACAAATATCTTATAACTGACGAAAAATTTTTTGCAAGAAATGGAAAAAAAAACTTGTAAAATGAAATTGTTTCAGGTTAAAACAACATAAATTTCAAGTGAAAATAAAATGTCGACCCATAAAGCTTCGTAAAATCGAAATGGAATCGGTCTAATAATTGTAATTTTCATTCTTTCCAATTTTTTCAGATTATTTAGAGCCAAACAAATTCAAGAATTACACGAAGTTAAAAATGGAAACGAATGTCTTCGATAATAAAATATTAATTTATTTTCCATCTCTTTCATATTTCTCAAGCTTCCAACTCTGTTCTTTCCTAAAAAATAGAAAAGATGAAATTCTCCTAATTGTTTTGTCAATATACAATAGGGTTTCCCTGATAAAAAAGAAAATTATGTACCTGCCTCAAAGTTTAAAAATTCTACAAAATAAAGGTAAAATTGTTTTTGTTGTTTTATATCGGAATAAATCATTTCGCAAAGGCAAAAACTTGCAAAAAAAAAGGGTTTTCTTCACTTTGCAACATGTTTTGACACAAATTACCTACTTTCTTGAAAAAAAAAAAAAAAAAAATCATACATTTGACTCGATTCCAAATTAATCAATAAAAAAAGGGTGCGTTAGTTTTGGAAATAATTAATTTATTACATAGTTTTCACCATTATTAATTATTTTTTGCCAGAAAAAAATTTCCTTTACAAATGTTAAACAATTTAGACACATTTTAAAATAATTTTTCACAAATTTCAATACCAGCTATACCTCAAAAAAAGATACTGTTTTAGGCACCTCGCCAAGTTCCAAGATTCGAAAAATCTGGGTACAGAGAAGCTTGGAAGATACCAAGTTTCAATTGTAAATTGTTAAGAATAAAATCGATTTTTTCATTGCCATATACAGCTTTTGTATTAAATAAATACATGATTTGTCATCAAGTTGAAACCATCATGATTTTTCAGAAAAAGTAGTATATTATTGACAGTTTTTGGGAATGCCTGGTTTGACGAAATGGAAAATTGCAGCCCGAGGCGAAGCTGAAGGTTGTAATAGTCTCGTCAAAAAAGGCATTTCCAAAATTGTCAATACGATATTTTATCCGTAAATTTCGAGTAAAACGTGAATTCGTAATTCTAGACTATCGGAAATTCATCGTTTTCTCGTAATTTACAGATAAAATTTTTTTCCCATAAGAAATCGGTAATCTGGTTGACAATATGTCAAAAAGTAAAAAAACGTCATTTTCCAGAGGTTTTGCTTTTGCAAAACGGCTTATTTCTATATAAGACCAAAAAAAAAGAACAATGTTTCTTTTACTTCATAAAATTCATGAACTTTTGATACATATACAATGGCACTTATCTGTAAATAAGAACGTCATATTCATTCCATATTCAACCAATATAGTCAATTTCATTTCTGTCATTCTAGGTCAACATCGTCCTTCATCTTCACACAATCAATAAATTTAGAAAGAAATAGAATATATAATAATTAAAATGTGTTGATTTGATGATTAGAATGTACACATGAATAAAATTTATTTATGTTCATAATACATTTAAAAACAACTTCTGACATTATGGAATTGCAGCCCAAAGAATCACAAATCCTGAATCATCCGTAATTATAACCATTCCACAACTAGCAAATACATTGTGCAGAAGGTACAAAACCAATGGCTCAATTTTATATCAACGCATTCACGAATAAGCTACGAATAAACTTCACCGAAAGTATAGAATTTACATCTTAGCTCCGAAGCGTGATAAACTATTGCCGAGAGAAGTTACAATGCTCCCAATGTTTCGAGGCGTTGTCTTGAAACTTCAAAATGCAGATAACTAACGCAGCAGAGAAAAATACTGCTTTTCGTCAGGTGAAAAACTCCAAGGGTGCGGAATTCCGTACTTCGGACTATTAGGAAAGTTTGCGGGGACACGGGCGATTAAACAGATTATTATTCGATTCTCTAGGCATTACGGCTGAGCGAGCTGCCGGTTCACTCGCTCCGCTTTTCTTCAAAGCGACTCCAGCCGAGTCTTCGATTAAAAATTTTCCGCTTTCCGCGACTGCCTTTTCTCTCTCACTGCTTTATTTTGCAGAAACTTGGAAATATTGAAATGTGGTCGCGTTCACGTGATATTTGAGAAGATCCCGGGGCGATTCTCTGGAACTTGATTAACCAGATTTTCTGGTAAGCTGGTTTTGCTTGAAATATTTTCCAATTACTTTACATCTTATTGAATCTTGAAGGAAGTCTTATGGAGACGAATATGGGTGGAAGAGGATGTGTACTTATCTGTTGCAAAATGATAGTAAACGATGGTAAAAGAAGCAATTTTTTCAGAGTGCAGATCTTGAAATCACGCACTCCAAGATAAAAACCTGCTCAAATCCCCAGCTTGAAAATCGTTAGATCCAAGAAAACGTGAAACGTCCTTAACAAGGATCAACAACATGTCACAAGTCAGAGGAGATTTTTCATTCAAGCGCAGCGTCTCACGAAAAAACAAAATCCGCTGTACTAATGCCACTGAAAGCTCAAAAACTAAAGCAGGGAGAATGTTCGTCCTTCGCGCTGCATATACTTAAGTCCATGACACGAAAGTTCCTAATGGCGAAAAACCAGCCAGAGAAAACCGCATTTCTTCAGCAGAGCTTTTTGTACCCAAGCACCAATTTATCAGAAATTTTCCGTAAAGCATGCAGATGTGAATAGAGTTCATCGCAATACACGTTGGTTCGATCGTTACACGTTCAAATGGTCCAGATTTGTCTGTTTTTTTCGCTTTGTTGCCTTTTGTTCGCTCTTTTTTCCCAACTCACTTCAATGGCGTGCAAACTCGAGGGATTTATGCTCTAGCTACATCCGGTTATCAGAAACGGCTGAACATCTGAACGAGTGTCGGCAGTGATTTAACCCTACGGACAATTCGTGTTCTTTTTTCCGACCAAATATTTTTTCACGATTCATAAAGCCATCCTCAATTGGCGATTTGTTAAAGCGATTATACCTTCCGAAAAAAATGATACTCTCAATTTGTTTCTTCCACTATTCGAGTTTAAATTTTCCGTGACATTTGCTGAAGCGCTCGACTGATTTTTCGAAAAGTCGCCGACTTTCTGTGACGATCGATTCTTGTACAGCTTTACGTTTCCAACGAGATTTTACATGCTCGACTGCATCAGCAATGTAACGTTTCCGGCGACGTAGTTAGGTCAAACATACGTGGACGCCGATATTCCATTCCTTGACTTTCAAACCAGCCGGCATTTTCGTGGAGGAAGGTATAAACCCACGGTAAGGTTCTCTGTAAAGGGATCACGTAACGCTCGGTGGAAAAACGACCGCTGAAAGAGACAACAGAAAGTCCTGAAATCATTTTCCGAATTTATGGCGCCTTTTAGCGCGAAATTTTTATTGCCAGAAGTGAAATTGCATCTTTATATTTTATCAGCGAGAGCGCTTTGAAGAGGATTATTCTTCGTTTCCTCGATTTGCATTTCAATAAAAATTGTCATGTGACGTTTCGAGTATCTTGCACCTGTGCATAAGTTATAGGTGCAGGAAGCTGTAGTTTTCAGGGTCATTGAAATAATGAATCGTCGTACACTAATACTGGCTTAAAACGCAATTGTAGACTTTAATTGAACGCTCCGTGAGTAAGCCGATCCTTGGTTTACCTGGGAGTTTCAGTTGTGATCTCGTTTATCTGTTAGCTGGCTCTTGTAGAATTCTCCAGAGGACCACGTTTCGTTGCATAAACCGCCCGTCGAGGGATAAATATTATGAAGACAAAAGGTTGGAGAGGGCTTCGAGAGCATGGCCAATAGGCCTGGAATTTAAGTTATGCACAAGGGAAAATATATGGGAAGTGTGGGTGGATTTACGAGGAGTCTTTTACACGATTGCTACGATTTAGAGTAACTGGAAGTTGGTTTTGAAAATAGTTTTGCCTACTTTAGTACGTAATGAATATGAGAGAAACTTTTTAGGCACAATAATAAAAAAATATAGTAATTATCACAATACTGTATAGTAGATGGGAATCACTCTGACATATTGTACTTTTTCCTAGATAATACAGCAATTATTGAAATAACATATTGCAAATATTGTTGGATGATATTGTAGTAATAGATATATGTATTTTGCTGTAAAAACTTCTCTACATATTTCGTTTCCTACTATAATACTTGTACTTTTTGCAATATCATATCAAAATTCCTATCCATCCAGATTTTTGAAAGTTCCATGCAGTTTTTTCAGTGTACATGTCTGCATAGGTTCTTTTTCCAATATTTTTGTATAATTTCTGGGTTTCTAGTGCATCATATTGCAATATGATACAGTTTTCGAAAAAGCTGAAAAAAAGTAATAAAGTTTTTTTTGTTCGCCATGCCACTGAGTCGACAGAGCCCCCCCCCCCCCTCCCCGAAAGGGGAAGAGTAAAAAAATATAAAAAGGATCGTGTAACTACGTCCCTTTATCGGCCTTTATCATACTGCATGTTTTTTTACACGTGAGGGCCAGCTTCTGGACGCGCTGGCGCGTGAAAAAAATGTATGGTAAGAATTACAATTTTTGAAGTAAAATTTGCATTTTAAGATTTCTAATTTTCTGAAATTATACAGTAAAAACTGGTATACATATTGTAATTTGTACAATAATAGCGGTTTCACTATACAATATTGTGATGAGTAAAATTGCGGTTTCTACAATAATACTGTGAAAACTACAATACTATTATGAAAACTGCAAAAATATTGTAAAAAATACATATAGCAGAATGTAAAGGATTTTTTCTCAATGCAGTAAAACTGGGTTAGAATTTGGAATTGAAAAAAAAAAAGGAAAAACTTGAAAATCCAATGATTTACACCATGGAATGATGTTTCAAATTTGTGTGATTTTTGGAAAAATTTTCTTGATTACATTAATATTGACCTCGGATTTGAAAAAAAAGTTCAATATTTATCTTGAAAAGGACGATTCATATTTCTAACGGTGTATATTGACATCCACATCACAGTATTATATTATTATTATTTTGCTATTGTTTTTGTAATGTCTTGAAAATGCAGAGTATGACTGGTGGAAAAATTTAATGTTTTAAATATGTTTAAAAAAGTCGAAAATCCTAAATCATGCATTTTCAGGTATAATTTCAAAAATCACAAATATGAATTTTTTCCTTACAGAATTATAAAATCTATCATTTTTTATAACAGTCGATTTTGTGACTCAGAAATCTTAAAAGTTTTGACTGTCGAAATGAACAACCAATGGTTGAATGCAATTTTCGGAACATTTGATTTTGACCTGCTTGAAAATAAAACTTTGAAATATACAGATCCCTAAAAGAAAAAGTCTGTGGGAGAATATAAGGTTTGTTAATTTGACTGTGATACATCATGAAACATTGAATCGTAAATTCTGAAATTTTTTTTCAAAACAAGGTTTATTTCAGAATAAAATCCAAGTTTTATCTTGTAATGTTATTCAGAAATCTAATGATGAAAATAACTAAAGAATTTAAAATTTTCAAAGTTCTTTCAATATAAATGCGAATAAAGAATAAATGAAATTATAGGCGTTACCAGAATTTCAAAAGTTTTATTACATTATTTATGAATTTCAAATTTCGACGCTCTTAAAACTTGTGAAAGTATGAATTTTAAGGTTTTACAAACAGGAAAAAAAGGTAGATAAGGCAGTTAATTAATGCAAAAAGCTCTTAGATTTAGAATTATAAACATGTTTGAATTGAACATTTTGTATTGGAACATTTGAAGATATTAAATTACTAACCCAGAAAATTCAATCAAATTTGAATTTTCAAATACTTTTTCCTACAATGAAACGATGGTCATTGCGAAATTTGCAAAATGTGGAGTACTTAAACTGGCACAATGAAATTACGAAAAATCTTAGTCCATATTGTAAAAAAAAATTCTATTCCAATTCTTTTTTCGAAGTATTTTAGGTATTTAAAACTTTACAATAGTAAAGCCACGAATATTATAATTTTAGATGTTTAATAATATAACTCTGAAAACTCTCACAAAACTATAGAAAAATCTATGTTTTACAGGTTTTCGCTCGAAAGAGTTATAATTTATACAAACCCAATCACAACGTACCTATTATCACAGAAGTAAATGCGAAATTTACATCATTCGTACTTGCAATATTTCACGTTCATCTGTCAACATAACGATATAAAAGTTTGTCAAATGTACAATCAAACAAGTACAATTTTCAGATCAGATTTTTTAAAATGAAGGAAAAATTTTTACGACTGTAATATGACAGTACATACTTTTTAAGAGATTTGCGATTCATTTGCAACAGAACCAAAAATTCTAATGAAGTACGTAAAAACTTTTCCTTTTTTTATTATACAAAAAATACAACAAACGTCATTATCGAAAATAAATGAATTTTTAACTGAGATTTTCAATCATAACTTCAACACAAATAAATAATGTATGTATACAAAAAGAAGTAGTTAAAATGGTAGTTCATATTTTTCATTTTTCAATAATGCCTTCAAGCAAACAGATTTCAAGCAGATCTCGAGGAAATTCTACAAAAACCATGAAAGACTTTATTAGTCATCATTTCCATCAGATTCATCTCCATACGCTTGGCAGATCAATTTATGATGGAAGGATATGTAAGTCGGCCGGAAAAGTCTTTTTTCTCATAAATTGACTTTGCCTTAATATTAAGTAGACATCCATACATAGTTTGGAAGAAGAAATCAAATGCTATACTTTGCCAAAGACAATTATTTGATGTAGTGGATAGAAAATTTTTCAAGGGCCAATTTTCCAGTACGTCGAAAAATGGCGATTCGACATTTAGGTACCTCGAAAATTCTATACAAAAGTGGAAATGTTGAATTAAAAACATTTTATTCATACAAATTATAGACATTCACGTGAGAGTAATCGAATCTTCGAGTAATGCACAGAATTTTTATTGCATGATTGTTACCTGATCCTTACTTAATACTTGCCTAGTTTTAAAGTTACTAGGGTCAATAAACGATTAATTATAGATAAAATGTCGATATCAAATGTAAAAAGATCATAAAAAACGTCAAAATCATGCTTCTAAACAAAAAAAAATATTGCTCTAACTTGTAACGGATATATGTATATATGTCCTGATGGTAGTCTTCCATGGAATTATGTACAGTCGATATGATAGGGAATTTTAGTATCGAGTGGAGAATGTTGGATCGATATGGGCCAGATCGATGAGTATTGATTCTTGTTCCCCTTCTTCTTCTTCTTCTTCTTCTTCTTCTTCTTCTTCTTCTTCTTCTTCTTCTTCTTCTTCATCATCTCTGTAAATTAGGCGTCTCCGACCGCCATTATTGCATTTGTTCACTTTGGCATGATTGTACGTCGTAAAAGTGCCACAATAAAAATTATCTACATTATTGCTGTTAGGTGCGGAAATCTATTTAAAAAGGGCAGAATTTTCTTGTAATTCGTTTTTTGTCGTGGATTAGTGAATTTTTTGGAAATAAATTTGTGTCGTTTCATCCAGAAAAGAATTTCCACGATTTGTAACAAGGGATAAAGACGAGTCAAGGAGGGCGAGATTCGGGAGGTTGCACGAGGATTTTGCTTGTTACTGCTTTATGAGTGATCGGCATTTCCATTTTAGACGATGTTTTGGACCTATTCCTAGGAGGATTTGGATCTTTTCTTGAGTGGTCGAGAGGAAGTCGTGCTTCTGGGATAACTCCGGACAAAGGATCCTCGTCAGAAACCCTGATAAGCTAAGAATTTCATTTATTTTGAAATTTTTCAGTGAAGGGGAAATTAAATAATGTTCATGATTGGTCGACAATGTTTATGCTTGGTTGATAATGTTCATGATTGGGTCGACAATGTTTATGATTGGTTGATAATGTTCATGATTGGGTTGACAATGTTTATGATTGGGTTGACAATGTTTATGCTTTATTTTTGTTAGTTAAAATTGGCTATGATAAAAAGTCAATCAAGTAAGGGAGAACTCATTTAAATCAATAATCTAAAAAAGTATAAGAAAAAAACAAAGAGGAGATAAAAAGTGCAATTGTCATAATTCTGCGAATCATTACAAATAAACAAAATGGAAGTGAATAAAAATGTTACAAACTTTCTAACCTACAAGTGGCTTAACTTACATAATATATTGCTGGAGTTTCTTCAATTTGAGAGCTCATGAACATAAGAGAACTTTAATTTTTCCAAGGTACAGTAACAATTACGTCTGGCACAGCTATTCGAGTCATTAATTTTTGGGTCGCACACCTAATAAGCCTAAAATTAATCCAGTCCCAACGAACCATTTCATACAATCAATAATTTACGGTTTTTCTCTTCTCGTCATTTGACTTTTCCTCGTTTTCCACTGTCCCCATATTACTCTCTTCCTTTCAACGTTTTTTAATCAAAAAATAGAAAGAAGCGCAAACATTCACCAAAGCCTAGACCAGCTCGTTATCTTTCATTAGCGACGCCATGGGTGAAGTTTCTCGAAAGCAGCGTGATAATGCAGTTTGCGGCGGCGAGTCTTTATCTTTCCGCGGTACTGTGCGGTCCGGGAATTAAATGGCGTGCGGTATTACACGTAAGTGCCGGCGGAGTATGCGAGGGAATAAACACGTGAAAAATTAACGAAGCCAAAGGTTCGTTCCCACGAGCTTTTTTACGCGTTTGGAAACAACGTTGTAAAGCGAAAGCATAAAGCACGCGACAATAATCTGCAGTTTTCTCGTAATTCCACGTGTTTTTATCTTTGGGAAATCCCTGGAACCGGAATTCAAATTTTTTTCATGAAATATGATTCAAAATCTTTTGAAGACATTCATTTCATTGGGGGAGAAGTCAGAAAAATGGATATGACAATTCGAAAACCCTTTCAAAAATTCGATGTATCTGTGAGATTTAGGCTTAGGATATCCGGCTTTTCTTTTTGTGCCTTTTGGTGTTCCTCATGAAGTCTATGAAATTCTTGCGGGTGGAAAATCATCTCATTCTAAATGCAACACGCGACACTTTTGTCACCCTCGCTTCTCTTTCAAGAGCGCTAAGACGTGCTACCGCGATAAATCGGATATTGCCTCTTGTGATATTGGCTGTAATCTCGCCCGATGCAGACGAGCACGCGTATCTCCACATGGAACAGGCTTCTGTATCATTGATATAATACGTGTAATACGGCGCGTTTCGAAGACACCGTATTTCGGCGAGTAAAAGCGAGCGAAAAAATCCGAGGGGAATTTCTTACGCGCCGTTCTATGCATAGCGTAGCGGGACGAGATTTCTCAGCAGCCCCTGTTGTCAAATCAGACTTCGAGTTACGGGAAATCTCAGGCAAGCGAACTAAAATAGCTCGAGACGCGAAAATATAAACTCTTGTTAGCGTTACTGTTTCGCAAACTTTGCTTTTCGAGATATTCATTAGGTAATGTTTGCGGAATTAACATCATGGAAATCGTTGACATTTGGGTTGAAAGTTGATTTTGATTTTTTTTTCATCACGATTAAACTTTTTCTTGATGAATTGGCATGACCTTTTATCAAAACGAATTTTAGGCTTAACAAATTTGTTCTTTATTGAAATATTTACGAAATTTTTTCTACTTCATTAACATTTATTGCAGAAAGTTAATCTGAATGAATATGAAGCACGAACTTGAAGTTAGCTCCAAGCTAATTAGAGTATACTTTCGTTATACCAGTCTTCAGAGTTGAAAAGTAAATAATCAAGCCACACTTCAAAGTAAAATACTTAACTCTTCATTTTCTTATGAAATTGCGGTGATTCTCTTGAAAACTAATTTCAATCAATAATTTAAAGGTATTTGAACGAGAAAGTTAAGAAGAAAATCGAGGCTGGAGCTTCTGAGCTTTATCAAACTCGTTCAATTCTTCTTCTTCTTCGCCTTAGCGGTGGTTACTAAATCTTTTAATCCACTTTGTGAATATTGCAATACTTTTTAAGGTATCGTCTTGAATTCACCAAGTTCTTAGTAGATTACCGAGAAAAATTTTTGTCTGGCCTTTGTCCCTCGATTTTTGCGTCCATCTTCTCGTTGAGTGAGGCTAAATTGAATTCCGGATGAAAGTTTTACCTTGGGGAATTTTCTTTAGAGACTTTTTACAAAAAAATGTTATACTTGTGTGTTGAAAACGAACATGTTGGAATAACGTTTTGTAGATACGATTTCCAGATTTGAGAAATATAATTAACAGCGCTAATGAATTTCAAGAAATTATGGAGATTAAAAAGATTGATCATAAATTTCTCGAACACCTTCTGGCACTAATTGACAATCTAATGAAAAGTTCTTCAAAAATAATATTGGAATAGAATATTGTATAGAAACAGTTTTTCTTCAAAATGCGATATGTTAAAGTTAATTTACAACCATCATATGAAAATATTGCTGGTTTTTTTATTTTTTGTCAATTTGTTTATGTCAATAGATCATTAAAGAATTTTTATCCTTATTTTCTGTCATTATAGATTCCATACATTATTCAGCAATTTTTATTTATTTGCTTTTATGAACTGAGCTAAAACCTTAATAACCCAAACATTTCAAACGAAATAGTTTATTCCAATAAAGTGATCTCAACACATAAACTTTAAAAATTCATAAGAAGAATATTTCGACAAATCATAACTGAGTAAAATTTATTTTGAGTCATAATAATCTTCTAATCTGTGACAAAAACTAAAAGCAATAAGTGTATCAAGTACTCAAAAATATTTTTAGCACAATTTATATAAATTTGAATTTAAGTTGTACCTGTCGATCGTTAATTATAATATAATGTTATTTTATATATAAATCACTCCTCTAGTCATCCTTTCAGGTAATTTTTGTATTTAAAATATTCACACAGTCTTAAATCTCAATTAATGTCAGATTATTATTTATTTTATGATTTGTTACTAGCATGCGTGTGTTTCATAAAATATGAATATTATTTGCATGCTCCTTTATTCTTTTGTTTTGAATTTTCTTTTCAATTTATCAATAAAAACTGCTTACGATCCTTTCATTGAATTTGAAAAACTATCCCCTGACACTCGTCCTACAAAATTTTGTTTTTGCCTCTACTCATAATGAATCTACGAATATTATTAGTATTTCTTGAAACTGTCCTTAAACTTGAACTTTTTCGTTATTGTTTGTTTATATATAAGATACTTTTGAAACATCGTATGATAATATATTCAAGATATTACATATATTTTACCAAATTTGACTTTTCTACTTCAGTCGAAATGTTTTTAGAAGGCTTATTATTTATTAGATTAACTTGTTAATAAATTATCCCGGATAATAATAATTTATAAGTATTTCTCGTACATTAAAGAGATTTCTTTAGTGTAGTTGTAATCTGATTATTTTCGTACCTTTTCAACGAGTGAAAAAATAGCCCATTAGATATTTTGAATTATATATTAAACAGAAAACCAATGCTTTACTTTTTACGACGTGAAATCAAATTTTAACCTATGTCGAGCATTATAAATTAAGTTTTAAAAAAATTTATAGTTCCATCCTTTTCCATTTAGTATGTAGATTTTATTTAGGAAGTGAGAAGTAGAAATATGTATTACATTTTGAAAGTTCATGATATCGAATCACAATGATGAGATCAACCATCTGATTTTTTTTTGTGATAAGTCAAGTTTGAGTGCTTTTAATAAAAAAAGTGATTCAACAATTGACGACATTAATGTCAGATTTATAGTGATGGAAAATTTGGATACAAATTATATATAATTCTTTACCGTAAATTAATTGACATTCAAAGAAAACTCTCAGGTATCGTCAAGAAACTAAAGAAATTTTGAATCAACAGAAAAATAGTATAGAAATGTTGGAAACAAAATTAATTAATGAGTTGAATAGTTCCTGTCAGAAAACACAGCAAATATTACATCGAACAGGAAAAATTGAATATTTTCGTTTCATCTAAGAAAAATACAAAGACACAAGCACAAAATTCTCACGAAAGTATTGTATCAGATTGCTGATCATTACTCGAACGGAATAAATCTTTGAATGATTGATGCTAATTTTTAATACGAATTTTCACATGAATTCAACCGAAAAATTCGAAAATTCGCCTGAAAATCAATGCTGAAAATACAGATTATTGATTTTTTCGAGTGCGATTTAAATTTAAAAAAAAAGCGAAAAAACTGTTTTTTGACCTCGAAGTCTTAATCAAGAAGAATCAAGCTTTATTTAAATCCTCACGCACATTTTTAGCCAAAAAACTTTGTTTTCTACAAGGGTTCGAAAGGTATTTTCTTAAACTGAACTTCAGCCAATGATTTAATTAAAAAATCTTCATTTTAAACTTTTTTTCAAGAATATTCGTTATCTTTATAAAACTATTAATTTGACTACAAAAAATTTTATCATTTAAAAGTAGAAAAAAATTAGTTTCTGTTCTGTCATTGAACTTAAATCATCTACCTAACGTTTCATAACATTGTACAACACAAAATTTTTTACATCCAAAAAATAAAAGCAAAAATGTAATCTACACTAAATTTATAAATACACGAGTCTTGAGGTCACACTGAATGAGGTCAAAAAAATTTGAATATCACACAATTTGTTTAATTCCTCCTCACTTTTTATAACATTACTCTTGTAGGTGTGTCCTTCTCGCACCTATAGATTTAAACGAAGTTGAAAAAAGGTTTTATTGAGATAATCTACCACCACCCTATGACAAGCTCGTCTTCGAATTCAGTGTAAATAAATCATATTTTCATAATTGTTCTCCAACTGATAAATTTCTATCTAAAATTCGTCGCAGAGCGTTCTGAACACGACGAAAATCTTCTTCACAAAAACAGTGCAACGTTTCTTACTCGCGACTCCTCGAGCAGTAGAAAACGACGTATTGTGATGTGAAGCGACGATGGCACCCCCGTGTTTGCGTCGCACACCGAGGAACGAAAATCGAGAGGGAGCGCGTGAAAAAGAGAGAAGAAAAAAGAAAAGTTTCGAGGGGATGATGACGACGAAAACAACGGGGCCGGCGATGACGAGCTTGAAAGGCGAAGTCGTGCGTTCAAGTTTTTAAAAGAGCGTCGTCGACACCCCCGGGTCGTGGTAGCTCAACGTTAAACACTATCAATGGTCGTCTCGTGCACCATCTTCCTCCCCTGGGTGCACCATCGCCATTACCACCATCATCGTCATTTCCCAACTGCCACTGGGAATGCACACGTTCACGTCCCAAGTGAATAGGCTTCTCGAAATGAACGCGGAATCATGTTTGTAATCTCGGCCAGAAACATGCATTGACATACGTGCGTATCAGATGACAAAATAAAACATGAAATGTAAGTCGGCACGACCGCCACGGATGGAAACTGTAATTTCGGAAGAAGCATCTGAAAATACCATTGACGAAATTAATTCCTTTGCTACGATTAATTTTGTAGCCGATATTGGAAGGTTGCATGCTTTCTGCATTGCAGATAGAATCTTGATTGAATTCGATTGCAAACCTCATATATTACATGAAAATCAGCTCAGAGCAGCCGAGAGGTGGCTGAAATTCAGCTTGTAGCAGTCTCCATCGCAGCTAGGTACAACGTAAAGTAAGGAACTTCAAGAGCTGATTTTCAGGAAAAAAAAGGCTGCGTAAAGTAAGAAGCTTCTGCTAACTTTGGTGGCAACGTAGTTTCAGCAGGCCTTTCAAGCTGAAAGTAACATTCACTCTTTAACAATATGTTTAAGGGTGTTAAATAATCTTTGCTTAAAGTACCAAGCATGTAATTGAACCTTGTCAAGTTACCCAATATATACTCTCGGAAATTTCAGGCACGCCATAAGAGAAGTGCAAAAAGTTAATAAATAAATGAAAAAAGGTAGCGAAGAAACGTCGAAAGAAATTAAGAGCGAAAGGAAAGCAAAGTAAATTGTGGTCTTCGGTGGAGCAAAGGTTACAAAGGAAGACAGTGGGATCCGTGAGATCCAGCAACGATCAGGCACTCGACGTGGAAGACGATTAAACTCAAGAGGGAAGAACAGCAGTAGCTAACTGCAGACTGTACTCCAAGGGCTTGTTCCAAGTTCTTTTAACGTAAAGCCCAGTAAAGACGAATTTTTTGCACACTCTGGAAGTGTACCAGAATGTATATTTCTGTGAAAACAACTTGGATTATTCGTTTTGTTGTTATAGCTGATGAAAGTTTGGTGCTCTTCTAACACAGATCATCATTATGCAGTGATTTCATCAATTTCAGTTAAAATAAGGAAAGGTGGAAGATAAAAATGTAAAAATAACATGATTCTGAATTAGTGAATTGAAACCATACTGCTTTTTTTGGCTATCCTGGTTGCCAAATTCAGATCGTAGAGATTTGGCAATGCCACGAGTTTTTTGTTGTTTTGCGCCGTCGACAGCTGTCAACAAATATAAACGCACGTGTCATGTGATTGAGAAAAAATCATTTTACTGCTTTTTCTGAATGAAAAGATTATTATCGAAATTAATTTGTCACTGAAAAGACACAATGTTCACAATAATAACAAAAGGTTTAATTTAAGTGCTCCAAACGAAGTGAAACAATATTTAGAATTCTTCATTCTACTGAATAAAAAACTAAAATAAGCCGAGCTTCAGAAAAATTTTTGAATTATTTTAAACAAATTCATCCTGAATATTTCATTGAGAGACTATAGAAAATATGAATTTGAAAATTTCTTTGATTATGAAGAAAAATTTGAATATACGGAAACACTGAAAATCTGAACAATTTCAAACTCTGAAGCGTCGAATTCAATGAATTAACATAGAAATATATAAAAATACAAGAAAATTTGTCGGATCATACGAGCTCTGAAGAAATACTATGATAGAATTCTATATAAAAAAACTGTTTTCTGAATAATTTGGAAGAATACCTACGGTCTATAAAACTTCAGATTCTAGAGCATCAAATATCAACTAATACAAATCCTCAAAATCTAAGAAAAAACAAGAAATCACTACAAAATCTTATTAATAAACGATTATATAGGAGAAACAAACTCTGGGATATTTATATGAATGAATTCGACATGATCTATACCCTATACACGAACTATGAAAACTATCAATGTAACAAACAAAAAAAAAAAAAAAAAAAAAAAAACACGATAAAAATCTGTGAAACACTGAAAATCTATACAATTTCACTGAAAATCCATCGAAATTTAAATTAAAGACATCTATATAAATCTACAAAAACACTAAAAGTTTTGAAAAATACTCGAAAATCTTTCAAAGTCTCAGAAATACTAAAAAAAAGCGGAAAATAGTAGAAATCTCATGAAATACTCAAAAACTATGTGGACATATTTTTCTCAAAAATGTATGAAACTTTGAATTCTTGAAAATAAAAATCTAGATATTTACATACCAAAAATTTTTTCTGATTTAATATATACTAAAAAAGTACAAAATAGAAAAATACAAACGAAATTTAGTAGAAATACGTAAAAAAAGGCGTTTTTTAGGAAATCAATTAAAATGCACAAAATCATTGAAATTCAAAACTCTATAGCATCAAATTTTAAAAGTTTAAATAGCTATCCATAAAAATACTAGATATTTTGAAAAATGTAAGAAAATATGAGAAAATTTTATTTAAAAAACAATAAATAAATGAAATTTTAGAAAACTTTACAATACTTTATTTAGGAAAATTCATTTGCTTTTTGAAATTTTAATCCAAGAACATCGAATTCAAGAAAACGATCTGAAAAAAATTCATTTTCAGCATAGCGGTCTAAAAAGCCTACTTTTATACCCGCTTCGTGGGCAAAAATCGAATTTTTCTCCAGCTAAGATAAAAAAAACCGTTCGCACCATGGAAAAAAATGAATATATCCCTTGCTTTCGGCCCAGGATATAACTTACACCCTCGTGAGAAATTAATTTTTTCCCTAGATGGGAAATGTACTATTTATTCAAACATCCTTCAAGTGAAATAAATATTAAACGATAATTATGAAAAATACCCAAAGTATAGGAAAAATAAATCTAAACCTAAGTGACTTGCATCAAAATAACACAAAACATATACTTTTATTTTTAAAACGAATATGAAAACGTGCAACTCTAAATTCTAAAAGTTGTGATACCTTCAAATCCCTCAAGTCGAAAAATAAAATAATTGTATTCTTGGAACCAGATCGTCAAATATTAGAAATTACAAAACCCCGGAGTGAAAATGCTTTCTCGAAAAACCCCTGGCGAAAATTTTTCTGCCTACGCCCTTGATAAATACAATAAATGCACCGAAAAAACAATAACGAACGAATAACAAACGTGCGCGGCAAAATGCAACGTCGCCAAATGTCAAAATAAACAATGACAGATCATCAAAAGTGTTTTTTTAGAGTATTTTTAGGAATAACTTAATAGTAGAAATTGGTTTGGTAGATTAAAACTTGATTTTTAATGTGTAATTTGAAGTCCAGCCAAATTTCAGAAAACTTTTTAGATGCACGAAAATGAGATTTGCTCTATAAGAACACGTGTTAATCGACGCATATTTTAGAATTTTTTCGCTCAAAAGCTAAATAGACAAAATACTTGTAATTAAGCATACACATTCTATCGACTTTCATTGACAAACTACAATTTTTCGAAAAAATTTTCCCTCATTTTTGTTCACGTGCTCATAATACCCTAAGATGGCTGAACTTTATTTTCTAACTTTTGAATTATTCCATCTAAAAGTTATTCAAAACAATGTGTATTTCACAGAATATTCTGTGATTCACTTATTCATTCAAGTGGTGTCAATATCCTAATGCAGAAAAAAAAACGTTTGCTCATATGACACTAATCCCAAATACCATCCACAACTACAAACATAAGTTCGTACATGCACGTCCCAATACGTTGAAAATTTCGAACGAGCAAACGCAGAAGAGAAACTTTTAAACGGGCTCCAGGTCATTTCGTCGCAAGTATCTGTGAAGAGGTGCTCAGAAAATTTTCCCCGAAGAAACTTGACCGTCGCGAAGGGGAAGCCAACATTGAATCGCGAGTCTCATCGGACGAGCTTAAAGCGTTGCCCAAGAGAAATCGGTTTCGGGCCGGTTCGAGTGCACGAGAGTTGACTCAAGTTTTATTCCACGAGAAAACAGCCTTTTTCATGCGCAAGCTCGTGAGTACGTTCACGTGTATGTATTTACAAGTCTACGCAAGAGTGTATTTGAACTTCTTTTATGCACAAAGCCCCCAGCTAACGACTATTTTCTTTCGCGACTCCCGAACACGACGAACATTTTCAAATCTCGAAATGCGATTGTCTACTCTGCCAACTCGTTTCCCATGTGAGACGCAAGACCCGAAATAAGTTTTGTACGAAAACGACGTACACTCGAACTCAAAACGAAACAATATATACAAATTTGGTCGAAATAACGTGCTTCATCCCATTATCTTCCCATCATGATAATACCCTCCACACAATCAGCATTTTCCCGGAGTCCGTTAAATTTTCAAAACGTTGGAGTACTGTAAATTTCATGCACGCAATGAACTCGAACTCTGGGAATTTAATTATTCCCGTGGATTATTGTAATACCTCTTGTTCAATGACTGTTAATTCATGATGTTTTTTTTTTGTTAATCGAAATGTACTGTTATAATGTATATATATCTTGGATTACAGTAATTTGAACTGTAAAATATTGCCGATAAACCACCACAAAATTCAGCTTCTCAGTCGTCTGTGGATAAGGAGTGAATTGAATCGTTGCGGGTTCCGATCGCAGTGGCTGAATCAGATTACGCGATTAATTTCTTCCAATGGAATGACAGGGGGTAAAAAAGAGTGGGAGATAAAATTCTCAGGAGGTTTAGATCTTCTGTGGAAAGAAGAGAAATGGGATAATAGTGATGCCCACTTCCTCTATCGTTTTTTGGTTGTCTTCCTTTTTCCTAACTCTTATTTCGAACGCCCTCGTCAGCGGGATTTTTCCTCCTTTATGTCTACCGACGCCAACTTTTTTCGCGACGTATCAGTTAAATACGTTTTTCCGTCTGTTTTAGCTGTTAATAGTTTCAGTGGTATGTGTTGAATGTAATTATTTTTTAACGCATTTTAGGATATTGAATTTTCAACTAAATTGAACTTTTTGTTTATTAGTAAATAAAAATTCGTTGATGATAATCAGATGATTTTTATTACAATATTTTGGAAGTGTCAGTAATTACGAACATTTTGAGGGCCGAATCTACAAAATCCATCTATTTTTGACAAAGTTATGCGCATTCAAAAAAAAGGGATTGCATTAGATGGAAAATATCGATATTGACGCTTAAAATAAAAATTACAAAGGATCCGAAAAATGATTTTTTTCGCAAAAAGAAAAATACGTGTCTCAACAAATCAAACAATAAGCAACACATCAAAGTTTCGCTGTGAGCTAAAATCATGTCCCGAATGGACTTCTAAATTTTAAATAGAAAGGCCGTTAATTACATCAATTAATGATTATGTAAGTAGTTAAGGAAAGATTTTTTTTTTTAACATTATTTTAATTTTTTTTCTGACACTTTTTTACTGAACATAAACTCTGTTGAAAAATATTGGTGTGTATGATTTGATCTACTGAGTCTGACTATATTCGTGCTTGTCTACTTGTTGGCATTCCTTAATATAAATGAATGTTTAATTATGTATGAATTGTTCAAATGATTGAAAAAAATTTCTTACTTCGAACGTACATTAAATCTTATCCTTTTATTATTATTATTTAATTTTTTTATCTCACGTGAATTTTGACGTATAAAATAAAGTAGATAATTTCATTCATGCAGTCTGACTATAGTCATAATTGACAACTTGCTTAAAGACTATACATTTTTTGTTTGGTTTTTATTTTATTGAGTTTTATAGACTGTGGTGGTCTTTTTGTAATTCGGGCTTTGTATACTCCTTGCTTGAGAATTTTCATATTTTATGTATTTTTTCTTGTTGAAAAATTGAGAAAAAAAAGTCAAGAGCCAATTATTGCACAAACTTTTTATCTGACTTCTACAAGATTGACAGTAATGACAGAGTCAAAATAATTGTTATGGCATAGAAAACGCATTTCTATGCCAGCCGAGATCTCTAAACGCGTTTTCTAAGCCCTTGGTACATAAAATATCGTTCGTAACAGGCACGGATGTGCGAATTTGGCGAAACGGGGAAATTACGGTCCGAGGCGAAGCCAAGGATTGTAACCCGTTTTGCCTATGAGCACATCCGTGCCTGTTACGAAATATACTATTTTATATGCTGTCAAAAAGGGTTAATACAACGTTTTGACACATAATGGATCGAATTTAACCGAAAAATAGAAAAAAAAAGAATCAAATAATATAATAATAGATACATACTGAATATTTGGTTCTGTTCATTATTAACTTACATGTTTCGATCAACATTTTTCTATAATTTTTTTAATCCTTTGATAGTTGTGAAGTAGACTTTACTTGTAATGTTATTGATTTACTTCATGTCTTGAACAAAACGTTAATTTTTTTTATACTTATGAACATACTGTTTTTATTATTATTTCAGTAGGATGACGTTACATTTTCTGTAGGAGAATTTTTACATAGTGAATTTTTCACAGACATAGTGAACTTTTTACAAACATTTTTTAATCTCATTATTTTCAAAGTGATAACGTTTTTCTTCCAATTCTAAAATCAATTTGTATATGATAAAAAACTTTTCTGGAAAATTTGAGTTTAATAGAATAGGATTGAAATATTCATCATGAAAACGATCGTTGGGAGCCAATATCAATGGGTTATAAAATAAAAGACTTCCTTCTAACTTCCCATTTTCTTTCTCAAGCTTTCGGCTTTTATTAAGCCTTCTTCAGGAGATTTTTCACTTCCATGAATTCACATTATTATTCAAGAAATTGATTAGAAGAATAGGATTAACTCCCTTACTACATGCATATTTTAGTGTGTTTTCTATACGAATTCATAATTTTTTCCAAAGGATTCGAAAGTTTTGGAAATTCAATAAAGTGTAATTACATTAGGCAAGGTTTGAAACATAATTTTTTTTTCATATTTCTTTCTAACTTTTTCCTATTATAACCGGAACTTGAAAAATATAGATGAGTCTTGGGTCGTGAATCGAGATATCACCTTTAAAACGCTACGATGTTAATTTTCATTCTACTTTTTTAGTTCATGTAAACTGATTCATTCTAGATTTATGACCTTCTAGTATTATTATAGCTACACAAATTTATAATGAATATTTGTAAAAAGAACTTACATACAATATAAGAAATTTATTTTATAACAGCGCGAAATCGTTCATGGCCAAAATTAAGTAGACCAGCGCGAATATAAGATAATAAAAAAAATATTAATAATAAAAGTAAAAGAATAACAAAAACTTAAAGAAAAAGTTTGAAAGGGAAAGTATTTCAATTTATAGTACACTAGGTTGTCACTTATTTCGGCGATTCCGGAATTTCTTTCATTCAGGAGGTTTATATCAATCAAGAAAAAAAATTTTTTTGTGTAAAGTTTGAAGGAAATCGGATATGATTAACAAGTGCCACATCACGACTGAAGTTTTAAATGGGATTAATATGTAGTTTTTCATACATTTTATTCCAAAATTCATAACTTTTGCAAAACTTAAGAGCAATGTTTGAGACTTGGCATAGTTTAAGTGTATAATGTTACGGTTAAGACCAAAATTTTCTAGATTTTTCTATCGCTGTTATCTATGTTTTACAAGCACCAAAAAAAAAAACAAATATATCCTTTTTCGGCGTTAGTAAAACATAGATAACAACGAGAGAAAAATCCAAAAAAATTTGGCCTTAAACGTAACATTATACACTCAAACTATGCGAAATTTCAAACATTTATCATAAGTATTGCACAAGTAATGAATTTTCGAACAAAACGTATTAAAAACTACATGTAAATCCCATTTTGAACTTCAGTCGTTTCGTGGCACATGTTCATCTTGTTCAATTCGCTTTAAACAAACAAAAAATTTTTTTTTAATATCTTGATTGATTTAAAACCCTGGAATGGAAAAAATTCTGACATAGCCAAAATAAGTGACACCTTAATGTACATCACATTTAAATTTTTACTCGGAACTGATTGCTCTCAAATTTTAGATACAAATTTTTATATCATCAATTCTTCTCCCAGCTATGTAGAAAATTCTAAAATTGCCTAAACAACTGTCATCCTAATGTCCAGCGTCACTCTCATGTCGGTTAGCTATTGACTGTCACAGCAACACAAGCTTCACCAGTGTACAAGCAAATTTCCATGTTCGTCGTCGAACAGGGTCCAGTCATGGTTTTCATACGCCTTTTATAAGGAGTAATCCGAGCGTAACCCCGGATGCTTTAATGTAATTGCCTCGAAATCCGACGGGAGAATTCGGCGGGCACTCTTTCGCGTTACACAAATGCTACTCAACGAGGCGTGATGACGCTACACTGTGTACGTACCTCTAGTGGGCCGCTCTTTATATACAGATTCACTTTTCGCACCAAGCTTTCGCTATCCCGTGTAGTTGTGCCGCTCACTCCTCTGCCGTGGACTCGAATCCTTTAAGCGCGAATGTTGCGCGCTCCGCTGATTCCGCGGCTTATGCAATTTGTTCTGATAAGAGCGTTGGCAATTCCACTTACCTCCCCCTCACCGCTCTACTCGGTTCCTATCCTTCTATACCCTTTTTCGGCCCCCAACCACCCCCGGATTTACGTATCGTGAAACGTACCCGTGCGTCGAAATTCACCCTTCGCGTGGTCCACGATTGCCAGCTCTCTTGTAATTCATGAAACGACGAGGAGGTTTTGAGTGTTTCGCACGAATCGTGGTTCGAATGGCAGTTGCGGTATTTTTTATTGTCATTATTAATGGAGGAAAGATGGTAGAAAAGATGCGTCGAATTCAGTGAATCTACATAGGAATATAAAAAATACAAGAAAATTTGTCGGATCATACAAGCTCTGAAGAAGTACTATGATAGAATTCGATTAAAGAACTGTTTTCTGAAAAATTTGAAAGAATACCTACGATCTATAACACTTCAGATTCTGGAGCATCAAATATCAACTAATACAAATCCTCAAAATCCCAGAAAAAACTAAAAAACAGTACAAAATCTTATGAATAAAAAATTATATGAAATAAACAAACTCTTAGATACTTACATGAATAAATTTGACATAATCTATCCACTCTACTTGAACTATCAAAACTATCGATGTACTTAAAAAAAACACAAAAACGCAAAAAATCTGTAAAACACTAAAAATGTATACAATTTCACTGAAAATCCATCCACATTTGAATTGAAGACATCTACATAAATTTACGAAAATTCCGAAAGTTTTAAAAAATACTCGAGAATCTTTCAAAGTTTCAGAAATACTAAAAAAAGGGGAAAATAGAAGAAATCTTTTCAAATACTCAAAAACTATGTGGACATATTTTTCTCAAAAATTTGTAAAACTTTGAATTCTGGAAAATAAAAATCTAGATATTTACATACCAAAAATTTTTTCTGATTTTATATATACTAAAAAAGGACAAAATAGAAGAATACGAACGAAGATTAGTAGAAATCCGTAAAAAAGGGTGTCTTTTAGGAAATCAATTGAAATGCACGAAATCGTTGAATTTCAAAATTCTATTGCATCAAATTATAGAAGTTTTTATGCTAATTATTAAAATACTAGATATTTTGGAAAATGTGAGAAAAAATCTGAAAATGTAATAAAAAAAACAATAAATAAATAAACTTTTAGAAAACTGTACAGTACTTTATTTAGGAAAATTCATTTACTTTTTGAAATTTTAATCCAAGAACATCGAATTCTAGAAAACCATTTTAAAAAAAATTCATATTTAGCAAAGTGGTCTGAAAAGCCTACTTTTTTGCCCGCTTCGTGGGCAAAAATCAGCTTTTTCTCCCGCTACGATAAAAAAAATCGTTCACACCATGGAAAAAATGAATTTCTCCCTTTCCTTCAGCCCGAGATATAACCTACACCCTCGTAAGAAATTAATTTTTCCCTAGATGCAAAATGTACTATTTATTTAAACATCCTTCAAGTGGTATAAATGCTCAACAATAATTATGAAAAATACTAAAATTATAGGAAAAATAAATCTAAACCTAAGTGAATTGCATTAAACTTACACAAAACATATTCTTTCATTTTTAATACGAATATGAAAAACGTGCAACTCTAAATTCTAAAAGTTGTGATACCTTCAAATCCCTCAAGTCGAAAAATAAAATAATTGTATTCTTGGAACCAGATCGTCAAATATTAGAAATTACAAAAACCCGGAGTGAAAATGCTTTCTCGAAAAACCCTTGACGAAAATTTTTCTGCCTGCGCCCTTGATAAATACAATTAATACACCGAAAAAACAATAACAAACGAATAACAAACGGGTGCGGCAAAATGCGACATCGCCAAATGTCAAAATAAACAATGATCGATCATCAAAAGTGAATTTGGGGAGTATTTTAAGGAATAACTTGTAATGATATATTTACAATAGAAAAGATAGAGAATCAAGTGAAGTTACCTTATTGTGAAAAAAGAAATGCAGACAAAACGTTTTTCTGTTTGTTATACGTATCTCTTAGCTGCAACTGACAGTATGTATATACCTTTGGATTTGATTCAAAAGTAATTTTCAAATATTTTCCATACCACGTATACCAGAAATTCCATCAAATTTTTCGCTTAAACTCAAATATCAGAAAAAGATATCATTCCTTCTACCCGAAAAAAACCCTATAAATTCTTCTCTAACGAAACCGACCGAAAAAGTGTCTGAAAAATTTATCGCCGGCCGAAAGAGCCAAGTAAAAAAACACATTTTATACGCTGCAAAGGCCCGGCGCTTCGAAAGCTCCCGAACGACAAGAAAAACAACTCACGCCAGGACAAACTTTCAACGCGTCCTTTCTTCCCATCTCT
The DNA here is from genome assembly GCA_028476575.1 of Platygaster robiniae. Lineage (NCBI taxonomy): Eukaryota > Metazoa > Arthropoda > Insecta > Hymenoptera > Platygastridae > Platygaster > Platygaster robiniae. Next base: position 11,210,260 of record CM052019.1, on the reverse strand, counting down.
TTCCTTTTATCTCCCTCCCATCTTTTTCTTTTGATAAAGCACACTGTAAAATTTTGTCAACACTCGCTTCCGCCGTTTCGGCTTTATGATTTCTTGACACACGCGCAAAATTTCCTCGGCAGACTGCGATATCCCATACTCTCATGATTCAGCCGCCAAATTACTCTAGTACCACGTGTCATTTCCTTTCCTAGATAAGGCAGGGCCCACACATTTCGAGACGTTCTTAGGTGAAGTGAGATAGGGGAGAAACAGACGTTTAGCTCCACCACTGGCATGTAAATTGTGATCATCCAGAGTATATAAGGAGGGGGGGGGGGGGGGTTAAACTTTTGATTTATGCATTTCAAAATACAGTGAAGGAACGAAATAAACTTATAAGTGTATATATTTACGACATCATTGAAGTTCAAAAGTGACAAAGCAGTGTACGTGAAAACGGAGGAGTTAAAAAATGTGAGTAATCCCCTGTATAATCATTAATAAATATGTTCATTGCGTGTCATGATGTTTTGACAATTACAGCGGCTTTGACATGTAATAAATTCGAGAAACCCAGCATGAAAGACTCCCGCCGAAACATGAATAGTGTATTGGAAAACGTAAAATAGAGGCACCGGGAGGCCATGAAAAAAAAAAATAAATAATTTCAAAAAAATAACAGTGTTAAGGATGGCCAAGAAAAACAATAAATTGAATCCTATGTGTACTATTAAACCATTATGTCCATACTCGTTTCTATAAGAAATTTTTAAGCGATATATCAATAACAAAAATTTAACTACACGAATAATTACAAACTCTTATCTCATTTTGTGATTCTTATTTCTTTGAGTATGCTTCCTTTTCAAAAGTCCGAATGAATCTTCGGCGTCTTGACTAAAGGTGCAGAATACTCTCGCAAACAAATAATAATCGACCATCATTCATAACATGTGTCAAAAATTTTATAGTGTACTCAAATGAACAAAAAACTCGAATTCATTGAATGCATTAATTAAAAACAAAACAAAATTCAGTCGTATTTCTTAAGAGCAAATACATCCATAATCTTGAACAAGCTCCTAAAGAAAAACATAAATGATCATGAGCTAGAATTGGTAAAATCTTGGTCATGTCCAGCAAGAAAAAATACATCGATGATCTTGACTTGGTGAAATATTGGGCAAATCCCTAAAGGAAAACTTCGATGATTTTGAACGAGAATTGATAAAACGTTGGACAAACTTCTAATGAAAAAAAAAAATGACCTCGAGCTAGAATTGGTAACATCTTGGTCATGTACAGCAAAAAAAAATACTTCTATGATCTTGAGCTACAATCGACAAAATCTTGATCGCGAGTCTTGTTCAAGATTTAATCCAGATCTTGATCCAGAATTTATACTGAAAACGGTCGCAGCTATGAACAAACTTTGACCAAAGTTTCTTCAAAGAACTTGATCAAATTTTATCCAAATCCTTTATACCAGGTGGTTTACTGAGTATGAGTAGAGCTATGATGGTCATGCTCGAAAAAAAGCCAAAATATGCATACAACATGCACCAAAAAGACTGAAATATGCTCTAAAACATGCAAATGAAAATGCTAGAATGTGCCAAAAGTTGCCTACAGAACAATTAAAATGTTAAAAAAAAGGCTTTTTCTTGTTACGTTTTGGTCAATCTAATTGCAAGTCAAAATAAGGTGATGTTTGAGATGATCATGGTGTGAAGGATCGCCTTTTTTCGTTCACATGAATATTCACAAGAGTTCGTTGTTGCACATTAAAATAAGATGTTGCCTGAGATGTTCAAATTTAAAAGATCGCCTTTTTTCAGTTAAAACAGATTTGTTAGTAGAAAAAGAACGTTCGACATCCACTGAAGTTACGTTAAAAAATTTGAAGAACGTAATCTCGGATGGCGACAATGCTGTTGCATATTCATTGGAAACGCTATCATTTCGAAGATTCAATATCTTTAATTTCTACAAACGCGTTGTACCCAACGTTGCGAGCTAAGATTTGTTCAAACTTAATCGAAAATTCTTCATTGTTGATCGAGCGAACATCTTCATAGATATTTACGCGCGTATTTAGTTCAAGCCCTTTCGTTTCTGATACTTTAATTTCGTCCACGATGAACACAAAATTAGCTTTCATAAACGCTAATCATAAACGTCGATCACCAACTTCACTGCTTCAAAATGATCGGCATAGTATTCGCATGCTTGCAGCCAGGTTCCCCATCTAGTAACAATCGGTTCAGTTGGAAACGGAATACTTAGATTTGCCTCTTTTAAAAAGCTGGTGACTGTTGAGTGGGCGTAAAAAAATGATCGGAATGATTTTCTAATTGTATAATTGATATGAAAATGCCAAATACTCACTTTTATAAAGACGTCACTTTTGATATTAGAGTATTCACATTGGAGTAATGTAAATGAATGAATCTTCCCAAACGATGCATAATAAATTATGAACTTCTAGAATGAGGTGAATATTATCGAAGACTTAACAAAATAAATGAATTCAAATCATTAAAGCTGAAAAATCGTGTGTTAACACAATTAGTCCTTTCAGTTCCTCATACTCAAAGTATGAAAATATTTTTATCTTGTAACTAACAAGATTTTTTATTCTTCGATGAAATAGGTTTGAACTTGCATCCCCTATAGGTCGTTCACGCTCCCAGTCTACACGTCACATCCTATAATGGATTTCTTGCGCGAGGAGCTTCTCTTACGCGACGCGCACTGAGAAAAAGATCGTTTTTTAAATACAAACGAGGTGTCGTTACCGTTGCCGGGCTTTTTCTCGAAGCACGGGCGGCCATAAGTCTATTTGCCACGACAGACGAGACAACGAGGCAACATCTGTTTCGCCAAATATCTCACGTTTGGCGTGGATAGTTTAGCGCTTCTTCGGTCGTGTATTCCTTCTCTCATTGTACGTAAACATCTGTTCTTATTTCTCCCCAATAACTTGGTTCTTGAAATAAGAAAAACAATTCAGAAACTAGGAAGAATTACGGGTTCCAGAATAATTTAAGTAAATCTGGGACAGATATTCGTAAAATGTGTGAATTAGAGAGAGCTTTCGAAAATATGCAGGATGAATTTGAACTATAGGAGGCAATTATAGATGCTTCCGCGTCGTCCTTTCAATGCCAACTGCGTCGCGCAGTTCAATATCGGATACAGTGAACCTTCATCTTTCAATATGTATACATTTGAGACTCCACATTTCAAAGAGAAACCCCTGCGTTTTGAAAATCACAGCTCCATCCCTTTTTGCGGCCAACAACAGGCTGCAAGTGTCATATTACCTTGGTGTATTAAAACTACCTTTGCAAAGGCTTTGATAGTAATTGGCAGGATACTCTATTTTGAAACTCGGCTGGTGCGTCACGTCAAAGGACAAAGTTACTCGGTTTTTGGCTATGTGCTTTTGGAATTTTACACCGTAGCGAGCTGTGTTACTTTCCATACGTGCATGTATGATACACTGTTTTCCATAGCCACAATCAACGGAGGGTTTCATGGTAACTTCCTGCAGTTTTTATTCCAAATATGTGAAGAGAGTTTCTGAAATTATGTTGTTATCTCTGAATGGCTCTTTTTTCAGGGTGAAACTAAAATTAGTTGACACTGAATATTATCATCTAGCGAAAAAAATGGGAAAAAAGATGTCATTGTTGCGATGGTCATAATTCGACTCGAATATGTGATTTAATGTGTCTCACATACTGCTTTTTGAAGTTGTTTGCTTTTATAATTTAGGACATAATTTTTTTGTAACTGGTTATCTTCTGGGCTTTGCATAAATAAAAACTCTGCAATGGAAAGAATCAACAAACAGAACCTTGTTTTATCTTTTTTAAAAGCAACGAAAATAATATACTGTGATTAAATTATGTTTTATCTCTATATATATATATACACAGTGCGCCATCTGGATGTATCCTATTTCAACAGTGAATAACTTCGCCATTTTTCAGCCGATTTTCACAAATAAAAAAGATTTTTTTAGGATATTTTTTGCCATTTATTTCAAGCCAGGTTTAGAATACAACGTCGATTAAATGAGCACCCCCATTTGATACACAAAAAGCAGCTCTTTTGCGGGCATTCTGCATAACAGTGGCCGGCCAGCATTTCGGGTTTTATAGCAGCTATTTCAGCTTGTATATTAGCTTTGAGTTCGTCAATGTTCTTCAGCTTGCTGGCATAAACTTTACTTTTTAAATATCCCCATAGAAAAAAGTCTGGTACCGTTAAATCCGGAGAACGAGGAGGCCACTCCAAATCACCATTTTTTGAGACAACGCGTCCTGGGAATTTGCTCTGCAAAAACTTGATCGTAGCAGCTGCGGTGTGGCAAGGTGCACCGTCTTGTTGGAAATAAAAGTTTTTCAGACCTTTTTTCTGCATTTGTGTACAGACAAAGTGCGCCAGAATCCAACGGTAGCGTGCGCCGTCGATGGTCTCTCCAACTTAGAAGAAATAAGGCCCGATGATGGTTTTTGAGCACACTCCGGCCCAAACAGTTACTTTCTGGTCGTGAAGAGGTGTTTGATGTATAACGTGTGGGTTCTGTGTTCCCCAAATTCTACAATTTCGTTTATTTACTCCGCCGGAGAGGGTGAAATGAGCCTCGTCCGTCATTAAAATTTTGTCCAAAAAATCAGGCTCTGCATCGATCATTCTGGCGACAGTATTTCCATATTGCAAGCGACGTGGCATATCCGTTGGCAACAATCTTTGAGTAAGCTGCACTTTGTATGGGAAAAGAAGGAGATCTTGCTTCATAATCCTCCTTAGAGTCGTTCCACTCACGTTTAACTCCTGAGATCGGCGGCGATACGACGTATTTGGGTTATCAGAAACACTTTTTTTTACCGCTGCAACAACTTCATTGGAGCGTTGCGGACGCTGTCGAATAGGAACCTGGGGAGTTGCTACAGACCCGTACTCAAAAAAATTCTTCACCAAACTGAGGATTGTTCTATTTGTGGGCGCCGAATGCCTGCCATATTTTTTACGATAAGCACGCACAGTTTTCACAGCTAAACGATCGTTTTCAATGTAAAGCGCTACAATTTCAGCGCGTTCTTTCAGTGTGTATCGACTCATAACTAAAATGGCATTGAATGACGTTTCAGAATTGTTATTAACTGTCAAAATCGGCTGAAAAATGGCGGAGTTATTCAATTTTGAAATAAGATACGATACATCCAGATGGCGCACCCTGTATATATATATAAATCAATTTGTTAGTTCGAGATCGCAACTTACGAAGATTTCATTCTGAAAAAATTTCTAAAATACCTTGTAACATCAATGAATAAACAGGCAATAAGTTTTTCAAATAATACTGTGTCACTTTTCAAAACAAAAAATCGTGAAAAAGCATTTTTTCCTCGAGAACAAGTGTATGTAACCCCTTAATAAATGTTCGTATATTTTAACAAAGAAATATGAAAAGTAACTTTTCTCTCGTGTTTTCCTGCATTTTTATTTTAAGTTATTTAGTGAACAAATATTCTTTGACAGTTACTCAGAAACGTTCGGTTTTTTTGACAGTTATAAATATGTACACTCGAAACTCTAAGATAGCGATGCTTTCTAGTACAGCCTACTCCGATACAACGATGGTTGGAGAGATTCCTACCACCGCATCATTTTCACTGTATGCGCGCTGTCTGTGAGGACTGTGAGTCTCTCGTATGCGAGAGTATAATGTTACCGCCCACTGAGAGTATCAAGAGTGAGGGTAAAGAGAAAGGCATCCGCATCGATGTATTGGACTTACGCGCTTCGTTGTTTCGGAGATCGTTGTATTGGAGTTCGAGTGTAATTTACCTTCAATTACGCGTGGTGAAGCCTGCAATTACAGCTACATATATAATTCGAATTCGTCAATAATCCTACTCTTTCAAATTCTTTTCCCCCATACTTCACAACATAATTTTTTGCAACCAGCACTTTCCGGTGCTTTGCATCAATGAAAAGTCTACAATGGAAAGAATTAACGAAGAGTGCCTTGTTTCATGGTTTTCAAAGTAAGAGAGTGAACGGCCACGAAAATACCATCCTTTGATGGAGTGATGCCTTATTTAAACATAAAACGACCTTCGAAGCCGTTTCCTCGAGCGCGTCCTCTTTTTCCCGTCTCCTCTATTTGCGCCTTTTCACTTTATGGCCTCCGAAAAGCTTTTGTTTCCCTGACGATTACGATTCCCTGACGCAGCTTCCGGAAAATTTAGATGAATTTCAACAACCTACGGCTAAAGTAAGTTATGAACTGTAACTTGCCGAGTCGCTTGTGAAATTAAGGAAAAGAGGGGCAGATCGGAGAGACAAGAAACAGAATTGAGATTGCGGGCGAGGCGAGAAGAAGACGTTGGAAACAAAGATAACCGAAAAGGAAAGCAACCAGCTCACGACTATTTGTCAGAATGAAAGGGTCTCGGGAAAAGTCAGGAAATCCTCTGTGATGTTTCGCGAAAATGTTTGCCAAGAACGTCTAAAGGCTGCAAATAGCGTTTCCACAGCTCTCTTGCTCCTCAATTTCTAGGATTGTTCTAAAATTCATGAACTCGTGATGCGAAATTCACTTACTGCATTTTACGAATTATCTCAAGAACGGGTACTATAATATTTATTAGCTCTGATTCAACCTGAACTGTCTTTTTTATTTCAAGAGTAATTGAAACTCTTTGTGATGAAAATTCTTTTTTATGAACCCTGGAAAATTCCGTTGAAAAACATGCAAAAAAACTCGATGCATTTGTTAGGAAAAATATTGGGTTATCGATGACCTTCACTGGTCAAAGGTGATCCTCACAAAAGCAAATAGCGAGGTCAAAATCATTAATACGCATTTTTTATTCAGTTTTTTTACTTTGCAATTCAAATTGTATTTTAGGGAAATTTGGATGGTTATGCATTGAATGGTCGCGCTTGAATGTATATTACCAGTATGGCCATAACCGTTTGTGGGGATGAACGAGTCGAGGTCAAAAACGTTAGCGCTTGCGAATGCAGTTAAGCAGCAATGATGAGCTATCACGCGTTAAAAGCATGCCTAAAAAATGTGGCAATACGTTCCAGTTTCAGCGGATCAGCGATTTTGGTGTCAAGTGGAATGTATATTTGTGAATCGCGAGTATGGATGTTCGAGTAGCATTCATTTGAGGCGCAAATATAATATTTGGAATCGAGGCAAACACTTTTATTTCTGTAGTACGATTGCAAAAATATCACTTATTCTTCTAATAACAGGGTGGATTTAGAATTTTTAGAAATTTTTGTGTTTTAAATAATAAGAAATATGAGAAGGTAATGAGGAGGTTATGCGTATGGATGAAAAATGCAGGGTTTTGGAGTATCGCGTTACTCTACAACGTAAGATTTTTTACTGTAATGATAACGTAACGCATTACATTAGTTAACATGTTACGGTGGCGGGAACGAGTCATTTTTTTCGATAACGAGTAACGAAAATCCCGTTATTTTACGTTACTTTTATCTTTCTCATTAAATTTTTAATACAATTCAAAACTTTTTAAGTATTGCTCTAAAACTAAGATATAAGTAGTTTTTGACTTCCAGATTTTTGAATAATAGAATATAAATGGATAATATTTAATGTAATAATGTGGAGTATTGGTAATTTGTGTAAAATTATTGCCGTAGAATATGCTTTTTTACTTTTGAGAAGAAACTTCCACAATTCAAAGCGTTGAATTTTTGAAATTCACATGAAAATGTATAATAATACCTAAAATCTACAGATCTCAAAATCGATAACATGATTTGTATGATCTAGAGATTATGCTAAAAAATCTAATGGAATACAATGAAAACAACAGAAAACAAAAAAACAAAGCAAAATATGAAAAACATGCGAAATACTAGATTTTGATAAGTTTCATGTAATTTGATTATCTAGAAAATTCTGTAATTCCAGGAATCGAAAAACTTTATTTTCTCGAGCTTTGAGTTCTAAAAATATATAGTTATAAAGTTCTATAAAAAGATGAGAAAATTTTTCTAATTGTGAAACGCATTAAAAGATACAAAAAATATTAAGGATCTATGAAGAAACTGTTTTTTGTAAAATCGATCAAAATACTTCTGGAATTTCTAACTACAAATTTTATTTTATTTTGGAAATTCAAAGAAATATTTTCGAAAAACCCCCAAATTTCACAACATTCTATAAATACAAATTATCGAACCGATTCCAGGAGCCAAATAGATAAAAAACTTGAGACATATTCCTTTAGATTATTTATATTTAGGAATAAATTGCTAAAAGGGAGATTACTCAAGTTTTTTAAATATTTGGCTCCTGGGATTGGTTTGACGATTTGAATTTTTTCAAAAAAATAAGGAGCAAACGATTCTAAATAATTCTGTAAATACTTAAAACGGAAAGAAAATACCTACTGAAAAAAAGTGTAAATACATAAACGATTGGAAACCTTTCGAATTTCAGAAATTCATACAGCAATATATAAAAATAATAAAAGATCCTTGAAATCATAGAAAAATTGAAAAAATACGAAAAATAGTAGAATAAGTAAAAACCTATCGAGACACTGTTTTCTGGAAAATCCTGAAATACACTGAAAACTTCATTACGTTCAAATTATAGAGTTCGAAACTCTTGGAATGTATACATCAATTTATTTTATCAAAATACTAAAATTTTATAAAAATACTAGGAAATTTTGCAACATTCTATCATCCTGAAAAATACGGATGGTTTCAGAAATATTCAACAATCCTTCAACTCGTAAAAAAATTGAAAAAGTATCAAAAACATCAAAGGAAAAAAAAATCTTCATAGACACTATTTGCTGAAAAATCCTCTTAAATACAAATAATTCAATGAACTTTGAATTCTAGAGCGTGAAATTTTTGAAACCTATGTATCTATGTACAAAAAAATAGTAACAATTTTCAAAAATACAAGAAAATCTTGCAGCATTTTATGCATACTCAAAAATACAAAATAATTCAAAAATTCTGAATATCTGGTTAGGTATTAAGATTCTTACAAAAATCCATCAAATTTGCGAATGTTTTTTTGTGGCTAACACTTAATCAAATGTCATATCCAGAAGTTATGTAAACTTTAAAAAAAATATAGAAATTTGAACAGCTGATGGATTTTTTTTTCAGGGTGAAAAAAAACGGATTACCATTTTTAACTATATCGGAAATAAACAATTGCTATAGAACAAAACCACGAGTACATTGATATTGTTATTTTCAGCCTTAGTTTTTCAATGTCTTGTTATTTACATTAAATTTGTTCCAGAAAGTAACGTGAAAGTAACGGGACGTTACTTTTTTCAAGTGGTAACGGCAACGAGTTACTATTTTTTTCAAGTAACGGTAACCTAACGAATTACTTTTTTCACCTTTGTAACGGTAACATAAAGCGTTATATTTTTTAAAGTTTCTTTCCAAACCCTGGAAAAATGTATACTCAATAAAGAATAAAATTATTTCCATGAAATACATTAAATCCTTCAATCATCATGTATACGTGATTCACAATTCAGCAAATATCATTGTCTTCCATCAACTATCATTGCCTATCAATTTTTTTTCGTGCATCCCACAGAACAATATTATGCAATAATCTAACACTCTCATGACAACTCCTATTCTTGCACGTTACAAGAGCATTTACATAAAGCATACATCATTCCATTTCTTCACAAAAATGTGTCTGCATATTTCACGTAACAAAACGTCTATGCTGCTGGATGGATTATTCCCTACGAAAGAAAAAAAAAAAAAAAAAAAACCACCGGGCAATCATGAATATCACATTTTTCCGCTAATTCCGCGATTCCGCAACATGAACACACCGAAAAATGCACGATTCGTTTGTAACGCATTGCGACGTGAAAAATGCCGTGCCTGCGTTTCCGAAATAGCGATGATTGTTCACGTCGTTTCATGGAGTGACTAATGGATGGCCGCGGCGTAATTCAATACTCGGCTCAATTTATATTTAGGATCATCATTAACTAGCTCGATGTATTTGAATAATTGATTGTCGATGAAAAAAGCTGATAAAGCGACATTGTGCTATCGGGACCGAGATCAATTCAGAAATATGTTGGCGCTTGTTCACGCGCTATTGTCGATTGACGGTGCAGGTAAACCAGTTCATGTAATTTGGTTGTAAAATCGAATTTTGCATGATTCTGCAATTGAATGTGGTGAAAATTTATTCAGTGTTTTAATTCTCAATTCAGAAGGCAAAGAAAATGACCGATTTGCAGATATGTCCATCAACTAAGAGTTAACCTAATACTTTTCATAATTCATGTTTAATATAATCATTAAATGAGTTTGTACAAACAGAGCAAAGTTCTAGATGAGTTCCAAACGGAGCAAGGTTTTTTACCACTTTTACAATAAATCACGTGAAAATTGAGAAAACCGTGAAAGCCCATGAATCCCCCACAGACAATAAATCTCGCGCGCAACTAGTCGCTGTCAATGTTGGGTTAAACTTGGCAAACGTCCGGAAAGATCGCTTTAAACAAAGGCGAATGAACTTCGTGAGAAAATAGGGTTTTCAGCACGTTTAGCCATTACGGAGCACCATTTGGCAAAGAAATAGGAGAAGATCTTAACAGTTCAGAAGTCCGGACATTTCCCTAGCATCGTTAGAAGACAATTTCTTCTGCTCACGCGAGAAAAGCAATTTTCTCCACTAGAACTCGGAATTTTCCGAAATTAAAATTCACAAGAAAAAAGATGACTGATTTCTACAGTCGTAAGTAATGTCTATTTCGAATTCTTGACTTGAAATTTATTTAGACTGTATTAGTAAAAATATATTTTTTTTTGTATCATCGAAAAATTTGAATAAAGACAGTCTGAAAATGGCAGAAGTAGGGAATTATTTAAATGTGATAATGAAGTAGATTAGGTAGGTGAAGACAAAAAAAAAGGTTTAGATTTCTACCTAGATCTTGAGGAAATTAAGGGTGTAAGATGAAATCGAGATTATCCTAAGAAGATTCATTAGAGTGAATGTGATCCGTGGGCGTTATTATTCCATAATTATGACAATCGACTGCGACTCTCAGTAGACTCACTGACTCGATGTTAATTGGCACGAAGCTCCTCATTTTTGCTGGCATTTAATAACCATCGCCAATTAGCGCGATCAACCAAATGCCTAAATAACGATGTTGTGATGGCAAATGAATCGGGTTCAGTCATTAAATCTATCTCGGTTCTTTTCGATAACGATTTTCATAACGTATCTGTCATTGTTTTGTTCAATGTGTTCAGTAATTCTTGTTATTAAAATGTACGTAACAAAAGTTATTTATCACAAAGCGTTTGTTAGTTAAATTGCAATAAATAACACGCCACAACCCAATCGCTTTGATGATATTGTGCTTGTGGGTCTGCATACCAAATTATCTACTTGTTTAGATAGGAAAGCGCATTCAACTAGAGGATGATTGCAGCATCTCTCATTGTCATTTGGTATCTTACTGTTTATCATTCAATGAGATTGACCGCGAATAATCATAAATTGTAAACCATGCTTGACAGGTTGCACGCAGTTAATTGTTTGGTGCAATTTGTTAGTCATATGATATCTTTGAGACGTCAAAACTTAATTTTCATCTTAACTGCGTAATACAGCATCGAATACCGAACTTGCATCGGAAAAGAACCGAGCGTTCGTCGTTACGGAAAGAGGAAAGTATGAAAAAGAAAAAAGGCGATGGAGAAAAGTCGAAGAAAGTTTGAAGAAGCGGTTCCGCGCATCAAATTGAAATTACTCGGAAAAGTTTTTAATTGCGGATTTGAATAGGTTTGCTGCACGGTCGAATTCCGGCTCGTGGGCGGAAGTAGCGCGATTTATGCGGACGCCGCCCCCGCCGCGTCTCGCAAGCAATTCGGATATTGCTTATGAATTCAGTACGCAGGAAGTGTCCATTATTAAATGTAGATGTGGCTATTTTCCCCCGTCTACAACCCTTCTACGCCCTCGCTCACTTCGCACAGTTCCCGATAGCACGAAGAATTTAATATCAATATCGGCGTCATCGCATTTACATCGAACGCTTTCATGGTAGTCAAATTCTCAGCAATCACTTTTGACGTTGCGCCGAAGTTTATGACCAGATGTGTTGCTTTCATTACTGGGATGTGAAATTCACACCAAAAGTTTATCAAAAGTTTGTCTTTCTTTTTTTTTTTCATTATTTCTAGTTGTTGAAATAAAATAAAAACGATAAAAAAAAGTCTCTCATTTATATGAGAACATATGCTATGAAACAACATCTAGGAAAAAAAAGACCTAACCTGAATCACCGGGACGAATGTTAAATCAATGACGAGATTGTGAATTAAACGAGATCAGAAGATATTGCATTAATAATTATATGTTAGATAGAATATTTACAGTGTATTAAGAAACAAAATATACATATACTCTAATTACAAAGGAAACGAAAAAATTTATTGGTGCCTACTAATCACTGATCAGTGCTGCCAATCATAGATCAGTACTGCCAATCACAAATCAGTGCTGCCGATTCACTGAACCTAATACAAATTGGGCTCAACTGCTCGAATCAGCTGACATTAGATCTATAATCAAACAGTTTTATAATTTTCCTACTTGAACTTTGAATAAGTGAAATATTTTACATTAGCTCGGAATTTCGAAGTATTCTGAGAGATATTAAAGTTCTTTTCCGGAAGTTGGCTTGATATGTAGAAAAAATGTTCAAACATAATTCAATAGATTCATAAAAGACAAAAGCACTCTAGTAAGAAGAATAATTATTGACCTCTATGAGGCTTACAATGATGAAAACATTATTTACCTACCTCCTTTTTTTCGAGTTTATTCATTGCATAACAAAAAAAGGCATTTATCAGTACTTTTCAAATGGCATTGACAAAAGGATCACCATGGGAAATAAGAATAATTTTTTTCATCAGCAAAAAATTAAACTACTCACAAAAGGATTGGCGGATGCGAGATGGAAAATTTTTTGAATATTATAAATTCAAATTGTAGATTTACAACAAAAACAAGTTTCCAGAAGTGTAGGTTCGATTTTTATATCTGCTTCGCTCTGTTATCTCTATACATAGAGAAAACCAGTATCTTGATACTCAGAGTCAGATTATCTTTCCAAAAAGACCTTAATTTTCAGCAAGCAAAAAGCCTCTTTCAATAAACTTTGACATTTTTTTCAACTCTCGAGCTTTCAACCTTTTACATTTTGCAAACTCTATCCAAAACAGTTTCAGGACAAGAGAAAACACGACAGTTAGAAAATGATAATTGACCTTACATAAGTACCACGATAGCTTCAACATTATCTACCTTCTTTCTTCATAGACACTACTTGCATGATAAAAATAGGCATATTATGGAACATTGTCAAACGCACTGACAGACTTGTTTCCAAGAAAAGTGTGAAATACATTTTTTTATCGGCAAACAATACAACTATCACAATACTTACGTAAATGGTCAAGTTTGTTGATCTATTATCACTCTACGAGTTTCCAGTATATATAAAGGCGAAAATCGTGCTTTATACTTCGCAACTCAAGTGAATTGCAAGTTTGCACTTTGTTTTCAAATACAACACAACATGAAGGGTTCATCGAAAGTTTTTATCGCTGTTGCAACAGTGCTGATGATTTTTGCATGCTACGCGTTTGGTTAGTATTTCGAATACAATATTTTGTAAAACCATCTTCAAAACAACATAACATGTGTTCCTATTGTTCTTTTCTTGGTTTTATTGTTCTATCTAAAGATTTTGATTTATCGACCTTAACTTCTAAGAATAAACATCTTCTTCGAAATGTAAAAAAACAATACTAAACACGATGGCTCTTTGACTTGGCACCTATGAACCAGATCATCCTCCCTTGTTCTATGATGTGTATTCTTGACTATAATTGGAAAATGATACTATTTTATAGCCGATGACGGATGTATGCCAGATCAAATAAAAAATGGTATAGGCCTTTGCGCGCACGTTCAAGGCAGGCGTGAGTATTTTGAGACAAAAACTATAATATGAAATTTCACCTTTTGCAACATTAATGTAGACCTCTAACAAAAGCAAAATGACAATGATTAATTGGTGAAAAAAGAATCATTTCGTGTGAACAAATTTCGCCTGTTTGTTGAGTGTACATAAAATATGATGAGAAAAACATTTTATTATCTGTACTATTTGATAAATCATTAGAATGGAAAATTAGCAACTATAAATTGATCTTCTTATAAGAAAAATTGTAGTGTGTCGAATCAACACGCGTTAGAAGCAGAACTTCCCATGCTCCTTTCTTTAAGAGATCGATGTATGCATTTTTATTCCTCTCACCTTTTTAAATAAAGAGATCGATCAATGTTTAAATCAGTTGAAAAATGAATTCATTCCTTTTTTCTAGTCGAATCTATCGATGACACGTTTTTACTTTTATTAAATAACCTTACATAATTTATACTAATAATTTTAATGAAAGTGGAAGCATAATATCATTAGAAAATGTTTCTCTCTACACTTGGAACTCGTTCGAATATCATCGACCTCCAACTATTCCAATCTAGCATTACACTCTTACAGAATTACGGACTTTCAAAATCTCAAAATAACTCCCTTAAAACGAAAACATTTCAGTCTTACATTACAACGAAATCACAAAATTACTCACTGCAATGGAAAACATTACACTCTTACATCTTACAGTCTCACAGCTTGCATTGTAATATCCCGAAATTACTCCCTCCAAACGAAACCATTACAGTCTAACATGTTACAGTCTTACATTACAAAGAAATCTCATAGTTACTCCGTGCAATCGAAATATTGCACTGTTACATCTTACAGTCTTACATCTTACATTGTAAGATCTCCAAATTACTCCCTACATAAATGATATTCTAGAATAAATAACATTTATGAATAAATTGCATTCCTGAAAAGTGATAATGCCACCTAAGCAGTTTTACTTCAAGAAACTTTGATATAAAGTAGTTATAGTATCGATGTTCAAATTCGTTCTCGCAAGTCTATGATTAAATACAGGAGTTAAAAAAAAACAATGACATACTTTGGTTGATTATCTAACATTGCTGACGAATAATTGTTTTCATCGATATACCTTACATATAAGATTTTTTTTTGTTACTGTAGTTGGCTTCGTCGTTCATGCAAAAATTTTTTTCAGCATGCCCACCTGGAATGACTATGAATATTGTTAATACATGGTGTGTGCCTGCAGGACGCTAATTAGAAGAAATTGGTTCCCCGAAATCTTAACTGATGGTTTCGTGCATCACAATAGTTGTAAAATCGTTGTTTTTTTCGGAAAAATATAATATGTAATATTCAATCGTTTGTTATTTCTTGCGTGATCGCAGAAAAGGAAACAGGGTGAAATGGCTTTTTCGTAACATACCCTTCCTATGATGATAAAAATTTTTCATTTATAAAATTTTATGGCAGCAGAAATTTGAGAATGTTCAAAATTTCTAAGGAGATTCGTGAAATATTCCTTTGTACAATATTGTAAAAAAAATAGTTATTATCTCTGTGACGTAGAAGGGTGAGCACGTTACGGTTCAGTACTGGGAGGGAGGAAGAATATTGTTCAGTTTTACGTAACGCAAATTATTCATTTTTACTCTAGTTGTCGGAAAAATTTGAGGCAGAATGCTCAATACGTACATTCAATACTTTGGGTCTATTGGTCCCTTCATCTCCAATCGTCCAGGCACTTAGGGTCAGGTTTTTTTTTTCACAAAAATTTTTTTTATAGATTCTACATCAATATCGATTTGACAAGTATTTTTTCTTTTTGCTTAATTTTGTGGGTTCTTTCGTCGTGGAGATATTTAAAAATTTTCTTCATATAATATATACTTCTTCATATATAGAAAATTGTCATTCATTCATGTTTCCTTTATATTTTGTTTGTTATTAGAGTTATACATAAACAAATTACATGAGCCTCCACTAGCCGAAATTCGATGTTTGGGAATTGTGATTTTTTAAATAAAAGTGTTAATTATTCAGTAGTTTAAGGCTTGATTTATAAGAAATGCTATCATTTCGCCAAAAGTGGCTCAATCGTTATTATCTTTTTTCTGTCAACAGAGGTTAATTCTATTGAAGAAGATATAAAGTCTAGTAATTTAACGAAAATTTTTCTATATCCTTCTTAAAAATACATAAAAATCAGATTATTCTCTACACGAAAATTTTGACACTGCTTCAATTTTTCAATTTATAATTTCTGTTTATTATTAGTATTGTGTACGGACGATTTTCAGAAAAATTTTACTTATACCTAATTTTATTTTCTAAGAATTGTGATTTGTTAAAATCCAAGTGCAATTTGCTGTTTTCCATGGTTTTCTAGGCCACTAATCGAAAATCTGAGGTCAAATTTGGTAAATTCAATTGTTCGAACTATTTGTTTCAAAAATAATGAAAAAGTATATTTACCAAGATACATACGCATTTTATGGTTTTCTAGGCCATGTTCCTGAATCTAAGGTCGAATATACAAAATTTAATCGTTTGAACTATTTGTCGCGACAAACTATGGAAAAATATATTTACTAAGATTCATATGCTTTTCATGGTTATCTAAGCAGCTGATCATGCATTTAACGCCGAATATCCGAAATTATATTGTTTTAACCATGACTTCAATACATTTCAATAAAAAATATAACTAGTAAGATGCATATGCTTTTCACGGTTATATCAACCGCTCATTATAATTCTTGGGTCGAATTCGCAAATTAATATTGTTTAAACTATTTGTTTTAACAAATTGTAAAAAGATATATTTACTTAGATGCATATGTTTTTATTGATTATATAAACTGCTGATCATGAATCTAATGTCGAATTTGAAAAATTTATTTGTTGAAACTATTGTTTACGCAATAGATAAAAAAAATACATTTACTAAGATACATATGCCTCCAACTGATTCTATTTCGATTCGACGAAGATTTACGGGCTTAATTTTTTATTTTCGCCTTAAAATTATGTATTTTGTACTTTCGAAAATTGTATTCGACGTGTTTTTTCATTTTCACCAAGAAAAACTTTTCTCGTCAATTATCAGGTATTCGTCTGAGGCTGTCAAAATTAACTTTTCAGGTTACCCAATGAAAAATTTTTTCATATCTCTACAGCTTTAACAAGTGTTGACTGATTTTATTGATTTTCATGTCAAAATGCGTGGAAAAATTCAAAATTTACAATATAATTTCAAATTTATGAATTAACTACACCTTACTTCCCTTAAATCGTGACAACGCAAAAACTGAAAAATTTTTTCAAAATTCATTTCTCGAAATCCATTTTTTTCGTGATGAATTTTTTTTGTATGTAAAAATAATGTTTAAAGTATTATTCAGAAAATTCTAGGGTTGCGAAATTTTTTCGTTTCAAAGATATGAATTTTGGAAGAAAATGTTCGATTTCCTCTTGCAACATCATCTAAGTTTGCCCATTTTTGTCTTTAGTTTAATTTTCGCAGTCTCATAACGACTTTTCTAATTGGAAAAGTTACAGGATACAATCTATCAGTCAGTTTTGCTAAAATTCGAGCATATTAAAATAAAAAGAGCGTTGCTGAGAATCAACGGAATGCACAAAACAACTATAAGAACGTCATTTTATTATAAAAAAATACAAACAAATCAGCAATAAGAAATCGAACTCATTATCGCAAATAGCAATGTCACTCGCAAATCAATGAAATTCTACCTATTCACATACAGATAGATAACTTATCATTGATATATCAACTGGATACCCTTACGAAAAAAACGCTCAAAATTTGAGCGTCGACGGTCAGATTCAATCGTTTTACAGTCGGTTCGAGCGTCGGCGTTCAAATTTCGACCGTTGACGCTCAATTTGAACGTCGACGGTCAAATTTTAGGCTTTGACGTTTAAATTTGAGCGTCGGAAATCACAGTGACCGTCGACCAGTCAAATTTCAGGCTTTTTGAGTTTCGTGTATGTACTAGAATGACATACTATATATGAGTCAGCGTCATATTTTGACTGTTGTTAATATATGTTCTTACATTTTGAATAGCTTGTAAGTTAAGTTTCTCGAGATCGTTACAGTTATATATATTTAGTCAATGCATTTCCGCAACAATGTGCTTTTTAAATAAAACACGTACTATACCAGGAAAAGTATAAACATTTTTTGATGCGTATCGCTAATATATAATTCTCATTATCGTGTATATTATTTTTGAAAAAATCACGTTAAGTAAATACCGCAATTGAGTAAGTAATAATTTATATTCCAGGAATAATGTGAAAATAAATCATGTATCAAGCAATCTTACTCAATATTTGCGCGTGACCTTCAAGAAATGACTGAATGTTGTTTCAATTACACTATCATCACGCTTTTTTCGTTTTGTGTACGTACTACAGAATGATTACTATAAAATTCACAATAAATTTTTCGAACATTGTTACTAAATCCTTAATGACAATTTTTCAACTGATCTAATGTTGATTTCGGGATGAAAAATCAGAGTCTCGTAAAGTCTCGCAAGGTAACCAAAGTCTCCCAGATAAAATCGAAAGATATTCAACGTACTATAAAAAATAATATTAGTCTTCGAAGGTATTCCAATAAATGGCTTTAGTCTCCGAAGTATTCCAACCTTTTTTGGAAGGTCTCGCAAAGTATCAGATTGTCTCTTTTTAATGGTTCGAGATATTTTGTTTCCAGGCAAAGTTTCGTTTTGAAATATTTTAATCTCACGAAGTTATTGCGAGACTGTAGGAGACTTATAGTCTCCTGTTTTGAAATAATGTAACTTGTAATTTTTTAAAAATGTATTCTATAATAAATATTGAAGAATGTAACTTGTTTTAATGGTGTAAATTGATTTTACTATCTGAGAAACTGAATGATTCTATAAAGTGACTAATGAAACTTAAGAATTTTCATATTAAAATTATGTAGCTTAAAAGTTTTCGTTGCTATATAATAATTTAGTTTTGACAATGGTCTCTGTGCGTTTTCAACTCCATATCATAGCATAATAGGTTCATCATAATAAATTGTAGATTCGACATTTTATGTATTGAAGGTTTACGAATAAAATTTTCTATACTGATTAAATGTTTTTTTGACGTATAATTTATATGTTATTTTAACTCCTTCAGTAAAATTGCACTGACAAAAATTGCATTATTATCGATTCACGTATCTTTATTCAGATAACAACTATACATATAAGGGTCTCCTTGTAAAGAATAAAAAATACTGCATATGGCCAGAAGTTGACGAATTCTATGAAATGAAAAAACAAAACCGTTTTTTGATTCCGTACTGGAATAAGTTGTTCTGCAGAGGCAAAAACTTCTGAAAAATAAATTTTCTTCTATTTTCGACATGTTGTGACTCGAATTACTTTTTTGCTATCAAAAAAAGTTTTTTTTTCTTTCGATGATTATGATAGCTTCAACTTGACGCTAAATGAAAGGACATCAAGTTAGTTTAAAGGCTGTGCGTATATATTAGAAATAATATATATAGTTTGATTTCTCTATAATTTCCGTCATTAATGTTGATTCGTAGCCAGGAGAAACCTTCACTCTCAAAAGGAAGAAAGTTTTTTACACATCTCAAAATAATTTTTTTCAAACGTTACTATCTGATGTACTTGAAGACAAAGCTAATGTTTAAGTGGCTTCACCAAGTTTCGAAATTTAAAAACTCTGGGCACAGAAATGCTTGGCAGATACGCTAGATACTAAGTTGTAAGTGTTATTTGTTTATAATAAAATTGATATTTCTATTGCCATATATATTCTTTGTTCGAAATAATTACTTTATCAGGTATATTGATATAAAACAATACTTTAAAAAAAAACTTGGTATAGAAAATAAGTCGGTTAAATCAGAACATGTAAAACTGAAAAATACGACATATTTTAGAGATTTTAGCCTATGCTGGACTTCTTTTTCCATTATGAAACTGAAACAAATTTTTCTTATATTCCATAAAATTTGTGAACTTTTGGCCGGGTACTGGACTGTTTTTAAAAAAATTGGATTCGAATCGCATAGAAAAAATTTCAAATTCCCTCAATTGGATGTCAACTAAGCTTGCGCATTTGAATTCATATATGTTATTTACTCTACGTTTGGGTTTAAGTAGCATTGATGATTCCTATAAATCCAAAAAAAAAAATTCTTTTGGATATGAAAGTTTGATAATAATTCAAATAAATGAAATTCAAATGAATAATAATATATGCTTTAATCCATTATCACCAACAAGATGTAAACCACATGGTCCTTCACACCATGAAAAAGCTCAAGTTTTGTCATCGCCACTCATCACCCCAGCGATCCAGGTTCGATCGATCCCCGTCCGAAGCAAAGATTTTTTCAGATTCATCGATGCGTTTTCAGGTTTACGACGAATCGAACACATGTTCAACTTCATTGCAGATAATAGAACTGATATACAATTTTTTTTTGTTTTATATTTTAAACGTTTTTTTATTTTTATTGTGAATTTTCGACGCTATAATTTGAGCGTCGAAGGTCAATTTGAGAGTCGACGATCAATTTCAGCGTTTACGCTCAATTTGAGCGTGGACGATCAATTTAAGCGTTACGAAATGACGGTCGATTTGAACGACAAAACTCAAATTTGAGCGTTTTTTCCGTAAGGGTATGATGTTGCACCACGGTTAATTGGAAAATTCTACCTTATGCAGTTCTGGATTTAAAACTGATATGTGTATTTCTATTTTCTATGGGGAATAAAAAAGCCTAGGAAACAAAAAATGGGCAAAGAATATGTTATTGTAACAATTCAACAATCTCTACTAAAGAAATTAGTATCTGCTTGGCCAAACTTTAATCTCAACAAATTTTTACTCGTGTCAACTTTTCCGAGCCATTAAAACATAACGAATTTTACTGAAATGTTGATTTTTTCAGTCATGCCTTTCTGTAACATACAATTACAGACATGTTACATACTGTTACATACACTCGATTTTTTTACACAAGATTGATATTAGAAGGAAATTTATTTGTTAGATTAAATATATTTTGAAGGTCCTCAATCGACTTATAATGTGCCATTTATACTATTTGACAAACCTTCTGATGCCATCCAAGACATCCCATATTTTTTTTTCATGACGGGTAGCAAATAGAAATCTAATTTTTCTTCTGGTAATTTGTTTCGCTGATATGAAAAGAATTTCGGAATATCTAGTGGAGTCATCGGAAATTTTTATTATACTCAATTCAGTTAAAAAATTTACTTCAACGCATTGCTACTTACTGCAATTTTTAAAAATAATTAAGAGTGACATGTAGACCTTAGCAGGTCTACATAGATCTTCAGGAGATTTACAGGGATCTATGCAGATATACTCAAGATCTATGTAGATCTCGTACTGATTTAGTTCTTCATATTTTTGGTCACATGTAGATCTACTTTTTACCGAGGTTGCTAGTATACTCTACCGTGCACAAATAAGGCTGGATTAGCTACACAAACAAAATAGTATAATGCACTTCTTTGAAAATTAGATTTACTACTAACTTCAGTAAACAATAATGCGATATAAACAATCAACACTACCTTCGTGAAAGTTATGATGAATGAATCTCAACTAATGACGATTTTATATCCTACTGCAAATAACTTCGAATTTCGTACACAGAAATTCTGAGAGAATAATAAAATGTAAGTAAAGAAGTTAATTTCTGTAATTTATATTTCCCTTACAAAATGTTTAAAAAGGCAGTCCAATAGAGTTTCAAGACAAACAAAAGCACGTAAGTAAGAGAATGATAATAAACCTTACATAAGTACCACCATAACTTTAACATTATCTACTTTTTTTTTTCATAGATACTACCAGCATAATAAAAACATGTATATTATAGTACATCGTCAAACGTAATGACAGGCTTGTTTCCAAGAAAAGTGTAAAATACATTTTTTTATCGGCAAATGATACAACTATCACAATACTTACGTAAATGGTCAAGTTTGTTGATCTATTATCACTCTACGAGTTTCCAGTATATATGAAGGCGGAAATCGTGCTTTATACTTCGTAACTCAAGTGAATTGCAAGTTTGCACTTTGTTTTCAAATACAACACAACATGAAGGGTTCTTCGAAAGTTTTTATCGCTGTTGCAACAGTGCTGATGATTTTTGCATGCTACGCGTTTGGTTAGTATTTTGAATACAATATTTTGTAAAACCATCTGCAAAACAACATAACATGTGTTCCTATTGTTCTCTTCTTGGTTTAATTGTTCTATCTAAATATTTTGATTTATCGACCTTAACTTTTAAGAATAAACATCTTCTTCGAAATGTAAAAAAACAATACTAAACACGATGGCTCTTTGACTTGGCACATATGAACCAGATCATCCTCCCTTTTTCTATGATGTGTATTCTTGACTATAATTGGAAAATGATACTATTTTATAGCCGATGACGGATGTATGCCAGATCAAATAAAAAATGGTATAGGCCTTTGCGCGCACGTTCAAGGCAGGCGTGAGTATTTTGAGACAAAAACTATAATATGAAATTTCACCTTTTGCAACATTAATGTAGACCTCTAACAAAAGCAAAATGACAATGATTGATTGATGAAAAAAGAATCATGTCGTGTGAACGAATTTCGCCTGTTTGTTGAGTCTACATAAAATATGATGAGAAAAACATTTTATTATCTGTACTATTTGATAAATCATTAGAATGGAAAATTAGCAACTATAAATTGATCTTCTTATAAGAAAAATTGTAGTGTGTTGAATCAACACGCGTTAGAAGCAGAACTTCCAATGCTCCTTTCTTTAAGAGACCGATGTATGCATTTTTATTCCTCTCACCTTTTTTAAATAAAAAGATCGATGAATGTTTAAATCAGTTAAAAATGAATTCATTCCTTTTTTCCAGTCGAATCTATCGATGACACGTTTTTACTTTTATTAAATAACCTTACATAATTTATACTAATAATTTTAATGAAAGTGGAAGCATAATATCATTAGAAAATGTTTCTCTCTACACTTGGAACTCGTTCGAATATCATCGATCTCCAACAATTCCGATCTAGCATTTCACTCTTACAGAACTACAGACTTTCAAAATCTCAAAATGACTCCCTCAAAACGAAAACATTTCAGTCTTACATTACAACGAAATCTCAAAGTTACTCCGTGCAATCGAAATATTGCACTGTTACATCTTACAGTCTTACATCTTACATTGTAAGATCTCCAAATTACTCCCTACATAAATGATATTCTAGAATAAATAACATTTATGAATAAATTGCATTCCTGAAAAGTGATAATGCCACCTAAGCAGTTTTACTTCAAGAAACTTTGATATAAAGTAGTTATAGTATCGATGTTCAAATTCGTTCTCGCAAGTCTATGATTAAATACAGGAGTTAAAAAAAAACAATGACATACTTTGGTTGATTATCTAACATTGCTGACGAATAATTGTTTTCATCGATATACCTTACATATAAGATTTTTTTTTGTTACTGTAGTTGGCTTCGTCGTTCATGCAAAAATTTTTTTCAGCATGCCCACCTGGAATGACTATGAATATTGTTAATACATGGTGTGTGCCTGCAGGACGCTAATTAGAAGAAATTGGTTCCCCGAAATCTTAACTGATGGTTTCGTGCATCACAATAGTTGTAAAATCGTTGTTTTTTTTCGGAAAAATATAATATGTAATATTCAATCGTTTGTTATTTCTTGCGTGATCGCAGAAAAGGAAACAGGGTGAAATGGCTTTTTCGTAACATACCCTTCCTATGATGATAAAAATTTTTCATTTATAAAATTTTATGGCAGCAGAAATTTGAGAATGTTCAAAATTTCTAAGGAGATTCGTGAAATATTCCTTTGTACAATATTGTAAAAAAAATAGTTATTATCTCTGTGACGTAGAAGGGTGAGCACGTTACGGTTCAGTACTGGGAGGGAGGAAGAATATTGTTCAGTTTTACGTAACGCAAATTATTCATTTTTACTCTAGTTGTCGGAAAAATTTGAGGCAGAATGCTCAATACGTACATTCAATACTTTGGGTCTATTGGTCCCTTCATCTCCAATCGTCCAGGCACTTAGGGTCAGGTTTTTTTTTTCACAAAAATTTTTTTTATAGATTCTACATCAATATCGATTTGACAAGTATTTTTTCTTTTTGCTTAATTTTGTGGGTTCTTTCGTCGTGGAGATATTTAAAAATTTTCTTCATATAATATATACTTCTTCATATATAGAAAATTGTCATTCATTCATGTTTCCTTTATATTTTGTTTGTTATTAGAGTTATACATAAACAAATTACATGAGCCTCCACTAGCCGAAATTCGATGTTTGGGAATTGTGATTTTTTAAATAAAAGTGTTAATTATTCAGTAGTTTAAGGCTTGATTTATAAGAAATGCTATCATTTCGCCAAAAGTGGCTCAATCGTTATTATCTTTTTTCTGTCAACAGAGGTTAATTCTATTGAAGAAGATATAAAGTCTAGTAATTTAACGAAAATTTTTCTATATCCTTCTTAAAAATACATAAAAATCAGATTATTCTCTACACGAAAATTTTGACACTGCTTCAATTTTTCAATTTATAATTTCTGTTTATTATTAGTATTGTGTACGGACGATTTTCAGAAAAATTTTACTTATACCTAATTTTATTTTCTAAGAATTGTGATTTGTTAAAATCCAAGTGCAATTTGCTGTTTTCCATGGTTTTCTAGGCCACTAATCGAAAATCTGAGGTCAAATTTGGTAAATTCAATTGTTCGAACTATTTGTTTCAAAAATAATGAAAAAGTATATTTACCAAGATACATATGCATTTTATGGTTTTCTAGGCCATGTTCCTGAATCTAAGGTCGAATATACAAAATTTAATCGTTTGAACTATTTGTCGCGACAAACTATGGAAAAATATATTTACTAAGATTCATATGCTTTTCATGGTTATCTAAGCAGCTGATCATGCATTTAACGCCGAATATCCGAAATTATATTGTTTTAACCATGACTTCAATACATTTCAATAAAAAATATAACTAGTAAGATGCATATGCTTTTCACGGTTATATCAACCGCTCATTATAATTCTTGGGTCGAATTCGCAAATTAATATTGTTTAAACTATTTGTTTTAACAAATTGTAAAAAGATATATTTACTTAGATGCATATGTTTTTATTGATTATATAAACTGCTGATCATGAATCTAATGTCGAATTTGAAAAATTTATTTGTTGAAACTATTGTTTACGCAATAGATAAAAAAAATACATTTACTAAGATACATATGCCTCCAACTGATTCTATTTCGATTCGACGAAGATTTACGGGCTTAATTTTTTATTTTCGCCTTAAAATTATGTATTTTGTACTTTCGAAAATTGTATTCGACGTGTTTTTTCATTTTCACCAAGAAAAACTTTTCTCGTCAATTATCAGGTATTCGTCTGAGGCTGTCAAAATTAACTTTTCAGGTTACCCAATGAAAAATTTTTTCATATCTCTACAGCTTTAACAAGTGTTGACTGATTTTATTGATTTTCATGTCAAAATGCGTGGAAAAATTCAAAATTTACAATATAATTTCAAATTTATGAATTAACTACACCTTACTTCCCTTAAATCGTGACAACGCAAAAACTGAAAAATTTTTTCAAAATTCATTTCTCGAAATCCATTTTTTTCGTGATGAATTTTTTTTGTATGTAAAAATAATGTTTAAAGTATTATTCAGAAAATTCTAGGGTTGCGAAATTTTTTCGTTTCAAAGATATGAATTTTGGAAGAAAATGTTCGATTTCCTCTTGCAACATCATCTAAGTTTGCCCATTTTTGTCTTTAGTTTAATTTTCGCAGTCTCATAACGACTTTTCTAATTGGAAAAGTTACAGGATACAATCTATCAGTCAGTTTTGCTAAAATTCGAGCATATTAAAATAAAAAGAGCGTTGCTGAGAATCAACGGAATGCACAAAACAACTATAAGAACGTCATTTTATTATAAAAAAATACAAACAAATCAGCAATAAGAAATCGAACTCATTATCGCAAATAGCAATGTCACTCGCAAATCAATGAAATTCTACCTATTCACATACAGATAGATAACTTATCATTGATATATCAACTGGATACCCTTACGAAAAAAACGCTCAAAATTTGAGCGTCGACGGTCAGATTCAATCGTTTTACAGTCGGTTCGAGCGTCGGCGTTCAAATTTCGACCGTTGACGCTCAATTTGAACGTCGACGGTCAAATTTTAGGCTTTGACGTTTAAATTTGAGCGTCGGAAATCACAGTGACCGTCGACCAGTCAAATTTCAGGCTTTTTGAGTTTCGTGTATGTACTAGAATGACATACTATATATGAGTCAGCGTCATATTTTGACTGTTGTTAATATATGTTCTTACATTTTGAATAGCTTGTAAGTTAAGTTTCTCGAGATCGTTACAGTTATATATATTTAGTCAATGCATTTCCGCAACAATGTGCTTTTTAAATAAAACACGTACTATACCAGGAAAAGTATAAACATTTTTTGATGCGTATCGCTAATATATAATTCTCATTATCGTGTATATTATTTTTGAAAAAATCACGTTAAGTAAATACCGCAATTGAGTAAGTAATAATTTATATTCCAGGAATAATGTGAAAATAAATCATGTATCAAGCAATCTTACTCAATATTTGCGCGTGACCTTCAAGAAATGACTGAATGTTGTTTCAATTACACTATCATCACGCTTTTTTCGTTTTGTGTACGTACTACAGAATGATTACTATAAAATTCACAATAAATTTTTCGAACATTGTTACTAAATCCTTAATGACAATTTTTCAACTGATCTAATGTTGATTTCGGGATGAAAAATCAGAGTCTCGTAAAGTCTCGCAAGGTAACCAAAGTCTCCCAGATAAAATCGAAAGATATTCAACGTACTATAAAAAATAATATTAGTCTTCGAAGGTATTCCAATAAATGGCTTTAGTCTCCGAAGTATTCCAACCTTTTTTGGAAGGTCTCGCAAAGTATCAGATTGTCTCTTTTTAATGGTTCGAGATATTTTGTTTCCAGGCAAAGTTTCGTTTTGAAATATTTTAATCTCACGAAGTTATTGCGAGACTGTAGGAGACTTATAGTCTCCTGTTTTGAAATAATGTAACTTGTAATTTTTTAAAAATGTATTCTATAATAAATATTGAAGAATGTAACTTGTTTTAATGGTGTAAATTGATTTTACTATCTGAGAAACTGAATGATTCTATAAAGTGACTAATGAAACTTAAGAATTTTCATATTAAAATTATGTAGCTTAAAAGTTTTCGTTGCTATATAATAATTTAGTTTTGACAATGGTCTCTGTGCGTTTTCAACTCCATATCATAGCATAATAGGTTCATCATAATAAATTGTAGATTCGACATTTTATGTATTGAAGGTTTACGAATAAAATTTTCTATACTGATTAAATGTTTTTTTGACGTATAATTTATATGTTATTTTAACTCCTTCAGTAAAATTGCACTGACAAAAATTGCATTATTATCGATTCACGTATCTTTATTCAGATAACAACTATACATATAAGGGTCTCCTTGTAAAGAATAAAAAATACTGCATATGGCCAGAAGTTGACGAATTCTATGAAATGAAAAAACAAAACCGTTTTTTGATTCCGTACTGGAATAAGTTGTTCTGCAGAGGCAAAAACTTCTGAAAAATAAATTTTCTTCTATTTTCGACATGTTGTGACTCGAATTACTTTTTTGCTATCAAAAAAAGTTTTTTTTTCTTTCGATGATTATGATAGCTTCAACTTGACGCTAAATGAAAGGACATCAAGTTAGTTTAAAGGCTGTGCGTATATATTAGAAATAATATATATAGTTTGATTTCTCTATAATTTCCGTCATTAATGTTGATTCGTAGCCAGGAGAAACCTTCACTCTCAAAAGGAAGAAAGTTTTTTACACATCTCAAAATAATTTTTTTCAAACGTTACTATCTGATGTACTTGAAGACAAAGCTAATGTTTAAGTGGCTTCACCAAGTTTCGAAATTTAAAAACTCTGGGCACAGAAATGCTTGGCAGATACGCTAGATACTAAGTTGTAAGTGTTATTTGTTTATAATAAAATTGATATTTCTATTGCCATATATATTCTTTGTTCGAAATAATTACTTTATCAGGTATATTGATATAAAACAATACTTTAAAAAAAAACTTGGTATAGAAAATAAGTCGGTTAAATCAGAACATGTAAAACTGAAAAATACGACATATTTTAGAGATTTTAGCCTATGCTGGACTTCTTTTTCCATTATGAAACTGAAACAAATTTTTCTTATATTCCATAAAATTTGTGAACTTTTGGCCGGGTACTGGACTGTTTTTAAAAAAATTGGATTCGAATCGCATAGAAAAAATTTCAAATTCCCTCAATTGGATGTCAACTAAGCTTGCGCATTTGAATTCATATATGTTATTTACTCTACGTTTGGGTTTAAGTAGCATTGATGATTCCTATAAATCCAAAAAAAAAAATTCTTTTGGATATGAAAGTTTGATAATAATTCAAATAAATGAAATTCAAATGAATAATAATATATGCTTTAATCCATTATCACCAACAAGATGTAAACCACATGGTCCTTCACACCATGAAAAAGCTCAAGTTTTGTCATCGCCACTCATCACCCCAGCGATCCAGGTTCGATCGATCCCCGTCCGAAGCAAAGATTTTTTCAGATTCATCGATGCGTTTTCAGGTTTACGACGAATCGAACACATGTTCAACTTCATTGCAGATAATAGAACTGATATACAATTTTTTTTTGTTTTATATTTTAAACGTTTTTTTATTTTTATTGTGAATTTTCGACGCTATAATTTGAGCGTCGAAGGTCAATTTGAGAGTCGACGATCAATTTCAGCGTTTACGCTCAATTTGAGCGTGGACGATCAATTTAAGCGTTACGAAATGACGGTCGATTTGAACGACAAAACTCAAATTTGAGCGTTTTTTCCGTAAGGGTATGATGTTGCACCACGGTTAATTGGAAAATTCCACCTTATGCAGTTCTGGATTTAAAACTGATATGTGTATTTCTATTTTCTATGGGGAATAAAAAAGCCTAGGAAACAAAAAATGGGCAAAGAATATGTTATTGTAACAATTCAACAATCTCTACTAAAGAAATTAGTATCTGCTTGGCCAAACTTTAATCTCAACAAATTTTTACTCGTGTCAACTTTTCCGAGCCATTAAAACATAACGAATTTTACTGAAATGTTGATTTTTTCAGTCATGCCTTTCTGTAACATACAATTACAGACATGTTACATACTGTTACATACACTCGATTTTTTTACACAAGATTGATATTAGAAGGAAATTTATTTGTTAGATTAAATATATTTTGAAGGTCCTCAATCGACTTATAATGTGCCATTTATACTATTTGACAAACCTTCTGATGCCATCCAAGACATCCCATATTTTTTTTTCATGACGGGTAGCAAATAGAAATCTAATTTTTCTTCTGGTAATTTGTTTCGCTGATATGAAAAGAATTTCGGAATATCTAGTGGAGTCATCGGAAATTTTTATTATACTCAATTCAGTTAAAAAATTTACTTCAACGCATTGCTACTTACTGCAATTTTTAAAAATAATTAAGAGTGACATGTAGACCTTAGCAGGTCTACATAGATCTTCAGGAGATTTACAGGGATCTATGCAGATATACTCAAGATCTATGTAGATCTCGTACTGATTTAGTTCTTCATATTTTTGGTCACATGTAGATCTACTTTTTACCGAGGTTGCTAGTATACTCTACCGTGCACAAATAAGGCTGGATTAGCTACACAAACAAAATAGTATAATGCACTTCTTTGAAAATTAGATTTACTACTAACTTCAGTAAACAATAATGCGATATAAACAATCAACACTACCTTCGTGAAAGTTATGATGAATGAATCTCAACTAATGACGATTTTATATCCTACTGCAAATAACTTCGAATTTCGTACACAGAAATTCTGAGAGAATAATAAAATGTAAGTAAAGAAGTTAATTTCTGTAATTTATATTTCCCTTACAAAATGTTTAAAAAGGCAGTCCAATAGAGTTTCAAGACAAACAAAAGCACGTAAGTAAGAGAATGATAATAAACCTTACATAAGTACCACCATAACTTTAACATTATCTACTTTTTTTTTTCATAGATACTACCAGCATAATAAAAACATGTATATTATAGTACATCGTCAAACGTAATGACAGGCTTGTTTCCAAGAAAAGTGTAAAATACATTTTTTTATCGGCAAATGATACAACTATCACAATACTTACGTAAATGGTCAAGTTTGTTGATCTATTATCACTCTACGAGTTTCCAGTATATATGAAGGCGGAAATCGTGCTTTATACTTCGTAACTCAAGTGAATTGCAAGTTTGCACTTTGTTTTCAAATACAACACAACATGAAGGGTTCTTCGAAAGTTTTTATCGCTGTTGCAACAGTGCTGATGATTTTTGCATGCTACGCGTTTGGTTAGTATTTTGAATACAATATTTTGTAAAACCATCTGCAAAACAACATAACATGTGTTCCTATTGTTCTCTTCTTGGTTTAATTGTTCTATCTAAATATTTTGATTTATCGACCTTAACTTTTAAGAATAAACATCTTCTTCGAAATGTAAAAAAACAATACTAAACACGATGGCTCTTTGACTTGGCACATATGAACCAGATCATCCTCCCTTTTTCTATGATGTGTATTCTTGACTATAATTGGAAAATGATACTATTTTATAGCCGATGACGGATGTATGCCAGATCAAATAAAAAATGGTATAGGCCTTTGCGCGCACGTTCAAGGCAGGCGTGAGTATTTTGAGACAAAAACTATAATATGAAATTTCACCTTTTGCAACATTAATGTAGACCTCTAACAAAAGCAAAATGACAATGATTGATTGATGAAAAAAGAATCATGTCGTGTGAACGAATTTCGCCTGTTTGTTGAGTCTACATAAAATATGATGAGAAAAACATTTTATTATCTGTACTATTTGATAAATCATTAGAATGGAAAATTAGCAACTATAAATTGATCTTCTTATAAGAAAAATTGTAGTGTGTTGAATCAACACGCGTTAGAAGCAGAACTTCCAATGCTCCTTTCTTTAAGAGACCGATGTATGCATTTTTATTCCTCTCACCTTTTTTAAATAAAAAGATCGATGAATGTTTAAATCAGTTAAAAATGAATTCATTCCTTTTTTCCAGTCGAATCTATCGATGACACGTTTTTACTTTTATTAAATAACCTTACATAATTTATACTAATAATTTTAATGAAAGTGGAAGCATAATATCATTAGAAAATGTTTCTCTCTACACTTGGAACTCGTTCGAATATCATCGATCTCCAACAATTCCGATCTAGCATTTCACTCTTACAGAACTACAGACTTTCAAAATCTCAAAATGACTCCCTCAAAACGAAAACATTTCAGTCTTACATTACAACGAAATCTCAAAGTTACTCCGTGCAATCGAAATATTGCACTGTTACATCTTACAGTCTTACATCTTACATTGTAAGATCTCCAAATTACTCCCTACATAAATGATATTCTAGAATAAATAACATTTATGAATAAATTGCATTCCTGAAAAGTGATAATGCCACCTAAGCAGTTTTACTTCAAGAAACTTTGATATAAAGTAGTTATAGTATCGATGTTCAAATTCGTTCTCGCAAGTCTATGATTAAATACAGGAGTTAAAAAAAAACAATGACATACTTTGGTTGATTATCTAACATTGCTGACGAATAATTGTTTTCATCGATATACCTTACATATAAGATTTTTTTTTGTTACTGTAGTTGGCTTCGTCGTTCATGCAAAAATTTTTTTCAGCATGCCCACCTGGAATGACTATGAATATTGTTAATACATGGTGTGTGCCTGCAGGACGCTAATTAGAAGAAATTGGTTCCCCGAAATCTTAACTGATGGTTTCGTGCATCACAATAGTTGTAAAATCGTTGTTTTTTTCGGAAAAATATAATATGTAATATTCAATCGTTTGTTATTTCTTGCGTGATCGCAGAAAAGGAAACAGGGTGAAATGGCTTTTTCGTAACATACCCTTCCTATGATGATAAAAATTTTTCATTTATAAAATTTTATGGCAGCAGAAATTTGAGAATGTTCAAAATTTCTAAGGAGATTCGTGAAATATTCCTTTGTACAATATTGTAAAAAAAATAGTTATTATCTCTGTGACGTAGAAGGGTGAGCACGTTACGGTTCAGTACTGGGAGGGAGGAAGAATATTGTTCAGTTTTACGTAACGCAAATTATTCATTTTTACTCTAGTTGTCGGAAAAATTTGAGGCAGAATGCTCAATACGTACATTCAATACTTTGGGTCTATTGGTCCCTTCATCTCCAATCGTCCAGGCACTTAGGGTCAGGTTTTTTTTTTCACAAAAATTTTTTTTATAGATTCTACATCAATATCGATTTGACAAGTATTTTTTCTTTTTGCTTAATTTTGTGGGTTCTTTCGTCGTGGAGATATTTAAAAATTTTCTTCATATAATATATACTTCTTCATATATAGAAAATTGTCATTCATTCATGTTTCCTTTATATTTTGTTTGTTATTAGAGTTATACATAAACAAATTACATGAGCCTCCACTAGCCGAAATTCGATGTTTGGGAATTGTGATTTTTTAAATAAAAGTGTTAATTATTCAGTAGTTTAAGGCTTGATTTATAAGAAATGCTATCATTTCGCCAAAAGTGGCTCAATCGTTATTATCTTTTTTCTGTCAACAGAGGTTAATTCTATTGAAGAAGATATAAAGTCTAGTAATTTAACGAAAATTTTTCTATATCCTTCTTAAAAATACATAAAAATCAGATTATTCTCTACACGAAAATTTTGACACTGCTTCAATTTTTCAATTTATAATTTCTGTTTATTATTAGTATTGTGTACGGACGATTTTCAGAAAAATTTTACTTATACCTAATTTTATTTTCTAAGAATTGTGATTTGTTAAAATCCAAGTGCAATTTGCTGTTTTCCATGGTTTTCTAGGCCACTAATCGAAAATCTGAGGTCAAATTTGGTAAATTCAATTGTTCGAACTATTTGTTTCAAAAATAATGAAAAAGTATATTTACCAAGATACATATGCATTTTATGGTTTTCTAGGCCATGTTCCTGAATCTAAGGTCGAATATACAAAATTTAATCGTTTGAACTATTTGTCGCGACAAACTATGGAAAAATATATTTACTAAGATTCATATGCTTTTCATGGTTATCTAAGCAGCTGATCATGCATTTAACGCCGAATATCCGAAATTATATTGTTTTAACCATGACTTCAATACATTTCAATAAAAAATATAACTAGTAAGATGCATATGCTTTTCACGGTTATATCAACCGCTCATTATAATTCTTGGGTCGAATTCGCAAATTAATATTGTTTAAACTATTTGTTTTAACAAATTGTAAAAAGATATATTTACTTAGATGCATATGTTTTTATTGATTATATAAACTGCTGATCATGAATCTAATGTCGAATTTGAAAAATTTATTTGTTGAAACTATTGTTTACGCAATAGATAAAAAAAATACATTTACTAAGATACATATGCCTCCAACTGATTCTATTTCGATTCGACGAAGATTTACGGGCTTAATTTTTTATTTTCGCCTTAAAATTATGTATTTTGTACTTTCGAAAATTGTATTCGACGTGTTTTTTCATTTTCACCAAGAAAAACTTTTCTCGTCAATTATCAGGTATTCGTCTGAGGCTGTCAAAATTAACTTTTCAGGTTACCCAATGAAAAATTTTTTCATATCTCTACAGCTTTAACAAGTGTTGACTGATTTTATTGATTTTCATGTCAAAATGCGTGGAAAAATTCAAAATTTACAATATAATTTCAAATTTATGAATTAACTACACCTTACTTCCCTTAAATCGTGACAACGCAAAAACTGAAAAATTTTTTCAAAATTCATTTCTCGAAATCCATTTTTTTCGTGATGAATTTTTTTTGTATGTAAAAATAATGTTTAAAGTATTATTCAGAAAATTCTAGGGTTGCGAAATTTTTTCGTTTCAAAGATATGAATTTTGGAAGAAAATGTTCGATTTCCTCTTGCAACATCATCTAAGTTTGCCCATTTTTGTCTTTAGTTTAATTTTCGCAGTCTCATAACGACTTTTCTAATTGGAAAAGTTACAGGATACAATCTATCAGTCAGTTTTGCTAAAATTCGAGCATATTAAAATAAAAAGAGCGTTGCTGAGAATCAACGGAATGCACAAAACAACTATAAGAACGTCATTTTATTATAAAAAAATACAAACAAATCAGCAATAAGAAATCGAACTCATTATCGCAAATAGCAATGTCACTCGCAAATCAATGAAATTCTACCTATTCACATACAGATAGATAACTTATCATTGATATATCAACTGGATACCCTTACGAAAAAAACGCTCAAAATTTGAGCGTCGACGGTCAGATTCAATCGTTTTACAGTCGGTTCGAGCGTCGGCGTTCAAATTTCGACCGTTGACGCTCAATTTGAACGTCGACGGTCAAATTTTAGGCTTTGACGTTTAAATTTGAGCGTCGGAAATCACAGTGACCGTCGACCAGTCAAATTTCAGGCTTTTTGAGTTTCGTGTATGTACTAGAATGACATACTATATATGAGTCAGCGTCATATTTTGACTGTTGTTAATATATGTTCTTACATTTTGAATAGCTTGTAAGTTAAGTTTCTCGAGATCGTTACAGTTATATATATTTAGTCAATGCATTTCCGCAACAATGTGCTTTTTAAATAAAACACGTACTATACCAGGAAAAGTATAAACATTTTTTGATGCGTATCGCTAATATATAATTCTCATTATCGTGTATATTATTTTTGAAAAAATCACGTTAAGTAAATACCGCAATTGAGTAAGTAATAATTTATATTCCAGGAATAATGTGAAAATAAATCATGTATCAAGCAATCTTACTCAATATTTGCGCGTGACCTTCAAGAAATGACTGAATGTTGTTTCAATTACACTATCATCACGCTTTTTTCGTTTTGTGTACGTACTACAGAATGATTACTATAAAATTCACAATAAATTTTTCGAACATTGTTACTAAATCCTTAATGACAATTTTTCAACTGATCTAATGTTGATTTCGGGATGAAAAATCAGAGTCTCGTAAAGTCTCGCAAGGTAACCAAAGTCTCCCAGATAAAATCGAAAGATATTCAACGTACTATAAAAAATAATATTAGTCTTCGAAGGTATTCCAATAAATGGCTTTAGTCTCCGAAGTATTCCAACCTTTTTTGGAAGGTCTCGCAAAGTATCAGATTGTCTCTTTTTAATGGTTCGAGATATTTTGTTTCCAGGCAAAGTTTCGTTTTGAAATATTTTAATCTCACGAAGTTATTGCGAGACTGTAGGAGACTTATAGTCTCCTGTTTTGAAATAATGTAACTTGTAATTTTTTAAAAATGTATTCTATAATAAATATTGAAGAATGTAACTTGTTTTAATGGTGTAAATTGATTTTACTATCTGAGAAACTGAATGATTCTATAAAGTGACTAATGAAACTTAAGAATTTTCATATTAAAATTATGTAGCTTAAAAGTTTTCGTTGCTATATAATAATTTAGTTTTGACAATGGTCTCTGTGCGTTTTCAACTCCATATCATAGCATAATAGGTTCATCATAATAAATTGTAGATTCGACATTTTATGTATTGAAGGTTTACGAATAAAATTTTCTATACTGATTAAATGTTTTTTTGACGTATAATTTATATGTTATTTTAACTCCTTCAGTAAAATTGCACTGACAAAAATTGCATTATTATCGATTCACGTATCTTTATTCAGATAACAACTATACATATAAGGGTCTCCTTGTAAAGAATAAAAAATACTGCATATGGCCAGAAGTTGACGAATTCTATGAAATGAAAAAACAAAACCGTTTTTTGATTCCGTACTGGAATAAGTTGTTCTGCAGAGGCAAAAACTTCTGAAAAATAAATTTTCTTCTATTTTCGACATGTTGTGACTCGAATTACTTTTTTGCTATCAAAAAAAGTTTTTTTTCCTTTCGATAATTATGATAGCTTCAACTTGACGCCAAATGAAACGTCATCAAGTTAGTTTAAAGGCTGTGCGTATATATTAGAAACAATATGTGTAGTTTGATTTCTCTATAATTTCCGTCATTACATGTTACATACTGTTACATACACTCGATTTTTTTACACAAGATTGATATTAAAAGGAAATTCATTTGTTAGATTCAATATATTTTGAGGGTCCTCAATCGACTTATAATGTGCCATTTATACTATTTGACAAAACTTCTGATGCCATCCCAGACATCCCATACTTTTTTTTCATGACGGGTAGCAAATAGAAATCTAATTTTTCTTCTGGTAATTTGTTTTGCTGATATGAAAAAATTTCGGAATATCTAGTGGAGTCATCGGAAATTTTTATTATACTCAATTCAGTTAAAAAATTTACTTCAACGCATTGCTACTTACTGCAATTTTTAAAAATAATTAAGAGTGACATGTAGACCTTAGCAGGTCTACATAGATCTTCAGGAGATTTACAGGGATCTATGCAGATATACTCAAGATCTATGTAGATCTCGTACTGATTTAGTTCTTCATATTTTTGGTCACATGTAGATCTTCTTTTTACCGAAGTTGCTAGTATACTCTACCGTGCACAAATAAGGCTGCATTAGCTACACAAACAAAATAGTATAAAGCACTTCTTTGAAAATTAGATTTACTACTAACTTCAGTAAACAATAATGCGATATAAACAATCAACACTACCTTCGTGAAAGTTATGATGAATGAATCTCAACTAATGACGATTTTATATCCTACTGCAAATAACTTCGAATTTCGTACACAGAAATTCTGAGAGAATAATAAAATGTAAGTAAAGAAGTTAATTTCTGTAATTTATATTTCCCTTACAAAATGTTTAAAAAGGCAGTCCAATAGAGTTTCAAGACAAACAAAAGCACGTAAGTAAGAGAATGATAATAAACCTTACATAAGTACCACCATAACTTTAACATTATCTACCTTCTTTTTTCATAGATACTACCAGCATAATAACAACATGCATATTATAGTACATTGTCAAACGTAATGACAGGCTTGTTACCAAGAAAAGTGAAAAAAAATTCTTTATCGGCAAACAATACAACTATTACAATACTTACGTAAATGGTCAAGTTTGTTGATCTATTATCACTCTACGAGTTTCCAGTATATATAAAGGCGAAAATCGTGCTTTATACTTCGCAACTCAAGTGAATTGCAAGTTTGCACTTTGTTTTCAAATACAACACAAAATGCAGGGTTCATCGAAAGTTTTTATCGCTGTTGCAACAGTGCTGATGATTTTTGCATGCTACGCGTTTGGTTAGTATTTTGAATACAATATTTTGTAAAACCATCTGCAAAACAACATAACATGTATTCCGATTGTTCTTTTCTTAGTTATATTGTTCTATCAATATAATTTGATTAATCGACCTTAACTTTTAAGAATAAACTTCTTCTTCGAAATGTAAAAAAAACAATACTAACACGATGGCTCTTATGAACCAGATCATCCTTTTTTTTTCTATGATGTGTGTTCTTGACTATAATTGGAAAATGATACTATTTTATAGCCGATGACGCATGTATGCCAGATCAAATAAAAAATGATATAGGCCTCTGCACGCACGTTCAAGGCAGGCGTAAGTATTTTGAGACGAAAACTATAATATGAAATTTCACCTTTTGCAACATTAATGTAGACCTCTAACAAAAGCAAAATGACAATGATTGATTGATGATAAAAGAATCATTTCGTGTGAACAAATTTCACTGTTTGTTGAGTCTACATAAAATATGATGAGAAAAACATTTTATTATCTGTACTATTTGATAAATCATTAGAATGGAAAATTAGCAACTATAAATTGATCTTCTTATAAGAAAAATTGTAGTGTATTGAATCAACACGCGTTAGAAGCAGAACTTCCAATGCTCCTTTCTTTAAGAGACCGATGTATGCATTTTTATTCCTCTCACCTTTTTTAAATAAAGAGATCGATCAATGTTTAAATCAGTTAAAAAATTAATTCATTCCTTTTTTCTAGTCGAATCTATCGATGACACTTCTTTACTTTTATTAAATACCCTTACATAATTTATACTAATAATTTTAATGAAAGTAGAAGCATAATATCATTAGAAAAATTTTCTCCCTACACTTGGAACTCGTTCGAATATCATCGACCTCCAACTATTGCAATCTAGCATTACACTCTTACAGAACTACAGACTTTCAAAATCTCAAAATGACTCCCTCAAAACGAAAACATTTCAGTCTTACATTAAAACGAAATCACAAAATTACTCACTGCAATGGAAAATATTACACTCTTACATCTTACAGTCTCACAGCTTACATTGTAATATTCCGAAATTACTCCTTCCAAACAAAAAAATTACAGTCTTACATGTTACAGTCTTACATTACAACGAAATCTCAAAGTTACTCCGTGCAATCGAAATATTGCACTGTTACATCTTACAGTCTTACATCTTACATTGTAAGATCTCCAAATTACTCGCTACATAAATGATATTCTAGAATAAATTACATTTATAAATAAATTGCATTCCTGAAAAGTGATAATGCCACCTAAGCAGTTGTACTTCAAAAAACTTTGATATAAAGTAGTTAGAGTATCGATGTTCAAATTCGTTCTCGCAAGTCTATGATTAAATGCAGGAGTTAAAAAAAAAACAATGACATACTTTGGTTGATTATCTTACATTGCTGACGAATAATTGTATTCATCGATATACCTTACGTATAAGATTTTTTTTTGGTTACTATAGTTGGCTTTGTCGTTCATGCAAAAATTTTTTTCAGCATGCCCACCTGGAATGACTATGAATGTTGTTAAATTATGGTGTGTGCCTGCAGAACGCTAATTAGAAGAAATTGGTTCCCCGAAATCTTAACTGATGATTTCGTGCATCACAATAGTTGTAGAATCGTTGTTTTTTCCGGAAAAATATAATATTTAATATTCAATCGTTTGTTATTTCTTGCGTGATCGCAGAAAAGGAAACAGGGTGAAATGGCTTTTTCGTAACAAACCCTTCCTATGATGATAAAAATTTTTCATTTATAAAATTTTATGGGAGCAGGAATTTGAAAATGTTCAAAATTACTAAGGAGATTCGTGAAATATTCCTTTGTACAACATTGTAAAAAAAAATAGTTATTATCACTGTGACGTAAGAGGGTCAGCACGATACGATTCAGTACTGGGAGGGAGGAAGAATATTGTACAGTTTCACGTAACGCAAATTATTCATTTTTACTCTAATTGTCGGAAAAATTGAGGCAGAATGCTCAATACGTACATTTAATACTTTGAGTCTACTGGTCACTTCATCTCCAATCGTCAAGGCAGTTAGTGTCAGGTTTTTTTTTTGGCAAAAATTTTTTTCATAGATTCTACATCAATATCGATTTGACAAGTATTTTTTTCTTTTTGCTCGATTTTGTGGGTTCTTTCGTCGTGGGGATATTCGAAAATTTGTCTAAAAACTCGATGTTCCTCTACTATCGCATGGTGATTTTTTTTTGCAAATGCGATAACTTTGTGTTTTAATGACTGTTCCTACATTATTATCTGTTTGTATGTGAAAGGTTTCTCGAAAAGAAGAATATATAGTAATTGTTTTTTATAAGAATTTTTTCGAAATCGTTATTTAGCGATAGAATTAAAAAAATTTTTGACAGCAAATATCAAATTGTTTCAGTTGTATTCTTCATATTTTGTTTGTTATAAGAGTTATATATAAACAAATTTCATCAGCCTCTACTGGCCAAAATTTGTTGTTTGGGAATTATGATTTTTTCAAGTGAAAGTGTCAGTTATTCAGAAATTTTAGGCTCGATTTATAAGAAATGCTATCATTTCGCTAAAAGTGGCGCAATCGTTATGATCTTTTTTCTGTTAACATAGGTTCCAAGTGAACTAGTGAGCTCCCTACTTCACCTAATATGTGAGCTCACAGTGAGTTCACTGTGAGATCCATATTCAATTTATCATACGAGCTCACCGTGGATAATTGGTGTTGGATCATGGTGCTTTTATTGATAAAATAATAATATAAATAAGGTTATATTACTGATGGTATTATATTACATGTTATTGTCGATTTAGTAAAATTTCATTTTTACATACGGTTTTCCTATTTTTCAGTCATTCCTACTAGGGATTTTCAATCTGAAAATTTCTGGGAATTCTCATTAGATGTAACAGAAAATAAAAAAAATAAAAAAATGTTTTCTTCCTTTCAATTGATTGACCGAAAATTGCTAGAGATTCAGAGCTTTTCAAAAAATGACATGACGTCACTATTAAGACATAGGTAATAGAAATTTATATGGATCCTAACGTCACACCCCCACTCCACTTTTTTGAACCCTGTGTTTCTTCTGAAAATCTTAAATTATAAATAAACAAACAAATACGTATTGATTTTTTTTTATTCTCTATTTTTCTCAATTCTCTAGATGAAATTTCCAGAATTCTACTTACATTAGAAGCTGAGTCTTACCAAGTTCACTGAACCAAAAAATCATCGGCAAAAATAAAATTATTAAATGGGTGATTTGTTGTTTCTCTCCACTGTCACTTTCTGTTTACAAAAAAAAAAAAAAAAAAAAAAAAAACGCCCGAAGAGAATAAAGTTTGGTGATTTTTTCGAAACTCATGGCTTCATTTTTTTTAGAAAAAATAGAATTTTATAAAAAATAGAATTTTATAAAAAAATAGAAAATCTTGATAGATTCGACAATTTTTCAAAAATTTTCAAAGTTTAAAAAAAATGAATTGCGTTTGAAATTGTGGAGATTTTTCAAATTGAATGATATTCAAAATGCCGAAAATCATCGATAATTCTATGGAAGCCAAACATTTGAGATTTTTGAAAAAATTTCTACATTTTATAGATTGTGTTTATATTCATATTTCTTTTTCATACGCATAAAAATATTTTTTTATTTACACGTGAACCTGGCTCGAACTTTCTTCGAATTAGTACTCTGTAAATTGTTTTAGTCCTCGGTAGTAATTAGGCTCTGAGTTCACAATAGGCAAATTTTCATCGAATTCACCAGAAACTTAAAAATGTGTAGACTAAATGCAATATTTCAGCGTTGTGGATGGTTTTTCAACTAAATTTATTGCATCTCAATTAAGTGCTGTATTTACTTAAGACTCTCAATCTACTCACCGCAAACTTACAGGCGTAGACCTTCAATCCAGGACGAGATGAGCAGCGATAGTTCATGAAAATATGTTCAATGAAATTGCGCAAAAGAATTTTGTTACTATTCACTATAATAAAACGAAATTCAACAATTTATAGGTAAAAAAAATATTTCATGTCTTAATAAATGTCCTACTCAAAACATTTTTGTTTAGTACCTCACTCAGAGTAATCAATATAATTTTTTCATTTCAAGTTAATAATAATATTCTTATATATGATACTATCAAAAAATCACAGACGGAGATATTCAGTTTTGAGAAAAGGTACTGTTACGCTTATTTGATAGTTATATTTCGATTACAAAATGTTTGAACCTCGATCCCATTATTTACCATATCGATGTTGCTCTTACATACGAAAAGTATATTCGTTAAATTAAGAGTTAAATTTTTATTTCTGTCTTGTCTGACTCGCTGTGCATTATATCTTTTGAGAATTATTAACTAATCGAAAAATTAATAAAAACTACAACCAAAAACGATTAAGTCATAAATAGAGAACTTGACGAAAAATTTCATTATATGTGGCGTGGAACGACAAAAGGGACCTAAGAACCAAAACCGGTTCGGCACAGTATCTGACTCGAAAACATTAGAAAGTAAGCCAAGACGAGTTTGGTCCATAGGTCCCTTTTGTCGTTCTACGCCACATATACGTCTGCTAGAGAATTGAAAAAAATTGATACGTATTTTTTCGTTCATTTATTAATCAGGATTTTCAGAAGAAACAGAAGGTTTAAAAACGTGGAGTGGGGGTGTGACGTCAAGATCCATATAAATTTCTATAGCCTTTGTATTGACAGTGACGTCATGTCATTTTTGAAAAATTTCTGAATCTTGAGCAATTTTCGGTCTATTATTATTTTTTTTATTTTCTAGGTTACATCTAAAGAGGATTCTCAAAACTTTTCGGATTAGAATTCCCTAATTGGGATGAATGAAATAAAGAAAAACCATATATAAAAATGAAATTTTACTTGATTGACAATGACGTGTAATTTAATACCATTAGTGGTATTACGTTATATATTATTATTCTATCAATAAAAGCACTATGATCCAACTACAATTATCCACGGTAAGCTCGTATGATAAATTTAATATGGATCTCACAAGGAGCTCATAGTAAGCTCACATTTGAACTCACAGTGAGCTCGCTGTGAGCTCACTGGTTCACTGGGTTCATTCTATTTAGGAAGATTATAAAGTCTAGTAATTTAACGAAAATTTTTTTATATCCTTCCTGAAAATATATAAAAATTAAATTATTCTCTACACGAACATTTTAACACTGCTTCGATTTTTTAATTTATGATTTTTGTTTTTGATTAGTATTATGTATAGACGATTTTCAGAAAAATTTTACATACACCCAATTTTGTTTTCTAAGAATCGTGATTTGTTAAAATCCAAGTGCCATTTGCTATGTTCTTCATGGTTTTCTAGGCCACTAATAATAAATCTGAGGTTTAATTTGCTAAATTAAATTGTTTAAACTATTTGTTTCAAAAAGAATGAAAAAGTATATTTACTGAGATACACATGCTTTCCAATGTTTTCTAGGCCACGCTTCATGAATCTAAGGTCGAATTTACAAAATTCAATTGTTTCAACTATTTGACGCAACAAATTATGAAAAAAATGTATTTACTAAGATGCATATGCTTTTCATGGTTATCTAAGCAGCTGATCATGCATTTAACGCCGAATTTCCGAAATTATATTGTTTTAACTATTCACTTCAACAAACTTCAATAAAAAATATAGCTAGTAAAATGCATATGCTTTTCACGGTTATGTCAACCGCTGATCATAATTCTTAGGTCGAATCCGCAAATTAATATTGTTTAAACTATTTGTTTTAACAAATTGTGAAAAAGATATATTTACTTAGATGCATATGTTTTTATTGATTATATAAACTGCTGATCATGAATCTAATGTCGAATTTGAAAAAATATTTGTTTAAACTATTGTTTACGCAATCGATAAAAAAAATACATTCACTAAGATACATATACCTCCAACTGATTCTATTTCGATTCGACGAAGCCTTACGGGCTTAATTTTTTATTTTCGCCTTAAAATTATGTATTTTGTACTTTCGAAAATTGTATTCG
The DNA here is from genome assembly GCA_028476575.1 of Platygaster robiniae. Lineage (NCBI taxonomy): Eukaryota > Metazoa > Arthropoda > Insecta > Hymenoptera > Platygastridae > Platygaster > Platygaster robiniae. The sequence continues at coordinate 11,166,495 of CM052019.1, read as the reverse complement.
ACATGTTTTTTCATTTTCACAAAGAAAAACTTTTCTCGTCAATTATCAGGTATTCGTGTGAGGCTGTCAAAATTGACTTTTCAGGTTACCCAATGGAAAATTTTTTCACATCTCTACAGCTTTAACAAATGTTGACTGATTTTAATGATTTTCATGTCAAAATGTGTGAGAAAATTCAAAATTTACAATATTTTTTCAAATTTATGAATTACCTACATCTTACTTCGCTTAAATCGTGACAACGCAAAAACTGAAAAATTTTTCCAAAATTCATTTCTCGAAATCCATTTTTTTCGTGATGAATTTTTTTTGTACGTAAAAATAATGTTTAAAGTATTATTCAGAAAATTCTAGGGTTGCGAAATTTTTTCGTTTCAAAGATATGAATTTTGGTAAAAAATGTTTGATTTCCTCCTGCAACATCATCTAAGTTTGCTCATTTTTGTCTTCAGTTTAATTTTTTGTAGTCTCATAACGAATTTCCTGATTGGAAAAGTTACAGAATGCTATCAATTAGTCAGTTTTGCTAAAATTTGAGCGTATTAAAATAAAAAGAGCGCTGCTGAGTATGAACGGCATGCAAAAAACAACTATAAGTAAGTCATGTATTTAAAAAAAAAAAACACAAACAAATCAGCGATAACAAATTGAACTCATTATCACAAATAGCAGTGTCACTCACAAATCAATGAAATTCTCCCTATTCATATACAGATAGATAACTTATCGATATATAAACTGGATATGATGTTACATCACAGTCAATTGGAAAATTCTACCTTATGCAGTTCTGCATTTAAAATTAATGTGTATTTCTACTTTCTATGAGAAATAAAAAAGCCTAGGTAACAAAAATGCGCAAAAAATATGTTATTGTAACAATCCAACAATCTCTCCTAAAGAAATTAGAATCTGCTTGGCCAAACTTTAATCTCAACAAATTTTTACTCGTGTCAACTTGTCCGAGCCATTAGAACATTACGAATTTTTCTGAAATTTTAATTTTTTCAGTCATGCCTTTCTGTTACATACAGTTACATACATGTTACATACTGTTACATACATTCGATTTTTTTACACAAGATTGACATTTGCAAAAAATTTATTTCTTAGATTCAATATTTTTTGAAGGTCTTCAATCGACTTATAATGTGTCATTGATACTATTTGACAAACCTTCCGATGTCACCCCAGACATCCCACATTTTTTTTTCATGACGGGTAGCAAAAAGAATCAAATTTTTCTTCTGACAATGTGGTTCGCTGATATGAAAAGAATTTTGGAATATCTAGCGGAGTCATCAAAAATTTTTATTATACTAAATTCAGTTAACAACTTTATTTAAACGCATTGCTAGTTGCTGCAATTTTGAAAAATAATTAAGAGTGACATGTAGACCTTAGCAGATCTACATAGATCTTCAGTAGATCTACAGCGATCTATGCAGATCTACTCAAGATCTATGTAGATCTAGTACTGATTTAGTTCTTTCAATTTTTGGTCACATGTAGATCTACTCAAGATATATGTAGATTTACTTTTTTACCGAGGTTGCTCATTTACTTTACCGTGCACGAATAAGGCTGCATTAGATACACAAACAAAAAAGTATTATGCACTTCTTTGAAAATTAAATTTACTATTCAGAACAATCAGTGTAAATTGATTACTTCAGTATTCAATAATGCGATATGAACAATCAACACTACCTTCGCGAAAGTTATGATGAATGAATCTCAACTACTGACGATTTTATATCCTACTGCAAATAACTTCGAATTTCGTACATAGAAATTCTGATAGAATAATCAAATGTAAGTAAAAAAGTTAATTGCTGTAAATTAATTCCTTCCTCACAATATATTTGAAAAAGCTGTCTAATACAGTTTCAAGACAAACGTAAGCACGTAAGAGAATGATAATTAACCTTACATAAGTACCACGATAGCTTCAACAGCATCTACCTTCTTTCTTCATAGATACTACTTGCATGATAAAAATAGGCATATTATGGAACATTGTCAAACGTAATGACAGGCTTGTTACCAAGAAAAGTGTAAAATACATTTTTTTATCGGCAAACAATAAAACTATCACAATACTCACGTAAGTGGTCAAGTTTGTTAAGCTATTATCACTCTACGAGTTTTCAGTATATATAAAGGCGAAAATCGTGCTTTATACTTCGTAACTCAAGTCAATTCCAAGTTTGCACTTTGTTTTCAAATACAACACAAAATGCAGGGTTCATCGAAAGTTTTCATCGCTGTTGCAACAGTGCTGATGATTTTCGCATGCTACGCGTTTGATTAGTTTTTTTGAATTCAATATTTTGTAAAACTATCTTTATAGCAATATTACTTTGTTGTACGTCAGTTATTGCTGGGTCAACAGGAGGGGGGGAGGGTGACTTGTCCGAAAATACCACAAGCACAGATCACTTTTATCTCTTATTTATTAAGGTCCACTCGCTGAGGCTTACATGATTATAAATTACATCTAACACGATTTACATTTCACATCTAACTTAGTTCGCGCGCGAGGGGGATAGCGAGACCTTTAGGACGTCGGCGTCCTCAGATGGGGGTCGGTGGATCCGGATCTTCCGCTGCAGGAATCTATCCTACACAATCGTGCGACGTTGGGGGGGCTCAGGCCCTCGGGAAGACGATGAGGCCGAGCCGGGTAGAGCGGCTGCTAGAGGCGGGGATGATGGGGTAGGACCTCCTGAAGCCGGTGGCAGCTACCAGGGACAGGTTCGGACCTCTGGAGCCGGTGGCGGCTGCCAGAAACAGGAGGGGATGAAGGTGAATAGGCCCAGGAGTGGGCAAAAGTAGTCGCGGAGTCCGCTGGAATGCGGTCCCCTTGACTTTTGGCGAGCGATGCTGCCTTTCACTTATTTGGCGGCCTATTTATCCCCGCGGAGAGAGATTTCTGAAACACGAGAAACTTCTCGACAGCCGCCTAGGTGAAAGGCTGGAGGCTCCGCGTCAGCGGCGGGTTATTCAAAAAGGATGGAAACAAGTCGCGGTCTTTCGACTTACAACAACTTGTATTTCTATTGCTCTTTTAAATGTTTTGATTTCTCGACTTCAACTTCTAAGATTTAACATCTTCTTCGTAATGTAAAAAAACATTACTGAAAACAATTTCCCTTTCACTTGGCACATATGAATTAGATCATTCTTAATTTTTCTATAGTATGTACTATTGACTGTAATCGGAAAATGATATTATTTTATAGCCGATGACGGATGCATGCCAGATGAAGTGAAAAATGGTATAGGCCTTTGTGCGCACGTTCGAGGCAGGCGTAAGAATTTTTAAACGAAAACTATTATTTGAAACTTTACCTTTTGCAACATTAAGAATGTAGACTTTCAACAAAAGCAACTTTACAATTAATAATTAAAGAAAAGAAATTTATTCAGTCTAAACAAATTTCACCGTTTGTTGAGTCTACATACAATACATATGATGAGAATAACATTTTATTGTCAGTAATACTTGATACATCAATAGAATCGAAAATCGGCAACTAATAATTGACCGTCTCGTAAAAAAAAACTGTAACATAAGTTTATTAGAGAATCGATGTGTAAATACGTTCTTGCGGGCCTAATTAATGCAAGAATCTAGAAAAAACTATGACATTATTCAGTTGCATATTTTAAATTGCTGACGAATAACTGTAGACGTCGATCAATGCAAGGTCATCGATTCGAATCTAATCAGAAGTATTTTTTTTTATTTCAAACACAATAATATCAAACTTTATTATGGTATTAGTATCTTTTACCTATTTCTATGATTTTCTTTACCGAAAAATACTTGTACGCAGAAGGTTTCGTTCGAACCACATGAAAGCCAAATAATGTTTTCATAGTCTTTTTTTACATATATAATACAATTTTTCGATTTAGGCAGTCGTGAAAATCGAGGATACAATTATAAAAATATAGTTCCTTCAAATTCTGTTTGAAAAGTAAAAAATATTTAAAAAAATTGCCGCAGTGAGAAAAAGATTTAGGAAATTTATGTATGTAACTATTTGTTTTCAAAAATTATGAATAAATAGTACATTTTATATCTAGGAAAAAAATAAATTCCTCACGAGGGTGTAAATTATAAGTTATAAGTTAGTTAACCCGAGCCGAGGCGACTTACGACCTCGTGAGAAATTTTTTTTTTTCCATGGTGCGAACGATTTTTTTATCGTAGCGGGATTTTAAGACCGCTATTATAAAACATTAGGTTATTTATAATATGCATTTGCTTTTTACATTTGTTTGGAACCCTGATCAGAAATATGGCATCGGACGTAGAAAATTAATTTGTTTAAACTTTTTTCCAGCAATACTTGTGAATTTGAAATTATTGCAAGATGCACTCGCTTTTCATGGTCTTTTCCGTCGCTGATCATGAATCTTGTGCCATGTTTGCATAATTCGTTGATTAACATATTTGCTCAAACAAATCTCGTATAACAATGGTATTATTTCAAAGATGCATATAACCTTGCCATAGTTGTTTGATACGCTGATTACAGACCTAGCGTCAAATTCAGAAATTTCAATTTTTTCAACAAATATTTGAAAATTCGAAATTTCGCAAGTCGCATATGCTGCTCATGACCGGGTCGCTGATAATGAATTCGGTTGTTACGTTTTGAAATACATGTATTAAATGAGCTGTAACATACTATGTCTAGGAATGGAATCGTTCGCAAGATGCACATGCTTTCTTCGCTTTCCTGTCTGTTGATTACAAATTTTGCAAGTTTTTCAAAACTAAACCGTTTAAACTTCAACACATATTTCTAGCAGATACTTAAGAAATTGAAGTTTTTGGAGCTAGATATGCATATACGTACATAGTTCTTGTTGTTCCAAATCGTTAGGCCAAATTTCTTTTGATTATTCATAAAACACATATTTAATAGTTAACACAGCATTCCCAAGTTGTAATGGTATACCACTACTAAACAAGGACGATCTTATGTTTTTTTATGCTAGAAAGAGAACGACAATCGATACTTGAGACACTGAGTTCGCAGTTTACCTAATACCAACAAAGTAACTATTTCAAGATAGTTACTTTTTTTTATTTTAACCTACTTTTATTTCTGAGACTTATATTTTCACGAAACTTTAATTTGAGAAAATTGACTGTATCTGAATTTCATATGAAACTGTAAGAATTGATGTTTAAAAAAAAATTTGTTTGTTCATTATTTCAGTGTAATAGCGTATCATTTGATAAATTGGAATCCTGTTTTCGCTATGATTTATTGACGTTTCAGCTTATTTGTCTCTTCAGGATTAGAAAATTATTATTATCCAAGATAATCCTTGTGGTCATTTCAAGATTACTTAACAATCAAACATTTTTCTTGTATATTAATTCATTTTTCATTTTAATACTTTTGCATCTCACTTCCTTAATCAAGTTTTTTCTCAATCACAATAAATTTCGCTCTGTTTTTATTAATACTGGTGTTGATACATTGGCGATGTTCAGTGAGAGGGGAGAAGGGAGGATATAACATACTTATAATATTTTATTTTGGTTACTGTGGTTCACTTCGCCATTCATGCAAAAATTTTTTTCAGCATGCCCACCTGGAATGACTATGAATCTTGCTGATACATGGTGTGTGCCTGCAGGACGCTATTAAGAAGAAATTGGTACCTCAAAATCCTAACTGATGGTTCTGTGCATTACAATAATTATTGTAGAATCTTTGTTCTCTCCGGAAAAATATAATGTGTAATAATTCATTCTGTGTTATTTATAGCGTAGTTGCAGAAGAAAATCAAGTAAAATGACCATTTCGTAACAAAAGTTTGCTATGATAATAAAAATTTTTCATTTATAAAATTTTATGAGAGCAGAAACTCAAAAATGTTTGAAACCAATAAAGAGATTCGTGAAATATTCCTTTATACAATATTACAAAAAAAGACAGTTATTATTACTATCAAGTACTACGTACAGCTTTAGGGGAAGGGGAAGGGCGTCAGCACGATGTGGTTCAATACTGGAAGGAGGGAAGAATATTGCACTGTTTTAAGTAACGCAAATTTTTTATTTTTACTCTAACCGTCGAAAACATTTCAGGCAGAATGCTCAATACGTACATAAAATACTTTGAGTATTTTATGTACATATGTATACTTGTTAGAGTGGTCCTTAAAATGGGTTGGGTGGAATTTTAGTGAATGCACCTTCTAAATCATTCCGAAAATATTCGGCAAAAATCGCTTAATTTTTCTCGGTTTTTAAAACGACGTTAACCCGTGCCTCTAGACACGTCTTTTTTACTATTTAAATAACATGGAATTTAGTCTTCAGGACAGTTTATAATTTCTGTGAGGTTCAAAAAGCACATTCAAAATCCGTTTAACACAGGAAGTTGTTGTCTATAGTTGCGGCATTGCGCAAAAAATTGAAGAAGCTCACAAAAACTGCCTTGTTCATGAGCACACCGAAGGAAAATGAAAAATACCGAAAAAATAAATGTTTTCAATACAATATAGGCGTACCCCAAGTAAAAAAGTTCCATATATGTCTATATATGGATTTTCCACGATGAGGACTATATGGCTTTATACAGGCCATAATGTAATCAACATTAGAAAAATTACCGATATCATTCTAAAAATGACCGCAGTCAATAATTACTTTCATCACGATTTCCCTGGCGAACATTTTGAAATCAATCATGCAAAAGGTAGGGTCAGGTCTCTTTTTTCTGTAAGAAAATTTTTTTTATAGTTTATAAATAGAAATCGATGTGGCCCTTTTTTTTCTTTTTGCTTGATTAAGGGTTCTTTCGTCGTGGGGAATTTTTGAAAATTCGTCTGAAAACTCGATTTCGCTGTTTCTCTGAAACCTGAAATTCATTTCGAAATGGAAATACGTACAATTTTAGAAATGTTTTATCTTATATTTATATTTAGGCATGAAGAATTTTCAAGTGTAGCGTATGCTCTGCTCGGACTTTTCAAAGTTCATCACATTTTACGTTGACGTGATATGTTTTCGGCAACACCGACTGCTCATATGAATTTTATCTTATGTAGAAAAAGGTTTATATTTATGATCATTAATTTGAAATATAAATACATATAAAAAATGTAAGTCTGATTATTTTTTATCTTAGGTTTTTTCTAAAAATGAAACCTATTTTAGACTCTAGACATGAATTTTGAAAGTTTCGTAATCTTTCGGTATAATCGATAATGTCATTGATTACAAAATAATTTTTTAGGATGTATTTTCAACTGGCCAATTTTTTTTAAGCGTGCACACTTTAGGAATTTCACTTTTTTTTACAACTGGAGCTTTTCGTTGAAAGAACGTGTCAACACTTTTCAACATTTCACTATTATCGTAACGATAAAGTTCATAAAATATCATTTTTCGTTCCTTTTCAGAAGGATTTATAACCATGTTGACTCTGTAAAAAATTTATTTCATATGTTTTCCTTTCTGAAACATGTGTAGAACATTAATAACACGTACTAACGCTAAATTGTTCTTGTCAAGCAATAAACTTTTTTCTCTGAGGCATTGATAAACTGTAAAGTTCATGAAAAAAATACATTTTAAGTACGTCACGCTATCATTTAGGATTTTTTTTTAAATTTTCACAAGCTCTCCTTATGCAAGTTATTTTTAACATGCATGCAAATCTAAAATGATAATAGATATTTCTATATAAGGACAATGTTTGGTTGCAGCGACCGAAATCTGGTAAATATGGACAAAGCGAATTTCTTGCTTTGAAAACTAGTATTGCTTATGCGAACAAAACTTTTATTTAAGACAGCCAATTTTTTATAATCGTAATGTGTACTGTTTCATTATAATTATAAAATATATAATGTTAAATTATGAAATTCCTTGCTATGCATGTATTAGAAATGTATGTAGATGAACGTATCCATCAGAATATATCAATAAATATTTTATTCTACTATAACAAAATATTCAAAACTGACTTGCAACGCCACGCTATTACTTTTTCAACATATTTGTATTTTTTAAATAAATTTACGTGATTTCATGCTTATCTTCTTCAAATACCGCAAAAATTTCAAACCAACCAATATATTGTAAAACTGTCGTGATGAAGTGAATTAAAATATTTCTATTTTCTGATGTCCGAGTATATATGAAGCTGAGAACGAGCATCTTCATTCATTCTGCGATTGTAAATGACATTTTTCTCCAAATTTTGATATACCATAAGACATATAATGCAGGGTTCACTGAAATTTTTATTGCTATGGCTACCATATTGCTGGTTTCAACCATTTCTACTTACGATAAGTTTTTTTCGCCTTCCAATCTCTTTCGGAATATATTTTTCATAATTTTTTTATCATTTCTCTTCTACATTATGAGCGTGTCACGAATCAACAGATTTCAAGATGAGTTAAAACTGTACATATTTAAGAAAACTATTATTTACTTCGGTATATTCACTGAATCATTTTTCAGTTGTTTATAAATTTTCTTCCATCAATTATAAAATTCTTTCTTACAACAGCTAAGGGGAATATTTTTTTTATAGCTGATGATGGATGCGAATCTGATCAAATAAAAAACATGTTTGGTCTTTACGCTCACGTTGAAGGCAGACGTAAGTAGTTCCAGTAAAAAATGTTTTGTTTTACAATTTTTTTCTGTAACGTACAATATGTTTCATGGGGTATGAGATAATATAATAATACGAATTTATAATCCAGGATTCGGTGTTCATAAACTTTATCATAAAAGTCATTTAGTGGACACGAACTTGGTCTATGATCACGTATTCCAATAAAAAATAAATAAAATACGTTGAAAATCATGCAAAAATTTTTTTCAGGATGCCCACCTAGAAAGGCAATGAATGTATTTCATACTTTGTGCGTTCCTAAGAGACGTTAAGAAGAAAATCGGTTTAGCGAATCGTTTGCATGTAAGTTGATGGATGTTAATGCAATAAATTGGTAAAAGCATAAAAAATGACGTTACAAACAATGTGTTTCAACATTATAATGAGACAATTAAACGATCAAAAGAAACGATTGAAGATGCTTTAGTGAACTCCTTTCATAAAGATCACATTTTTTGGCTTTATTTCAACCCCTCCACGGACAACTGTATTTGTAACACAGTATGAGGTGAATTTTGAAATGAAGGCTATTGACTTTCTTGAAAATATTATATGATTTATTGTCGGTTTCAGAGAGATCTTGAGTTTGTTAAAATTCAAAATAGCTATTTACTCAACGCTTTCAGAAGGAGCTTTTTTAACGAAACGTGAAGTTGACGACAATATTTTACATCACAACGTGTCGAAAGTGAAATTTTTGATATCCGAAGCGTGGCGAAAGTGCCCACTTTCGCCACAAGTCATGTAAAGTTGATTTCATCCTAAAACAACTAATAAGTAAGATTTTTCAAGTTGAAAGTAATTGAGATTCAAGCAAAAATCAGGAGATGTGTTAATTATCATTTGACTCTATAATATACATGTTAATATTTTTCAATTTTACGACAGAAATCCGGAAAACTGAAAACCCATTGAACAGTTGTTAAAACTCAATAATTTGGATATATAGTATTATGGAACGAAATGAAACGAAAGTTGGCCAGTATTAGAAAAAATGTGAGTAATTTTGTACAAAGAAGACAATTTTGGAAATTCTTCATAACTAGAGGAACTAAGTAATTTTTCTAGAATCAAAAAAAAAATTTCCCAAAAGTATAGGAGTCATGAAAATAATGAAGAATCTTAAAACATGGACCATTCTCAAAATTGTAAATACCTCATTCTGAATTATTGTTACGATATCAAAGATTTTATTTAATTTGTAAATTGTGAAAATTATTTATTGCTACATAAACTGTCATATTACTACTATTTTGAAATATCTATAAAATTTCATCGTAAATTTATAATTAATAACTCTGAAAACTTTATCAAAAGTTTCGAAAAATTAGATACGTTGGAAATTCCAAAGATTGTCTATAACTTTCAGGAGTTCAAAAAATGTAAAGAATTTCAAAAAATTTCGATCAATTTTGTAGACGGAAAAAATTTCGATCAGTCCGTACAACTTTAGAAAGTAGGTGATACTTCCAAATTTGTTAGGAAGAATAAAATCTTCTATCGCAGAAAAATCGTTGGTAGTTGAAAAATAATATACAGAAAAGTTTATGAATCACAGAAATTGCAGTGAACTTAAAATTATTCAACATTCATAATAACTGAAATGTTTATAGGACTTTCTCATTTTCTTAAATTTGTATACAAAGTCATAGAGCATTCGGAAATTGATGCTCAAGAATCCCAAAATTTATAGAACATAGAGGCATTTGTCAAGATTTTTCGAAAAACAGATTTTTTGAAAAATTTATTTACTTGTAGTATTTTTTGCAGAGTTTATATTATTGATATGGTTTTATAATAAGTTTATGTTGCTACAGATTTATAGAATTTCATGACCTAGAGAAAAAAATGACAGAGGAAAGTTTATGAATTTCAGAAATTTTAGTAAACTTCAAATTATTCAACATTCATGATAACAAAAATATCTATAAGATTTTGTTACGTTTTCTAAAATTTTTACAAAATCATAGAGCATTCCGAAATTGATGCTCTGTATTCCAAAATTTATAGATCACAGAGGCATTCGTCAAGATTTTTCGAAAAAGAGATTTTTTGAAAAATTCAATTACTTGTAGCATTTTTTGCAGAGTTTATATAATTGGAAAAGTTTTATAATACTCGAGTTTAGGTTGCTACAGATTTCTAGAATTTAATGACCTAAGATTCAAAGTTTCTCAAATTTTCAGCATTTTGTTATGGATTTTAAATTCTTTCGATTATTAACTGTGTCGCTACAATTTTTCAAATTGGTATTTTTCACGTTAATCCTACGTTTCAATAATTTCCACTTTTTTTGCAAAATATATTTTTTTTTGTAACTTCTATTTTTATTACTTATTGATACAACTTCTATTATCATCACATAAAATATTGACTGATTTTATTAGAATATCAGGAAGTGTTTGAACCCCAAAACCCCTTTTTGCCTACGCACCTGTCAAAAACCATCTAAAAAAAATGTTTACTAAACCAACTCCTCTCCTATCACCGCTTCCACGAGAAAACCCCTCGACAAAACACGTGTCCCTGAACTCAAGACCCATCAAAAGTTCAAGAAGTCCGTATTTTTATTAGCCAAGCCAAAAGGGCCGTGTCAACATTTCGAACTCAACACGATTACAAGTCGAAGAAAAGCGGAAGTCAAAGTGTATCCTCTTCTTGACCAAGAGTAGTAATGCAAGAAACCAAACAGCGGCTCGAGTGCAGAAACAACTCGAAAGCGCCAAGAACTCGAAACGCTGACTGTATAAGCATTCGGCTCCGCGAGTATTTGTTTTGGAGTGCGCTGTTTATTCGAAAAGGAATAGCCGCTCCCTGTCGAAACCTTGCGAAGAAGCCGGATTTCCGAGAGCCAATATCCTTACATAAGGGAAATGGACGGTGATTAAAGTGCGGCCTGCGAAAGCTACGGGGGACCAGGAGAAAGAGCTGCAGACCCGCATGTATATAAATGGATTGATTAGGTTGTAGCGACGGTTTGCGGATCGCTCAGGGAACCAACTTCCTGCAATGCATATCCGTGATTGCGCGAGAAACAAACTATGCAAGCGCCAAGTTCCCAATGGCAAAACGTAAATCCTGCCCTATTTAAAGCCCTGCCCATTAATCCTTCCTCAGCAATGATCGTTATTTCTCCTCAGCATCTTTCTTTCTGTCGGGGAAATTCCTTCAAGGCTGTTGCTGAAAAATTTTCGAACTATTATGAAGAAAAAACAAAAATACCCATGGCATTCATCATTTTGGACCCTGATCAAAGCTTTTCACAGGTCATAACGCATGAAATAATCAAACGAAATTGCTTCGAATCAAATAAAGGAAATTTGAATGATTGCACTTAATGAGTTGGCGAGGTAATTAAATTCAAATTATGCACAAGTGGGAGATTCGAACGAGCATTTCAGAATGAATGGGTATTTTTTTTATTTTCATCAGACTAGCTCGACGGTGTTGCCTTCAAAAAAGAAAATAAATACAACCGTGTCCGAGGGATGAAATTGCATTCCTAAATTCCACCCGAAAGATCTAAAGTAGTTTACCCTCGACGTTGATTGACACAGTCGCAGTTGGATTCGTCGGATTTGCCCTTCACGTTCAATTCACTTGTCAACCGTATTTAACCACAAATCAACTGTATTTTTGTAAATGGATGTATTTTGGGATTTGCGACAGTCATTTTTTATATTTAAAAATTATATAGAGTAACTTAATTTTTGAATGAAGATGTGCTATATGTGTTTTTTGAGTTTTTTGAGAGAAATAACTGTTATTCGAATTTGAGGATGAATAAGAATGCAGTTTGTTAGGCAAACAATAAGTGTTTGTTTAAGTTGAGAACATACAGTAACTGGATGAACTCTTGGAAAACGTATTGCATTATTACAATACGCGACGGACTAAATATTGATATGCACTACTCAAAGCATTATACGTTGCAGACGTTATATTTGAGTCGTATTTTTTGACAAATACAGTGCAAGTGCGTAAGCAGAGGGAGGGTTTTTTTGGGTTAAAACCACTACTAAAATTCTGATAAAATTAATCATTGTTTTATGTACAATAATAATAAAAAAATAACAATAAATGATGAATATAGAAGTTACGAAAACTGCATTAGAACGTAAGTAGTATATATTTGTGAAAAGAAGTAAAAAATATGGAAACGGAGGATTATGTACAAAAAATATTGATTAAAAATATTGTTGCAACCCGGTGAATACTTGAAAAAAATGTAAATATGCTCTAAATTAAAAAAATTCGAATCTTATGTCATTAAATTCTATAAATCCATACACAATCCGGTCATGAAAAGTATAAGAAAATTTTTCGAATCATACAAACTCTGAAAAAATACTTAAAGCAATGGAATTTTATGATGTAACTGAAAAATCTTGACTACTTCCTTTACGATCTACAAATTTAGAAATCATAGAGCATCAAACTCTAAAAATACAACTTATCTTTGAAAATAACAGAAGAAATGACCAAATCTTCTAAATATTTCAAAAATGCAAAAAAACAAGTACCTTAGAAAGAATGAAAAATTTTGACGGATGTCTTTTTCTTTTTAATTAATGAAATTACTAAGACTAAATCGAATTTCGCATTTTAGAGCATCGAGTTTTTTAAATCATTGTAGCAGTTTACAAAAATGTAAGAAATATATAATACTACAGAGAAATCCTCCAGAGTTCCGTAGATTATTCTAGAAAAACGCAAGAAATACTACTAGGAATCTTTTAATTGGTACATGAAAACTATGTTGATATAATTTTCCTAACAGTTTCTACATATAATTCTGTAATTGTATACAATTGCAGAAATAAGTATAGATATTCATATAGAAAATATTGAAATAATTCTAATTAAATGATTACAATTACTTAATTAAACATACTTTTGATTGTAGAAGTAATTTGTATTACAAACACTATTTCATGAAAAATCAATTTCAACATTTGAAATCGTTAAAGGTTTCAATAATATGCCATCAATTTATAAAAATCTATTGAGCAATTGTAAAAAAAGTGAAAATCCATTAAAATACTAGAAACGACTACAAAATTAATAAATTACATACTTTACGAAAATTCTATAAATTTATGAAATACTTGAAATCTGAGTGCTTATAATTTACTCAAAAATTTATCAAAATGTTCAAATTTATTGGAAATTCTATTCCCAGAGCATCGAATTCAAATAAGCTCTACGAAAACTCATATTAATATGAGAAAATCTTAAGAGTAGCATCAATAGAAAAAGTATAATTAAAAAAAATTTTTATCTCAACGACTAGTTAAAAATCAAAAAAATTGAATTCCACTATAATAATTATACAAACATGAAAAATGTGCGACTCTGGACTCCAAAAGCTGTGCAATTTTTAAACTCCGAAATGTACGAAATTTCAAAGAAGCTCCTCTGTAAATATATTGCCGAAGATTAAAAAATATAAAATCTCGAAGGAAATGTATTTTTTAGAAAAACTTCACCCGAAAATTATTTCTGCCTATACCCCTAATACGGTGTTTCAAAAAATCTTATGGTATTACCTCCATGAATGAATATAGTTGCAAAGTAAATTGGTTTTAGCTAATTTCAGATCACTGCATTATTTTTGACATCGGCAACGTTGCATTGTGCCATCTTTTCTATCAGAACGAGAAACCAACCTCGGATGTCATATGATTCTGTTTTGTGAACAATTAACTAGAATAAACAGAACCCTAAAAGAATTTTCACAGCAAATAAAAATAAATATAAATAGAGTAAATAAAATACATTGCATTACTAAATATAACATCAAATGAAAATAATTATAATTAACAGCAAATGAAATAAATAAAAATAAAATTAATTGCAAAACTACTGAAACTACTGCATGGGTTATATTATTGTATATACGAAACATCTGTTAGAAACGTCAACCACGTCCACACACTTTGACATTGGTGAAAATCGGACAGAATACACTGTTGCCAAGTTTATTGATCCGATGCAGAAAGATTCAAATTTGTTTCATTTCAATTTTTATTTTCCAAACAAGACAGTAAACTATATGCCAACGAAAAGAAGATTTTACCGAAATCCTAAATGTGGTTTAGTTGACAATTAAAAAAAAACTCCTTCCGTTCATAAGACTACAAGTAAAGTTTGATAATTTTTCATTAAAAAATTACATTTAAAAGACTTGTAATTTTTCAGGTGTAATAAAGATGCTCATACCTTTTATGTTTATATTTTTATGAAAATAAAAAGACAAATACCAATTATGAAGGTATTACCTCAATAAACTTCCAACTTCTTTCTAGAAAAATGTTGGATATTTTCATCCAACACATTTCTCAATAAGTTACTAATCTAAACCAAAAAAAAATTTTAAGCATTTTCCATAATAGTCCTTTTCTTCATCAAATTAAAAAAATGTACTCTACACCTTTTTCTTACTTTTAAACCAATATTTGATCCCTGTTCAAAACGACAAAAGCACATTGGGCAAAACATTCATCGAACACAACTCGAATAACTTACGTAATCATCAACGTGCTGTGGCCATTCGAGGATCGCGTAATTGACGTTGAAGCGTCGAATTAACGTGTGATCGACCGTTAGTTATTCCGCACATTGTTCCTCAGGCACTGGAACGCGTGCTACCTCTGCAGGGACACGTTGCTGCCTAAATAATTCAATTGTCGATGGCACTCGTTTCCCATCAACGACGTACGGTTCTCAAATAACGCAATTATGACCCACCCCCGCGTCTTCGTCTTCCGCATGCTGTTCAACACGATCCCAAGAGAGTCGCACGCAAATACAAAGTCAACGGAATTCGATAGGCTCAGAAGAGCACGCATCTATGGGCTGATTCGTACTCAGAGCGTGTCTTCCTCGCTTCATTGGGGACATTAGGATTCCATTTTCGAGAAATTGAGTTATTACTTACATAGATAAAGTTCCCACTCGAGTTACATTCATAGCTACTAGGTTTTTAGCTTGCGAGGAGACAGTGCTACACTGTAGCGCGACGTAGCACGACGTAGCGCTACACAGATCAGCGTATTTCTCGCATTTTTTTAAACTTTTGTAGTCTAAATCATTCTGATCATACTAGGCGGAGAAACATGAATGATAATTTCATTCAACTGTAACGTGAAATTGGATCCAAATCACTGAAAAATAAGGTGAAAGGAGAGATTGAAGTAACAAGGAGGATGTAGGGAATTGAGGGGGAAACGTCGGATTCGGGGCAAGTTAAGTGATAATGAAAAGTTGCTCGTGTGGCAGTATAGATGGCAATTTAGCTTGAAAACGAGGCGAAAAAGCCGCTATTGTTGTCGCTTTCAAGAGTTACTAATTAGTTCTGAGTAGACAAAAGTTATCGATCGTACGGTAACTTTCACCCTGGGCTTCCACGCCGCTGCTCTTTTGCTTCCCATTTAGCCCCTCAATTCTGCTATACTCGTCTTTTTACAATCAAACTCGTGCTCACATCCTACAGCGTGGCCTTGATTCAAGGAAAGTTTTGGAAATTTAAATACTACTTTGCCTCGAAGACTACCACCTCATGTGTGTATAATTTGTGTAAGTTATGACAAATGACATAAGCTCGAAAAAATATTTCTTCTGAAAGAAATTATGCGTTTCTTTTTAAGTATATGTGGTAATTATTAAGTCTGATTATTGGAAGAAGAAGAAGAAGTCTGGTGAGAAGAACTTTAAATTTCAACTTTTAAATGTAGCTTTTCACAAAAATTTACTCTACCCTCTTCTCCATCTAATTCTCTATCCAATTGATCGTATGTCTATCATAAGGATGTTCAAATATAATTCAATTTTAATCTTTAGAAGTTTATACTATAAAGGTATTATGAGCAATGAAAGACTGTGAATGTGGCTTAAAACCTTTAAAGTCGTACTACTTGTATTTTTTTTTGCGCTATCCTAGTTGCCAAATTCAGTTCGTAGAGAATTGGAAACAACGCGAATTTTTGTTGTTTTTCGCTGTCGGCAGTTGTCAACAAATATAAAAGCACGTGTCACGTGGGTGAAAAAAATCATAATACTGCTTTTTTCAGGTAAAAGAATTAGTATTAAAAGAATTTCAGTAAAAAAATATACATAATAATAAGAAATGGTTTCATGTAAGTACTACATGAGAAGTAAAACAATATTGAGTATTCTTTATTTTACCAAATAAAAAATAACAATAATCATGGCTTCAGAAGAAATTTTTTTTTTTATTTTAATTCTGCATGTTTCGCTAAGATAAAGTAGAAAATATAAATTTGCGAAAATTCTTTGAACCTGGTGAGTTATGAAAAAAAATTGAAATCTACGAAAATACTGAGAATCTGAATAATTTTGAAATTCCTAGCGTCGAATTCTCGGAATCTACAGATAAATACTTATAAATACAAGAAAATCTGTCGAATCTTACAAACTCTGAAGAAATACTACAATAGGATTCCATAAATGAACTGATTCTGTAAAATTGGAACGAATACCAACAATCTATAAAACTTCGGATTCTACAGCATCAAATAGCAATCTATATAAATCCTTGAAATCTATTTAAAAACAAAAATAGAAATTACTAAAACTCTAATGAATAAACCGCAATATGAAATAAGTGAGTTCTATAATATTTTGATTTGAATGAATTTTACATAATCTACACCCTCTATACGAACTATAAAAACAATCAATGTATAAAAAAAAAACCACTAAAATGCTAAAAATCTGTGAAACACGAAAAATCTATATAGAGATTGTTTTCCTAGAAATCTATACAACTACTAAAAATGGATCGACATTCGAATTCTAGAACATTAAACTCTAGGCATCTATTTAAATTTTCAAAAACACTAGAAATCTTTAAAAAAAAAACTAAAAAATCTTCTAGAGTCCATAAATGTTTAAAAATAGCGAAAAATACTAGAAATATTTTAAAATACCAAAAACTATGTAGACAAAATTTTCTAAAAAATTTTCAAAAATTGAATCATAGAGAATATAAATCTAAAACCCTGCATACCAGAAAGTCCTTTTTTTATGAATACTAAAAAAACAAAAAAAAAAAAAAAACGAACAATAATTATTGGAAATCTATGTTTAAGATACTGTTTTTTGGAAAATTAATTTAAATACACTAAATCGTTCAAAATTTTAATACTATAGCTTCAACTTCTAGAAATATATAGAACTATCCATAAAAATAGATAATGAAAATTTATAAAAATGCAAAAAAATATAACGAAATACATTAAAAAAATGCAATAAATAAATTCGGGATATATTTAAAATACTTTATTTTTATAAATTTATTGACTTTCGGAACTATAATTCTCTTAGAGCATCAAATTCTAGGAAGCTATCTGAAAAAATTCATCATGTTAAAATATCTTTCAGGTGGTATAAATACTAAACAATAATAATTAGAAATACCAAAAGTACAAGAAAAATAAATAAAAACCTTTTTGACTTGCATGAAAACTAAACAAATCCAATTTTTCCATATTGAAATTCGAAAAATTGAATAATTGTATGCCTGGAACTAGATCGTCGAATATTAGAAATTAGAAAACCCCGGAGACAACATATTTTTTCGAAAAAGCCCTCACGAAATTTTTTTCTGCCCACGCACTTATTCAATACAATAAATACATCGAATAAATTATAACAAACGGGCGCGACAAAATGCGACGATGCCAAATGTCACATTATCAAAGACAGGTTGTCGGAAGTGACTTTTGTATTTCTTAAAATCACTAAAAAGTAGAAATTCGGTTAGTGAATAAAAACTTGATTGTTAATATTTAATTTGAAGTCTGTGGTAAAAAGTTGCGATCGAAATAGTCGGACCATAGTCATAACATTGTCGAATGTAACGACTGTACTTTTAAACTTCGATTTTAGGTCAATCCCATCACATTTTTTGCGAAAAATTGTCAGAAAAGAAGCAAAATTACCTCCTTCAATTATGTGATGCTTAATATTTGTATATTGCTCCAAAAATTATGATTTATCAAGTATCAAAAGTAACAACATCGCCATAACCTCAAAAAGACATTGTTTCATTGTTTCGATTGTCTAGTCCGTTCAAGCGCGCAAAATTTGAAAATGGTATTATTTCATTTTTTTTTTAATCTTAAATGTAATAAGCATTTTGCTCTCTAATTATCATAAAAAAAAATAATAATTGAATATGTTACTTATGGTAAATCAATTACAATATATTAACAATAATATTATTAATAAATTAATATTATTCGATAAATTTTTTATTACAATACATTTATTCATCAATAATTTATTATTTTTGATCATAAATATTATATATACATAATGTATATATCAATTATTATATATTAACTATTATATATCAGAATATCAAACTATTCACTCATATGCATAACTAATTTTAATTTATGTTGTCGTATATATTCAGATTATTATTTTGATAATTGTTAATGTCAACTCTAAACAAACCGCGCGCGACATACTACAGCTGGACACAGTTGTCAGATGCATTGTCTTGTGCATTGCTTTGTGTCGTTCTGTTTTATCCAACTTGAATACCACTGCTAAATTGTTGTTTATTTTCAATAAACACAATAAAAAATGTATAATTTTTTCTGGAATCAATAAATTAATCGCTTTAACTTACTTTAGCAACCACATGACCACAAAACGTCACATCAGGGGCAATAAAAAAAATAATTCAAGTTTTGGTTGTAACTTCGTCAAACGTGACGACTATCTTACGACGATTCATCGTCGTACTATAGTCGGACAATTGTCGGATTTTTCCCACCGGGGTGGCTAAGTTTGAGAAAATTTCCCTTATTCGTTTTTAAGTTATGCACGAAAATGCGATTCGCTCTATGAGAACACGTGTAAATCAATGCATATTTTAGAATTTTTTTCTCAAAAATTTACTAGGCAGAATACTAGTAACTTAGCGTACACATTCTTTTGACTTTAATTGATCAATCGAAATTTTTTTTAAAACATTCCCTCATTTTTGTTTAAGTACTCATAATATCTTATTGTTCTTTTTCATTTATATTAATACTCGAACGAAAATTGATATGTAAAAAATAAGCTGCCGACACTGAAACTTGTAAAGAATGATGGTAGAACGCGTGATAATTATGTCTATGAAGCGAAGCGCGGATGGTTGTCATATAACGGAGTAGACCATAAATAATAAAGTTTTCGGTAACGCGCGGCGTCAGTGCGGCTGAACGTGGCTGCGAAATGCGAATCACCGAGATGCGAGATATCTCCGACAGTTATACGAGACATATATCTTTCGCCCCACGCCTGACGTCCAATTTCTAACCTTTCCCCATAAGCTTCGAAAGCTTTTATACAATATACGCCAAGTCGCTGTTTTTCTAAACCGCCACTCTTTTTTATAAGCTCGTTGAGCCCGCAAAAAGCGACAAAACTGAGATAACGTCGTAATCGGTAGATAGAAATTTTTTTTTATTCATCGAATGGATGAAGAATGAAGGACATATTGCAAATAAACTTCATGCTTCAAAATTTTGAGGTTATTTCACGAAACTTCCATAAAGCATAATATTTTCACAAGATTATTTTCCAAAATCCATTCGAAGTAAACCCTCGAAGAGAATAAACAATGTCAAATCACTTTTAGTAAATTGGACAGAAAGAGTCTTCTGTAAATACTCAGAATAAATCTTGTCCAGAAACGATGGATAATAATGGCCGCGAAATTTCCGTCATAAATTTTCGAATTTCCACGAAAAGTTTTGTATCTCGGTACAGCGTTGCGAGAGAACAAGTCACGGCGCTTGCTTAAACTTTTCTTTTCCGGAAGCAGAGCTACTCTTTTGAGTGGTACGTTGTCTTATTACAAGCGCCTTACCGAGAATGTGACTGATTACATGAAATGACGGCGTCAACCGGAGCCACGCCGGACATCCTTTTACGAACTCTTGAATTTCATTATCGAAGAAAAGCCCCGGGAAAACCATTCTTTTTAAACAGCCTCGATGCGGGTTTCTCGCACTTTTCCAGCAAAAGTGGAGCTCGACCTTCCTCTTTGCTTCCGTTTCAAGCTCGTTTCTACTTGAGGAAAAAAAATTGTAACCTCCTCTACTTCTCTAATACTAACTAATCTAACTAGTGTGGTACTTGGTAATGCAAGACAATTTTTTTGGATGAAATTGGGTTATTTTCTTGATGTTATGTTGAAAACAAGTTTTTTAAGTTTCAATTTTAATACACGAGCGTCGTGGCCAGTTTATAAATGTACTCATCCTAGGAAAAACAATATTGCCGCCATTGGTTTGAATTTATGTTTAGTTTGAATATCTGCCGCTTAGCAGCGCTCTCCGCTACTCGATGTAGCTGGCGCCAACGGACGCCAGTCGTCAACAGAAACTACGAACATGTAACATCGCACAAGTTTATCTAAGCATATCATTAATAATAAATGAAGCATATATAAAAGAAATATACAGTCCATTAATTATTTCGAAGATATAACAAACATGCTGCAAGGTTCAGAGAATTAGTTAAACAATTTTTTTTTTATATAAAGTACTTATTAATTTATTTAACGAGCATATTTTCAAAACTGTATTCAGAAAATACCAGGAACATGCAAGATATGGCTCTGCTATGATTGATCCAGGGCATCGACATTGAATATATATTGAGAGTTATTTCCTTGAAAAAACATATACATACATTTGGAAATTCACTAGACAACACTCATCTTTGAAAAGATATCCTGAACGTAGAATTTTTTTAAATTAATGAAATATGCATACATTCATTTTTCACTCCTATAGATATGTAGTTCTCATCGTACTCAAATTTGATCTACAGATTATGAAATGATTTGTAACTATAATTGGGATATTGAGTTGATCTTCGAATTTATTGACATATTATTATATTTGATAATATTGAGGAAAATGATTCGAAATTCATAATTCAAATTATGTGATACTATATATGTGACGCGATCCGAGAAAAGGGACCTACTATCCAAAAAGCAAATTTCACAGGACGGGCGATTGCAGAAATCGAAATACACAACGGTTAACGGGATTAAAGATTTTTCAAATCATAATTTACAAAAGAAACAAAGTGAGTAAATTCTGATTTCTCACAATTGAAGATTGGATTCAAAACTTATAGAAACACTCATAATCCGAAAAATGATTTTTTGGATAGTAGGTCCCTTTTCTCAGATCGCGTCACATATTATCAATGATTCGATGTATAGTACTATCACTGATTGAATTTTATTCGATAACTGGGTGGAAAAAATTACAGATAATGTCATTTAAAATGAGTAAATTGAATAATAAATGACAACTTCATTGAAACCTTATAAATAAAACGAAATATTCTTATCAAACTTATTATTTCTAATTATTAAATATTTAATATTTAAATTTTTGTAAAAAAAAAGGTCAATAATTTTATTGAAAATTATAATAAATATAAATGATTAAAATTATTCATCATTATTATTTTTTATCGATTTTGTATAAAAAGTCTAACATAGAAATTTTTAAATCTAAGCTTACTCTCTATCCTTTAAAATAAGGTTTTGGAGTACGCATTTCGATCATTTAATTTTGAAAATTATGATCTTTTAATAAGACGACAGTATTTCTTTTATTTTAAGTAATTTTTTAAATTCATGAAATTGAAATAAAAAATTTTTATGCGACAAACTGAAAGAATGAGACGTATTGCTAAACATTACTTTGCAAAATTCAAAAAGTAAACAAACATGCAAGTTTGGTTTTTTCGGGGAAAAACAATGATTATTTGCCATTATTTTTCTTAAGCACTTCATATCGTATTTTCTTCAAACACGTAAAAATTTTTTAAGATGACATTACATCATATGTCAGCCAAGGAATCTATAGCCTCAAAATTTCATAGTAGACACAAACAATGACATGACATTTTTCGATATTTACTCCCAAAATTGAAGAAAAAATTAAGCATCGTGATGTGCAACTTTTTTTTCATTTATTATCATTGAATAATTAGTCACTAGTCATTCTCATAGCGAGTTCGCAATTATTTCCAGTTTGTTCACAAAATCAATCGTCAGCCAACTTCATGCGTGCCCAAAAAATAAAATTAATGCAGCAGCCTTCTCTTCTCACGAAATTCAGTTCATCATTTTGGGAAAGAATATAGTCACAAAGCAAGTATGTTTTCATGTTTGCTAAAACGGATTCGTGTAAGGTAAAAAAACTGTGATCAAAGAAATATAGGTGAAGCACGGCTTTTGAACGGGCAAATAATGATTCTGTTCTTTTTTCATCGCATCGGTTTTTCGCGAACGCATCGAACAACACAATGTGCCCTTTTGTGCAGACGCTCGTTGTTGGAATTTAAACATTTCCTCGCGAGTTTCATTATAGCATCGAGTTTGCACAAAAGGCACTCGTGACCTCGTCAAGGAACCATCTGTAGTTCCAGCCCCTCATAAATGGGTTCGACAATCGTTGAAGTAAGTTCAACGCACGATTGACCCTTGAATGTCGACACTTTTGTTCTCGCTTTTTCCCTGTTGCTTAGTGAACGATGATTTCACACTTTTTGATGGGACAAACTGTTCGCGAAAAAACGAATTCGTTAAATTGTTTCATGGCACTTCTAACCAAAGTACTATAGAAATGATGAAATTAAATTGAAGGCAGAAAAATGATCATACGATTCAAATTTTCACTTTGTAACAGAAAATATTTCACTTCTTTCCCACGTAAGTCTGAATTTTTTTTACCTTCAAACGCAGTATGTTTCAAATGACAGAAAATTGCTTCAGCGGAGATCAGTTGAATTACATAGTAATCAAATCAGCGAATTGCGCTGATTCACGTCAAAAACTCTCGTTTCAAGGTGTCAAAGCCAAAGTGAAAGATTACGAGAAGTGGCGCCACGGAAATAATGACTTATTTATGAATTCCGACGCGGAACTTGCAACTTTTCCTCACCTGGAGGCGACTCAACAGCCACAGCCTCTCGGGATTTTTCACATTTGCCTCCGAAAGCGAGTATATTACTCACAGGCCCGCCTTTTTTCGAGCCGAAAATAGACCTATGCCACACGAAACATGTATTCCACGCGTAAAATGTAATAGCGACAGAGTACATACGTTTTCAATGCACTCTCGGAAATGAATTGCTCCGGAAAATGTTCATGCATGTCACTTTTTTCAGCGCGGTTGGGTCTTGCAGAAAAAAATTTGGATGGATTCTGTAATTATGGTGGTATGCAATGGAATTTGTAAAGGCCTAGTGTAATTATGAGAAAATGCGTGATTTTTTGACATTTTTTAACCGTTTATTCGTGGTATTTGCTCGTGTTATAATTTAATTCTGAAAATGAAGACATTTTTCTTTATTAAAACTTTTGCTCTAATGCACTCATTTCTTTTCTAATGTTACAAAAAATTTCAATCGTGAATCCTCAAATAATATGAAAATTGCAATTTAGCTTCAGCAGTACATGCTTGAAAAAAAAATACTACTTATTCAAGAATTTCTTTTTTCCATAAAAAGATGATAACACCGATCAACTATATATTATAATTTCTCACAATTCTGCTATGACAGTTGAAATGTCCGATTTTCATGTTCTCCAAATGCTTGGGAAGAACGTCAAATCTCCTGTAGTTGATGAGAAACTCAATTTCGTTCTTCACTAAGGCTATTTTGAAAAGGATATTAAGCCAAATATTTCTTCAAAAATTCCACTATTGGTGTCCCTTGTGAGAGCCGTAAAAGCTTGAAGAACCCATTTGAATGTAACCGCCCTCCATATTGTCTTCTATCTCTCACTTTATTGACAGTTCGAATTCATTCTCGACTTTTTGGCATCATGGTATCAAATGCCGAATTCGAGAATTTCTTTTTCGTGTTTACATTATAATTTTTTTTGTGAGATATAGAAAAACCAATCTTCAATATCACATAATGGAAAGAAATTGCGTTCTTAAGAAAAGAAGATTCCAATTTTGAAATAAAAATACTATGAAATTTGAAAAAAATGAATTTACTAAAGATTCTAATTTTATAATTTATAAGGTAAAATATTACAATCCAAAAAATGCAAAATTCGATCATTTTTAACCATTCTAAGATTTGCCTTTAAAATTGTCAAGCTTATGTGTTGCGTTTCATGATTTTAAAACATTTCTTTTCATAAATATGATGAATTCCTTTTGGTATATGTAGTTGCGGTCTTGATTGAAAATCAAGGATTATTAATATATTAAAATAAACTTTCGAAGTTATCAAAAAAGTTTTTTCATTTTCGTAATCAGCGTATACGTTTCATTACTGAATCCTTTATTTCTATCTTTTTTTATTCTGAATCTTTTTTCAGTTTTTTGAGCTTCTTTTTTACATTTTTTATCAAGGCTTACACTGTAAAAAATAATTGCAATTTTCCCAAACAAAAATTTAGTAGATTTTCCAGAAAAGTATCGAAAATTTTTAACCCATATTCTGTATGGGATTTTCCCCATAAATAGATCTGGAAAATTTTCTATACACTATGGTAATTCTTCCATAAATATGGAAGTTTTTCCATAATTTATGGAAGCAATTTCGATAGCGCATGGAAAATTTTCCAGATCGATTTATAGGAAAAACCCCGTGCAGAATATAGAGTGTACTTTTTGATTTTGAATTTTTTTTTACTAAATAACATTAGGAAATTTTTTTTACGAAATCTATAGTTACTTTTGGAGATCATAAAAGAAATTTCAATTGTATTTTAAATTCGCGCGCCTAACGTTGACGTAATGGTGTTAACCAAATCAGCTGTTCTGAAGCACATGTCATGTCATAACCTATGTATTGGTCTCAGCCTGTCCCAAACAGTTCCAAACGTCCGTTCTGTCAACACACTTTCTTTATACTTAATAAATCCACTTTTCCCAGTTAAATCGCCAGTGTTGTTCGTTGTCCACCCTGATTTTCCAACAGTTACGACTTCAGGATCCATAAAAAGTAGAGTTTGCATTCAGTGTAGAAAATTTATCATGACATCTGATTTTCGAAAAGTTCATAGTTTGAATAAAACAACTTCAGAATTCCGAAGAAAAATATCTTGACACGTTACTTTTAGAATAAAATCGCGACGTTATGTTTTTCATAAATATTTAACAACATTAAAATGTTGAAATGAAGGATTGATGATCATACCATTGCGTTCGCTAATGATTCAGGTTTAAAATAACATCAAGTAGAATGCATTCCATGAATTGAACAATTAATTTGATCGAGTGTAAGTTAACAAATTCGAAGATTTACCTGACGAATATTTCAGGGTTTTTATAGACATTTTCCGAAAATAGGCCTAAATTTGATGAAAAGTATACCAATCTACGCATCAAATCATTTTACAAAGGTTATGTAGATGTATTTTTTTTCCAAAGCAAAAATTTAGCTATTCAGCGATCGCGTTCCCCCTCCACTCTGCATACTGGAAGGAACTGCTCGAGCATTCTCAATTTTTAGACTCCAACGTTTCGATTTTAAGCTCATAAAGTCACTGTCTAAATTATTTTGGCTTTTCATTATTGCTGACTTTTAATTAAATATACGTAGCTGTTTTACGATCGAAATTTTTGAATGAATTATGATCTTTATATTGAAACACATTTTTTAATTTCCATGACTTCAAAGCTACGCAAGTACGTATAAACTAAAACACCAAATTTTTAAAAGTGAATCCTGCATACATACCTGTTTTGATAAAAAATGAGTGCACAATTTATAGATGTGAATATTGATAGACGCTGGTAACCAATGACTAACCTGTAACAAAAAAAATAAAATCTTTTTTATTCTAGTAACCTCAAGTAGAAATTATCGCTATAAGCAACGCATAATCGAGGTCGCTACAATACAGAGTCAAGTGTACTAACAAATAACCAATTAATTCAATGAATAAATAGAACTTTTTTACACACCGGATAAACATGAAATAAAACACTTCTTTGGTTACATTTAATTTATACACTGAAAAAAAAAAAGTAATCATTACAATACTGTATAGTGAGCGGGAATCACTCTGACATATTGTACTTTTTGGTAGATAATATATCAATTTTCGAAATAACATATTGTAAATATTGACAAATGATATTGTACTTAAAGATATATTTTGTTGTAAAAACTCCTCTACATCTTCCGTTTTCTACTATACTTCTTGTGCTTTTTGCAATATCATATTGTTATACCTATTAAACCAGATTTTTGAAAATTCCAGACAGTTTTTTCAGCAAACAGATCTGTATAGGTTCTTTTTGCAATACTTTCAAGGTTATTAGTTCAGTAGGTACTATTTTAAAGGGATTTTTCAATAACTTTTGATATTCATAGTTTTATAAGATTTTCACATAGATTTCTAGAATATAATACTATACAAATCAAAGTTTCATAAATTTTTTCTGTTCTAATAGACTCATCAAAATACAATATTTTATTTCATTTCTATAAGCTTACTATATTTTCAGTATCTTATTGGATTTTCAAGAAAACAGTATCTTCATATAAATAAAAAATTTTAAGGTTTTTTCATTTACCTTTTCAGTTTTTTCATGTATGAAAGTATTTTCTTATTTTTTTAGATTTTAACTTTTATTCGACTCTAATAAAGTTTTCCTTCAATTTTCATAGATTTTTATCTTTTTAATCAATAACTATATAGATTTGGAAAATGCAATATTCTAGATCTTAAGGTTTTTAATTACATTTTTTGTATTTTCATAGATTGTTCAAAAAATATTATCTTAACATCTGTAGACAGTGACATTATAATTATCATTTAACTCTGTTAAAGCTATTTAAATTGCGTAGTTTATGAAATTCTCAGCAGACTGTAAAAATTGTCGAAATCCAGATATTTTCGTACACGGAGAAAAAAATATAGTAATTATTATTACAGTCCTGTATAGTAAATGGGCATCACCGACATATTGTACTTTTTGCTAGATAATATATCAGTTTTTGAAATAACATATTGTAAATATTGTCAAATGATATTGTAATTATGAACATATTTTGTTGTAAAAACTCCTTTACATCTTCCGTTTTCTAATATACTTCTTGTACTTTTTGCAATATCATATTGTTATACCTATTAATCCAAATTTTTGATAATTCCAGACAGTTTTTTCAGTAAACAGATCTGTATAGGTTCTTTTTGCAATATTTTTGTGTACTTCCTAGGTTTCAAGTGCATCATATTGTAATATGATACAGAATTCGAAAAAGTTGGAAAAAAGTAATGCATTTTTTTGTTCACCACGCTGATGAATCAACAGGGGCCCTTATATTAAACAAATATTGCTATTTGTTTAATATAGCGGTTTTACCATACACTATTGTAATAAGTAAAACAAATATTGCTGCTTTTACAATAATATTGTTAAAACTTAAATAATATTGTAAAAAATGCGATATGATTGTGAAAAGTACAATATTATTGTACATTTCACAATATGTATGGCAGAAAGAACAAGATTTTTTTCTCAGTGTATCCTTTCAAACCTAAAATAACAAATCTTAATAACATTCTTAAAAAAGATGTAGTGAGCTTAACATAACGTCATGATAATATCTAAATCACTGCTTTTCCCACAACATTCGATTAATTACAATAATTGAAAAAGGTCTTCCCAATCCTTCTCTCCATAATTATAACTATTCGAAATAATTTCAAAGAACTCCCAATACCTTTACTCCCTTTTCACTACACCACTCATTCACCCCGTTTCCCAGTAAACTCAAACACCCAAGCTATAATTGTTCAACCTCGCATAAAAAAAAATAATTTCCAAAGTTCTTCCGGTAGTTTTACAACCCCCACGCAACGGTAACAACTCGTAAAAATGCGCCTATTACAAACGCTCCTACAGAATTGCGCTCGGAAATATTCCCAGCGAAATCGGTCTTACGTTTTTTTCGGACGTGAAAAGCGCCACGTGGACAAGGGGTAATGCGTGAAAAGTGAATAATGAAGCGTTCAGTTCGTCCCCAGATATAAAAAATAATGCCCTCGCTCAGAATACCCGCACCGAAAATTGCAGGCAAAGCTGCCATTACGTTATTCTCGGGGACAGAAGTGGATTGCGATGTACAATTTTCGTTGTCGCAACCCTCCCTTTCTCCTGTAATCTGGGAAAAAATGGCCACGATAGCGCCCTTATTTCGTCATCATTTATCAGAGTAACGTTGCCACGCGTAAGACGCTTCCACCTGCATTTCATTCCCTTCATAAATTTTCTTCTCACATTCTCGCCTCTCAAAGTAGATAAAACGTAATCGCATTACGCTTTTCAGGGGCGAGAAGAAGAAAAAATTGTAATCGTCGGCAATTTTTACACTCCGTGTTTGCCATTTTGAATGCAAAAGATAAATACGACAAATGGAACGAGTAGCTTATAATTTGCTCGGATTTGCAGGCACTAATAAAGTGTTTGGGACTAAAAAACAGAATAAATTTCAATGACCTAGGAATAATTTCTACGTTTAAGATGTTTCATTTAAACTTATAACGTATTTTTGAAAAATGGTGATGCAAATATTTTTTTGTAGAGAAATTTAATATAAATCAAATAAGCATGAAAAATTTTTGTAAATGTGATTTTCTCATTCATTCATGGAATCACTGTGAATAGATCGAGATCCACCTTTAAGAGCATCGAGTTTTTTGAATCATCGAAGCAATCTACAAAAATATAAGAAATCTATAAAACTCGAGAAATACTACTAGAAATCTTCTAATACGTAAAAACTCTGTAGATATAATTTTCTTTGAAAATCAAAAAACTTCTTATCCTTGAGAATACTTATTGATATTCTTGGTTTATTAATAATCCAAAAATAGTATAATTCTAGAAATTATTATAGAAAATCATAAAGATACATCCAATTCGATGTATACAATTTATACAATTTAACATTCTTTTAATTGTAAGAATACCCAAAAACATGAAATACAAGTATTAAAAATCTATACAAAAGATACTATTTTATGATACATTTATCATATATGAATTTCATGGTAAATCAATCTAAATATTCAAAATCGTTAAATCTTTCGATACTATTAGCATCAATTTTTGAAAATCTATTGAGCGATCTACAGAAATACTAGGAATCTTATAAAGTGTCAGAAACTTGTACTAAATTTAATAAATAATATACTATACGAAAATTCTATGAATTCATAGAATACTTTAAATCCGTGTAGTTATAATTTTCTCAAAAATCAATCAAAATTTTTTAATTTTTCAGAAATTTGAATCCTAAAGCATAGAATTCTAGAAAGTTCTATAGAAATCCATATTTTATACCATAAAATCCTTGAAGTTGTATAAATACGAAAGGTATTGGTATACGAAATTCGAACCTCAGTGACTAATTGAAAATCACAAAAATGCATTTCAATATCCACGAACATGGAACGTGTGCGACTCTGGACTACAAAAGTTGTATAAGTTTTAAATGTTAAAATGGAAAAAATTTTCAAATAGCTGAAATGTATTTTTCAGAAAAACCACTCCTGAAAATTTTTTCTGCCTACGCTCCTGACTTAAACTATTGTTAATTTGTTTTATCCATTGCCTTTTTTTACTTCTACTTTGTAGTTGATTCAACAAAAAATTGCCATAAAAAATTTATGAGAATAAAAACTCAAATTCATTGATTTTTAATCAGACAATATGTAAAATTAAGATGTATTTTTTTATCGAAAAATCTTAGACACGATTGTTTTTTACAAATAATTATTTTGTGTTTTGTCAAACACTTCAATAGTGGAAGAAGAATTCAAAAATAATTTTTTTACAATTAAAACAGTCTGTGATGAAGTTTTCGACCCAGAAATAGTAGAATTTAACATTGTCTTTATTCCAATTAAGCCCTTCCATAATGCAATATATATCGTTTTTATTTACAAAATCATTAGATTTTTAAAATGACTATGAGTTTAATTTTCAATAATTGTTAAACCGAAAATATATAATACTATCTGAAATACTATATAACTCAATTTTTATTGACAAGTAAAATTACCTCAAACATGGGTTTCTTTTCCTTTTTCATTATCTGTATGCGAATTCGTGATACAAAATATTTCACAGACAAATTTCTAAATAAATGAGTAACAATCTGCATAAATGTGCAGTACTCTGATGATTATAGTGAGATTTTCAACAAGCATCGACTCTATTCGAATATAAAAATAATCAATAAATCCAAAGACCTTCAATACAAATTTTGATTCTGCATCCGAGTAAAAATCTTAAAAAAAAGGTACCATTTATAAAAAAAAAAGGTGCAACACTTCAAAATTTCACATTTGAAATACTGATGAATCAGAATTGAACAAAAAATAAATAACAAATATACCAGGCAGAGATCCATACCTTTCTCCCTGAAGGGGGGGGGGGGGGTGGGACAGATTGATGTTGAAAAATTCATTAAAACGCGACCATCATTTCGGATAAATGATCTACTTATTTTTAATGAGGTGCCTCTCTCCAAGATTCATCTCCAACTTCCTTTTTTTTTTCTTTTGCGAGACACAAGGAGATGCGGTCGTTTCTCGTGACCGCGTGAATCACTTCAGGAAATTGCTAGACGAAACTTTTCCCAACCGCTGACGAATTCGTCGCGATGTTCGATTCGAAAAGTTATCCACTTGTAGAGTCATTGAACTGCCCTACATTGAATTAGTAGCATCTTCTTCATTAAGGTGAGAGGGGCATTCCACACGAAATAAGATAAGCTTCATGTTGTATTCAAAAAGTTTGGATTGCTCTGAAGAAAATGACTTTCTTTTGTTCGACACAAATGAACAAACTGAAAGAGTGACAGAGTAATTTTAATAATTGTTTCCCAAGACTCTTGCATTATTTAGGTCAAAATATAAGTATAAGGATAGTTGGATTTTCAGAGAAACCTTTTTTCATACATGAAAAACTCAAGATTTGAAGACCTGATGGACCGATCACAAATTAATTTTCGATTTCTGTTATTGGATTGTAGAACTAACAACATTACTGTGTAATAATATCATACACGATCAATAGCAAAAGCAAATACAGACTCATCCTCTACGTATAAATAAATAGCAGATTCAACAATAGCAGCTTCTCTGGTAATATTTGCTGAATAACAAGAGGTAATTCTGTATTGTAGCAGTCATAACGAGGAACGAATTTAGTTTTAATTCCGTACAGACAGTTATTGGATAGGTCATAAAAACAATTCAATAACTCACCTCGGTAGAGGAATCCAAGTGTACATCTTCTACTTCGTAAATTAACAATATCACTATTCATAACTCCTACATTTCCACAACATCGTGTGAAACAAATTCCCACTTTCCATTCGAGGTAGAAATTCGAAACAAACTCAAGGCATTACTAAGTTCTCTGAACCATGTCTATGAATTTTTATTAACTTGCAGAGGAAATGCAGGTTCAAATTTTTTCAAAATAGCATTTGAAATGGGAAATTGATAATCGTAGTAGTGCTGAGTTGTGTTTAAGAAAAATGCAATGTAAAAAAAAATAATTTAATGATGAAATATTTACGTTAATTTCTATAATCAGGGTTTGGAAAGTTACTTAAAAAAAGGTAACTCGTGGCCGTTACTACTTAAAGAAGTAACGTTCCGTTACTTTCACGTTACTTTTTGGAATAAATTGAATGTGAATAACAAGACATCGAAAAACTAAGGCTAAAAAAACAATAACAACGTACTCGTGGTTTTGTTCTATAGAAATTGTTCATTTCAGGTATAAAAAAAAGTTCATCCCTTCTTTTTCACCCTGGAATAAATTAATCAGCTTGTTCAAATTTTTATATTTTTTCAAGTTCACAAAACTTCTTAATATGACATTTGATCCAATGTTAGCCACAAGAAAACATTCGCGAATTTTATGGATTTTTCGAAGAATCTTAATACCTACCCAGTTTTTCAAATTTGTTGAATTTTTTTGTATTTTTTAGTACGTATGAAATGTTTCAGGATTTTCTAGTATTTTTATAAACTTGTACTATTGTTCTGTACATTGATATAATATAGATTTCGAGAATTTCATGCTCTAGAATTCAAAGTTCAATTTCATTAAATTATTTTTATTTGAGAGGATTTTTCACTAAATAGTGTCAATGAAGATTTTCATTTCCTTTGTTTTTTTCGATACTTTTTCAAATTTTCTACGATTTAAAGGATTGTTTAGTAATTATGAAACTATTCGTATTATTCATAATGATAGAATGTTGCAGAATTTACTAGTATTTTTACATAATTTTTATATTTTCATACTATAAATTGATATATATATTTCAAGAATTTCGAACTCTAGAATTTAAATATAATGAAATTTTCCGTGTTTTACAGGATTTTCCAGAAAACAGTGTTTCAATAGATTTTTACTTATTGAAGTTCTTTTCGTATTTCTTCAGTTTTTCTATGATTTCCAGGATCGTTCATTATTTTTATATATTGTTGTATGAATTTCTGGAATTCGAAAGATTTTCAGTATTTTATATATTTACATGTATTTTTCATTACATATTTTTTTCTATATTTTTAGGCATTTACAAAATGTTGTGGAACTTTTAAGTTTTTTAAAAAATATCTCTTTGAATGCTCAGAATGAAATAAAATTAAAAGATCGAAATTTCAGAAGTATTACGATTGATTTTACAAAAAACAGTTTCTTTATAGATTTTGAGTGCCCTAAATATTCTTTGTATTATTAACAGAGTTATATTATTTGAAAAATTTTCTTCTCTTTTTATTGATTTCTATAAACATATATTTTCAAAATTCATAGCTCGAAAAATTGAATTTTTCCGATTCCTTGAATAACATAAATATTTAAGAATCAAATAATATAAAATGTATTAGGATCTAGTATTTCGAGCATTTTTCGTATTTTTTGTTTCTTTGTATTCATAACATCCCATAAGATTCTTTAGCAGGATTTCCAAATCTCACTGGTCCTGCTATAAATTTTGAGATCTATAGATCTTAAGTATTTTTATATATTTTTATGCGGATTTATAAACTTCGATCACTATAATTGTGAAAGTTTCTAATAAAAGGTGAAAAAGCATATTCTTTGTCAATATTTTTACACAAATTACTAATACTCGATATTGTTCCAATAAAAATTATTAATATGGAATTTTTTATTCAAAAATGGGCGAGTTAAAAATTACTCAGTTTTAGAACATTCCTGTATTTTTTACAGAGTCTTACGATTTGAAAAATTTTCTCATATTTTCAAAGACTTCCCTAAACATGTATCTTTAGAATTGAAAACTTGAGAAATTTAAGTTTCTTGATTTCTGGAAGAACATAAATTTTTGAAGAATCAAATAACACGAAACTGATGAAAATTTAGTATTTTAGGTATTTTTTATATTTTTTTGCAAATTTTCGAATTGCTAACATTCCTTTTGAAAGTAGAAATTGAACTAAGCAATTGTTCCAATAAAAATTACTAAGATTGAATTTTTCGTTAAAACAGAAGTAAGTTAAAATTTACTCATTTATCAGTTTCAGAACATTCCTTAAAAAGTTACAAATTTTGCTTAAACCTTAATGATATAGATAAAAATAACATAAAGTAACGGAATTTTTGTTACGTGTTACCGAAAAAAAGTGACTCGCTCCCTTCTCGATTGATGTAACGCATTACGTTATCGTTACAGTAAAAAATGTAACGTTTTAGAGTAACGAATCCACGAATATATAATTCATTGATTGATTCGAATAAATCAATACGTTTTCTACGTGCACTAAATAATTTTCTTGCAACAGCCCTACCCCAGACCCTGCTCTCTATGCATGCAAAAATATTGACGAAAACTGACATCCTGTGTCCAACAGCAAACCTTTTAAATTTATCGACCACACCGACTATTCAGGTTTGTGAGCTTCGACTTTAAGCAAGAGCGACAGCTCCAACGGGCCTATTTGACATGTTCGATCGGTCAAATAGTTCCAAAACTGTCTCGTCGTCTCGAATCGATCCAATAAATGCCATCAAATCGATCTCGATAAGAAACTGACACGTCAACAGAGAGGCAAAGCCTCGTCCGTAAAATAGCAGAAACTTAAAAGCGGCGTCACTTCTGCAGACGACAGCAAAAAAAAAACATTAAAGAAAAAATATATCCCTATTTTCTTTTAAAAGGGGATTTTACATATCGCAGTATTTTGCCCCATTTTAACTGCGAGGTAGGGAACGAAGGCGGGTGTAAAAAAGGCCGAGGGAAAACGAAAATCATCACGAAAACAAGAGGGAAAAAGGTGAAAATGGCAGTGAAGAGATACGCACGCACGAACAGACGGCAATATTCCCGTCACGAGATTACTTTGCGAAAATCCCATCCGCGTTTCGACTTGCTGCGATGGCTAGCTTAATTGAAAAGAGAAAGAGGGAGAAAAGGAAAGCGGGGAAACAGAAATACTGGAAACGGAAGGGAAAGAAACAACGGGTGGAAGGTAAAAAATAAGAGAGCGCGCGACTTGAGATGAACGAACTCCTTGTGATAATGCAATTAAAAGAAGACGCTCGGCTGCGAGTCGGAAAGAAAGCCCGCGACGTCTTTTCCGTGAGATGCGAGGCGGGAAAAGCGACTAAATCCACAAGGAAGATGCTGAGAAGACGAAAAAAAAAAAGAATCGAAACGTTAATTAGGACGAAACCATGATTTCAGAGTAGATAAGCAGACACTATTGTAAATTAATGAAACTCGCTAAATAAACAAGATAAGTCTATATGAATGATGATGAATTTTTCTTGATTGCAAAATTCGAAATTAGGGAAAGGATTGACAGTAAGAAATTAAGCAAAAAGAATTTACATTAATGACATCAGGGATAAATCAATATGGAAGTCAGTAGGAGAATTGTTCTCTTGATTTTTTTTGAGGTAGTGGTTATTATGGAGTTTTTTGATTTTATCTCGACAGTTTTAACAGATTCAATACTTACTGTAATGAATAAACATTCAATTTTTGAAATTGATACTCTCTGATGATTTTGCAATTTTTTGTACCTTTAGAGTTGACACATCAAAATCTTTTATTTTTCAAGTCAGACAAATTATGATAAATCCAGAAATTTTGCTCTTGAATGTTCATGTTTTCAAGATGTCAACCGTTTTAGAAAGTTCTGAACAAATCTAAGAGATGAACACATTATTACAGTTTTTACAGTGAAAATTTTTCTATGCTAAGCATTTTGGACATTGTATTATATGCTTATGATCGAATAAACAATTCAACAATTTTTGAAAAACTAGATAGTTTTTTACCAAATTACAGTTCATTACAAATTTTATACTTTCGACATTTCGTAAACAAAGAGACTGTTTTTAGGGAATAATTACAGTTTATACAGAAAACAAAAACCAAAGTTTAACATTTTCCACATTCTATGAGCTTTTTATACAGTAAAAAATTGGTCAAGAAGTTCAAGAGTTTTTTTCAACTTTACAGCTCATAATGTTGTTCACTTTTAACATTTTTGACAGTTATTACGAGCCTCAACCCTGGAAACTTTACAAAATTTTTAAAAAATTCACAACTTAGCAGTTTTCACAGGTACTCATTACAATAATTTAACACGTAATATTTCTGTAGAAAATTTAAAATAAACGTACAAATGAGACGGTTTATAACCTTTTTTTTTATCAGTATTTTAACAGTTGTGACAATTCAAGCAGTTATTAAAGACATTAGAAAATTACAAATTTTTCTAGTACTTGCTATTGGCAAGTTAACTTCTTGATTATTTTCAAGATACGCTTTTTTTTACCTATTTTCTTGCCTCTTTCCCTTTTCATTTTTCAAAGTATTCTTGAGACTTCTCAATTATTAATTTTTAATATTGGAAAAAGTCTTATTATTGCTTAGAAATAATATTTAGATATTTACGATATTAGTAAATTTTTTATTCATCTATAATTTCTGCTAGTTTTCTCAAATCTTGGAAGGAATACATACTAGATATTCAAATTGATTGTTCAAATACAATAAAAATAAAGTTTATCCGAAATAAGTCACTAAAATACAAAAAGAAACATTTTTTCAGTAAATTAAGAAAAATTTGTAGAAGCATTGAATTCTTACAATTTGTGGAGCAAATAAGAAAATTACAGAGCGCTGTTAAAATACCAGATAATTTTACGGAATTTAATTAAAATGAAAAAAAAATATTGCATTAAAAAAAAAACGTCAAATACTAAAATCGTTTTTGAAAAATTTTTTGAACAGTCTAGATTATATCTTACACTTGATTATTTTTCAATCCTTCAGAATCATATTATTAAAATCTATGTCAAAATCTACCTGTAAAAATACTATGAAAATCATAAAAGCACTTAAATAATGAGAATTACATGAAATACCAAGAATCTCTAAAGATTCTGTTTTCTGAAAAATCGAGAATAATGCACAAAACCTTCATTACTCTAAGTTCAGGAACATTTAACTGTAGCAATCTATATAAAAATTCATGATATTACAATAAATCTGAAAAATTACTACACTGTAAAAAAAAATTCGAAACTTCAAACATCTTTTATAGACTTTCTCTTAAAATCGTGTTTGAAATTTCATGGACACATATATGAAAAGGAAATCGAAGAAATTTATATCAAATTTATTATTTTCACATGAGATTTATTAATTTCAATATTCTTTAATACTATTTTTTTATTTTAAGACACTACATGTTTGAATATTTTAAAATATCTTTCGCATATTATCAAATATACAACCTAATTTTTCTTATACAATCTATATTCCATACAATATAAATTTTGTGTTTCAATCAAATAGCTGTTGATAAATAAGAAAAAATCTGCTCCAAAAAAATTTATTATGTAGAAATTCACTGGAATTTAATAAAATTTGAATCCACATTTTTAATGTGAAATCATTTGGAGGTAAAATGATTTTGATGTCTGCTTTATATTGAATAAACACTTTGATCTCATAGAAGGTTTGTAATTTTCATAGACAGTGCCAATTTTTCATAGTTGCGTCAATAACTTTAATAGAAAATTTAATAGACGGAATGAGAAATCCGCTTCAAAGAAATTTTTGAAAGTGTAGTTAAGATTAAAAAATTTTATACATACTAGAAAATACGACAAATTCTGAAAACATAAATACACCCTAAAATACCTACTATAAATCGATGATTACATGACTTTCTTCTAAATCTATGGGTATACGTAGAATATATAAAACTTGGAACCGCAGAATATCGAATTCTAAAAATTTATACAGAAATCGAAAAAAATACAAAACGTTTCTTGAAATGGCATGTTAAGATACTGTTAAGATACTGTTAAGATGAAAAATGTCCAAAATGAAATATTGTGATATAATAAAAAAAATTGATCCTTTTGGATTATTTTTGAAGATTTTACGATGATTAAATAAAAATATCAAATGATACATTAAAAAAAAAAATATGTATAAATATATATATATATTTATCGCTCTTCATGATATTTAAGTTTGCCACTTATCTCACATAAAAAATTTCATTTGAACGTCCCCGACTTTTTTCCGCATTCAACTTCATGCTTTTCCGATGTAAACAAATTTAACTACCAGTGTAGGTAGATATCTCCTAAAACGAATATCTCTGTTGAAAAAAAAAATTAGATCGAGCGAAGACGGTGAAAGAAGAACGGCCTGGTATGAATCTCACTTTGCGTAAGTTTGTTGCGCCGGGAATGCTTTTTATAAGAAATGAACCATTAGAGTCATGAGCTTCTGACAAATGGCGGGTTGGAAAAGGTGAAGAAAACGATCCACTCAACCTTGAATGCAACCGAGAACGCTGAGGAAAGTGAATGAATCACGGGACAAACGCATCAGCCTGGAAAGGAATGAATAGTCCGTCGTTGCAGCGCCTAAATTTGCAAAAGTACTCCAGTTTTCATGAAACCTTTTTTTCGTAAACTCTTGAGAACTAGGTTTTTTGTTGCCGCTGGCTATTTCGAGCAAGTGGCAAATGGAGCTTTTTTAAAATTAAACGAGACGGACTTAAAAAAGCACGAATTCGTTTGTAAAAAGTTTCTGTAAAACATCAAATTAGAGCTTGCTTCACCGTGCAGAATTCAGTAAAATTGTTTGTAAACAAAACATTTATCATTATTTAACGATTTGAGAGAAACTTTTGCACGAAAATCGATATATCAGACTTCTTATGTTGATATTTTCGTTGTAATATTTAATCTTTTCATTCTATGCCTAAACAGAAATTGCTCTGCTGAATTCTCATGTATTTCAAAAATGGGACAAGAAATAGGCCACACAGAACCTAGAAATTGTGCGTTTTTGAATTACATATACTTATATACTGGAGACTTTTTTTCGAAGGCGGTGAGTGGAAAAAGGTTCTTTCCACGGCTAACGCACACGGACACGCCATTTTTACGGCAACCCGCGCACCCTGCTAAGTGCACCTTATAAAGAGCGAGTTTGCACGCGCAGTTGAACCCGGGGATGTGTGCGTCGCGTGCGACTGGGTTTCAGCAAGGATTATCCATTAATTCCCGACGTGGTGTAATGTCGGTGGTGTTAAAACGCTCGGCTGTTGGATTTGGACTAATCTTCTTCGCCTTACTCACGCTGGCATCCTACAACGGAGGCGCTCTATTTCTTGCACACCTTCCATTATTACCACAGGAATTTTTTTGACGGGATGTCTCCAGATTTTCTTTGGAACTATGCACTGCATGGAGCTTTGATTGAAGTGACTGTTTTCCATATTAGATTGAAAACTCAGGATTTTGGGAGTTTTCAAGCATTGCAATCTCTAATGATGCATACTTTTGGTACGAGTAGGGCAGAAACTACAATAGGGCAACCAGAGGAAAGAAGTATACATTCACGGATTTCCTTGTAATTTTTACACTGAGAAAAAAATCTTGTACTCTCTGCCATACATATTGTTAAAAGTAGGTACAATAATATTGTACTTTTCACAATCGTATCGCATTCTTCACAATATTATTTTATTTTTTACAATATTATTGTAAAAACAGCAATATTTATTTCACTTATTACAATGGTTTTTGGTAAAACCGCTTATATTATACAAATAACAATATGTATGCCACTTTTTGCTATATAATTTTGGAAAAATTATAATCTGAAAATGAAAATTTTACTATACACATTGTAATTTTCATCATACATTTTTTTCACGTTTCCTAAGGTCAGCCAACTGGGAACAGGTGGCGACCAGGTTTTTTTTCTCGCCCGCAATTTATTTACACATGCATTAAAATAGACCAGCAAAGCTGACCCTCACGTGTAAAACACATTTTTTGTGATAGAGGCAGATCAAAGGACTTAGGTTTTCGATCCTTTTATATAATTTGTAGCGCTTCCCCCCCTCAGGGAGGGGCCTGTTGACTCAGTGGCGTAGCAAACAAAAAAAATTCATTACTTTTTTCGAACTTTTTCGAGTTCTGCATCATATTACAATATGATGCACTTGAAACCTAGAAAGTACACAAAAACGTTGCAAAAAAAACCTATACAGATCTGTTTACTGAAAATACTGTATAGAATTTTCAAAAATCTGAAATAATATGAATTACAATATGATATTGCAAAAAGTACAAGAAGTATTGTAGAAAACGGAAGATGTAGAGGAGTTTTTACAACAAAATATATCTGTAATTACAATATCATTTGACAATATTTACAGTATGATATTTCAAAAATTGCTATATTATCTAGCGAAAAGTGCAATAGGTCAGAGTGATTCCCGTTTACTATGAAGAAATTGTAATTATTACTATATTTTTTTTTCAGTGTATGATAATTTTTCTCGTTTTCGATGGAAATTTGAGAATTTTGAAAATTTTGGAAATAAAGAAGAATCCTATAGGGACAGACAAATTTTTTTCAAATTTAGAATATTTTACATAATTTATATTTTGTTTTGATGAAAAAGTTTGTATTCATTATCTTCCTATTAAAATAAGCACGATGATAGTTTTCCATTTTCGATATGGAAATATGACAAATTTCAAGAGTATAAAAAAATTCCAAAAAATCTTATTGGGTCTGACAAGTTTTCGTGAAATTTGGAAATTTTCGAAAAGTTTCTATGTTGTCTTGATTTTAAAAAAATTGAAAATGGTGAGTTCAGAAAATTGTCAATAATTCGATTATGTTTGTAAAATTTATAAAATTGCATGAAATGTTCATAAACTTTACGAGTTGTGTTCATTATCACATTTCTTTAGAATGAACACTATGTTTTTCAATAGAAATCTAAAAAATTTCAAGAGTATGTAAGAATAACATAAAAACTTATTTCCCTGTCAGGCAGGGGACAATACTCACGCAATAGACAATAGTCATAAAATAGTCAGATTGATGCCAGGAATGTATTCTGACATCTATCTGACTATTTTATGACTATTGTCTATTGCGTGAGTATTGTCCTCTGCCTGACAGGGTTGTTTTGACAAATCTATAGTCAATTAAGAGATTTTAAAAAAGCTTACTTATGTTTTAGAATTGAAATATTTTAAAAATATTAACAAAAGAACGTCAAAGAACAATGATCTATGAAATTTGGAAAATTTTTATAATTTTGTTATAATTTTAATTATACTTTAAATTTAAACTTTAATATTATAATTTTTATAATTTTGAAATAGTCCATACATTTTGTAGATTTTGTTCAATATCAAACTTCTTTATAATTGTCAGAATTATTTTTTTCTGTTTTTTACAAAAATTTGATTAACTTCAAAATTTGTAAATCTTCAAAATTATTGAAAAATTAGGAAAGCATTATGAGATATGAGCATTATTAATTTGAATAACATTCAAATTTTTCGAAGATTTCGAAAAATCAGAAAACATTAAAAACGGAGAATGTCAATATACTTCAATGTTTATTATTTCATTCGAAAAATTTGTAGAATTTAAGAAAATATTAATAATTTTTGACAGTTGTGTACATATTATTATTTTTTTAAAAATGCCAAATTATTCTTTTTTTCTATATAAATTTGGAAGATATTGAAGAAACTCAAAAGTTACGAACAATCTTAATTATTTGGATGAATATTCATAACATTTGTAGATTTTTTAATATTTCGAATTGCTTTTGAGAATTTATAAGATAAAAAAAAACATTGCAAATATTATACAGTAAAATTTGATAAAATTTCGAATATTTGTAGAGTTTAGGAATATATACATACATTGAATATTTATATTGTGTTCATTGTCAAATTTCTTCATGATTATCACAGTTGTGGTTTTCCATTTTTGATAGAAATTGAAAAATTTCAGAAATATTAAAAAATTACGAAAAACCCTCATGAATCAGGAAAATAATTGTTAGATATGAAATTAGTTAAATAATAGTTTGAATAAAATTCGAATGTCTTCAAGATTGAAAAAAATCAGAAGACACTGAAAACGGAGGATGTCACTATAATTCAATGTATATATTATGCAATCTTAACTAATTTGTAAAATTTCAGAAAATATTCATTAATTTTGACGATTGTCTACATCTTAATATGTTTTGGATAATGCCTGATCATTCTTATTTACGATAGAAATTTGGGAGATTTTGAAGAAACTCAAAAGTTACAAACAATCTCAATTAGTTAGACGAATACTCACAATACTTGAAAATTTTTTAAAAATTTGAATAACTTTTTAAAATTCAGAAAATTAGTCAACATTGCAAATTTTATAGATATAGCCAAAATTTGATAAAAATTTAAATGACTGTAGAGTTTAAAAAAGTATAAATCAATTTTGTACATTGTGTTCTTTGTCATTTTTCTTCAAGCAATGCATTATAGTTTTTTTCTTATCATATAAAAAAATACTAAAAATTCGAAAAGTATCGAAATTCACAAAAGAACTCAGAATTTTATATATTTTTCTTAATTTAGAAAATTTTCAATGATCGAGTCATCCAATCCGATATATTTTCAAGATTCTTGGATATTTGAAAATTTGATAAGTTTATAGATTTGCAGAAAATGTTAATGAATTTCGTAGATCGTGAAAAATTCCAAAAGCTACGTTTGACTCCAGAAGCTAAGCTTATATTTTTAAAATTTGTTGTCAACCGAGATGAGTTTCATCGTATGACGAAGATCAGCAATTTCAAGAATTTCATTAAAAATATTAAATAATATAAAATCTTCATAAATTTTATCAATAGTGAAAAGTTTTGACTATATAGTAAAATAAAACATGTAAATAGATGTTTTTTCGCATGGGTATTTGTCGGTATTTTACCCATCTAGAATTAGAAATAATATAGAATCTAAAATAAAAACCCTGCAGGGGACGAGTAATTTTTATATGGGGCCCCAAATTTGGTTTTGCCCCTGGGCCTTTCAGCTCTATTTTCGGCCCTGTATGCAATATTTGACTAAGAAACAAGTGGTGTTCAAGTGACATCGATTTAAAACTCAAACATTTACATGACTCATGCGCTGCAGTAAATTCAAAAACCAAGAAACGAAAGTCTGTATTAAATAGGTATCGATCTTGTTCTTCTGCAGTCAATTGTCCCAACGGTACCAATTTCATCCGCATATCATTATTCCCTCATGGTGATGCTTTTAAATCTATCCATAGAGAAGTTTGATTTGAGTGACTGATTCTGCACGAAGGTGTCATTTAGTAGTTACATAATATATGAAATCGATACTGCTTAGACCTCGCGTATTGGCCATGGGTCACTGTTCTCCAAGAGGGTCAAGTTCAGGGCTCACTGACTCCAGTAGAGATAATTTTCTTAGGTTTCTCTAGACCTGTTGAATTATTTCATGG
The DNA here is from genome assembly GCA_028476575.1 of Platygaster robiniae. Classification (NCBI taxonomy): domain Eukaryota; kingdom Metazoa; phylum Arthropoda; class Insecta; order Hymenoptera; family Platygastridae; genus Platygaster; species Platygaster robiniae. Next base: position 11,122,918 of record CM052019.1, on the reverse strand, counting down.
CTTGAAATATGTATACCTTTTTTATTCCATTTATCGGTCATTCACGTGTAACTTTTACATCTTCTATTCAGTCATTAGGTCACTTCATGTCAAATCGTCCAACTAGTTCAGATCGGATCTTCTTTTCGTCAAAATGTTTCCATATCTTTTCCATCCAAATGGATGAAACTCGTATTCTTGATCTACCTTTGAATATTCGTTGTTTCGTCGTAAGATATTTTCCAAAACAGTCTACCTATCCCATGTCTTCCCATATCATCGCACCAGGGTAACCCAATTCACGCGCAGCTTTGCAACACCTTACATACACGACCAAAATTTCCTCAAAATCAAGAACTTAAATACGAAACAAGTCGAGTATGCTGGCACGATACGCAATGAGGTATGTGTGTTTATCGAAGGGACGTCCCAAAGTCTC